>CATQJA010002709.1:3440000-4040000 GCA_958295435.1 Mesorhabditis spiculigera | reverse complement strand
AAGGGGGGGAGAGAGAGAGAGGGAGAGAGACAGAAAGAGACAGAGAGAAAGAAAGCGACTGCGATATACAGCGAGACCAAAAACAAACAACCAACTTAATCCGGAAATCACGGAAAAACCGTCGGTTCCTGCTGTTTTTCGGTCCCCCCCCCCATTGTCTCGATCCCCTCCAATTAAACCTGGTCCCAAATATACCACTATTTGTTTAGGTGGGCCCGCTGAAAGACTCGTCGTTTTTCCACAACGGTTGCTTCAAATGTTATATCTGTGGGACGAGGCTGGCGTTGAAGACATATTGCAACAACAGGAATAACCATGAGGACAAGGCAAGCGAGAAAAAAAATCGAAAAAATCGGAAATCTTGGCTGTCGAGAACGGAAAATCACGATTTCCTAAATAATTTCTGCTAGCGTGCCCTCCGCTTGAGGTCTTGAAAATCTCTGTTAGCTTGGCCTGGCCCTAAAGACTCAAAAAAATATGTGCCAGCTTGCCTTTTACCGATAGGTATATCAGATTTTATACTAATTTCCCTTCCGCCTCAGGTCCTTGTAAGGCTCCTTGCTAGGCCGCCCTTGGATCAGCTCATCAAGCTTCTCTGCTAGCTTGCCCTCCCCTGCCCTAAAGAATCTCTGCTAGCATGCCCTTCACCTTGAATCGTAAAGAATCTCTGCTAGCCTGCTCCATCCAGATCCTGTCTAAGTTGCTTATCGTTTCATCAGCGTTCTCGATCTGAATCTGCTCTGATTGGTTTCATTACTGCGTTTTCTTCAAAGCAACGAAATACATTGTAAACGCTAAGGTTAAAGCCTCAGCCTAAGCCTAAGCCTAAACCTAATCATAAGCCTAAGCCTAAACCTAAGCAGAAATCCAGCATCCACGTCCCTCTAGCCAAACCCTGTTCTCTGATCCATTGAACACCTCCAAAAGCTTCACCCATTTCCGCCCCCGCCGCCGAGCCGTTTATAGGCGTCTTGGTGTAGCGGAAAAAGCGGGGGTCCGTGTCGGTTTGTGTGTTTCTTTCAGTGCGTCTCTCTGTCTGTCCGTCTGTTCGTTCGTGTGTCCAGGAGGATCGGCCCTTCAACACGATTCCGATACCCGGCGCAAACAATTCCACCCCCCCCCCCCAAACGGCCAAAAGCTTCGGGTTTTCCGGGCCCGATTTCCGGCCAGATTTGGGGCGTTGGATGGAATGAGGGAAAGGACAGGGAGCTAGGGAACTGAAACTCTAAACTTTCAAAACGAAGCTGCAAACAGGGGTATATGTATCATAGCGGGGGGGAGGATAAACCAACTGGGAGTGCACCGTTAATTTTTTAATTATCTTTCTTAAAAATTGTTTTAAATGTGGTTTTTAAGCGCTAAAAAAGATATTAGGCTATTTCGGTACTGAATCACTAGCGGGGGGGGTCGATGGCGGTGGATTGAGCAGGAGAAAAGCGGCTTTTTCCCCTGCATTCTCTAACTTTTTAATTTAATAATTTCTGTAACTTTTTGACAATAAAAACTACTAAAACATTATAACTATACATTAGATTTGTTAATAGGTATATTACGATTTATTTTTAGGAAGTGTACTGCTCCAACCATGTCCCCATCGCCAGCCCGCATGATTTGCCGATGGAAAAGAAGGCGAACGGCAGTCCGAAGGAGCGCGCAGCTGAGAAACAATATAAAATGTAATTTTAGACAATTTATCAACTAATTTTTAACTTTCTAGTGACGCCGGAATTAATGATATGAAGATAGCGCACGCTATTAAAGCGACCGGCGTGGCCAAGCCGTACCCGAAAATAATGCACGAGGGAGCGAAATATGTTGTGGTAAGTGAGTGCGAGAGAGAGAGAGAGATCGACTAGAGCACAAGAACGTTACCTTCATTTTTCAGGACTACGACGATCAAACCCGCCTCGAGCTCATCCACCGTGGCCAGGAGGACGAGCTCTACAAAAATTTTGGAGATGAGCGCCTGATGGAGCACGAGCGGTTCGAGAAGGACACTAGAGTACGTTAACCTCCATTTGACCAGCTTACTACCCGCTAGAAATTCGTTGACTTTCAACCCCATTTTTCAGGAAGAATGGGAGCAAGCCCTCGCCGACTTTGCCAAGAAGTTCGAGCGCGGCCAGGCCAACAAGCTACAAAAGGACGACCTGATCCGCCAGCTGACGATAAAGCGGGAGAAGAAGCTGGAGACGATCACCCAGAGGAGAAAGGTATCATTTAAGAGGTCTCCGTGATTTTGAATCTTGCATCCTAAGCAGAAAAATATCAATGCCTTATTTTTGAGGAACGAGAGCGGCACAAAACCGCCGAGCTGGTAGATGTGCAAGCGCGGGAGATGTTGGAGCTGTTCAAGCAGAGTAGGATGCAGGTGGGATTCTGGTTTTTGATCTACAGTAATTTGTTGTAGAACGGATTCTCGGAGGCCGATCAGGCACTGCCTTCCTATCCAGCCACCCCGCCACCTCCTGCTCCGCCGTCATGCCCGAAACGGATGGTTTATACATCGACTGAGGTGAGAAAAAGCGAGAAAGAGAGAGAAAGAGAGATAGAGAGCGAGAGCTAGAGAGATAGCGTTGGAACAGAATTTTTACCGAATTTTCAGGTTTTCGAGTCCATCGACCAGGTTGCAATCGACATCGCGCAGTCCGAATTCACCTCTTTCACTGAATTAATTCGGATTCTAACCTACAACGCTACTTGTGACGTCGACAAGGCGAGGTTGGGTTTTGCTGCTGTTGCGCTCCTTTTAAAACATCTGATCCAGTTTTCAAACAGCTGTCACGGTACCTTTAACGCGATGCATTTACAGAGAGGGAATCTGGATCCACAGCGCTTGAATTATGTATCGTAATCGATTGTAGAGCGTTGCCATGAAAATCCATCGGGTTTACGTATTGTCGAGACCTATTCAAGGAGATGGGTTGAATTTAGTCCTTCAACTCCCTTTTACACCCAACAACTAAGTATATATAGCTATCGAAGCCTTTGCATACTTCCCAGGCCCTTTAAAACCCATACATTTTCTTTTTTAGAGCCATCTACCGATGGATCACCATCAAAAATCTAAACACGATGGTGTTCGAGGAGGGGCTGGACAGTGATTCCCCGATGGGACTCCTCAGAGGTATCAAATACGGCACCGAGAGTTATCACGTGCTCTTCAAGCGGTTGTGCAGGTGGGTGCAAATCAGACTTTCGAAATCCATGAATTCCAGCTACGCCGGCCTGCACAGTGTCGTCATCAAGGGCTTCTCGAAGAGCGCGGGATATCAGCCGGGGCTGAAGTGGGTTTTAAAGGGCCATTGAAGGGAAGAATACATTTTTTTTGTGCTGTCATTAAGTAACTTTGTTGAAGCTCAACTGCTTTTAAAGGGCCGTTAAAGGGTAAAGCTGTCGAAACAAAACCTTGTTGGCACGTTCCCATTAAAAATTCTTTCCCTAATTTTTGAATGCGGGTGCGATTTTACGTTAAACTCCGGCATTAAGCACTCTAAAGGACCAGTGGAAGGCAAAAATTCCAACCTTGAAACTTTGTTAAAAATGACTAGAATGCTCCCTTTAACTCCATGCACCCTCTATATTTTTTTAGATTCGACGAGGGCAGCTACCGGTTCCGGAATACCTGGAATGCCGCATATTTAGACGGAAACTGGCGCTTCGTCCAGTGCAACTGGGGAGCCCGTCATTTGGTGTATGTTGGAAATTAGGAACCCACGGTTACCGGCTCCTTTAGAAATGCCAAAGAGGGAGAGTTGAATGGAAAAGGGGCCGATGGAAATCTCCGATACGAATATGACGATCACTACTTCATGACGGATCCGGAGGTATGATTTGGAAATTTTGAGCTACTTGACCATAGGTTTTTTGCCCCTACTTTGGAAGCTTACGGTATTCTGAGCTTAACTTTGTGAAAATTGTGGTTTGCAATGAATTGTATCTAGGGTAAAAGTAAAAATCTGAATTGAATGGAGTAGATTTGGACTAAATCGAAGCGGGTTGAATTTTTGCCTATCAGGTCCCTTAAAAACGCTAACACGTAGATTTTCTATACTTTTTATCTAAAGGTTGTAAATTGTAAATGGAATTTTTCTAGGAATTCATCTACGAGTTCTTCCCGTCCGATGCATCGTGGCAGCTCCTACCAAGACCTTTATCGCTCTCCCAGTTCGAGCGAATCCCCTTCGTCCGGTCGCTATTCTTCAAGTATGGACTGGCCTTTACTGACGATACGTTGGAGAGCCAGATATATGTAAGTTTCACTCTCGCTCTCTCTCGCTCTCTTTCTCTCTCTCTCTCTCTCTCTCTCTCTCTCCTCATCCTCTTTTTCAGACCGATCGTACCGGCGCCGCTTCCGTCTCTATCCGATTACCAGAAAAAGGTGGCGAGGACCTGATCTTCCATTATAACCTCAAGTAAGCTCTGGGCCGGCCAGCAGAGACTTTTGTGGAGTTCGCCAAGTCAATCAATATGCAATTGCCATTTTCTAGGCTCTACGATTCCGAGGACACTTCCATGAACGGTATGTCGTTGAAGCGGTTTGTCATGCAGTCCGTCGGCGACAAGGTCAATAGCCCAGAAAAAATTGGTGATATTCAAATTAGGTTGTCTCATTCCGAGTGCACGCCCCCGCCCCAAGACCACTGTTGCTCGATATTTTTGCCAACTCCGTGTCTTCAGGTAATACCTGAGAAATTCCTGAGAACCATCCGTTTTAGGCCACTACCTCACCGGGCAGCCCATCAAATTCAAGAGCGTATGCAAATTTAAGGTAAGCATTTCGATACCTTGAAATTCACTCTCCTTTCCTTTAGCTGTATTTGTCTTACAAAATTTAATTCTACGTTTCCCTCTTTCTCGCTTGCTCTCTCTTTTTTCTTTCTATCTCTCTCGCTCTCTCGCTCTCTCTTTCTCTCTCTCTATCTATCTCTCTCTTGCTCTCTCTATCTCTCTCTCTTTCGCTCTCTCTCTCTCTCTCTCTCTCGCTCTCTCTCTCTCGCGGTTTCATTTTCTTTTATTTAGATCATGTGCGAGGAACTTTCCGTAATTATGGTTCCACTTCCGGAATGCGCGAGTGGCGAATGGGGGCCCGCAAAGGTAAGTCAAACCCTTGTTATGTAGCTTATGCAACCTGGCGAAGTTAGAAAATCAGCATCCAATTTTTAGGCGCGAAGATTGTTTGGAATCCTGCCCGTCACCCATCCCGAACCCATCATCAACACCGGGCGGACAGCCGAGATTCGGTTTAAGTAAGTCTTTGGATCGGTTCTATTAGGCTTAGGCTCTTTGGCTTAGGCTTAGGCAGGCTTAGGCTTAGGTCTAGGCTTATATCCTATACATTACTCGCTTTAGGATGACCAAGCCACTCTCCGAATTTGTCGCCTCTTTGCATAGAAACCGGACCGACGACCGAACGTTGGCCCCGTGCGCAAAGTAAGTGGATGGTACCTTAAATAACCTTAATATCAAGAACACAATAATTAAACTATTTAGGGTTTATTTATTTATATTTTATCAATTTTAGATGTCAAATCCGAGGTGATACGGTATCGATATGGGTCGAATTCCCGGAGGAGGGCCAATATGGTTTGGATATCTATACCAGGTATCGAAAATTACCGTAAAATTCGTAGTTTTGTGCTTTCTTCCATCTTAATAATAGCAAATATTTTCTAAAATTCGGGTTTTATTAAATTTTTAAGGCAAAAACACCTCGTCCAGCGACACCCGGCAACTCCTCACCCATTGCTGCAAATATTTGATCCACTCAAGGTTGAATTAATTGGCAAAAATGTCCTTTGAAACTACAATAAACCTAAGCCTAAGCTTAAGCTAAGCCTAAGCCCAAGCCTAAGCCTAACAAGCCTAAGTCTAAGCCTAAGCCTAACCCTAAGCCCAAAGCCTAGGTCCAAGCAAACTACTGTATTTCCCCTTTTTAATTTTCTTAACCCCCCTCCCAAAAATCCAAATATCCTGTGCCACCACTCCGCCCCGATCCTGATTCTAAAAATGCATTTATAAACACCACTCAAATTGTCATAATTTGCATATGCCCCATTTTGTACTTTGTGCTTGTCTTGCCAGTGCCTTTTCCCTATCCCACGAAATATCTTTCACTTGTTTTTGAAGTCTCCACTTAATAATTTGCCTTGATTTTGTGACATTGAAGATTTCACTTTTCTGACCGTACCCAAGCGGAAAATATGTATTTTTTTGGAATTGCCGTGCCGCTCCCATTTTTCAAAACCCACCCCCGCAAAATACTAGTCATAATAAATTTATGGTCTGCTGATTCACTATGCAAATTTTGAATGAGCAAAAAATACAACTGCGCAAGAGAAAGAGTGATGACAGCTGAAAATTTGCATTTGTGACGGGGTATTAAATCGTCCTTCCAGCCTTATAGCCTATAAGTAAGGTCTTGACAATTTGTCAGATTTTGAACCTCCCAGGCATTTTAAATTTTTGGGAAACCCCCGACGTCGAACACCGACATGCCAAAATCCCGACAGCAAAACTCCTGACGGTCAAAATCACGACACTCACAACAAAAATCCCGACAGGCAAAACCACAAAAGCAAAAATCCCGACAATCAGAGCGGCTACATCCGGAACCCAGACAGCCAGACACCCGGGAGCCAAAATACCGGCAACCCAAAATTCCGACAGCCAGAACCCCGGCGTCCGGAACCAAGACTCCCGATTCGGAGCAAAATGCCGACAACCCATAAATCCCGAAAACCAATATTGGCGCCAAAATACCGACAACCAAATCCGAAAAAATAAGAATCCCAACATCGGTAAACAGCAGGAACCAGCGGCAATCCTGACCAGCGAAATTCCGACCACAAAAGTACCGGACATTCAACATCCCGGCATGCCGAAATCCCGACAGTCAGAATCCCGACAACCAAAAGCCCCTCCATGCAAAATTCCGGTTTTTGCTTTTGATGGGATTTTGTCGGGGTTCTGACTTTCGGGATTTTCGCTGTCGGTATCATGGCCGGAATTCTAATTTTCTTTTGACCACCCGCACGCCCCAGATTCTTGATCTGCCGGCTTTTGTGCCTTTGTGCAAGTGCCAATCCGCCGTTTTTCCGGTGGGGGATGTTTTGAAGTGGAATCCCCTCCCCCGCGTGGCCCGATGGAATGATGGAGCTTCTTTCACTCTCTCTCTCTCTTTCACGCCACAAGAAGACGTCGGTTTCACGGTAGGGCCCACGGACCGGGCGGGTGGGGAGGTTTTCACGGGGCCCTCAAACCATGTGTGGGCCCTTCCTCGGGCCCTAAACGCGCATTGTTTGCGCGTGGGGCTTAGGCTCGCGCCTCGAGCTTCTGCAGCCTGTTGTGTTTTTCGGTCTCTCTCCCTCTCTCTCTCTCTCTCGCTCTCTCTCTCTCTCGAACCGTATCTACCACCGCCCCCTATCATTTCTAGATTCGGGTCCCCCGGCCTTCTGCTTTTGCTTCTTTCTGAGGGCGTCACGACCGACGACGCCTTTCACGCGCCCCAGATAATGATTGATGCGTTTTGAGCAGTTATTTAGATATTTGTTATAGCTTTTCTTTAACTCAAGCTCATCATTCGTCATGACTCCCGTTTTGGCTCTCCTCCCCCCCCCCCTCTCCCCCCCCCCCCTTCCCCCCCTCTCTCTCTCTCTCTCTCTCTCTCTCTCTCTCTCTGTCCCATTTCCCAAGCTGCAATATCCTAAATCTGCGCATAGGTGCCTTAAAATTTTGAGTTTAATACGGCACCACAGTGCTCAAGTATCCTACGGTATCTCAAGGTACCTTAGAGTGCGCTTCGGTGTCGTGAAAGGCAATGTATACAGGGTGTCCCTTAAAAAAACACCCCTCCGGCATTTCGCCGTATTACACCGAATCGGTCCCAAATTTGGAACAGAGGTGTAACAGATCCTAAATAACCACAATCTTGAATTATAGCCCGCCAGCTACAGTAATTTTCGAGATACAGTAATAAACTTTATTATCCGTTTTTCTTGTTTACGTCGGAATCGACCCTTCGAATATTAGTGAATGGTGGCAACCTTCTTTACCCTATTTCCGGAATTTCAAATAACGTTGTTCAACATTTTGTAACCGAGTCACCCCGATATTAGCGAATTAGCGTTCGCAGCCAGAGTCGTGCATCGTGCAGTCTTTGCCAAACGTTGTGCGTTGTTTTTGGCGTGGGCCCCGTGTACGCTACATACGTCCTAACGCTAAATAGGGTAGCATATATGAGCGTAAACTTCGTAATGTTGTCTACGTTGATCCCGGGCCCCGTTTTATAGCCTAGAATACTGTAAGATATCGTGTTGCTGTTTCTACCACTTTTACCTGTTTTTGCGCCGTTTTTTAAAGTTCCTTATACTTGCGCCGAAAATCCGGTTTGCTTATCTTTTAGGAAATACCAATACGGCTCGGCAAACCATGTTGAATTTCGGCTACAGGCCTAGAGCCCCCTCGTTAATTTCCTGCCTTCCCGGCCCCTTTAAACGCCCCACGGTGCCCGACCGGCTCGGGGCGATTAATTTTTTGGTGGCAGCAGCGGTGTGGTTGTGGAAGGGGGCGTCGGGTCCAGGAACAGGTCGGAAGCGCGCGGCTAGGCTCCGCCCGATATTTTCAACCTCCCCCCTCTCTCCCTCTTTCGCTCTGTCTCTCTCTCTCTCTCTCTCTCTCTCTCTCTCCCCATCACCTTCCCTTTTTTGTACTATGGCTTGGGGGCTCAATTGCTGCCCCCTTCTGCGTTTAGTTCCCCTAGCAGGAGGCCGAGATCTGGGTGGTCGTCGGATTTCCCGGGCTTAAACTTAGCCTTACGCACTGCGTGAACTTTCTGGTCGTGCTGTTGTGCTCTTCTTGAACTGTAGAATCGATGCAGTTCATTTTTCTGGCTACACCATAGTTGCTTGTCGTTTTTAAGTCTCCGAAACTCTCAAGGATCAGAGAGTTTTTCTATCCGTTAACCCGGAGCTTTCCACCCCCAAAGCCAATTGTCCCACTTTCTCTACGTCTACGTCGTTGGGTTATTCCCAAAGAATCGCTGCTAGCCCGCCCGATTTTCATGATTATTTTAACCCCAGAAAATGTGACTTTCTTGGTTTTCTCGTTTCTACGAATTCCTAAAGAATCGCTGCTAACATGCCCGGATTTTCTAGATTTTTAGATTTTTTCGGCATAGACTAGGAAAATTCGGAAATTCCCCAATAAACTTCTCTATCCTCCCCGTATGCTAATTTTCGTGTCGAATCCTAATCTTCATAGTCTATTTGCTGCTCCGCGCGCTCATCCCCCGGGGTTTACAACCCCCGAATGGCCATTCACGGCAGCAGCTCGACCGTAATAACCCCGCGGAAATTGACCCAAATTCTTGGGAGGACAGCGTGTATGCAAATAGTTGTATTATCCTTAATGCTCCGTTTTAGCGGCATAATCGATGTTTTGTAGATTGCGTTTCATTACGTTTTCGATAAACACGACCAAAGAGTGAGAGAGCGAAAGAGGGAGAGAGAGAGAGAGAGAGAGAGAGAGAGAGAGAGAGAGAGAGAGATAGATGGGGAGAGATAGAAAAATCCAGTGGTCGGGAGATACCTTAATCTCGACCGGCATGCCTCGGATGCGCCAAAATTTGCATATGCTCCCCAAAAATCCGGTTCGATCCCGCCCGCCCCGCGACAGCCGCAATCTCAGCCAATTTTCATGAGGGCACGCTGCCCACAGCCCCGGGTTCGACCTTTTCCAGGCTAACCGGGTTGGGATTTCCACTTGAAATGGCTCTGGATGGATGCTAATTTAGTGATTTTTTGCTTTTTCACAGCCTGGCTTAAGCTTACGCTTGGCTTAGGCTTGGCTAAGACTTGGAGTTAAGTGTAGGCTTGGACTAGGCTTACGCTTAAGCATAGGCTCGACTTCTGCCTTCAGCGTCTTCTTTTTTCTATGCATGGTCATCATGAATTTCTATGCGTTTTCACTATTTTTTGTGCAAATTTTTCTTGAATTCAGATGCGCTGAACGGGTCGGCCAAAATTATATTTATTCGAGAAAAAATCATCCTAACTTGCAGAAATGAGGGGTGGGTGATTTTTACATCTTAGCAATTTTATGAAAATTAGCTTAGAGAATTTTAAAATTTCAGAAACCAGCCTGGCGCAGGGCTTTGTCGACTTTATTACATTAAAATACGACGACGAGACACGGCGGAGTATCGAGGAGAAGCTGCTGCAAACGGTGCGTTGTTTTTCAGAGTTTCCGAAACTTGCTAATTGGTTTTTTTCCTTTTTGATGGCAATTTCGTTATGTTTTTACATAGTTTTAAAATCTTTGTTTTCTCTGCTTTTAAAAAAGCCTAAAAATCGGTGAGCCATTTAGAAAAAGCTAAAATTCTTGAAAAGTTGAAAAACCCTCCCTTGATTTTCTTTTAAACCCTTATAACTTTTTGAATTCAATTTTAATTGACCCAAAATTTAACTTTTTCATGCAGCTCTTTTGCTGCCTTAATTTGGTATATTTAACGTGTTATATAATTTGCATTCCTTTATTTATTAAGCGACAAAACCCTTGAGCCCATATCCCATACCGACCCGATCCTCCACCGGCTAATGACCTGATTTTTGTGATTTCTCCTACCCCAGAGATTTTAGGTTGTCTGTTAAGCCCAGTGCCCCAATTCCCCGTCCATTTCCTGCCCTTTTTCTTAGCCCGCCAAAAAAGCAAGGGGCTCGGGGGGGGGGGGGGGTGGGTGTGCGGATTGGGGGGGGGGGGGGTTTGGGGGGGGGGGGGGGGCGGGGGGGGGGGGGGGGGTGGGTGGTGGGGGGGGGGGAAAATTTGGGTTTTTTTTTTATTTTTAACATTTTCCATATAAATTTTTTTTTTTTTGGGAATGAGGAATTTGTTTTTTTTTTTTTTTTTTTTTTTTTTTTTTGGGGGTGTTGGGGTTTTTGGTTTCCCTTTTTTTTTTTATATAAAATCTCACCTTTTTTTTTTTTCCCCCACCCTTTTCTTTTTCCCTTTTTTTTTGTTTTTTAAATTAAATTTTTTTTGTTTGTTTTTTTTTTTTTTTTTTTTATTTTTTTTTTTTTTTTTTTTTGGGGGTGGCTTTTTCTTTTTTTTTTTTTTTTTTTTTCCAATACTTTCCCCCCCCCCCCCCCCCCCCCCCTCCTCTCCTTTTTTCGGTTCCCCCGCCCCCCCCCCTTTTTTTTTTTTTTTTTTCCTTCTTATTTTTTTTTGGTTTTTTTTTTTTTGGGGGGTTTTTTTTCGTTTCATTTTTTTTCTTCCTTCCCCCTTCCCCCCCCCTTTTCCCTTTTCTTTTTCCCGGCCCTCTTCGGGGGGGTGGTCGGGTCTCCCCGTTCCTTTTTTTTTTTTTTTTTTTTTTTCTATTTTTTTTTTTTTTGGGTTTTTTTTTCCCCCCCCTTCTCCCTCTTTTTTTTTTTCTCCCTCCCCCCCCTTTTTTTCTTCTTTTTTTCTTTTTCCCGTGGGGTTTTTGGGTTTTCTCGGGCGGAAGTTTTTTTTTTTTTTTTTTTTTTTTTTCTTTATTTTTTTTTTTTTTTTTTTTTTGGGGGGTCCGGTTTTTTTCCCTTTTTTTTTTCTTCTTTTTTTTTTTTCCTTTTCCTTTTCCTTCTTTTGTCCCCCAGGGGTTTTTGGGTCGCCTGTTTTTTTCGCGCCGTGTAACCCCAATTTTAAAATTTTTTTTTTTTTTTTGGGGGCGGTTGGTTTCCCTTTCCCCCCCCTTCCCCCGCCCCCACGATTCCCCGGGTCCCCATTTTTTCTTTTTTTTTTTTTTTTTTTTTTTTTTTTTTTTTTTTTTTATTTTTTTTTAAAAAAGTTTTTTTTATTTTTTGGTTCGCGTTTTTTCCCTTTTTTTTTTTTTTTTTTTTTTTTTTTTTTTTTTTTATTTTTTTTTTTTTTTTTTTTTTTTTTTTTTTTTTTTGGGGTTGGGTGCGTGTTTGGTCCTTTACCCCGGAACGGGGGGGCGCGGGCCCCCCCACCCGGGGGGGGTTTAAGGTTTATTTTTAATAATTTTTTTTTTTGCTCCCCCTTCCCCCCCCCCACTTTCTTTTTTTCCCCCCCCCTCCCCCCGGGGGGGGGGGGGGGGGGGGGGGGGGCGGCCAAAATAATTCCCTCCCCCCCCCCCCCCCTCCCCCCCTCTTTTTTTTTTTTCTTAAATAATTTAAAAAAAATTTTTTTTTTCCCGCCCCCCTCCCTCTTTCAGGTGCGGGGGGGGGGGGGGGGGGGGGGGGGGGTGGGGGGTGGTTGAAAAATCCTTTTTTTTTTTGGGGTTCTTTTTAAAAATAAATTTTAAAAAACCCACACCCAAAAAACCCCCCTCCTTTTTTCCCTCTCCCAAAACCCCCGGGAAAACCCCCCCGGGGGGGTGGGGGTGGGGGGGCGGGGGGAAAAACCCCCATTTTGGGGTCCTCCTGTGCCTCTTTTTTTTTTTTTTTCCCCCAAAAATTTTTTTCCCTATTTTGGGGGGTTTCCCCCCCCTAAAATTCGCTTTTTCCCTTCTAAATTGGACTGCCCGACCCCGGAAAGGCCGCTTTTCCCCCCCAAAACCCTTGCCCACCCCTGCGGGGCTCGTGCTCCTCGAGCTCGGGCTCACTTTCAACAGCCACTTTTTGTCTTGTCTCTCTCTCACTCTCTCCCTATAAGGCTCACCCGCTCGGCTATTTGCCCCAATTTTCGACAGCCAACCGCCTAGGTACGGTGAGAAAGGGAGAACAGAGGATCTTTGCGGTTTTTTAGGGTGGGTGTGTAGCATTGCGAGACGATATCCCGTTTTCCCTGGATCTCACCTGGGGGGGATTAACGCGCCTGTTGGGAATGGCGGATTTTGGAGCGTAACGGAATGTGGTATATGTAGGTATAGGTCTGGAGGAACTTTTTAGACGATTTGCATAAAGTACTGTGTAGCCTTACGGAAGGTACTGTAACGTAGAATGTGACGCAAAATAGCTTCAAAGTCTTTTTAGTTAATGGAAAGTGTAGTTAAATTCGGTGAGCGCGTTTTTAGCGTAACATATTCGAAATCGAGACCAAAATTTGCCGCAATTTTGTGTCTACGCGTTTTGTAGTGTAATGGAATGTTAGTATTTAGTAAAGTAATTTCAGCAGATTTTTTTAGTTAAGGATTTGGAAGTACTGGAAAAAAGCGATAAGGGCACTCTTGGCATCTTTCCAAGCAGCTGACCTCCAAAATAAAGACACTAGGAAGTTTCAAAAACCCACGCTCCCATCAAATTTGCGAAGCAAAAGTGAGAGAGAGAGGGAGAGGGAGAGAGAGCCCAAAACCCTGGAAGCCTAAAATTTTTGTTTTGAAAAGCATGATCTATCAAATCTCTGATTCCTTAGCTCACCGTGTCCTGACTGTCGGCTTAAGCCCGGGGGGGGGGGGGATACCTCATTGTTTTGGGCGAGTTTCTATGTATGCCCCCGGAACACCCCCCGAGTCAACAGCCCTCGCATCGGCCCTTATTCTGAAGTGGTTTTGTGTGTATGTAGGTGCTTGTTGAGTAGAGGTTGTAGATCTCTCTCTCTCTCTCTCTCTCTCTCTCTCTCCTTGTATGGCCGTTCCGAGGGGGGTAGGAGTCTGTATTGTCAAAGCCCCAGGGGCGCTATGCGCAAAAAGCGCTCTCGAAGAGCTGGCGAGTGGTCCGACTACCGCTTCCCCCGGGTTTTGCAAGCATAACCAAAAAAGGGGGAAATGGGTCAGTAGGCATGGAAACGGATATATGGATAGGCTTGATACAGTCCACACGGATGTTAGGATTTCTTAGGGCAAAGCAATCGTGGATAGCTAGACCGCAAAAAATTAAAGGGACAAATAAGACAAAACAGTGTTAATTATACCTATGGCGTTACCTATCCCGTATCCGTATACCGTATACCGCGTATCGTATACCGTATATCGTTGACTTTAGAGAACCCTTCTCGACGAGTCACTCATCTCCGAACATGCGGCGTCGCAGCCCGTGCTCCTCAGCCTCATGCTCATCCTCTTCCTCTTCGCTATCTCCGCCATAATTTCGGCAATCACACTTACAGTGTGCCGATTCTATGGCAAATGTGGAGGCCGGAGGTATCAGGTATGTTTTTGAAATCTGAAGCTTGCGGCGAAGCCTTTGCCTATGCCTAAGCATAAGCCCAAACTGCAGCATAAGCCAGGTCTAAGCCCAAACCGAAGCCCAACCTAAGCCTACGTCTACGCTTAAGCCTAAGCGTAAGCCTAAGCGTAAGCCTAGTCCTAAGCCTAGGCCTGAGCCCAGGCTAGCCCACCTTAACCTTAGCTAACCAGCTGTAAGTCACTTTTCAGGCCCACCCAACCAGCGCCCAGTCCTTCACGCTCCACCTTACCATCTTCCTCGTCGCCTGGGTCGTGCTGGCGGCGAGCAGCTTGTTTTTCGTATATTCCGGTGGGTTTCCGGTTCCTTTAAACCCCAAAGCAACTTTTTATTTGTATTTTTATCGTTCAAACCATTTTTTTAATTTAGGGGTCACCTACTGGCACCAATTAAACAGCGGATTAAAGCTGGAAACGAACACCTCGCAGTACGTCGACTCGCTGGAGCATTATGGAAAATTGTGGGTAGCTTCTCAACATTTGGAAATTAAGTATGTTCTACAGTACGCGGCGTAAGCGGGAGTCCAGCGTACTCGCCGCCCTGTTCAATGACCCGGACTATAACGGGGATTTCGAAGAGATGCCAGCGCAAGACAAGCCGATTATATTCCAGAAGACTACGTTGCCACCTAAGGTACGAGATAGTATTATACGTTAGAGTACGGCGGAATACGCTCGGTTACGGTAATGCGCGGCCTAGTAAGTACTACAGGATACGTTAGGGATGGCAGAGCACGAGATGGTATTGTCGAGTACTGTAGGGGACGTTAGGTTACGGTAGAGTGCGGGATGGCATGGTAGAGAACCAGAGGATCAGCTAGGTTGCGGTAGAGCGCCGGATGGTCCGGTAGAGTACGGTAGGCAACGCTAGGTTACGGCAGAGTGTAGGGTGGTACGGTCGAGTACTGGAGGATACGGTAGACTGGGTTCCCAAAAATTGGATTGCAAAAGATAAAAAATAGCTTTGAAATGGCATGTTTCTCAATTACCGTAAGCACATAACAGCTTCTTGGAGCTATTGTTTCTCGTAATTTTTTTTTAAATGAAAAACTGTGCTTTTAGGTAGCTGACCCAGTCCCAATCGGCCGCGATCCGGAAGCCGAGCAAAACTCGAACCAGGAGCCCTTCAAAGTTGCAGCTACGGTACCAACGAGTGAACCGACGACACCAACCACGACAACTACGACAAAAGCGCCGGCAAGACCGATTGTGAACTCTGTATCGACCGAGGAGCTGAGACTACCTTATGTCCTCCACGATGCTAAGGATCCGGCCAAACTCCACATCCGGCCTATACAATACGAGAACCCGAAGCGCCAGATTACCATCCCGTTGCGGCCAAAGGCAGAGGTAGAGAAACATATATTTTTTTATTTCTATATTTTTGGGAGATTCTAGCGTATATTTTTTATTTAACATGTTAGTAAACTTAATTTATGGATTTTTTTAGTTGGACTACATGCAATATGACGCCCCAGGAGATGCAGTAGCGAAACTCGATGAGACGACAACGAGACGAACGACTACAGTACGCCCTACAACTGCTAAAACCAGTGCCAGGTCGTTTTTGGGTCCTAATTATGTCCTTCAAAATCCTTTCACTGTCCCTTTCGAAATGGGTACTTGAAAATTAAGCTACACTGGAGGGTATTGCGTTAAACTGATTTTTCATTTTTGTACTTTTTTGTTCATGTTACAGTAATTTTCAGGCCTTCCGCCTATCTGATTAGCCGTACATCCACCGTACCGCGGCGTACGACTACGCAGCCTGAAGAGGATTACGAGTATGAAGAGGAGACGACCACGCAAAATACCTTGGTAGGTTAAGCTTAAGCCTAAGCCTAAGCCTAAGCCTAAGCCTCAGCCTAAGCCTAAGCCTAAGCCCAAGCATAGGCCTAAGCCCGAGCCTAAGCCCAATCATCTAAGGTTCCTACGGTGCCCTTTTTCAGCCTCCAAAACGCCCGACCGTGCTCAACTACCCGGTGGAGTTCCATCGACGAAAATCTGCGGAGAAAACGGGCACCACCACGACTACAATAGCTCCAGAAGATGAGTATGAGGGTGAAGAGGAAGAGGACGATACGGTAGCTTAATACCTATTTCTTTTTAATTTGCTTCAGACAACCCGGAAACCCGTCAATTCGGAGTTATGGAGACAGCAGCGGCCGCTGGAGACGATAGCGGTACTCTGGAAATATCGATATTTATGTAAATTTCAGCCGCTTCGCCCGAGGCCTACGGTACAATGGGCACCGCCTAGCTTTGAGCGCCCGATCGAATCGAATGGGTAATTCTTTCTTAGGTTTTTGCAAGGGTAGGCTTGCTTAAGCTTAGGTTTGGGCTTAGGCTTAAGCCTCGCTTGCTTGAATAGACCGTGGAGCATCCCCCGATTCTCGCATTCCAGAATCGAGCTCGCCTCCGAAGAATACGAAGACGAACCGACCGACCCGACGACGACGGAACGGACGGTGGTGTTCAGGAGGGTCAGCGTGCCCCCGAACTCCTTACTGCCGCTCGCGGGCGAACGACCCATCTACCAGAATCCGATGTCCACCCCGGCACCGAACGTCTTCATGGCGCCGTCCCGGACGAGGAGCACGACTACGGAGGAGCCAAGTAGGGAAATAGAGAGAGAGGGAGAGACAGAGAGAGAGAGAGAGAGAGAGAGAGAGAGAGAGAGAGAGGAAGAGGAAGACGGAGAAAGAGCTGGATCTCATCTTCAAATTTTAGCAACCCAAAAGCCGAGCACGTTCTCCCACATCCTGACGACGAGGGATCGAACGATCAGCAGAATATATCCATCCAGAACCATACCAACTACGGCCTCCACAACCCCGTCGACGACTCCAAGGAGTACAACCTCAACGACAACGACGACAACGACTACAACAAGTAAATACTGTCTTTCCGGCACTGAATAAAGTTTTTAGCGACCACCACTACTACTTCCACGACTACAACTACGACTCCGAGAACTACACGGCGAACGACAACGACCGAACGAACGACTCCGAGCACATCAGTGACCACAACGACCTCGTCCACGCCATCTACAACCACGACCACGACGTCGACAAGCACAACGACTACTCCGGCTTTTTGTAGGTTTATATCGGCCAGTTCGACAGCCAATTTCAGCGGTGAGCTACTACCGCTCGGCCGCCGAGGCGTTCAGCGCACGAAATCGTTATATTCTGACAACGCGTGCTCCAAGGGTGCAATACGTCACCGGTAAGTTCAGCCAAGCGTAGCGAATCAGTGGATTTAGAATCCCTTCCTACACGCACAACTTCAAGAACGCCGCTGCGGGTTGGGTATTGGGAGAATCAGGGACGAGTTCCGGCTAGGAAAAATGAGAACGAAGAGGCGGTGGCTGAACAGCCTGCAGACGTCGAAGAAACAGAGGAAGAGGCGGAGGAAGAAGAAGAAGTTGTCACTACGCAAAAGCCCACCACAACTTCTACCTCTTCCACGACTGCAACGAGCACAACCAGTAGACGATCACGGTGGGAGGAAGAAAAAGACCCGGCTGAAGAGAAGCCGATCGCTCCCTTCCAAGCCTTTTCAGGGCTCGAGACGGTTAAGGGGATCCGGATTGTGGGTTTTTGCGAAAAGGATTACTGTAGAAATTACCGTAATCGGAGCAATTTTCCAGACGCTCGAAAATAGTTTTAGCTGTATATCAATATCCGAACCCGGCTTTTTTTAAGATCATACCTTAAGTAAAGAACCTTTTAGAGCCCAAAATGGCAAGAAACGACTAGTTCGACCACCGCAGCTACGACGCCATCTACTAGCCGTACAACGACAACGACAGCAACGATTACTACCACTACCGCTGCGCCTGTAGATGACCAAAGCGAGGAGGAGGGTATGGAAAATCAAGAAAACAAGACTTTGAAAACCCATTTCCAGAAGTGGAAGACGACGAAATTACTAGCCGCCCAGTGGTCCACGGCGCCAAGACGTTCACTGGCAATGCCCTGGAGTCGGGAGAAGCTGAGGTTGAAAAGATCGCCAGCGAAGTCGTGCGGAATCGTCAGAATGAAGTTGGAGAACTGGAGATCTCGACCGTAAGCACGACAACAGAGAAGACGACGACGAGCACGACTACGGTAGGCCGAAGGACTACTTGTTACGATACAGGAGGGGGGGGAAAACGCGGAGCATCGCGTAGCGCTGATGTTCCGTCCCCCCCCCCCGGCCTCCCGCGGGGCGCCTCCAATGTCGCCCCCCCAGTGGCCACTCCACTATAATTTCCTTACTGTCTTGTATCCTGTCTTTACGGTGCTAGTATGATGCCCAGTGTAGCCCTGCGTATCGTTGCGTAGCCGTCTCTTCCCGTGCAAGCTTTCCAATTCCAGGATTCCCCAAGCACCCCGGCCAGCCACCCCTCGGCCCAGGACACCGCTCGGCGCTTACTTTCCGCTACAGTAGAACGAACTGAACGTCCCGTCAACATGGTGGGCGTTGATTTCATGTCGTAACCGATTGGCCTCAACGTTTAGACCCAAATCCAGATCACCGACGGTCAGCCGGCAAAGTTCTACGCGTTGCACAGTACGGTAAGCCTAGAAAATTCGTTGCTTTGTTTTTTAATCTCTTGAATCTCAGTACCTTTTTAGGCTTCAAACTGGCTTCACCGGGTCAGCTTCACCCCGATCGCGTTCTTTATCCTGGTCACCGTGCTTCCGACGATGCTCGTGGTGCTTGCAGGTGAGTAAAAAGAGTGCCAAAGATAAAGAGAAAGAGAGAGCGAGAGAGCGCGAGAGAGAGAGGGAGAGAGAGAACGATACAAAGGAATCGAGTAACCATTGAAACCCTCCAGGCACCGTCGGCTATGCCAACTCCTACCACCCGATGGACCGCAGCACGGCGTCCGACCGAATCGGAGTAGCGGCCGTATTCCTTGGCCACGCCCTCCTCTACGTCTCGGGCCCGTTGTTCATCTACGCGGCCGTGGTTTTGGGATATGCGCATCTACACTCGGCTGTTTGCCCCCTGGCACAAGATAAGGCAAGTAACAAGAATTCTGTGAATTTGAATTGTTCACGTTTTTAGATCAATCACGTACCTGCCCAAAACGCGCTTCCAACCCTGCTCGGTCAGTTCGAGGCTCTTGCTGATGCTTGTGAGGCTTCGATCGCGCCGGTTGAGGTGAGAAGGCGCATCAGCTTGAACAGCTTCATACCGCCTATCCCAACCTCAATGCTTAGGGTCTCTGGTCATCCGCTTTCTTCTTGGCCCTCTCCTCGATCATCGTGAGCATCACCCTGTTCCGGCTCTCCAAATACTTCCTCCGGATGAAGACCGAGCACTATATGCAGCATAATGATGTAGGCGTCTTTAGCAGCATTTTTTTATGCCTTTGAAAACGTATCTAAATTGACTTAACAAAATCTCATATTTTCAGATCTACGGCACTGTGCGCCGCGCCGTCGCCGAGAACATCTACGGTGAGGCGATCTATGGCGGGATTTACGGGCCGGTCGACCCAATTTACGGACCGTCCCGGCCAAAGACAAGACCGCCACCACCCCCTCAGCAGAACATCTACGGCATGGTGGGGGTGAGGCATTTTAAGGTTATTAAAGTTTCGTATCCTATTCTAGGTCGAAAACATGTACGGCACAATCCCCGCGCACGAGAACATCTACGGCGTCCTCCCCCCGCATCCGCCGCCGAAATACGGTAATGGAGCGTTGCGAACACCGAAAAATTTTCACGTTTGGTTATTACGTTCCTTTAATTTTAATTTTTTTGGCCATTTTTAATGCCATTATTCAAATAATCTTAAAGTAATTACTTTTAATTTTTGCATCTAATTTTAATTTCCTTTGTAGTAAAAATGCACAAAATGCAAAAAATCCCCTTAATCTCGTTTAACGTTTCAAAATATACACCAAAAAAAGCTATAAAAAAAAAAACAAACAAACAACTTACCAAATTTCCCCTTAATTTATTCGGAATTAAAGTTTCAAAACCATTGACGAAAATCGAGAAAAATGGGAAAATTTCCGCTCAATCCATAATTGAATTTTTCAGGGCCATACCAAGACTACGGTGACATCTACGGAGCCCGACGCCTCGGCCCCAACCACCACAATAACAACATCTACGGCGAGGTCCAACACGACGAGAGTGAATATACGTATTTTTAAAACTACATTATGACTTTTATTTACTCAAAAATGGCCTTGAAAAGTCATTTAATACTCATAATATTAATAATAATAATAAAATTTGACAGTTCCGGGTTACGTTATCCATTTTTTCGATGCGTCCTTTTGAGATTACCTCCAGATCTATTTTCAACGCTTCTTAATAATCTTTGCTCAAGCTACTGCGTGTTATTTTCTACGATATGCTACGATATTTAGACTGTTGGCAAAGTGCCAAATTTCCCCCAAACTCCCAGTGCATTTCCCCCGTAGCAGTATTTGCGTGTGTACCGGTCCGGCGATTCCAAAGACTTTCTATGACATATAACCTATCTGTGCTTTCAACGCCTCACTCGTCTTTCTGCAGGATGTTGATAAATGATTTATATAAAATAAATCGACGATTAGTGCGAATACACGAGAGAAGGACCTGAACCCAGCAGTACCCGCGCGGGGAGGCGGCGGTTAGAGGTGAGAAGTTACAAACAGAGCCCCAAGATGAAAGAGCAAAGTACCCACAAAATAGGAAAACCTTTGGCTGTCGAAGGCAGGGGGAACACGTAATTATGGAGGGGCAGTGGAGATCAAGGGGTTAATTGTACCAAAAAATTGCCAATGGCTGAAAGAAATTGGGAAAACGCGGGGCAGCAAATTTCTATTCGTCTACGAGGAGAGGGAGGAGCCACGACGTTCGCGAAGGCCATACCTGAAAATCAGTTTCCCTGTAATTTTAGAAAATGCAGTAAAACAACGTCATTTCCTCCTAGGGTTTTTGAGAAAGTCACCGAAATTTTGTGTAAAAATCCCTTAGAAAATTACAATTTGTCATTTTCGCCCAAAAATGCCGATTTTTTTGACAAGAAATCTATTTTTGTATTTTTTAAGAAAAATTAATTGCAAAGTTGTTATAAAACGCAGCATACCTTGTGACTCTGCGTAGTTTGTCCGAGTCCAATTCGACGCTAGCGCCGGAGAGGGTGTCACGATTTTCATCTGCTCCCACGAAAGCGCCGGTGCCCCGTCTAAACACATTTTGGTACCTTTTGGAGCTACGAACCGTTCGCACGTAACACATTCGCAGCGCTCATTTTCTTCACCGAAAAATCCCTCGCCATAGTAGATCGTTATTTCATCGCCGGCCTCGATGTCGCGGCTAGCCTAAAACAATATATTTTTTCATAGACTCGAAATGACCTCAATAACGGCCGATTTTCCAGATGGGACCCAGTGGCAAGTCGGGTTGCAGTCATGATTGATGTAGGCGCCGGGCCCGAGCCAAAGCTGTGCGCATTGTTTCCTGAAACACCTCCAATATGTATATTTTTTTTACTTACCTTGTGCTATACATCACTGAAAAGTCGTTGACACCTGGTAAAAGGAAAGTGTCTTCCTCCTTTTCCGTCATAGCGCTGATGACGCCACAAAGCCGGGACAGCTTTTCGCCCTTGCGCCTGAAAAAGGCAAAATCTATAAGCCATCTACTCAGAAACTTACCAAGCCCTTGTCGCTATCAACCTGGCGCCCACATTGCCCTCCTGCGAGTAGCGCGCGCATTTTTCGATCGAAAATCCACTCTTCACGGAGAACATTTGCAGGAAGCGTAGTACCTCAAAAACAAACCTTCAAACCCAAAAAAACCCTTACATGGTCTCGAAATTCACGTCGCTTGTTCAGTGGGTAGCCGGTGAGAAACGTTTGCACGGACCTGAAACGACAATGAAAAATTGCAGGTTCAGAGCCCACGGAATGGCCAGATAATCTTGCAAGGTTGCCCGAACGTCGCCCATCTGCACAAAATTCCGCGCAATCTCGCGCGCGCGATCCCCTTCCAAGTGTTTCAAATAACGTTTTCTGAAAGAAAAATTCTTATTTTTTTGTACTCCTATACCTTTTATGCATTTTATGCGTGATAAATCCTAACAAAGGGTCGACCACCAACGTCGTGGCCAAATCGTCGAAATAGGCCAATTCGAAGGGGGTCAGCGAATGGTCACCAGGTGGGATCTAGAAAAGATATATTTCGTAATTGATTTTAAGGGTCGTACCTCTTTGAAAGAGGTTAGAATTGGCCCAGCGTCGAACTCTTGCAGGTTCTCCCGACTGATGATGACCATCTGAAATCGGGCAATTTTATTTCAAGGCCAGACACGGGGCAAAGGGTAATTGAGAACCGTAGGAGGAATGAAATCACAGGAGCATTCTCGGGAAGTGAATGAATAGACGGCGATTGGCTAATACAAAGTTAAAACCTGAAAAATGGGAAAAGCGGCTGCTAAAAGATACTTTGATGGCGAGATTACGTCAGAAATTGCGCATACAATTTTAGTAAAGCGCAATTAAACGAATATCAATAAAAGCTTTTCTCTTTCAGCGCTCGTTTCGTCATACAAAACACCGGATCGACAGGGAGAAGACCGTCATGTCCGAAAAGTGAGATCGAAGCAGTCCCGAACACGGTGTGAAACGGATCCGGCAAATCTCCAGGCCGATCCGCAATCCCGCCATCTTCATCTTGGGCGGCAAAAATGAACGCCTTGTGCTTGTCGACATCAATATAGTCGAGCTTGCCAATCATCGCCAGCGACGCCAGCACCCACCATCCGTAGCAAACGTCAGGCAGCTTCTCCGGCCGGCCGTTTAGCCCACCACTGGCGCACTGTCGATGCGCCAGCCATTCGGCCGTTCTCTCCAAATCGAGCTCCTCTAGTCGTCCCATAATGGCAAACGCTCCGACGCAGCAGTAGACCTGGCCAGCGTGGCTTTCCGAACCGGGCCGCGTCCCGAAACCGCCGTCAAAGTTGTAGCACTTCTTCACAAAGTCGAGTGCTTTTTCGCCATCTACGGCGTCGAGGCGATCGATGAGATACAGGGTGGCCAGGGCTACCATCGTGAATCGGGTGTCGATCTCGCCGGACTCGTCGCCATCAAAGGAACCGTCTGGCTTTTGACGGGCACGCACGTAATCGGCTACGGAGTCCTTGTCGCATTCATCGAGTGCATCGAGGATTATGAGAATCTGAAAACGAAGGCTTTAGCTACTCCCTTGTTTAGAATTTGTATAAAAACGCTTGAAACGCCGATATCACCTGAATTGCGCATAGTGTGTGTAGTAAATGACTGTCGTGATTCTCAGCGGGTGCATAGCCGCCATCCGGCCTCCGAGATTGGCGCAAATATTCCAAAACACCCTCCCGATCCACGCGATCCATCGCGTCCATGATGTCCAGCGCGCTCAAGCACCAGTAAATGCCGGAAACACGCAGCGACTCGGACATGACGTATTCATAGCTGTCCTTGTTCTTTTGAAACTTGTCCAAAAAGTCGACATGATGATCTCGGTGAAATTCTTGGGGCGCATCGGACCTCAGGGAGACATCTTTTCGCGCGATGTCGAGCAGGCCCGCGAAGGACATCTAGAAAACGTATATTTAGTTCAATGTAATTAAAATAAGTATAAAAAAGTATTGTTTTTCGAAAAAAAACAACAAACAAATTGCATAACGCCATGTTGAAACAAATGTGTTTGCTAATGAAATTCTGGCGTCCCCGGTACAACAGGCTCCAAACTACGGGCATAGTAGCGAGTCGGAGTCAGATATGGCCGCTTTTGGACTGCAAAACTGGGGCACCAACAAAGTATACTTATTACTGTTTTAAAAATGTTATAATAGGCATATTTGTAATTTAGCATGCTCTAAATTATGAACGCGTGATTTCTCAGGTCCTAATAGCGCTGAAAAGTTGTTTCTCCATTTTGCTATTTTTTAAACTGCTGCAACAAATTTATCTGTTTTTCAGGAACAACATCCCCTCATCCATTTTCGATTCGCGGGTTTGATGCAAAGGATATGCGGGAATTACTCGTCTTCATTTTCCTACTCCTGCTAGGCGGACACGGCACAAAAGCGGATGATGTAATTTTGAAAAATTGCGATGAAAACGGGATTTAGGTAATCTACGGCCAGCAGCAGGGATACAACTATGGCACTGTGCTGGTGTCAACGATAGATGGGCATCTGCGCGCGTTGGATACATTGACAGGAAGGGAAAAATGGGCATTAAAGGAAGGTTGGTGCGTTTGGTTAAAATAATGACGAAAAGAAAGGTTTTTATTAATTATTCTACTTTAGGGCCTGTCCTACGTGCGCCCAGCTCTATTCGCCAGGGCTTCACATTTTTGCCGAACCCGATGGATGGCAGTCTTTACTCGTTGAAGGAAGGGACATTGAAAAAGATGCCTTTTAATATACCACAACTCGTCCATTTGTCTCCATCGAAAGATAGTCAAGGAGTACTTTACGCAGGTGAATTTAAACCGTTTCTAAAAGCCTAAGCTTTACTTGAAATTGTAAAGCGCATCACTTTCCAGGCAACAAGCAAGACGTTTGGTTCGGCTTGGACCCGGAGACTGGCATCAAGGTCGAGACTCTGTCATCAATGACTTCCGAACGGATTTGTCCGGCTAATAAGGCACGAGCGGTATGTTTTCAAAGCGAAACTTTAACCTAATCATCTTTACAGATTTTCATCGGCCGTAGTGAGTACCGGTTGAGCATGTTCGATACAAACGACCGAAATCGACACTGGAACGCGACGTTTACGGACTATTCGGCACATTTATTGCCAAGTGGGTGTAAACAAAATCTTCTACAAACAGCTGCTTTTTAGCGGATGCCGCCTATCCATTTCAACATTTCGCTTCGTCGAGCACTGGGCATATTTTGACGGTAGACGCGGACGGACAGATCGTATGGGAGAAGGATTTGGGACAGCCGATCGTGGCGATGTATCTTCTACAGGTAAAATCTTCACTTTTCCAAGGTATAACTTGTAATTTCTTTACACTGTGATTTATAACACAGCACCTTGTATTTTCTACACTGCTTACATATTTTTTTCATCGTTTTGGAGTATAGAAACTCCTTAAAAATTATTAGAACCAGATGGTTACGCGCTCAGACGCAACCATCTGGCCTTCGGTACCCTACTGTCCTACTCCACCACATCCTTCCCTACTTCCATCAATAGCCACGCTAACCGCTTCAGATACCCCCTCCCATGGCTGAAATCCCTTTCAAAAACTACTTAAATACCTTCCTGATGGCTTCAGATACCCCCTCCCTTAGCCGAGATCCCTTCAAAACTACCTAAATCCTTCCTGATGGCTTCTGATACCCCCATGGCTGAAATCCCCATCAAAAACTACTTAAATACCTTCCTGATGGCTTCAGATCCCCCTTAGCCGAGATCCCTTCAAAACTACCTAAATACCTTCCTGATGGCTTCTGATACCCCCCATGGCTGAAATCCCCATCAAAAACTACTTAAATACCTTCCTGATGGCTTCAGATCCCCCCTTAGCCGAGATCCCCTTCAAAAACTACCTAAATACCTTCCTGATGGCTTCTGATACCCCCCATGGCTGAAATCCCCATCAAAAACTACTTAAATACCTTCCTGATGGCTTCAGATCCCCCCCTTAGCCGAGATCCCTTCAAAACTACCTAATACCTTCCTGATGGCTTCTGATACCCCCATGGCTGAAATCCCCATCAAACTACTTAAATACCTTCCTGATGGCTTCAGATACCCCCCCTTAGCCGAGATCCCCTTCAAAAACTACCTAAATACCTTCCTGATGGCTTCTGATACCCCCCATGGCTGAAATCCCCATCAAAAACTACTTAAATACCTTCCTGATGGCTTCAGATACCCCCATGGCTGAAATCCCTTCAAAACTACCTAAATACCTTCCTGATGGCTTCAGATACCCCCATGGCTGAAACCCCTTCAAAACTACCTAAATACCTTCCTAGATACTTTAAATAATTTAAATAATTAATTAACATAATTAAAAGTGTTAAAAAGTATATTAAAAAGTATTAAAGTAACTTAAGAAAGCGACCTGGGCGCGCGAAGGGGCCTGGGGAAGAGGGGCGAAGGGAAAGGGGGCGTGTCCTCCCGACAGAGGGGCCCCCACTCGTTTTATTAAGGCGCCACTTTCAAAGTTAATTTTAATAGTTTAAATCAAACTTTTCATATTTTTCATCAGTTTGGGGTTTCTGACCACGCTCTATCCGAATCCGAAGAGAGCTAAGCTCTAGCTCCTTTCCCCTTCGAGTTGAATTCGGGACATGACGGACGGACGGACGGACAGACACCACTACTTTTTTATTATAGTTGATTATCGATAGATCCTGAAAAATTAAATAAATGATGAATTTTTATAGATCCAGACCTACTAAAAACTAAAAGAGTACTACCTCATTGAGCGCTACAAAATACCTGTCGAATAACTATCCAAATTTCCATAGCTAAATCCTTTTGTTTTTTGCCTTCTCAACACCTTTAAAATACCGCCCTTTTCAGCACGACGGTCTGCACAAGCTGCGCTACACGGTCATCGGGCGCGAGTCGATGGAGCGTCTGATCAAGGTATTAAAAAATAGCGACGTCATAGAACCATTTATTCCGGCGCTAATTGCACGGGGGTTGGTGGTGATGACAAGAGACAATGCCCGTATCGTGGTGTATATGTGAAAAAATTAAATTAGCCTAAAAAAATTGAGCAACTATCGACGGGATGGGTGACGGGGGGTTTTGTTGGACGATCGTTGTTGCCGAGTCTTGTCCAACGGTCGTTGATTTAGTGTAGTGTCCGTGCGCCCAAATATCACAGGTTTCCATGAGAATAATCTCCGAGATGAGGTTCCTAAAAAAATGATACACTTTTCGGTACTTTCCCATTACCGGGGGGAGATTTTTCGATATGTTGCGAGATACGTGGTAATGTAATCGCAGACAATGGACTAGTCGTATTAGACAATTTAGCTATATTTTTACAAAAAATCATCTAGAAAATCTCCAAAATCTTGAAAAAATTTAGATTTTCACGAAACGATCTATATTTCTCGTATTATTTTAGGGGTTTACGTTGAGGAATAACAGTTTTAAACCATTTGAAAGTCAAGTTGTAAAAACCGCAGTGGAATTCGCGCTCTTTATTTTAGAAAACATTAGATCCTAAAAAATTATTTCACTACCCCCCGATAATGCAAAAGCACCACTTTAATTTGCTTCTTAATCAGCTATCTTTGGACCCACCTTAATCCTGATCCTCTTCCTCAAAATCTTCCTCCTCCTCCGCTTCATCGTCCCAATTCCGGCGTACCATATACCCATGCACCGGACACATTGCTTTCATATGCACGATGAAGCCCATGTCGTTGTACTTGCACAGACAGGGCAGCTCTTCGTCGGGGGGAATGTAGCGTAGGCTGGACTTGCTTTTTCTGGAGGGTGGCCGAGAGGGCTGGGATATGATTGAGCTCGTAGAGGATTTGGGTGTGATTTCGAGGATAGGTGGGACTTCGTCGAGGACTAGAGATTGTTTTGAGCGAGGGATGCTAGAGGAGTGGACGGAGAGTCGGGTGCTTTGTTGGACGGGCACGATTACGGACGGGGTGTTGGAGGAGTTGGCCCTGGAAAGTAAAATTTTTTTTGAGTTAATGGAAGGAGATGAAAAGTAGGGTTTCTTTAAAAATCACGAAAATCATATTGCCGAAATTTAATAATGTCGAAATTTACGAATTTTCCGGAAAAACCCTCGTATCCTGTGGAAAAAAATTTCGACAACATCGATTTCGACGCTGAGATATTTCTACATGAATTTCGACATTATGAAATTTAGCCATTATTAATTTCGACATTACCAAATTTCGACATTATGAAATTTCGGCATTAGGATGTTCGCTAATAGGAATTCCGATATTATGGATTCCGACATTCTGATTTTCAACACTATGATAGCAAACTGCAAAGTTCTTTGGAGTCCTAGTCCCTTTAAATATCCTAGAAAACCCACTTCCGTTTCCGGAACCAAGCCTGGCAGCAGAACAGTATCAACGAGCCGATTTCCAATAAACTAACGACCGAGGCTCCGATCCAAAGTCCGGTCAAACCACCCAAGTCGGCCAGGATGCTGGTTAGCTAGAAAGGTCATTAATGCGCGATATCATTAGACAGTATAATTAGAGAAATAGATAAGGCTAGTTCTAGCTTACAATTAGGTTTATGAATAATTTCTTACCGAATACTGGGGCGATTCCTCCATCGTCTCGTAATTCAGCTCTTCGTAAAAGACTTGGACCTGATTTTGAAGTTTAGTTTTTGAATTTTTGTGAAGCCAACCATGGCGGCGTTTTTCTTGTACTTCTCGAGGCAGAGCGAGTCCCCGGAGACGCACTCCATCACGTTGGCCGACCCGGATGGCCATCGGGCTGCCGAGTAGGTCACCTCGTAGTTGGTTTCCCTAGATGAGTTTCTTTCAATGTATCTAGGCTGTAAACGCGCGCAAGCACGTCACATTTGTGGGCATAAGTCGCGACGCGCGACGCGTACGTACGCGTTAATTAGAAATAACTGGAGGGGACGGCTAAGGGAAACGTGATACGGACAATTTTCAAAACTCACTCGCAAGGCTGGTGACACATACAGTTCCTCAGCTCGTTCTCCGCAATCTTGGCACCAATCTCGATCGAGGTGTTCTTGATGCAGTCCCTTGCCATTGGATCGCCAGCCTTGCAGTTCTCCACACCCGGGTTGTTGGGCAGCGGATACATGGGGTCTGCGCATCCGCACTTGCCGAGGATCTCTTGTTGGGTGCAACTCCGGTGGCAAGCCTAAAAAGTAATATTTAAGGCGCGTTTTGTCCCAGCCGACCGACCCCGAACGTTCGTATCTCGGCTCCCTTTTGGCCTACATGGCTATAAGGTATAACATTTTTGTCTTGTTCTCGCCAGTATTTTGATATACCTTACGACCTGACAGGCCAACGAGGAGCGGAGATACAAGATTTAGGGTTGACCGGAGGGGCAAATGACACCCAAACAGCAATATCCGCTTTCACTCGATCTCCTCTCTTACCTCCACTGAATAGTTGAAATTCTGGTACAAGAAAAAGTCGTCCTTCATCTCGTTCTTGGCTGGGGATCGGCAGTCCCCGTAGGGCGGCCCGAGGCGTCGGAACTTTTTCTGTAAACATGCCGGATTAACACTGGCCGTCTAGCTTATCAGTGTAAATGTTGACACCCACCATGCGGACACCAAATGCCGACAGGAACCCGGTGGGCGCGTTGTAGCCAAAAGCATCGGGGAAAGGGACGATCCACTTGTCGTGCACGGTGATCCGGAAACCGACGGCTTCGGTGGTGGGTAGATACTCGGCAATGTCGGCGTACAAAATCACTTTCAGACCTGGAATCATCGGTCTTAAAGGGGCTAGTAAGTCTGTTCCACCCCTTTGATCGATAAATAAGGGGAAAACCTTTTCCGACGTAGATATTTTGGGTTCTTTCGCATTATCGGCGGGGGGACCAAACTTTTTTGTTATTTCGAAGCACCCACTATTTATATTTGTAAATTAGATCGTAAGAAAACGTTAGTCCCCCCCCCCCCCGATAATGCGAAAGAACCATAATTTGTTTGGTTAACCCCCTTAAACGTGACTTTCCACTTACCATAATTGGCTCCGGCTCGATGGGCCTCCAGCTTTTTCGTTCGATTGAAGTTGAACGTAAAGCAATTTCCGTAGGTCTGGTCGTAGTGCAGCTTGAAGTCCCTGAAACAAGTTTGTTGGGGAAGAAGCTCAAGACTTACTCGTCAATGTTGCAATCCTTCTGGTTGAACGAGCAGCGCAAGATGAAGTCGTCCTTGGTCTGGGACATGGTCGTCTTCTCGCCATCCCCCATACTTCCCACGGTGTACATCATGTTCTGCTGGGCCTGGGAGGTGATGGCAATCTCATCCGTGAGCTCCTAAAACCAAAGATTTTGGTGCCTTGTTGGTCTCCTTACCGCAAAGCCCATAGCTTCAATTACTTCTGGAGCCTCGGTGGTTGTTGTGGTGGTGACCTTGGGGCCTCCAGCCTTGGCCAAAGCTTTCTGCGTCTGGGCGGTGATGTTCAGCGAGGAGATCTCTTCCTCGGGCCCGATCTCGGGGATGACGTTTCCTTCGTTGTTTTGGATGCAGTGGTTGTAGTCCTTGTGGCAGAGGCAGATGTCGACTTTGTCCTGGATGTCCTCGTACTTTTCGTTGCCCTTGTAGAAGCGCATCGGGCAGTGGCCGGAGCTGGGCACGCACTCGGCGCATAGGCGCTCTTTCCAGGTTGAATCTAAAAAATTCCAAGCTTGCTATGCGAGGCTTTCTGCCAGATCCTAATTTTCTCACATCTCGGCAATTAAAAATTTGAAAATTCTAATTTTCGTCATTCTTTATGGAAAGTGGTTAAAGCGGCTCTGGCAGCACACCGATTACGGCATTTTGGGGACCGGGAAGAGACGCAGAGATCTGTCTGCGTCTCGCCTCTGGGCGCGCTCTTTCTCTCCCTGCCGCGACGCACCCGACCGCGACGCCTCCACGAATCGTGGAAAAAGGGGCCTGCTGCCAGAGCCCCTTTAAGCTTGAAAGCTCGAAATCTCGAAAACGCTCAAAAACCTACATGGAAAGCACGGCCACATGGTCTTCGACGTCGTATCAAGCTGGCAGAGGCATTTTGCGGGATGCAAATTAAACGGGGTGGCCGTGGTGAAGCCGAAGGACACCTTCCCACTCTGCGCCACGATACAGCCACCTTTCCGCTCCCCGCTTATTGTATCCACATCACAGAGACATTGCGCGAATACTTGGTGATATCGTCGGTTGTGAGCTTTGTTCACCCGTCGTTTGCCGCGGCGTACTGTAATCGGCGAAGGTTTTCTGGGGGATTTAAAGTATCTACCTCGGCTTTGTAAGCGCGCCTGTAACAACGCTGCCACGCCCTCCGATTTGTCACCTTTATTCACGAGTTTTGAGAACATTTCCATCTGAAAAACAGTGATTGAATTATCGCGACTTGGACCTACCGTCTTTTTAGTCTCTGGATTCTGCATTATAGCACTTCTTTTATACGGATTCAAGTTGCACAATGTGATCGACGGGAATGGTGCATTTTCAAATTTGAGCTGAAAAAAAGCGGATGATTTCTAAATAAGGATTTTTCAAAAATTGATCCCGGTAGTCTACGCGAATTGAACTTTTGAATTTTTCTAAGCCCACAAGGACGCCCTTACGTCATTATAATCAACTCACATCAAGATCGACCGTCTTCTTGTACTCCCGATACTTTATGACGAGAAAGACGACCTGCACGAGCAGAAAAAGGAAGCAGATCCCGAATGCGGTGTACCAAAAGATCCGCCACTTTTTATTCGGGGCCAACGACGCGTGGCAGATGCCGTGAAAGGTACTCTGCCGCTCGAAGCGCTTCAAAATCTCCCCATACTGGAGGTGACCGAGGTGGCCACGCACTCGTATCCGCGACAGGCCTGAAATGGTCGGATTGGCATTTTTCGCGTGGGCTCATTGAAATAAGGGATGGTATAGCCAAGGCTTTGACGGCGGCCGGAACTAACAACTAGAGTGGCTGATTTTTTGGCTGACCTGATAATCCGCCGTTTTTTGGTGCTGAAAAGGGGAGGTTTTGTGGGGTTTTGGGCAACATACAATTATTAGGGTTATCTCGTATTTTTAGAAATTAAGAATTAACCGTACGCCGGGTACCTATGGACGGTTTTGGGGGCTAAAGGGGCCCAGAAAGCAAAGGATTTTAAAAGAAAAGCCACGTGACCTTTTCCCCACCGGGGGGGGGGAATTTGTTGTATTAATCTAGAAATCTAATCTAGTAACTTAATAGAAAGTATTTGCATAATGTTTTTAGCAAAATAAAACTATATTTTAATTGGAAAACCTTTCTCAAAACTTCTTCACAAAGTTTGCAGACTTGCGGACTTAGAGTGAAAGTTTTGACCAAAAACGGCCACTTTTGTCCCAAAAATCGATTTTTTTTTAGTTTTTCTAATCAAATTTTCTAAAGTTTTTACGTTTAAGAATAGTAAAAAGCAGTTTAGAAACACTTCCACAATGTATATTTAAAAAATTGGTTCCTAAGACAAAAAAATTTGCTCCCCCGCCGCCGGTAATGCGAAGGCACCGATTTCGATCGATTAAGCGTAGCCCAAAAAATCACCCGAATACTTGACGGTGTACCGCTTGGGCACCGGCATCGGCCGGACGGGCTTGGGCGTGAATCTCATAGGCTGAATACAGTGACCGCGAACGGCCTGTGGCCCATAGAAAATACGATGGCGCGACTAGGCCACCCCCAGCTATACCATAGAAAATATCTGGTATCGATGACCGCAGGCTGACACGTCGGAAACACGTAACACGACGGGGAAGAAGTGCCGGGGTACACCCGAGGCGATTCGAGCCCAGCGGGTGAGCACCAGGTGTCGTCGTGTATGTTCGTTTTCTCCTCCCCCCTTAGGGCCCAGCCTCGGGGGCCCACAGGACCCAATGGATAATGTACTGCCTCCCCGCCCTGCCGGTGGTGTGCCTCTATTGGCTGATCAATTGGTCGGGTCGGGGGTCTCGAAGAGAACGGCCACACACTAAATGGGCCTCCCTGAGGAGAAGCCAATTGTCGACGGAAATTCCTGGCCCCTCCCGTCGACACCCTCAATCGCTCTCCCGCCCCAACCGACGTCAACGGATTTCGGGCAGGTCGGGGGAAACATGGAAAAAGTGAGAGTGCGGGTGGTAGCAGCGAAAGAATTTTTGGGTTAATGTTGTTAACGAGACCGGGAAGTTTGGAATTAACTCCTGAAATCGGCTTGATATCGCCAATTTCGAGATGTCGAAAAATATTGCCTAGTCCCACATGGTAGCCGTGTCATTCGTGCGTAGCTGTCGTCTAGTCGATCTCTAGCATAAGCCCATCCTCGGGCTTTCTAGCTCTTTTAAAAGGCATGTTTGAGTTTAGGTAAGAGAGACAGACAGAGAGAAAGAGAGAGAGAGAAGAGGGAGAGAGAGAGAGCCACAGGGAGGGAGGGAGAGCATGAGATCTGAAGACCCCCTTAAAGGCTACTTTTAGCGGTAACTGCAAAACTCGCGAAAGTCACTAATTTGTACCCTCTACTGTACCTGCTTCGCGTAGCGCAAGCCCCGGCGCAACTGATAACCGCCGCATCCAGTTCCCTTTGGTGTTGAACGACTCATTCGGACTCGTCGGCGCCCCGCCATTTACCGTAAACCTGTAAAAGTGCCATTCAAGACCATGCCCAGCTACCGTAACGTCCTACTGTCCTCGCTCGGCTGTCTACTGCCCAGCAGCGCGCTTTTTCGACTCCCTTTGCTGCCTATACTTGTTGTCCTCGGGTAGTGCCGGAACCCCTAGAAATTGAAGGATACTTCAGTACCTTGCTGATATTTTACCTGAGATAAGTCGCGACTGTGCTCGCGGTGAAGTTGTGTGGGGGAGCGGCCGCCGGAGCGCTTCCGCTCTATGGCCGGCTCCTCGAGCAAGTTCGAGTCCTCCTTTTTGTCATCTGCTGGTGCCGAGCCCGACGGGGACTCCATACCCCATAGATAGCCGCTGCAAGGAAAACCTTGCGGATGACGCATTAAAGGACCGGGCAAGGATCGCACGGCTATGGATGCTGTTAGCTAAGGATTTTTAACGATTTCGACACGAGTGCAATGCGCATTTTAGCGATTTTCGTCGCCTAATCATGCCGAAATCCAGAATTCTGCCTTCCTAGTTACTTTAAAAGATTCGCTCATCCTCGAGCTTATTTGCTAGCGTTCCGCAATTTCGCTCATCTTGTTTTTGGCGTGTTACTACCCATTCCACCTCATTTACGAACCGTGAACAGACGACGCCTCCAGCCGAGGCTGCTTACCCCCGGTTGTCGCCGTGGCAGCAGGGTGTGGAGCCGGGATGTGAGCGGGGGGAATGAGTGGAAGAGACAGGCAAATGGAGATTGAGTGATCAATTGTCTCAAACGACCCGGCTCTCGCCGCCGCGACACCACACAGACCTTGTGGGTCGTTGGAGGTGTCGATAGGTGTCGGGCGCGGGCCCCGGTTTTGGGAATGGCGCCGCCTGCAAATATGGGCATAGATTTGGGTTTTGTTATGAAGTAATACGGAACAGAAAAGAGAAAAGGGTAAAAAGTTAAGCTACGAAAATAGTTAGTACTTTACGATCTTGAAATTGCTGTAAATTGGGCTTACGCACTTTGCAATACATAGCAAGTTTAATGACAGTCTCTAGAAATTTGAAGAGAGAGAGAGAGGCCGTAAAATTTTTGATGCTTCGGAAAACTGCTAGTATTATCCCAAAATGGCCTTAAACTGTCAAACTTACAGTTCAGGTTTACTAAAGCCGGTAGAAAATGGTTCAGATGTCGAAGGTTTAAAAATTTGTGAAAAAATGTATCATAGCGGTGCTTCGGGTTGAATTACAAGAGCTAACCAGTTTTTTCAGCATGCCCTCTACCGCGCCGAGACTTGGGAAAACGAGGACACGATGGGAGGCACACTTCCGGATAAACCAAGTTGGTTATAGTTAAAATTTTTAAGCGCTAATTTTTAGCGCTTCATCAAACGCTGTACGTCGGCGAGTCGCCGTTCGGCCTGTACGCGATGAACGCGTTCGTCGATGAGGACTCGTTCACGTTTGCGCCCAAGTATCTGGGACCACCACTGCTCGAGGGAGGAGCCGCGATAGCACTATCGGTGAGGAATTCGGTTAAAGGGACTGCGAAGTCAAAGGACTGGCTTTTTAATGGAGCTATCGTGCTTCTCAATTGAAATACACCGTCTAATATTTTGTCGGTAGTTGGGAATTATGCTAAAAAAACTTCTGGGCTAATTTTGGTAGCCACCAAATTTAGATAAGCAAACTAGGATTTGGGGCCAAAGTTCGTATTCAGGAAACGCATTTCTTGATCTGGCGCATAGCTTTCGAGATTTTGCAGAAGGAAAAGGTCGAATTTTAACTTTCAAGTACCTTTAAAAATGCCGAATCTTTAAATAAAAACTGCGGAAATTGAAAACATACTACCTGCTGTTTTGGCGCGATTTTAGTAAAATTTTGATCATGAACGGAATGAAAAAAACATGAGCTTTTCAGTTTCTTTGATTAAAATTCTTCGCTAATGGAGGTTTAATTAGGGGCCGTAATTTTTACCCCATCGTGATTAATCTAAATAAATAAACCCGAAATAGCTGACAAACAAGAGCAGCTCGGGAGGCCGAAACAGCATCGATGAGCCGCAAAAAACGCCACAGGGGGAAAGCACCTTGAAGGTGGACACATTCCAGTCAAAAGCCGGAAAGGTGAGCCGGAGGTGGGAGGGGGGGATGGCTTTTTGAGCCAAGGGCTTTTGGCCTTCCCTCCTCTCTTGTCTCCCCTCCGGCCATCAAGTGTTGATATGTTGAAGCTTTTTGTTGAAGAGGCATGAAAGTTGCGAAAAATGGTAGAAGGGGCCTTGTAAGGTATCTGGTACGCAGGCCCGTACGGGAGCCGAGATTTCGGGGGCACCCACCCAAAAAATTTTGGCGACCTCCCCCCGTCGCCACTTTCAAAACTTTCAAAAATAGCGACAATAACAGCGCCGCAGGCAAAAAAATTGAGAAAACCGCGGTCGTAACGCTTAAATTCGTGTGAAAACGCATCGGGAACGACGGGCGCAAGCGAAATTTTGTTCAGCAAAAATGGTGCACTAATGAAAACGAGCGCCGCAGGCAAAAAAATTTTAGAAAAATAGGTTTTTAGGAGTAAAAATCGTTTCGAAACAGTGATAAACAGCGCCGCAGGCAGAAAAATTGTTGCGAAAAAAACATAAGGGCCCCCCCTTACGAACTTTTCGGACCCCGACCGATTTCGGGGGGCACCGTGCCCACGGTGCCCCCCCTCGTACGGGCCTGCTGGTACGATCTAAAGGTATTTGGTTAAAATCCGCTGGCAAGCGAGCTGAGAACATGGTGGAATCGAATTAAGAATTTATTTTTAGGAAGAAGAACGACGTCCAAGCCCTAGAAGAATCGTCCATCTCGATATGCCAGCCATTACGACGACGACGAAGGATGGGGAATTTTTGCTATTGGGTGGGTTTTTTTTGGAAATTCACAGGATTGATTTTAACTTTGTAAACTAAAGCTAAAAAGCTAAAAAACCAAAGCGAAGGCTCGAGCTTAAAGTTGGGAAAGCTAGCAGAGGTTATTTGGGGGGGAATTCCAGGGTCTTCGATTGCGTAGGTCAAGCGGGAAAAGCGTGCGATACTTGCCTTCTAAATTTACACCTGCAGCTGGCTGTGTTTCGCCGGGCTTGATGAGAAATTGGCCGGAAACGAAGCCGGCTTCAAGTGGAAGAGGGTGAGGGAGGGAGAGAGAGTGATACGCGGAGTCAGAGAGAGAGAGAGAGAGAAAAAGAGCCAGAGGCACACACGGACAGAGACAGACAGACATCCACCCCAATTAACCCCAAAGGAAGTACAATAAATTCACGACGGCCCGGCCACCCAGGCAGACCGCCCGGCGGGGATGCGACAAAAGTTTTTGAGCACAGCCAACGAGCCAACCCGCAAGCAATTTGCCACCACCCAGCCTCGGTTGATCAACACATGCCCGCAGTCCCCCGGCTCCATACCCCCGGGGGCACATTTTCAAAGGTGCATTCGCTGGTGGAGGAAAAGCCCATGCTAATGGCGTCCCCTCTATGCCGGCCACCTCTTGGCCGTATGCAACATGTGTTCGGGATAGTGTGGCCCAGCCAATACACACCGACACTCACTCATCCCCCAATTGCTTGGCGGGCCACACTCGCCGGCCGCTTGACCACAACATGGTCGTGGCGGAATCGGGATTGAAGATCAAAATACTCGGGGGAAATTTATCGTTATCAGTAGGCGCAGGGCATTAATGGTACCTATCTTTAAACTCCCGCGGAAACCGCTTGGCCTAGGAAAATTCCGAGCGATGAAAGGCCCGAATTTTTACGATTTCTCAAGTCATCCAGGAATCGAAAAAGTCCTTCAAGGTGAAAAAGGAACATGAAGAAGGACTGGAAAATTTGCCGGAACGAAAAAATCTGCTAAAAGCTTCATTAACTTTGCCAAGGAAAATATCGCCCCCCGGCCTTACCTATGTTATCCACAATAGTTCGGTTTAGTAACCTACAGAATACTATTGAACCTAAGTAATAACTAATCTTTGAGGTATTTAAAATCTGGTTTCAAAGTTAAAAATTAGTTATTGCAAAGTTAGTGCAAAAAGTGAACGCCGGAGGTGCTCGGCCGACGAGCTCACGCTCAAGATCTTTTCGTAAAGAGAGAGAGAGTTCTCGAACAGAATCGAAATTAGCAGAACTGGTTTTTAGACAAAACTTTCGGCAGGTAAAATAGGAAAAAATGGTCTAGAAACATCGCTCCGAAAGAAGGCCACAAGGACCTCCACAGGGTCAGCTAGGACAGTTTGGTCCCGGAACCCAGTTAGCCAGGTCAAACACCAAAGCGAAGCGCAGCCGGGAAGTCCTGCCGGAAACACGATCTTTCCAAAGCCCTGCTGCAAAGAGCAGGGCTGTAAAAAGGAATTTTCCGATCATAACCTCAGCCAAGACAAAACCCTAAAGCCAAGCGGCTAAATATACTTGGCCATCGGCCGGGGGGTGTCCCTGGGCGTCGACCTCAAATCGATGGCTATCACCCGCCGGGGCTCATACCACCCCAACCCGCGACCCGGACAGGCATTGATCCTTAGGGCCCAGTTTCTCCCTCTCTGGCTCTAAGAGTCCCACTCACACACATACACACCACTCCTCCTTTTCCGCTTTCCGTCCCCCCTGGCCCTCCCTCGACTCGTCGTAAGGTGCCGGAGAAAAGTTGCACTCCCCTCTTTCCCGCCTTGGGTTAGGGGCCCTAACTGAAAAGCCAACAAGTCCGGGGTGAGAAATGGATGATTGTGATTTGGCTCTCTGATCGACAGAGGTTGGACGGGGGGGAGGGAATTCCGGATGGTAAACAGCGCCACCCGGCTTTACATTACATGGGCGGGGGATTTATGGGTTTCAGGGAATCGGGAAGTTGGTGAAGCGGTTTTGGGCCTGCAATTCGGCTTGGACTTGGGCCGCTTAGACAGCTTGGCGCTAGCTGTCAATCCAAGACGGCTTCAAGTCAAGAAAGGAACCGCGTGACGTCGAGGACGAAACTCAAAAACCCAGAAAATTCTGGCGATCGCTTGGCTTCCAGATCTATCAGAGCTTCCTCACGAACGTGGCGGAGTGAACGCGTCGTGGGCGTGTTGCGTGTCTCCTCTTGTCCAAGAGATCATGCTCTGGGAGAGATCGATGACACGCGAAGCGTCACGATCGACGCAGGTTTGCCGTACTCCTCAATGACTCTCTTTAAAGGGTGAGTTCGCACAAATACATGCGCTGACGTCAACCAAAGCGGGCGTCGGGGCGTGTAGCGACCACACTAAATTTATACGTTATGCATGACCTACAAAATCCACAGCCCCGCCTTGCCCATCCCTTTAAAGGTATTGGATGGGCCGGATCGATCAGACCTGTTTAATAATTGACAAATAGCCAATCGAGCAACGTATAAACCAACCCTTCAAAAGCCCGCTCGAACTCTTTACCGGGGTTCCACGTTGCGGAACCATCCACCCCATAAAACTACCCAGCTCAATCCCAAGATATTTATGTTTCCTATCATTATCAGCAATCCATCATCCCAGCCCCTCGGCAAGCTAGCAAAAACACAACAGCTACCTGTGAGGGCGTACATGTCAACAGCGGGGCCCTAGACATTGGCCCTTCCCGTCAACCAGGACGAACGGCCCGTCTAAAAAGTGGACGAGAACGTCATACCAGCACTAACAAGACGGCCGGGGGCTTGTAGCCCACGACGGCCCGTCCACCTGTGCGTCGGACTTGTCTGGCGAAATTGGAAACGGGCTCGGATTGCAAAAGGCTAAAATATTGAACTGCAGGGACTCGTCGGACTCGAGCGAGGCTTGGACTTGACCAAATTGTTGTAGATCATAAGAATCATACGTGGCTGAACTTGTTGAACCTGTCGGGGCACGGGTTGATGATACCGGCCTACCCGAGTCGGGCTTGAACTTGTCGTGAATCTTGTATAAAATCGTGTTCTTGGGTAGCTGAACATGCTCGACTCGGCGGTTGACCATTGTGAATTCTGACACAACGTCTTGGCCTGCACCCGCCGCAAAACTTGATCATGTTCGTTTCTGAAGACTAACGTTGATGTCATAACTAGGGGAAATAGGTTTATATGGGCTGTACTTGTTACCAACGTGCTAGTTGCGCCCTTCAGAAACGTTGAAATCACTAAACAAACCCGGAAAAGGTTATTTCTCCAAGAAACCGTGTAGATGTTTAGATAATCATTTAAGTTCTCCTTTTTTAGGTTACCACGAGCCCCCAACGACCGATCTCTCGCTGGGCCTCTACCAAACCAGATTCCCGTCGATGCCCCAGATGCCGTCAATCGACTACCAGCGCAAGAAGAACGAGCCCAAGATGATCGGCTGTGACAAGAAGGTCAGTGCTATATCGTAGCTATTACAAAATCAATTTAGCCGACAAACTCGAATCGGCTGTCGGGCGACGAAGATGATGAGAGCCTGGCCGCGATGATCTACCACATCTACGAGCGGTACCCACGTCATTTCTACGCCGCCATCGTCAGCATGATTGTGTTGCTGATCACGACGGTGTGGATGTGCGGGAGACATGTAAGGGATTTGTTGAGAGAGAGAGAGCGCGAGAGAGAGCGAGAGATAGAGAGATAAATCGATTTCTTCCAGTCCGCCGTCTCGCAGCAAATCAACGAAGGCCGAAGTGTCCAGACGTCTCGGCACTCGAGTGGGGGCCGTGGCTGGATGTACACAAAAAGTTTGTTGCTTCAAGGTTCCTTTAAACTGGAATAATTTTAGTCGACGAGGTCCCGGACGGGTGGTTTGCTGTCGGAAAGGTGCACTACGACCCTCAGCAAGTGTTAGGGCGAGGCTGTGAGGGCACTGTAGTTTACAAGTGAGTTTCTCTTTCTCTCTCTTTCTCTCGCTCTCACTCTTCCTCTCTCGCTCTCTCGCTTTCTCACGCCGGATCTCATTCTAGGGGAAAATTCGACGGTCGCGAGGTTGCCGTCAAACGAGTAGTTTCCGAATTCCTCCGCCTGGTCGAGCGCGAAGTTGACCACCTCCGTGCCAGCGACACCCACCCACACGTCATCCGCTACTTTTGCATGGTACCTCGTCATTATTTCGCTCTTAACGTAACGTATCTTTTCAGGAATCCGACAGCCAGTTCCGATATCTCGCCCTCGAGCTGTGCACGGCTTCTCTTCATGAATACGTCGAGAAAAAGGAGGTTCGGAAGATGGTGGGTGCTTGCGGAGGTCTTTGAGGATTTTCTGGGTTACTTCAGATCGACGTCCCAGCCAAGGAACTTCTACGACAAGCCAGTGACGGGCTGTCTCATCTGCATTCGATTAATATCGGTATGCAATCATCGAATTTTCTGATTAGGTTTTTAGTTCATCGTGATATGAAGCCGCAGAACGTCTTGATATCGATGGCCAACACCAAGGGACAGGTCCGGGCCCTGATCTCCGACTTTGGACTTTGCAAGCGGGTTCGGCCGGGTCGGAACAGTTTGTCGCAACGGAGTGGCATGGCTGGGACGGACGGGTGGATCGCTCCGGAAGCGTTGTTCGAGCAGAGCACGGTGCGTACGGTGTACTGGAGAGAGAGAGAGAGAGAGAGAGAGAGAGAGAGAGAAAGACAAACAGGCAGACAGGCAGACATAATCGGAATGAGAGATGCAAACTGACCTCGCAGAGCGGTATTTAACCCACCTCGATTTCCAGTCATACCCGGTCGACGTCTTCTCCCTCGGCTGCATCTTCTACTACGTCCTCACCGACGGCAAGCACGTGTTTGGCGACCCATTCCAGCGGCAGTTGAACATCATGCACGGCAAGCCAAGCCTCGCCGGGATGGAGGCGGATCGGAGTAAGAATTTGATAATTTTAGCGTCAAGTTCTAATTTTTAGACCATAACGAGTCGATGGCCCTGATCCGGGAGATGATCCGGCACGACCCGGCCGAGCGGCCATCCGCCCAGACGGTGCTTGTCCATCCCATGTTCTGGAATGCCGACCGGAAGCTGCAGTTCTTTGGGGTGAGCTGACTACTTGCAGATACCGACAGCCAAGACCTCGAGGGAAAATAACCACCAAAAATTTCGATATTTTGTCCTTCGAGAGCTTATATAGTGTCAGCATTTTAAATGTCGGGATTATCGCCAAAATTCTAAGCTTTTCTTCCCTTCTTGTTTATTACTACCACTTCCGCTTCAGGACGTCTCGGATCGGGTGGAAAAGGAGGAAGACCAGGCCCCAGTTGTCCAACGGCTCGAGTCGAACGCAAAAGCGGTGGTTGGCGGCAACTGGCGAAACCATATTTGCCCGGCTTTAACGGAAGGTACGCTTCTTGGTTTGTTACCTTAATTTATGCCTACTGTTTAGATCTCCGCAAATTCCGCACCTACAAGGGGCACTCGGTTCGGGATCTGCTGCGAGCCATGCGAAACAAGAAGCACCACTACCGGGAGCTGCCTAAAGAGGTACTGTAGCGTTGTCGCGCTCCCTCAAAATCCAAGCTTTCTGGTTGACTACCTTTAAAATTATTGCTTAAACGCTAAATTTGTTGCTTTTACGTTCCCTCTCAAGGTCTTTGTGATGTCTCGCTTCTTTAAATCCCGTAGTTTCTAATATAGGCTGTCACGCTCCCTTTAAAACGCCCGATTCCAGGTCCGTGACTCCCTCGGCCACATCCCCGAAGATTTCGTCCGGTACTTCATTTCCCGATACCCATTGGTAAGACTTAACCTTGCTTTTTGCAATTTTTCCAACTTTCCAGCTCCTCCTCCACGCCTACGAAGCCCTGAATTGGTGCGCCGGCGAGCCGGTCTTCAAGAGGTTCGGCCTATGTTTATATTTTACGCTGTTTTTTAGTTATTATTCCGATCAAATCCGTGAGCGAATGGCCCCCGAAGTGGCACGAGTTGAGGAGGAACGACGGAAGGAGAAGGAGGTCCGCGAGACGGCTGAGGTAACTTTTTTAAATCGGTCATCTTGCCGTTAGAACGTTTTTAGCAATTAACTAAAGGGCTCTCCTACTTCTCAATTAACGAAACCTTCAAAATGATGACAAATCAAAATGTCGATAGGCAAAAATATCGACAGCGATAAACAGAATTTCGGCGCTTGTCGACATTTTTCGGGTGTCGACATTTCTACTATTTACCATATTTTAATTTTACTGTCAATACTCGTTTTTAGTCCGACCCCGGCCAGGTAGTGACATTTTTGGATGCATTTGGGTTTGGATCAGTGTTGTTCGGTTTTTTGGGGTTTCTACTTGTTGTACTACTGGTTGTGGTTGTATCGCTTAACTGAGTTGTTAAATTCTGGCATGGAACTTAACGTTTAAAGTACAACTAAAATTGATGGTGTCTGATGTGGAACGTCGGTGCAATTTGGTGTCCACGGAATTATTCCCCACGTTTTAGGTATGGCAACGCGGCCAAGTGGTGGTGAGCAAGAAGGTGGAGACGGTCACCGGGGCCCCAACTTCTGTTGATAGTGATCTCCCAGAACAGCTGGTGAAAGTGACTACTGTGGCCGCCGTCGAGGTTTCTGCTCTGCCCCCACCTCCCGGCTTTGAAGATCGAGTCGCGGATCGGCCTGAAGATGAACCGGAAGTTCAAGGGGTTGAGGTGAGGTCTGGAGGGGTTGGCGGCTCAATTGCTTAAACATCAGGCGGGCTAGCGGAGGTTCTTTGGGGGAGTCTTTGAAAACCGAAATTGGGGTTTTACTGGTGTTGCAAACTAATTTGCATATTCAGGCCACCGCCCCCACCGACCCGGCCGCCAAGCCGAACTGGTTCCTCACCGACGATGGTTTTGAGGTTTGTTCATTATTCGAGCCCACAAAAAGGTTTAATTCAGAAGCCAAAGAAGAAAAAGAAGAATCGAAAATGACCCTATATTTAATTACCTACCGTAATCCACGCATTTCATTAAATTACGCCATCGCCTTTCCTCGGACGAGAAAGTATTGTGATTTTCTCTACTTGTTTTTTTTTGGTTATATACGTGTAATTTCCATTATAATAATCATAATCGGTATCGTTTAATAAGCTCCTCCATTTCTTTCTTTAATTGCTCTTTATATATTCCAGAATATCGCGGGTTGTTAATTTAAAGGGACAGTGACACGCGGAACATACAGTAGGCTACGCACCGCTTCGTTCGAAGTTAGCATATTTTCAACATTCCCCAGCTGTTATTGTCCTTTTAAAAACATTTCTATCACACATCTTCATTTTATACCTAGCCAAAGTCTTCCCACCCTACAAATATGCGTATTTTTTGTTTTTGTTTTCGGGGCTTTTTGTACTCGGTAGTCCGCCTTACTGCGTCTTTTGTTGTATATCGTAGCTTTATCATCCGAACCATACTTGGGGATTTTTATCGGTTACGCGCCTGTGATTTTCCGCTTTGCTGCGTTGTTGTGTTTTTGTACGTTACTGATCGCCGTACGTGCGTGTCATTGTATAAAGGATTGGGCATATTTTGGTGGCATTTTCAAAGTATTCTTTAAAGGGGCTGGGACAAGGGGATTTGTGGGAGAGATAGAGAGAGGAGGGAGAGAAATTTCCAGTTTTCTGGACTGTTTTTCTGCTTCAAGCCAAGTTTAACATCATCTTTATTCAACACGAAACCTTGCTGGGGCAACGAAAGAGTGTTTTGGATTTATTTTTCAACAGTATCACAATGGCGAGTCTTTCGGGGGGCTATAAGCGGGAGAAGATATAAAATACAAGCGATGAGGGCGTGCGTCTATTAGTGCTCTTCCGGGATTGTCGTCGGGATGATCTTGGGGGCTGCTTTGCCGATTGTCGGGCGGAACACTTCGAAAGAGCACTGGAAAGAAATCGTATATCTCTCGCTCTCTCCCTCTCTCCCTCTCTCTCTCTCTCTCTCGCTCTCTTTCTCTCACCTCCAATCCCTCCTTGACCATCATCACAGCGGCCGCGTTGTCGAACTGTCCACAATAGTGCGGTGCCGAGAAGACGGTCACCAGCTTCCGGTCGGCGAAAAACTCGTACCCATCCTGCACGACTTGGTGGGCACGTGCGATCTGGAGATGCTCATGTCTCCAAATTCATTCCGGCTTCTACCAAATCCACGCCCAGCTCCTTGCACTTCTCCTTGACGACGTCGGCGCCGAACCAGACGGACGTGCCGCGCATGTTCGGCTGGAAACCGGAGAGCCCGAGCGCCGGGTCGGCCCACAGGAGGTCGAGCTCGATTGAGGGTTGGCCGGCGTTGGTGGGTCTAAAAGTAGGCATCTATAGCTCAACTTTTCCTGTACCGTTTGATCTTGCGCAACTGGTCGAGGTTGGTGAGCATCGGCGACAGGCCGCCATGCATACACAGGATGGCGTCACCGACAAGTCCAGAGAGGGGCATGCAGTCGAACGCGTCCTAAGATGTCGTTTGTAGTTAGTTGCCGGATCGTCATTTTGTGTACCTGGTAGGCCTGCCAGAGCTTGGTGGAGTTGTAGCGCCGTTGGCACTCCTCGAAGAAGCCGTAGACCCGGTTGACGGTGGCCGTCTCGTGGTTGCCGCGCAGCAGGAAGAAGTTTTTCGGGTAGAGGATCTAAAAATTAGATGATGTTCATTTCTGCTCTTCTAGAGTAATCGAAACTGTTGTTCTGAGCTATCTTTTTAGATGCCTAATGTCGTCCTCCCCGTCATCGTATCGTAATCAATTATACCTTGTAGGAGAACAGCAGCGTGATCACCTCCAGGTTCTGCTTGCCCCGATCGACGTAATCACCCAGGAACAAGTAATTCGACGTCGGCGGGAAGCCGCCCTGAATACGTTGGTCATCTCCTCTCTCTCTCTCTCTCTCTCTCTCTCTCTCTCTCTCTCTATCTCTCTATCTTACCCTGTCCCACCTTGTTAAAAATTCTGAGCAAATCGCCGTACTGTCCGTGGGTATCGCCGCAAATCCGGACCGGAGGGTCGATCTCGACGAACGGGGATTGGGACATGAACAGATCTTTCGTGTGCGCTGAAATCACGGTTTTAAAGGGCCAGTGAAGCCCCGAGCATCAACCGCTTACGCTAACTAGGTCTCGGCGTCCTAACCAAGGCGACAAAACACGCCAAACGGCCTAGCTGCTTCTAAACGCACTGCACAAATTGATGAGCTCCTCCTCCTTGATCGTCTTCGTCATCCCCTTGTCGGGCGTGCCGACCTGCAGCATACGCGTCACGATACCCTTCACGTCCAGATCATCGGCGCCCATCTGGAAGGGGGCGGACGGCTTGAACTTGATGTGTCGACTCACCTCGCGGCGACTGGGTGGAGGGTGAACGAGTAAAAAAAATGAGGATTGCAAGTTGATAGGCAGGATTTCAAGCGGTTCCGGGGCAAATTTTATGCAAATTTATTTAGGATTCGAATGACACTCCGTCTGTATCTCTCTCTCGCTCTCTCTCTGTCTCGCTCTCTCTCTATCTCACTCTCGCCCTCATTCTCTCTCTCTCTCTCTCTCTCTCTCTCTCTCTTTTACGAAACTTTGAGAGGACTTTCGTTTTTTGTAATTTCGTAAACTTTCGTCAATTAATACATTTATCACCCGTGACACAATTGCAGGTAGCTCAAATTATTAGTGTTTCAAAACCCAAGAAAATCGATATTTAGGCCTTCTTCTTCATGGGGTAGTAGAATGCCGGGATCCCTTGGGGCCGGATCGGGGCGGCGTAGCGGTCGTACGGTAGCTGGGACAGCATTGGGTAGCGCCTAAAAATAGTGGAAAATATAATGGAAAGATCTATGATGGTTAAATCATTGTTTAAACCCACGTTTGAGGCCCAGAGAAGACAAGGGGGCTGTATTGCGGCGTCTGGAATCCGGGCGAATGGATGGATCGGAGGACGGGAGGGGCTAAAATAGAGTGGTTTTTCTCAATATTCCTATTTAATTCATATTAAGTATTATGACAAATATTTTGCGGGGCTTTTGAAAAGTTATTCTACCTCCATTGACACTGACGTATTCGTACACTTTCTTCGGGCTCGAGATCTCAGCCGGCTTGTGATGTTTCTGAAAATTCCGTTTCTACGTCCATCTGGCGTTCTAGCAGCCGCACCTTCTGTCTGTATCCCTCTCACTCTCTCGATCTTGCTCTCTCTCTCTCTCTCTCTCTCTCTCTCTCTCTCGCTCTCAGTCTCTCTCACCGTATTCTTCTTCTTTGGAGCCTCAGTTGTCGTCGCTTCCTCTTCCTCCTCATAATACTCCAGCTCGTCCTCCTTCTTCTGGGCTGGTTTCTCGGTGGTGCTCTTGGAGCCGTAGATTTCGCTAAAATTCAAGCAACTCGTCAGATGAATCGATCGAAATGATCTTCTCTGACACTCTCCCTTTAAAAACCCACTTCATCCTCCTCCTCACTCGCTCATCCAGCTCCTTCTTCCAAGCCTCACTTTCAAAATCGATGGGCTCGGTGTTGACCAGGCCGTTCGTCGAGGTCTCGACATTATAATGCGGTAGCACGATAGGTCCCTTGGGTCCCATGACGATCGGGATGTAGTCTTGGATGGTCGGCACCGGCTCCGGGCGATTGCGGTGTCCGCGGGTGCGCCGCGTAGTCGGGCGTTGGGTGGTGGTAGTCGTAGTAGTCACAGCATCCCCTCCACGGAACCCAACCATCTACCAAAAAACCGGGTTAGCATTGTCAAACCGTGGAAACATTATTTCTGGGTTTATAGATTCAGGCAAGTTAGGGAATCCAAGGTATTCTGCTAGCTTGCCTTATGCTTCACGCTTTAATGACCAAGTTTCACCTTCCATTACCTTTATATCTTTCCCTTTTCGCTTTTAAAGGGGCTGGGAATCCAATAAAAATTGCACCAAGGAAACTTTTTCAAGATTTTAGCACGTTTAATTAAATTCCCGAGTTTAAACTGGTTTTAAATGGGTTGGAAAATCAGAAAGGTTAGTCGACGGCCAGTTTTGGCATCCCAACCCCTTTAATTGTATTTGCTGTTAATAGAAAATATCAAAAGAAGAAAGTAATGAAAACTCCACGCCACAAAACCCACAATCGGTTTGCCATCCGGGTTAAAGGTCCAGACGACCTCGGGGGCCTTTTTGGCTGGCTCAAAGGTTACCGTCTCCAGAAGGGGCGTTGTCGCTTCGACAGGCTGATCCGTGGTCGCCTTGAAAAAGCAAAAATTCAGAGATTAAGATGGTGCTTTTGCATTATGGGGGGTATCAGGAGCGATGCCAATTTTTTTCTTTAGTGCCCGATTTTTTTTGAACAAGAACGTTTAAGTGAAAATAAGCTAAGTACGAGTTTCTGCTCGGTTTCTGGCGCTTCTTAAACGCATAAGCTTAAAAATGAACATAATCAACACGCAATTTTTGTTAACAAGTACAAAATAATTTTTCAGCTTTGTAACGTTTTTAGATGGTCTTCTACTTGACAAATGGTTTAATTTTCCAAAAAAAAAACACTATTAAAGAATTGCCATTGCCTTGCAAAGCAGATTTTCTGGATTAGTAGTCAAAAATTACGCCGAATGATGCGAAAAGCCCGGTTAAAAAGAATGGACGAAGGACTTCAGGGGCAGCGAAAACTCACGTCAGTGCTGGGTGAGCTCATCGGCACCAGATCGCCAACGTCGGAGCCTGATGCCGGGTTCATTGCATCCAAAAGTTGGCTATCAGTTGGTGGGGATGGGATTGACTGGAATTAGGCGTATTTGGTACTTTATGATCCAAAAATATCGAGAACTAAAATTACGAGATAGCAAGCCTAAGCCCAAGGTAAGCCTAAGTCCTTCTTAAGCCCACCTTTCCCTCCAAAAGCAGTGCCAGCTCTTCCTCGGGCTGGGCGGTGGTCTTGCTTCCCCAGCTTGGCGTGCTCGCCGTGCGCGTTTCCGGTAGACGGTCCTTGGCGGCCTAGAACTTGACTAACTACCGTATAGTTTTACTTGCCTCGGCCAACTTTTGCGTCAAGTCAATGTTCCTCTCAATGTCCTGCAGGCGTTTCCGCATCTCGGAATACTCGGCGAGGAGGCGGAGCAGTTCATCGTCGCTGGAGTCACTAGAGAACCATTCGTTATCTCTCTGTCTCTCTCTCTCTCTCGCTATCAAGATAACTCACTCTCCCTCACTGCTAGGTAGCGGCTCATCTCGGCGCATCATCGCAGCCAGGTGCTTTGCGGAATCGGGCGAAATTTTTTGATCGTGTAGCCTGGAAATTCGGTTTGCGCTTGAAAATGAACTACTACGAGCTTGAAAAACTTGTCTTCCGGGAACCATGAGCTTTAGTCTTACATCTTCTCAATCTCATCCAAGCTGACATCGCGCTTCTTGCGTAGAGGTGAGATCTTGTGGATAGCCTAAAGTAAGGGATTGTCGTGCTGGGTCTAGAAAGTCAGAATCTCCCTCTTCACACTCCCTCGCGCGCTCTCTCCTTAACTATCTCTCTCTCTCTCTCTCTCTCTCTCTCTTGCCCCTTTTAGCAATTAAAGAATGCAACCTACCACTGGGTCAAAATCCCTGAACGCCTTCACCTGATCGAACTGGCTGAAGAAGGCTGGATCTTCCTAGAAAACGAGGCTGTAAAGCTATTGATTTTTAAATTTACCAGGTGTGCCATTAAATTTCGGTTGACCGGCGTGTAGTACGAAAAGTGGCTAAGATCAGGTGTCACTCTAAAAGTCGTTAACATCGCGTTTTCTTGACATCCTGTTGCATTTAAATCAAAATTTTCCTACTGCAAAGGACGCAAAAAATACATTTTCGAGCTGGCCGCACAAAAGTCGAGCAACGGTAGGAGGAGTAGGAGTAGCATCTAAAAACGATAGTTTAGGAATAATCTTTGCAAAATAGGAGAGAAGAGATAAACAGTAGGTCGTGAGGGAAAATCAAAAGCAATGCCGAAAAAGAGTGGCGCTCAATCGGGCAGGCCATTTCCAGGAATGGCAGCACGGTGGCTGAATGTTTTCTGCCGTTCGAGAGCTGCTAAGGTCCGCCCGACTAGGCGTCACTGCCAATTTCAGTACACCGGATCTTCATCGCCGGGTAGGGTTGCCTTGGGGGGGGGGCTGCTATGATCTCGATTAGGAAAAAAGCGTAGCATGTTGAAAATCGGAGGCGAAACGAGACAGAGAGAGAGAGAGAGAGAGAGAGAGGAAGTGAGGGAGGGAGAGATATAGAGGGAGAAGAGACAGAGAGAGATTGATAAAGAGAGAGTCGGAGAAAGACGACAGATAGTAGTATCGCGGACTTTTTGGTATTGTAGAAATTAGTAATTAGCATCGTCGCCTGGCTTTCAAAGGCAAAAAAGGTTGCAAATTTGTGTTGCAGGCCGAGCAACCTGGCAAGATACCGGATGATTTTTTTTGCCAAGACCGAGTAAGGCTACTAGGCTTCCTGGTTTGGACCTGGGTTAATCGTTTTAGTGAAAAAAAGCTAATCTAATTTACTAGCGGGCATCGACGGAAACTAAGCTAAGCCTAAACTTGAGCCTAAGCCTACGCCTAAGCTTAATCCTAAGACTAAGCCTAAGCTTAATCCTAAGCCTAAGCCTAAGTCTAAACCTAAGCTTAGCTAGCTAGAGCAAAGCATAACCAAATCAACTTAATGATCTTCAAACTCTCCTCTAACCCGGCTCGTGCCAGTGGTTTGCCATATCGAGCCCGAGATCCGGTCACCCTCTTCCCTACGTGCGCAAGTCCTTGATTTCAGTTCGCTACATGATCTGCCCCCTATCGCTTGCCCCAATCTTCGTCCCGGACCTAAAATTCGCGGTTTTTTCTTAGGTCGAGGCGCCGGGCGAGGCAATTGGGATAAAGCGGCTTGATTCGATTAGTGGTGGACGGGAATGGCAATGGCAAAAAAGGCAGGAAACATATAAAAATTGTGTAATTCCGTTGTGATACAGTGCATTGGGTCTTGCTTCTTTGGAGTTTTGCGTTCAATTCTTGTGAGTTTTTGATTCTTTCTAGGGTTTTGATGTTTTGATTTGGTGGTCAAGCCTCGAAAGGGTTTGGCGAGTAAAATAGGAGGATATAGAGAGAGAAAGGGAGTGAGAGAGAGAGAGAAAGAGAACGAGGAAGAGAGCGAGATAGAGAACGAGTGAGAGTGAGAGCGAGAACGAGGGAGCGCGCGATAGCAAGAGAGAGTAAGAGCTCGCGAGATAGAGCAAAAGAGAGAGAGAGAGAGAGAGAGAGAGAGAGAGAGAGAGAGAGAGCAATTCCAGTGAAATAAAAAAAAATTAGGACGATCAACTAAACACGTCTTGCTCATTTTCAAAGGTTCATTTGGGGCAAAGATGGCTGTAGATTTCCCATTACAAGCGGGTTTTTATGTGTAAGGATGCAAATATCGTTTTCATGTGTGCTGTAAGATTGTCTGTTCATTTAAATTTAAATCCATAATAAAAACACCTCTTTTCCCAAAAAAGGAAAGCCGTTTTTTTATTATAATAATATTTTATCCATTTTTTTGCTCGAAAAATCCAAAACAAATACACCCAAAGCCTGGGGGAATGTCGACTAAAGCGCATGCGGATGCTTTACAAAAAAAATCGGCTGAGAAAACCGGTATGGACACCAGAAGGGCAGGGATATCAGAAGCTGCAAAAATCACATTACAGTATCGGACGGTAATTTGACCATGACAATCAATGAACTAGAAGGTTGGCACTCGAAAAAGGGGCAGAAATGTCTCCTCGTAATCGCTGAGTTAGGGGGGATGAACCGTAGAGTTGTATGCTTCAGTAGTTGAGTTGCACCTGAAAAGTGACGGATGTAAATCGGTTGTTTTTATTTTTGTTTTTGATTTAACGAATTTTAGCCGATAATTAGCTTTTAAAGTATTTAGCCAGCCCAAAAATAAAGTCGTAATAGTTGTCGCAGGCTACGTCTACGCTTACAGAGTTTACTTTGAGCTAGCTCGACTTAGACATGAATTCCGGCTTAAATCCCAAGTTTAAAAGTCCCCTAAGCCAAAACTGACTTGTGGAATAGATTGGTTACTGCGCCTCCTGGCCAGCAGGGAGGTGCACTGGAGCTTTGGGGGCTTCACGTAGACGAGGTCGCCACCGAGGCGCATCGCATCCAGGGCTCGCCCGACTTCTTCCTGGAAAGATCGGTGTTTAGAGGTCAGAAGGCCTAGATGGGCTTAAGCTTAGCCTTCTTACCTGGATACTGTGAAGTCGCGGCGCCTTGACGCCGTCGCGCAGGAATCGGACCGAGCGCGGCATGTCGGGGATGTTTGAGGTGACGTCAAAGTCTTCCTCTTCATGGTACGAGTCGCTGGAGGAGCCCTCGTCCTGCAAAGAGGTTGGATTAATGAAGAGAGAGAGAGAGAGAGAGAGAGAGAGAGAGAGAGAGCGGTAGAGAGATCTACAAACCTCAGAGCCTCGAATCGGTATCGGGGTGGCCCGCTCGGTGTCGCCGCTCACCAGCGTGCTCCTCATCAGCTGGTGGATGGTGAGACGTTCGGCGGGATTCGTCTTGAGGAGCGTTCGGATGATGGATTTGGCTGGAAAAATGGTATTCTTTTTAATAGACCTCTTTCTCTCGCAAGCTTGTGCTCTCTCTCTCTCTCTCTCTCTCTCTCCTAGCTTACTCGATTCCGAAACCGGGTCCCATTCTTCATGCGGGAATGCGTAGTAGCCCTTGGCAATTCGGGACCTCATTCCGGGCGACAACGCCAGTCCGGCCATGGAATAGAATGGAGGGTACCCGCAGAGCCTGGAAACGGGCATTTAAATCTATTATTTTAATTTAATTTATCTATTACTTAAATGTGTCAATAATGAACTTCAATACCTAAAACCTAATACCAAATTTAAGGTTTGAATTAACCTACAATATGTACATAGCAACACCAAGAGACCACATGTCGCACGACTTGTCGTACCGCTCCCGTCCGAGCACTTCGGGAGGACTGAAAAAAACGTTGTTTAACAGTTTTTTAAGTTTTGTTAAATGATTGTAATGATTACGTTCTTTAGAAACGTATGCTAGGTATAATCTTAATAAAGTAAAGGAACCTACGCATAATACGGCGTACAGCACGGCGACTCCATCAGGACATTACGTTCCGGCCGCTTGGCGAACCCGTAGTCACCGAGTTTGTAGACGCAATCCGGGCCGGTTGAGCTGAAAAAAAACGGAATTAAGTGGCGTGATTCATACAGAAATTTAGTTTGATTTAAATTTTATGCGTAACTAATTTACAATCACTTGTTAGTCTATAAAAAATGCTGGCCAACCTGCACAAAATGTTCTCCAGCTTAATGTCCCGGTGCGCAATGTTCATGTCGTGGAGGAACTGGACGGCGCTGCCGATTTGACGGAGGATTTCGGCGATTTCTGGAACAATTTTTAGAATTATTTCTGTTCCTGTTTCTCTTTCTTTTTCTCGTTCTCCTTCAATTTTATCTGATTCTGAGCCCAAGCTTTTGCTGCTTCAAATCCAAGGCTGAGCTTGAGCTCAACAAGCCATTTTTCTTAGTTTGAGCGGTCAAAGCTGCCACATCTCGTAATATTATTTACGCGGCTCCAGCCACGGGGACAGGTGTCTCATATTTATCAGGCTTCCCCCCTCTGACTCTTATTGCTAGTCCCGAGATTTTGGACTTTGTCCCCAACAACATCAAAACCTGGGAGTTCAAAGTTTCCGTCTCTCTCTTTTCTCTCTCTCTCTCTCTCTCTCTCTCTCTCTCCTCTCTTGCTCTCTCTCTCTCGGATTTTCCGAGCTATTTTTAGCGTTCAGGTTCCTCGTTTACCCTCTTTATCAACCTTCCGAGTTCAGCCACCGGCTCTAAAGTCTTGGAACAATGGGCTTATCTTCTTGGTGCCCCCATCCCAGACGTTCTTTTTTTCTGGCTGGGACTTGGCAACTCCGTGGCGTCCCTAATACAGGGTGCGGAAAAAGTTTTCGGCGGCGCACCTTTTATCAAAAAGATTTGTCAAGATGAGCGTTTCGACTACATTTTTTGTGGTGTCATGATAGATTGGGACAATTCTCATCCAATTTCATGAGCCAAAGATTTTTTAATAAGTGCTCAGCTAAAATAACCGAGCTCGGAACACCGATGCGCAGGCGAGTTTCGAAATTGGCCACCATTTGGCCGATATAGAAAGCGCGGTTAAAATTTTCCGTGGCAGACTACCAGGCTTCCGAGTTTACGGATTATAAAGAACAACCCCTTAGCATTATTCCATATCAATATTATTGCTTTGTCAACAGACATGGCTGAATTCTCAGGGGTTTTGGCTGCAAGGCGGAGCGTGCCAAGGCTTTAGAATGTTCAGCACCGTCTAAAAGCTGTTTCCAGCGTTGGTATCAAGCATCGTTTTTCTTTTTTAATTTAAGGGGTGTCGGTTAAGAATATCAGTACGCTAAATCCCATTAGCAAGGCCGTTCTCTTCGGATTTTGTGATTACTGGCAGGAGATTTCCCGTCTCGACCAAAAATTCACCAAAATTAGAAGCGTCATAACTCTTTCGAATTGAAGCAAAATTTCTTGAGGTTTTGTGGGAAGATAGACCACAGGTTTGGCAACATCTCTACAAAATTTTGTGCCTTTTGACCAAGGATAGCTCGCAGGGGGTACTGTAACATCAACGAAACAACAGCGTGCCGGGGGCGTTTCTAAGATGATCTTTTCGGTCGTTCTAATCGGGTAAAATCTTTGAATTTGGGTAATCCAGTCGTGACTTATGATCCATGAGTCTTCACTTTCCAGCCTCGAATCCAAAAAATCTGAATAAACCTCTAGGTTTCGAGTAACAGAGTTATTTGCCCCGCCGAAAACTTTCTCCGCACCCTGTAGCAGTGTAACCCACGAGGCCGTTAGGGGGCAAAGTCCGGAAATTTGGCCTGAAGGCTGAGGGACTCGGTAAACAAGAGCGGAAAACGGTAGATAATTTGATAATGGGGACATGTTTTTTGGGTTATTAGGAGAGAGATGGTGAGAGAGAAAGAGAGAAAGAGAGAGAGAAAGAGAGAGAGAAAGAGAGAGAGAAAGAGAGAGAGAAGAGAGAGAGAGAGAGAGAGAGAGAGAGAGAGAGAGAGAGAGAGAGAGTGAGAGTGAGGGAAAGCGAAGAGTAGAAAAAAGCTTTTCTAAAACTCACTCTTCTCCGAATACGGCTTGCTCCCCTGGCCTTCGAATTGTGACAGCAAATCTCCTCCTTCCAAGAACTCGATGACGATCAGCAAACATTTCAACCCATCGAACGTGTTCTCGTAGATGTCATGGATCGTGACGACGTTTTCGTGGCTTCTGAAAATCAAAACTTACGAAATGCTCCAATTTACAGGATATATCTACAAGCGCAAACGTACGACGTCAAATAGTGCAGCTCCACCTCGCGCCTCGCCTTCGGGGAGTCGCGAAGGACCTTCAGGGCGTACTTGGTGCCGTCGACGAGGTTGTAGCAGGCCATCACTTTGCCCGACTCGCCGATGCCGATGATCTGGAAAACGTTGATTTTAATAGTAATGGAATACGATGGTAGATTTTGAATTTCTACAGTAAGACGGGAAAAGTATTATTCCTGAGGATTTCTGCTGGCCCGTTTCCGGCAAACCACCCTCTCTCTCTCTATCTCTCGCTCTCTCTCTTTTTTTCTATCTGTCTCTCTCTATCTCTCACCCTCCGTTCCCAATCTCTCACCCTCCGTTCTCAATCTCTCGCTCTCCCCATTAGCCTTAAAATCTGCATACCTCAGCGGACACCTTGTAGTCGTCGGTTATCTGATGTGTGTGGTAGGGGAACGAGATGTACGACCCCTTCCGCAGTCGCTGTCCGGCCTCTTGGCTCTGAAGGCAGAGACCGGCTGTGAGCCCCGTGGGCCACACTCGCTTACGAATTCTGGGTTGAGGGAGGCGCACAGGCACAGCTTTCGTTGAGCCTCAGCATTCGGCGACTCGTCCTCATCGGAGTCGGTGATCTGCACCTCGAGCGTTGAGGTGGCGCTCAAGACCAGGGATTTCTGAAAGTTATGAATTATATTTTTTTTGCACCATCCTGCGATCGATGAAAACTTTCGCCGAATTTTGGAGCCCCCCGCAATTTTCTGAGATAACAGCGGGTTGAGATCAAAAGTTCGGGGAAACCCCCCGTGTCCACCGCTGGGGAGACTTTTCGACCGATAGATCCCGGGAGAGAGAGAGAAGAGAGAGAGCGAGAGAGAGAGAGAGAGAAAGAAAAAGAGAGAGAGAGAGACGAGCCGGGGTGGCCTGACCAGTTGGCCCCGTTTCGAAACGAGGCGCCGGGGAAACCCCCGGGTTCGGTGGACGCAAAAATTGATCGGAAATTGATGAGATCACCTCCAGAAAAGGAAGAGAGAGAGAAAGAAACGCAAAATGTTCAAAACTAAATTTAGAGCTCGATCTATCGAGGTTTATTTGTTTTGCGATTCGAAAATGGAACCCATAAACAGTTGCCAATTGCTAAACTTTAAAATACAAACCTGAAACGTGGTCGGCGACTCATTGTGCTCAAAGTTGTCGGTCGAGGCCAGGTACCGCTCGTGGCGCTCGATCAGGTCGGGGGAGAACCTGGAAAATTTGGATGAAAAAGTTCAGAAGCCTATGCCTAAGCCTAAGCCTAAGCATAAGCCTAAGCTCAAGCCTAACCTAAGCCTTAGCCAAAGCCTAAGCCTAAGCCCAAGCCTAAGCATAAGCCTAAGCATAAGCCTAAGCCCAAGCCTAAGCATAAGCCTAAGCATAAGCCTAAGCCCAAGCCTAAGCATAAGCCTAAGCATAAGCCTAAGCCCAAGCCTAAGCATAAGCCTAAGCCTAAGCCTAAGCCTCCGCGTAAGTCGGCTTGAAAATCAACACTACCTGAAGGGGTTCGGCGCCTTGACCGGCGTTTCCAACGGGTCAATCTCCTCATCAAGGTCGAACATCATCTTGGAAGTGGAGGGGTGGTGGAAGCACAGCTTTCCTCTGGAAATGAAGGTATTAAAGGGAAATGTACTTTTAGGTTTTCAAGGAAAACAATTTAGACTCGACATTTTGAACAGCGGGGAGGGTGGCCAGGAAAATTGTCGGAGTGATTGGACGCGGGGAAACGGATGATACGGTGGAAATTGGTGGCTGGGAAGAAACAGGAAAAACACTTTTGTTCCGACAATTGGAGCCAAGGGGACCGGATGATTGGGCGAGTGAAGGGGGAGAGATGCGGGGTGTTCGCTCGAAGGCTATGATCGTGGGAGCGTAAAGTTATTATTTACTGTGATTTCGAAGGTACCATATAGTCAAAAAAACGCAAAAATAGGGACAAATATATGATAGAATTAAGTAAAACTTTAAATAAAAATCAAAAGACGAGATTTTACGCTTTCGGATACCTTTTAATATGATTAGAAAACGTTACAAAAAAATTCTGACTGAAAATTTATACAAGCTCGATGCAATCGATTACGCAATTAAATGGTATTTATAATTTTACCAAACCAATTACGCAATGAAAAAGGTGCCAGCACGGAATTTTCCAAAAAATATCAAAAGGAATCGGTTATGCCGGGAAATCAACTCCATCGTTGTCTTGCCTAGGACTCTTGCTACAAGACTACGAGACACTACCCCGATTACGGTATGCAAAATGACCCTAGACTACCCTTATATAGGCGACAGACAGTCTAGCCGGACCCTTCCACCAGCCTAGCAGATCCGAGCGATCTTTGAGAATCAACCCAGGGGGTCTGGGGGGGACAAATAGACAATATCAGGCGAGAGAGAGAGAGAGAGCGAGAGAGATTGGCGATCTTTAAAGGGCACAACAATTGGTGCTGGGGGGCAAAGTGCGTAGCCCCCGGGTACGAGGGTGGTCGGACAGCGCTCTTGTGACGTCAGAAGATCACGCTGAGTGGGAAGGGTTGAGCTGAAATTGAGCCCCAAAAAGGAAGCACCAAGGAAACGAAGCGAAGTCTGTATGAAGCGGGCAGAGCAGTGATCATTTGGGAAAGGAATTATAGCGGACCGGCAAATATTAGTAATTTAGGCTTCGGTAGCTCCGGCTTAGGCTTAGGCCTAGGCTTAAGCCTTGACTTCCACTTTGTTGAGAAAGCAAGCAGCCACAAAAATTCCCAGAAAATTTTGACCCTGAACTCGCCGGATTCCGTTACTTTCCAACTTACACTATGTGATGGGGGGATACGCCTTAAAAACTGCCCTTTTCCCCTTTTTTCTAAAGTGCGGGAAATCCCCCGCCACGAATGATACTACAATGTTGATAAGACAGGATCTACGCTGCAAATTACAGTTGGCTATAGTAGGCTATACAAAACTACGGTAGGCTACAGTATACCAGTACAGTATGCACACTACACCAACATGCAAAAAGCCGAAAAAAGTGAAAATAGATGCACGTACTCAGGTCCTCTGATGTGAATATTGCATTGCCGAGAAGGTTTTCTGTTTGTTTGGGAGGGTTGTAAATAGGACTGAGGTGGAATGGGTACTGTATTTTATAGTAGGATACCGTAGTCAGCAGCCTACATTTCTTGCATGTTGAACTACGCGATCTACAGTATCCTCTTTCGGGGAAATCATCCTGGAAGGAAGGTGGGGTCGGAGTTTAGGCTAGGGTCTCCTGATTACGGGAGTGGAAGTGGGCAATGCCTTCAAGAAGGTTCCGTCGAGGCTTAGGCTTAGGATAAGGCTTGGGCTTAGGCTTAGGATGAGGCCTATGCTTGCGCGTAGGCTTATGGCAATAAAAAGCTGAAGCAACAGCAGCAACCGTAGCCCAGAAGGTACCGTAGCCACAGCAAAAAGTTCTAAACTTTTCCGACTGAACTAAAATCCCAAATATCAGGCTCAAAATCTTCGCGCAAGCTCCAAAAAGTTCCCGCACCCAGGGTATGCCCCCACGTGGGGTGGGGTGGACGGAACGACGGTTGGGATCAGCTGACACCTTTCAGAGCGGGTGATGATGTCCCGGGTGGCAATGCGAAGCCGGCCCAGAAGGAAAAGAAGAGGGTTGTCCCCAATGGGGCGGAGCTTGAGGAGAGAGAGAGGGAGATTGTGAGAGAGCGAGCGAGAGAGAAAGAGCACCGAACACTTTTTGGGGTTGAAGCGAAAAGATATGAGGGGGTTCAGACCCCCACGTGGGGTGGAATGGGCGTGTTCGGGTGTATGGCAGAAGAGAAAAGTATAAGAGAGAGAGAGAGAGAGAGAGAGAGAGAGAGAGAGAGAGAGAGAGAGAGGGAGAGAGCGGGAAAGCGGGACTGCCGAGAAAAACATATCCAACCTCCCAGCATCTCGGGGATAGGCGGCACAAAATGACCGGTGGCTGACGTCAACAGGATGTGCTCTCCGATGTTGATCTGGCCGGTCAATTTTTGGCGACGATGATCGGGTGTAAAGAGGAAATAAACGGAATTTTGGGCATTAAGACATAGCGGAAGTTACAGTGGGCTAGGGCGACTGTGGACCGTAGAGAAAAATTTAATTGCAGGTGTAAAACTTCAAGAAACTTATTGTCATTCAACAGGTGGCAAGGTGGCAAAGAAATGAGAGCGCCAGAAGTTAATGTTTCATCGCTAAGCGACGCCGTTTTTCCGAAGCACAACGGGCAAAAACGAATAGGTTCGAGCGGGGTGTGCTGGGTGCGATCAGATCGATTTGCGGAGTACGCCGCTTTTCCCCTGTGGGGGGGGGCGGCTAGAGCGGGGGATGGCTAGGCCGGCTGGCTGCTTCATCTCGTCGCAATGGGCTGAGACGGACAGAGACACAGACACGGAAATATACACAAAATGAACAACTGGAAAGCGGGGGTTGGGAATTGACGTGGAATGACGTTGGGGTCATTTTCCGTTGCTTAGAATGACAAAAAAGTAACAAAATCGGAGAGAGAGAGCGAGAGAGAGAGAGAGAGAGAGAGCGAGAGCACAATAAGGCGCATTAATGACACAACTCGCGCAATATCCAAAACCTTAAGCAAAACAAAAATTCTTCTTTCCCGCAAAAACAATCAATCTCGACGGTCTTTTCTGCAGCAGCACCAACAAGAGCTGCGGACTGCCAGCGCCACTACCCAGCCCGCCAGCAAACAATGTGATGTGTCTGGTTTTGTCCACCGCTTTCCGCCGAACAGACGATCTGTTGGTGGCTCGAGGGGCTAGCGGGTGTTTACGATTTTGGCCGGAGTCGACTCCCGATCACAGATTGGTGGCCTGCCGCTGGGTTGTTGTGCTGTTGTCGGTGGACCTAATTGTCCCGGCTCCAGTGCAAAATGTGTGGCCTGTGGTAGGTATAGTTTTAGTGTGCAAGTTAATGACTACAGAAAAATATTTATGGCAAGCTACCCCCCCCCCCCCCCCCCCCCCCCCCCCCCCCCCCCCTCTCTCCCTCTCTCCCTCTCCCTCCCCCCCCCCCCCTCCCCCCCCCCCCTCCTTTTCCCCCCCCCCCCTCCCTTCTTTTTCTTTCCCCCCCCCCCCCCCCCTCTTTTACCATCCCCCCCTCTTTTTCTTACTCCCTTTCCCTCCCTCCCTCTCCCCCCCTCCCCCCCCCCCCCCCCCTCCCCCCCCCTCTCCCCCCCCCCCCCCCCCCTCTCCCCCTCTCTCTCTCCCTCTCCCCCTCCCCCTCTCTTCCCCCCTTTTCTTTCTCCCTCTCTCTCCCCCTCCTTTCTCTTTCTCCCCCTCTCTCTCTCTCTCTCTCTCTCTCTCTCTCTCTCCTCTCTCTCCCCCCCCCCCCCCCCCCCACCCCTCTCTTTCTCTCGCTCTCACGTCTCTCTCACTAACTCTCTCTCGCTCTCCCACTCGCTCTGTCTCACAATCAATCAGGTCCTCTCCGTCTCGTCTCTCCCTCTTCCTCATTCTCATTCTCTCGTCTCTCGTTCTCTCTCTCAATCCGAGTACCACCCCTTTAAAACCGTCTCCACCTGATCCCGGAAACCAGGTTTCCCCCAAATTCACACGTCGGTAAACAACACCATCCCCGGTGAACGCCTATTTACAGCCCGTAATCGCAGTTGCAAATTCGGGAGGGGGGGGGGGCACGAGAGAAGAAAACAGGCATCAAGTTGTTGACGCGCGCCCACCGGCGGCCCCTAGACTGGTTGGTTGATAAGACTGTTGATGGGATGGAAAGAAATGTACTTCGCTGGGGGTAGACGATTAAAAGGTAACTGCCATGACGGCTATCGGGAAGGTTCCAAAATTTTCTGGGGGTTCAGGGGTTTTTTAAGGGGAATTGGAAATGGCTTGAGGAAGCTTCGTGTTGAAGGCGAGTTATTTAGTGACAAACGAGTTTCCGCACGGGCCTATTTTGTGCAGAATTTCGCGCTGATCCCAGATCTGCTAGACGAAAGCCAGATTCAAAAGTTATAACCCGTTTTAACCCGAAACAGGCAAAAAAATTGCCGAAATTAGGCCATTCTGGGCCTTTTTCGCACTTAAAACCTCCATAACTTTTTGATGCTGGTCGTTTGGAAGGTCTTGAAGGCGGATTTGGATGAAGCGCAAAATTCTTCACAAAACAGGGCCGCGCGAAAACTGAATCGTAACCAAAAAATCTAAAAAAAATTAATTCTAAAAAATTTCCTTAAGGTGAGCAGGATTTCAGGAGGAGCCCTATTTGTAGCTTCCTGAAAAATTTGCTTATCTATTGCCTTGCCAGTCCCTTTAAACCGATCAATACCATTTGTTCGTTGCCCCCACGTGGGGGGTGTTCCCCCAACCCACAATCAGCCTGATGGGCTGATCCCCACGGCGACGAAATCGTAAAAATGCACCTCACCGTCGCAGCAAGCACCCCCCTGCTGTCAATTAGGATCAGGGAAAGAGAGAGATACCGTATCCTTACACCCGGGCAGTCCATTGTTTTCCCCCTGCTCGGTCCGGTCACAGTGGGTTCGCCGGCCGACAAAAATTCGGCCCCGGAACCCTGGCCGAAGTTTTCCTGGAAACGAGCAGCATCGCCCGATCGCACTGCATTAGCAAGTGGGAATTTAATGTTGTGGTCCGGAGAGTGGTGGGCAGAAGAAGAAAAACGGATGTGAATGTTACAGCGGCCCGGAAGGCCAACACTTCAAACGAACCGCCGAATGCCTTAAATTTGAAAAAGTGGAGATCTCAAACCCTAGAATTTGCGTTTTAGGGGATTTATTGAAATCCCCATCCACATGAAACCGGTGCGAGCGTATTTTATGCAAAAACGACCACGGAAAAACTGGTATGCAAGACTTACCGGTCCCTTTAATATGGCCGGGTGGTGGGAAATTAGCAGGAAATCCATGAGCGTTCGCAGTTATATTTCACAGATTCTTTCCGGCTGATTGTCACTATATCAGCTTGGGTTGGCTGGACTTCGGGCTACCCTCCCCCCGCTCTCTGCCCATCGCCGAAACGCGCGCTACCTGGCTCACTATGTCCAGAATCATGCAAAAGTCTGCTCCCACTCGTGTTATTAAAGGCGCTCAGAAGTCAAAATTCGTGCGTGCGGGGATTGAACCTACGGGTCAAAAAACGAAAGGGCCACTGCCGAGAAGTGCTAAGAAAGCGATTTTATTGCGAAAAAACGTAAAATGTTTGAGGAAAACCGAATTCTTTTTGGGGCGAAAACGACATATTGAGTGCGCGGCGATTACATGTCGTAATGCCTTGTAAGGCACCCAATCTCTCGATCTCGGTGATTCTTTGGTCAATTTTCATCATTTAAATGTTTGGAATGATGGAAATTCGTTGAGGATTCCGAAAATAGTATCAGGAATTTTTAAATTCAAGCGTTTGCGAGTCGAAAGAGGAGCAACAGATCATGCGGCGCGGTCGCGTTGCGGCGGCATCTGGCTATTTGCCAGGAATCACAGCAGGGGGCCGTGGACCAGATTTCGGAGCCCCTTTAAGGCGTCACTTTCAAAGTTAAATCTAATAATTTAAACGAAAACTTTTACATATTTTTTGATCAGTTTGGGGTTTTCTGACCGCGCGCTATCCGAATTCGAAGAGACCTAAGTTCTAGCTCCTTCCCCCCTCGGGTTATAGTTGGCTTCTGACAGACGGACGGACCGAGACCACTACTGAATTCTTATAGTTGATTTCAGGTCGTGCAAAACTCTAGAAATATTCTCATAGACCGACTTTTTGGAGAGCTATGCGAGTTACGCTAAACCGACAGAAATTTTGAGTCCCTCGCGCCCAAAAACAGTGTTTGATCATTAATGCGTAGAGCAAGCAATTTTGCCTGATCCTGGCTTCCCCGTGCATTTAAAGTACAGCCAACCCCAATGACAGTACCCATCGCGACATCAAGTTTCGCCCTGAACCCCAATTCAATGAAATCGCTGCTGTTTGCCGAACTGTGGAGCCGCGTCCCCCGCATCGGAGTTGTTGTTGGTCGGCCGCCGAAAAAAAAACGGCTGCTCTGGTCGATCGAACGGACCGAGACGGCGAGAGATCAGGCAAATAGACAGGGCGCAGTGATGCAGAGGACTCCCCCACGTGGAGCCATCGGGCGGTCGGGGCTGGGGAACACTGGGGGTGGAAAGTTATATTAACTGGCAGCTCAACTATCATTTAAAAAGCGTAATACCGTAGATAATAATAGCTTACGCCCTCTCAAGGGGTCGTGAAGTCTACAAAAACGCTTTATTTCTGCCTTCAATTCGATTTTAGACAACGGGATTTCGATCAAGAGATTTGCCACCACCAGTTTTGAAAAATTTTGCCTTCCAAGCCCCATTAAACCTGATAATGGCGGTTTTACGAGAACAAAATCTATTTTTCGCCTTTCAAAAAAAACCCTCAAGGTGTCAATTTTCACGCGATGCCCCCGGAAAATGGCTGCTGATAACCCCAACCGGTCACTCCACATTGTACCCAGGCCGTTGTCGAGGAAATCTTCGAGTCTCCCATAATATGGGCCCTAAACAGGCTGAGATTCGGGTCAGAAAAAATCGGGGAGATAACGGGGCGGGGGTTGGTCATACCGGAAAAGAAAATTTCGATTTGGGAAATGAGGGGCTACAGGGAATACCTCGAGCTGTAAGGCGGTTATGAAGTTAGAGAGAGCGTGAAAAAGAGAGAGAGGGAGAGAGCGAGAGAGCGCGAGAGAGAAAGTGTGAGAGAGTGAGAGAGACAGAGAGAGACACCGAGAGAGTGAGAGAGAATGAGAGAAAGGGAAGGAGAGGGAAAAAAAGAGAGAGAGAGAGAGAGAGAGAGAGAGAGAGAGAACTGACTCGTTTTTGCGCCTTTTGCAGGTTTTTTTTGGTTTTTTTCTTTCTTCTTTAGTTTTTCTAACCTCCACGAGCTTTTTAAAAGAGACATAATTTTCAAAATAATGCCCACCGGACTACTTTACTACTCGAGCCATTTCCTCGACCATGCCTCAGTTTCTAGGCATTTTATCGTCCGGATTTTCGTGATTTCATAGGAACCATCGAAGTTGCAACCGGGCCGGTTGAACGCTCCAAATCAGTCCTATAGAGTTCGAGGCTAACTCCAAAAAGCCAGCGCCCCGATCACCGCCTTTCTGATGCAATTTTTCACCGATGGGATCCGATTTTTAAGATACCTCGTGAACGCGATTTTTAGAACCCAGATGGTCGCTCGCTGTGCCTTGAGAAATGACCATCAGCTCTGTTATGTCTTGCAACGGCAAAAAAGAGGCGATCGGGGGTTGCCCGTAGATTTTTCCGGGGGTGCATTCGGTGGACGCGGCGGGGGCGCTGTGTGGCCTGACGTAACCGAGCCGGTCAATTGCTATGGCTTGCGAGTCCACGGCGAATGGATATCGGGGCGAGGGACCGGCAGATTTACGCTTTTTTAAGAATTCGTTGAATACCGAACGCGGGCTAGGAATTTTGTAAAACGAAAAGCACTTGTTTTCTCGCCGTTTCAAGGGCTTTAGAATGGTGTAAAAATCCTCTCGATCCGCCCTTTCACCGGACCACTAGAAGGGGTCGATTGTTTTGGGCTGGACAATTTGCTGGACATAGATACACTTTATTTAGCTTGCGTAAGTATAGCAAGCCACTAAAAGTATCACGTTGAAATTAAAAGAACCATGATGCAAACAAAGTATCAATTTAAGAACCCGATACGTACACAATTCTCAATTGCACACTAATAGACGCATATATGCAAAGCGGCAAATAAATACAGAGTGGAAAGCTGGGCGTGTGACTAGAGTGCAGGTGCGGAATGGAGCGGAAACACGGGATGAAAGGCATTTTCACAAAAATTAAAGGAAGTACAGGAAAGCACGATCACAGGTTTAATACAAATTAAGATAAAGAACAAAAAGTATGTTTAAAGTGGTACAGTAAACCGTAAACCGGATTCTACCGTACCCATTCCCTCATATTCCCGATAACGTGGGCCAACACGGCAAAAATGGCAGCCGTATGATCAATGTCCTCGGCGGAGACCTTGTCCGAGTAGTCGGCGGCGCTGTGGTGGAAGTTGAAGTAGAATTCCCAGCCTGAATTTTGAATATAGCAAATTTTGAAGATTTGGAAAAAGAGTTACAGTCGCAAAACCTTTACTCTTTGAGACCATTGAATTTTAAATCGGTATTTTTGAGTTCTGAAGATGAAACATTTCGATATTTTCGATACCTTTTCAAGATTTTTTGCAATAACAAACCTTTATCAGAAATATACATTGTCGACGGGACGCCATCGAGTGCAAATTGGCCCACGTCGCCCTGAAATTACAAATTTTTGCTTGTACTCAAAGTTCCGTTGCCCATCTCTCTCTCTCTCCCTCTCTCTCTCTCCCTCTCTCTCTCCCTTTCTCTCGTTCTCTCTCTGCCTTTCTCTAGCGTTCTCTCGCGTTCTGTTATTACCTCTCTTTCTCTCTCTCTCTCTCTCTCTCTTTCTCTCTCTCTCTCTCTCTCTCCCTCTCTCGGTCTCTCGGATTACCGTACCTGTGCATTACTGTAGATTGTCTTCAACGGGATCCCGTAGGCATTGATGATGGCCACGATTTCGTGCATGATGTCCATCTGAAAATCAGGAACATGAGTAACGTCAACCTTCCTTCCCCAATAATCTCTGCTAGCCCGCCCTTTCCCAAGGGATATTTCCTACGTTCTCACCTGTTCTCGATTTCCCTTGAATGCCAGATTCGACGTGGAGTTTGTCGGCTTGAAGGCACCGTTGTCCGACTCGGAGACGAACACGAACTGAAAAAGATGGTTATTTGACTCGAACGGACGCTTAATCGATTTTTAAAGAGAGAGAGAGCGAGAGAGATCGTGAGAAAGCACGCAAGAAGCAGCTCTTTCTGCCGCTATCATGTAGGTAATCGCCAAGTAATTTAGGTTAGGTTCTTGTCTTTTTAAGGTACTTCTAAGGTATTACCTTTTCTCCTCGTTGTCCATCCCCGTGATCCGCATAATATTGATGGGCCCCGATGAATCCCTGCTCCTCGGCTGTCCAGAAAATTCCGCGGATCGTCCTGAAAATGTAGGGTAAAATTCTGCCCAAAAATTATTTTGTTTAATGTCGATTAATAGTATTTTGATTGATCCTTACCGTTTCGGGCGGTATCTCGGATTCCTGTCAGCCATTTCTTTAATTGCTTTCATGGCGTAAAGCACCGCTGCGCAGCCGCCGGCATCATCGAGGGCTCCCTGAAAAAAATAGGGCATATCAGCCGGAATTTTTGGGAAAGAGTCAGCTAGCAAATCCTCGTAGGGAAAGGTAAATTGGTCGGCAGAGATTATTTGAAAATTTCCATACCTGTCCAACATCCCACGAGTCCAAATGAGCTGACAGCAACACGATTTCATGGGGATGGTGAGAGCCTTCAAAATATTCAAATTTGAGCCCAGAAAATCGCCTATACCTTTAATCTCGAACACCGTATTCCGGGACATTACTTTATCGGGCATCACCCTCGACCGGATGTCCATATCGATGGTGATGCGCTTGCCGCGCTGGGACCAGCTGGAAAACTCGGAAGTTTAGGGAAGAGGCAAACTAGCGGAGATTCTTAGGGATGAGGCAAGCTAGCAGAAACGCTTTGGGGAACGGGCAAGCTAGCAGAGATTCTTAGGCTAACGCAAAACAACGGAAAACCTTTTGACATCGCACTCTACATAGCAGAGATTTTTAAGGAAACATAGGCTGGGAGCGGGAAATCTAGCAGCGATCCTTAGGGAAGAGGCAAGCAAGCAAAGATTCTTTGCGGAACTGGCAAGCTAGCAGAGGTCCTTGGGGAGGTAGGCTAGCAGAGATTTTTGAGGAATGGGTAAGCTAACAGAAATTCCTTAGGAAAGCGCAAGCATCTTTTCTAAAAATATTTCCACCTACCGTTTTAGCATCTCGGCCTCTTCAACGGTCAGCGAGGCAGCTGGGATCGAACCTTCTAAAAAAATTAAAATAAAGTTCAATTTCTAAATTTTCGGCTGAGCCTTTGCTTGAGCTTTGCTTAGGCTTGCTAAGCTTAGCTCACAAGGAGTCGTTTCTGGGTGATATTGGAGTTTTTGAACGAGACCTCGCTAGTTCGATAGAGAAAAAAAATTCTGAACAAGATGTCGTTTTCCAAATCTGCTAACCGTGTACGTTGTTCAATAAAAATTAATTTGAAAATCATTAATCTAACCATCATTTTCCGCCTGATCCGCAGATTCTGCGCTCAGGGTGCGTGTCAACATAGCCCGCTTTAGGCCTCCCTCCAGCCGTAACCAGCTGGCCTATTGGTAGTGCGCTTGCTTCATCAGTTTTTGTCTTTTTTGCCAGCGGGTTCGACTCCTCGCTAGTAAAACTCTTTTGCTTTTTGCTCGATAATGCCAAATTCGATTTCAATGGCATGAAAAACCAAAAAGCAAAACAATAAATCACAATAAGTTCCAAACCCTGGGCATAAATTTGCAAAAGTTTGATAGGCGCCGGCACTATCCACTAGGCCACGATCTCATGCAGATGCTGGTTCGCGCTCTGGGCTATGTCCCGGGCCTGATCCATGGGTCGCAGCCTGACGTCCAGGAATTTTTTCATTAAGATTAATTTTTATTGAATACAATACACGGTTAGCAGATTTGGAAACCGACATCTTGTTCAGAATTTTTTTCTCTATCGAACTAGCTAGGTCTCGTTCAAAAACTCCAATATCACCCAGAAACGACTCCTTGTCAGGCTCCGCTTAGGCTCAGGCTCATGCTCAGGCTCACACTTAAACTAGATTAACTAGAATTCACTTACCTCCCCATCCGGTATGCGGGCTACCCATGCTTGATGGGGCTACGGATTTTACAAGAAGTCCAACGGCGCCGTATCTCGCTGCCTGAACCAAGAAAGTTTATGAGTAAAATATGTCAAATATATAATAAATAATTTTCGCTATTTTAGCGCTTGCCTCTTCTCCAAGCTGTCGGTGCTGAACGGTCCAGGTGTAACCTTTCCAGGGCATTACTATCACCACGATTTTGCCGGCTACACGGTGGGGCTAAAATATGCGATAAAATAGAGAGAGAGAGAGAGAGTGAGAGAGAGTCAGAGCGAGGAGCAAAACTGCCGTAACTCACCTTAATATCATTTCTGTCCTCCAGCACAACAGCTTCAGCTCGAACTCGGCCCGGCTTACTTCCAGGGATCGCCAGGATGTTCAGATCCATTCGTCGCGGGGCTAAAGAACCGATGATGTTTGATTGTTATTTCTCTCTCTCTCTCTATCTCTCTCTCTCTCTCTCTCTCTCCCTCGCTCTCTCTATCTTTCCCTTTTTCTCTCTCTCGAAACTCACCAGTTACAGTAACCCGATCTTCTCCTCTCACAAAATGCGGGATTCCGGGCACCGGCTCAGTGTGGACGTTCTGGAAGCCATCGAGGCGTAGCTTTTGGGTGATGGCGTCAATGGAGCTAAAAATTAAAGGTAGGCGAGCAGAGATGCGATATGGAATGATGAGCTAGCAGCGATCTTTTAGGAAAAGGCCAGCTATCAGAGATGCTCTCGGAAAACGTAAGCTAGCAAGGTCTCCTTCGGAAATGGCGAGCTAGCAGAGATTATTCAGGAATAGGCAATTGTCAATTCGTTTACCTCTCTAACGCCTGTGTCCCGGCCAGCCTGGGCCCGAAATCATCACAAATCTCTTCCATCCACCTCTTAGCCTGTCCTCGCATCGGACCGTTCACCAGGTGTCGAATGAGCTCGTAGGAAGACCCGCGGAACTGGAATTATCAAAAAATATACCTTAATGCTGGGGATTCCCTTACGGATGGGTCCAAGTATGCGCAGCTGACGCCAAATATACTCAGCAATAGTAGCGGTATCCTCATTTCCTAAAAAAATGGAGTTAGTTTGCATAGATCGAACTAAATTTTAATTAAAAGCATAATAGGAAATTTATCAGTTTAACAGTCCTCGGATCAAAAACCCCTTCAGGCCGATCGGCAATGAATCTGGAACGCGGCGCGGAATGAACTGGCGTGCGAAAAAATATGGCTGCCGCGCGCGCGGGTGACAACCCGCGTGATGGGCAAACAAAACAGAGAGAAATTAGGGGAAAACTGATCACCAAGTGCAGCGTGTAGTTTTTGATGGATTATACATAAGCCTAAGCCTAAACCTAAGCCTAAGCTTAAACCTATGCCTACGCGGGAAGCTAAGCCTAAGCCTGATCCCAAGCCCGAGCCTAAGCCTTAGTTACTTTAAAGTTCTAAAAAAGCGAGATAGCGACAGAAAGAGAGCGAGAGAGAGAGAGAGAGAGAGAGAGAGAGAGAGAGAGAGTCAGAGAGAGCAAGCGTGAAAACTCCTACCCTCGAAACCCCAGTATCAGTTGATCCAAAACCATACTCCCCATCTCTGCTCCACGCCACTACTATATACCCGACAAATTTCCGAACTGTCCTTTTGACGCAAACAACAGACACACCTAATGACGACCGGTTTCCCCCTTGTTGCCGACAATGTCGTGAGAAAGGTCGGCAAGTGCAAAATAGGATGTCTGGAAGTGAGGGGGTCAACACGGGCAAGCGAAACGTTTCGCCTTGCATGGCTCTTTAAATAAGACATGGATTTCTTGCTACGGATTCCTTGGGTCAGTTGCCGCTTCGACACGCGACAGCTGAGCTGCACAGTTTATGGCTTAATTAGAACCAGTGGAAAAAGCCCGCTTCGCGGCCCTTTTCCACTGGACCCCGTCCAGGAACGATGAATTCGAATACCTTCTTTTTTTAGCCTGCAGCGCAAGAATGTGAGTCAAGGAGCCATTCTTTGGCCTGCGGCGCCAGAGCCTGGTCCAAGGACCTTTTCGTTGGCCTGCGGCGCTAAAGCGAGAGCCAGGCCTAAACCTCGCGCTAGAATCTTTTTGCCTGCAGCGCTAGTTACTGGTTTTTCTCGAGGATTTGGCCTGCGGCGCGAGGGCCTAGGCCAAGCACCTTTTCTTTGGCCTGCGGCGCTAAAGCGAGATCCAGGCCTAAACGCGCTAGAATCTTTTTACCTGCAGTGCTAGTTACTGGTTTTTCTCCCAGATTTGGCCTGCGGCGCAAGAGCCTAGCTCAAAAACCCATCCTTTGCCTGCGGCGCAAGAGCCTGGACCAAGGACCTTTTCTTTGGCCTGCGGCGCTAGAGCGAGAGCCAGGCCTAAATCTCGCGCACCCAGAGCCTAGAAATATGCTTTGTTAATGAACTACCAAAAAGCAAAAAATTAAATTCTCCCAGGATTCGAACTCACGACCATGCGCATGGTAGACCGGGCGCAAAGCCACTACACCATCCGACAGCTACGAACAGGCGGCGGGAAAGCCCTCATCTGTCCTGGGGAAAGGGGGCGGGGAAGACAAAGAAAAGGGCAACCCAATGATCCCCGGAGGGAGGCCTACTGGTCACTTTACAAAATTCGGTTTTCGAGTACGAATCAGCTGAAAATTTACAAAGATAATAAGATGCGCGTGATCCCCACTATCGGATACATAAGTGTTCCAAATTACAGACCGAAATTCCATCTGGGCTCTGAGATATCGCCCGGACACCACGGCTCTTGGCCCACTTTATTAAGGACTTTTTATAAAAATGTTCATAAAAACTTCATTTTACAAAATCTGACAAAACGCAGAATTATATATCGGGAGAATTCAATTCTCAATCTACCCTCCAAAAATTAGCGCCCAATTCCATTTAGATCGCGAGATATCCTCTGTACAAACCTTTTTTTGACCAAAATGTTAAGGGTTTTTCACTATTTCGCTTGTAAAATCGTTAAATGAAGGAATTTCGAAAAACCAAAAAATGCTTATAAAGAGGATGTGTTTCTCCACCTCCATGCCAAAAATCAGCGCGAAATTCGGCCTGACGGCCGAGAAATCGGCTGCACAGAAAACAAACATACTTTTCTCGCTTATAGGATAGGATAAGAATCCTACCTTATATAATTTGGTCGCGTATGTGTGTGTGTGTGTGTGTGGATGTCACTTTCGAGGCCCGATTTGAGGGCCTTCCCGTGCATAAAATGCCCCAATTCTCCGTCACCCGGAGGAATCGACCCTTCTCTTTCCGATGGCGTTTTCAGAATTTTGATAAAATACAAGTTTACAAAGTTAAAGCCGCTTTTATTCATTTTTGGGGGTCCCTGAGGACTAATTTGCATAATGCGGAAAAATACAAATCTCCTCATTCTTGCAATTTGCACGCGCAGGTGTGGCCGGTGGGGGGAAGGGGTCCGAAGCTATCGGAAAGTCAAATTTTTCATGCAAAGGCGCATTCCAGCGCCCAAGGCCCGCGAAGCGGGTTTTGGGCGCTGGTTAGAACAATAACTCAATATGGTCAATCGGCGTGTGCGTTGCGTGTCCCGGGTGCAGCTGAATGCAAATTTATGCTAAATCGGAGCCAGCAAAAAAAGGGTTATCTTGGCCGTTGCCTGAAACTAAAATTCAGCCTATTGAGAATGGTTTGAATGGTGGCCGATCATCTGTTCGAAAATCATCCGTTCGAAAATCATCTGTTCGAAAATCATCTGTTCGAAAAGTCATCTGTTCGAAAAGTCATCTGTTCGAAAATCATCGGTTCGAAAAATCACCTATTCGAAAAAGGTCCCAAATGGGGAAAAATTCTATGGGAAGCTATTGCTATTAAAATGCTGTGTTTTGCATGTTTCGTGGTGAAGTTCGAGGAAAATCAGAAATTGCGCGATTATATCGAATCCTCCGCCAAGCCAAATAAGCGCCCGAGGGTGACCATCGACGAGCAGGAGCAACTCTGCGAGAACTACAGCAAAGAATATATGGCCGAGTTCCTCGACAACATCGCCAAAACTTTAACCTGAATCGTCATGAATATGTCTTTTAAAGTCTTTTTGTTTTGTTTTTGTCATGAAAAGTCTTTTCAAAAAAAAACGTGAATTTTGGAAATGTTGTTGCTTCGAAAACGGTGATTTTTCGAACAGATGATTTTCGAACCCATGATTTTCGAACAGGTGATTTTCGAACAGATGAATTTTCGAACAGATGACTTTTCGAACAGATGATTTTCGAACAGATGATTTTTCGAACGGATGATTTTCGAACAGGTGATTTTCGAACAGATGATTTTCGAACAGGTGATAGGGAATCGGTCTGAATATTTTTCAAAACCCTTAAGTTTTTAGAACATAACCAGTTTCATTAAGTTTTGGAAGTGTTAGAGTCAGAATTTCCCAAAAAAAACCTGTCAAAAACGGGGTTTCTAGCCCCTTTAAAATCGAGAAAGAATCCACAGCCAGCAAAATCTACCAGAAAGTGCTGCCTGAAACCATCTAAATGCCCTAAAAAAACCAACAAGGCAAAAATTTTTGAAAAAAACCGTTGTATTCTTAGGCCCTTTAAATGGTATTTAACCATTATTTTTCAAATTTTAACCTCAAACTACTTTCTTTCTAAAAGCTATATATCTTTTCCCAATTGCAAAGCTTAAAAACCGAAAATCTCGCCAGAACTGACCAGGAACCGATCCGGCAGGTATTTGAACCCGGCCTAACCCCCAAAACCGGTATTACATGGGATCGAGGCGATGTGAGAAGTTATCAATAACAGAACACAACAGAGAGTTGTGTTGAGCCCCAGATACCTCGAGCTATTTTCGGGGCTCAATTCCCCAAATACCACGCGAGGGGGCTGGAACACCCAGTTGAACTGATCCCCCACCCCTCCTCCTTGATGATGATGATGAGCGATGTTTTCAAGTTTTTCAACATGGGGGCGTCGGGGTGTCTCGTGATTTGGAGATGATTGGAGATCGCCCGGCAACGACGACGACTACGCGCCATTCCTCATTCCATTCTGCGGGGAGACGGGAATGTGAGGTGTGCCCCGAATTAGCCGTCGAACTTGGAGGAGCAGAGACCACCGTTTTTGAGCCCTTACCTTGAGTTTGGGGTTTTTTGGACCGTCACTGGCTGGTTCGCCAAAAATAACAAAATCGGCGTCTCGGAAAAATGATTTAAAGGACGGTTAAAGGCATCAGTATTCGGTAAAAATCAAGGAAACGAAAGATTGCAGGATGTTAAATACTCGCCGGATTAAAGGGATGGGAATGCCCACAACCTACCTCTTCCCGCCATTGGGTCTAGACAACATTGCCTCACGCTGGATGGGGGGTAAAAAGTAGCTTCGTTGTCGCCTACAAAATTTTCTAAGAACCAGGAAAAGTTATTCTGTCTAGGCCCAGGCCACACCAAGAGTCGATTCTCACGCCTTTCAGCTCTTTTAGTGGTATAGAAACGGGCGTGGATCTCTCTCGCTCTCGCTCTTGCTCTCTCTCTCTCTCGCTCTCTCACTCGCTCGCTCTCGCCGTTTAATGAAGGGAAATCATATTTCCAGGCTTACTTCTCAGAAATCACAACAAATTTTTCGCTACAAGGTAATTGAAGCTGTTGCGGTCAGAAGCCAGCGTCGTTCTTGAAAATTCTTTTGAGCTGATAACGACGGCCAGGGTCACGTTGTACTTTGTCGGCTTTTCGACTGACTGAAATCGGATTTGGAAGGTTTCTAAAGGGAGTAAAACTAATTGAAAAATTGACACGTCTGACGCTATCTGGCTCTATCTATCACTTTCTCGCACACACTCTCTCTCTCTCTCTCTCTCTCTCTCTCTCTCTCTCTTTGACACACATATCAGTATGATGCTTCAGCAAAGCATTTTCCCGGGTGAATCAACCCCCCAAAAGAAGATGGCCAGAGTCATGAAAAGCAAGCGCGTGGGGCCAGCGTGTGTGTTGACAAATTTTGGACCCCCTGATTTGTCATCTTTCCAGCACGATCGAAGAATCGGAATTGGTCATAAGTCAGCCGGGGGTCGTGCCAGCGCGGAATGGAAAATTGTCGCGTACGTTCGCGAATTTTGATTTTCGAGTATTTTCGATTGTTTTATCAGGATCAAAGCCTAAAACTAAGCCTAATCCCATGCCTAAGCTAAACCAAATTTCCTCACTTTCGTAATTTTTGGGTTTTCGTGTTTGGTCCCGAGGTGGACGCGGTCTCACCTCATAGATCCCAGACACATTCGGGCTCGAGGGGCCAAGGTATTTGCCATTACAAGGTCCACGCGGGTCATCGAGTTGCGAAGTGTCTCTCTATCTATCTATCTCTCACTCTCTAGCTCGCTCTCCCTCGCTATCTATCGCTCCCTCCGTTTCTACCTTAAATTCTCAGCTTTACGGCGGTTATTTCTCTGTTTTCCTAGCTATCTCTTTATCGCTCCATAGTGCGTGCTCTCTCTAACTTCCTCGCCGCTCTCGCCTCTCACCCTCTCTATCAACTTCTCTCTCTCTCTCTCTCTATCTCTCTCCTACCATCTGTTTGGCCCCCGAAGACTTTGAGAATTTCTCAAAACTTTTCTGACTCCGGGAGGGAGAAGTTCTCTTCTCTTCGGATTTCACCTCCTCCTCCGTGGCGATGGTGGGCCCGTTGGCAAATAGTGCCCACAAATACACAACCCACACTCAGCCCCTGCCCCTTTCTCGAACTTCAGTTCTTCAGTTCAACCCGTGGCCCGGCTGGCACCACCCAGAAATTCCCAAAAAAATCGGGTTATTTTTGGAGGTGGTGGGTACGGTCATCACGCTTGGATGTCGACGGTTTTTGCGGAAATAAATATAGTGTTTCTTTGTCGTTAGCAATTCTTTGAATCCGCGCTATTTAACTGGTCAAAAAGTATCGTTTTAGCTCGCGTTCTTCTTGAATACGTCGTCAAATTTCAGTAGTTTTTGGGCTATTTTTGCTACTCATTAGCGTGCTTTAGATACTTTAAGAAGTACGTAACCGGGTTTTACTACGGTGGCATCTGCTTTCACTCGTTTTCCTCTCTCGGATCTCTCTCTCTTCACTCTCTTTCTCTCTACCTCTATCCACATCTTAAAATCCCAATTTGCAGCATCGCCATTCCATTTTCTGTCCCGATCCTTGGCCCGGCCACCGGTCACAACGGCCGATGGTCTCGATTCCGCGGGATTCCTTTTGACAGACCCCAAACCACAGATTCCAAAAGAAAAGAATTCTGAAGAGAAGCGGTCGCTCTGACCGTGCCGCTCGTAAATGGCAGAGCAGCGCGATAGCAGAGAATTTTTGCAAGTCACTGCCTCCCGAATTGCCGATGGGGTTTATTAGGAGGAGGAGCTGGGCTTCTCGGAAAATTTTATTTTGGCCATATTGTCTTCATAAGCCTAAGCCTAAGTCTAAGCCTGAGCCTGAGCCTGGGCCTAAGCCTTAATTGCCTTTAGTAGTTCGATTCTTAGCTCTGAAAAAACTTACCTAACATTTTTCTCTATCTCTCGTTTTCCCTCGCCTTCTCCCTCCCTCCCTCTCTCACTCTATCTTTCTCACTCTCTCTCTCACTCTCTCTTTCTCTCTCTCATTCTCTCTCTCATTCCCAGGTAGATCATGACTGTTTGTCTGATTGCTGGTGCCAGGGTATTTATCCCCCCTCCCGACTGTCAGAAGAATCATTTTCTCTGTTCTCCCAGGGTACACAACAAAACGCCGGGGTCAAGTGCCACCCGCTACCCCGTTAGATCACTATGCAGCCGCTACTGTAGTTAGCAGAAGCCACACTGTTATTACAGTTTTGTACTATCGCTTGGAAGGAGTATTCCACCGTAATTCCATCAATCCGTACGCTAAAGTACGTTACAGTACGCTACAGCATGCCGATGTATGCTGTAAGATATCTTCTCAAAACTGGCAGTGGGCTAGCGCTACAATACGTTACGCTACAATACGTTACGCTACGATAAGCTACGCCAAGGCATACTACGGTACGCTACGATACGCTGCGAGACGATACGCTACGCTATGATACGATACGCTAGGATACGCATCGCAACGATACGTTACGCTAGGATACGCTATGCTACTCCAATCCATGCAAATTTTGCATATTCCGCTCACAATGTTCTTTAGCTTAAAAACCCAGCTGAGTCATTACCTTCCAAAATAAGAGCCATATTTCCTCATTTGAGTCACACGAGTGGACCCCCAACCCAGTTTCTGATTCTGAAATATTCACCCGTCTCCTAATCTGATTTGTGATTGTCGTTTTGGGTTGACTGGGGCTGGTTGACTGAAGGGGAAATGAGGAAATTCCTTATCAAAAAAGAGCTCTCCCCTTCTCTAAACACGTGCCACGGATAGATCGGCACCTCTTCTGCGGGTCTGTGTCAGTTGGATTGGCGCGGAATCGATAGCCGGGAAATCGCGGTGCGGGCCCAAATGGTTCAAAACTTTGCGGTTTCAACGGTGAATCAGTTTGAGTATGTCTTTCCGTTTTTCCTAAATAATCTTTGCTAGACTACCGGATTCGGACGGGCAAGCTGGCAGGGATTATTTAAAATAGTCCTTGCCGGAGTTGTCGAATCTGAGCGGGGCAGGCTAGCAGAGGTTGTTTGAGAAACTGCCCAGATTTCTTTGTACTTTTTGAATAGCCCAGACGCTTGGCAACCTAGCAGAGACCATTTGTCTTATCGTATTTTCAGCCTTTTCAGACCCATGGTAGCTAGCAGAGACTGGTAACTGTCCTGTAGGCAACTAGCAGTTCTGAGGGCTACTAGCAGGGTGTTTACTTTTTCTTGGGCCATTTGGGCGGCAGCTGCGGTCATTTGGGAGTGCGATTTCTGACCCTATACGTCAGTGGATAGCAGTTCCGCCCGATTCCGCTATGCTCCGGAATGCATGTGTCCGGCGGTAGCCGTTCGTGTGTCTGTCGGTATCTCTCTCTTTCTCTCTCTCTCGCTCTCTCTTTCTACCAATTTTTGACGGGATAATGTCCCTTCCTCATCCGACGGGGTGCCTCCATTATTAATGGCCGGTCAGAACTAGCCGGAAGCCCTAGAGAACATTTTAAAGGAACCAGTAAGTCAGGAAAGGCTATGGTTTCCTGAATCTGAACCCAGGAATTTGACTACAAACCACACTCCTCTGCCTCCATGAGGTGGGTGGTCTTTCTAGAATTCCCTTAAGAAAGCCATCCCGGATTCCTGAAGGCCCCTAGCAACACCCACGGAAAACCTGAATTTTTTCGACTTCTGGGTGCGTTTTGGAATTCTTTTGAGAGCCCGGAAAACAGAAAATTTGAGAGCAGACGGTCGCAAAATTTTTAGGCATGATTTTTGGCTTAAAAATGGCCTTCAGAATTTAACTTAAAAATTTCTATTTTTCCTGGTCTAGAGCGATTTTTATTCAGAATTTTATCAAAATTATTGAATTACTTTACGGTTCCTCAAACTTTTTTAGTGTAATTTCTACCTATTCCTGCAAAAATTCAGAATTTTTTTGGAAAGCGGAAGCCAAAACTGGGCGATTTTTACAATTTTTCATTTATTCAAATTCTGTGGTCAAATCCAGGCAATTTTGGCAATTTTCCAGCGCTCACCTATCATAAATCAAAAATGACAAGTGCAAAATAGGGTAGGGGAGGGGTCAGCGATTTTTTGGGAAAAGCGGAGGGCGCAGATTTTGTTTACTCGTTTCCGACCATCCCAATTCCACAATTTCGGAATATGCTCGATGAGACAAGCTGCGCGTCTCTCTCTCTCTCTCTCTCTCTCTCTCTCTCTCTCTCTCTCTGTCTGTCTATTTGCTAGAATTGTCAGACCAACTTTGTGCCCCCGGATTTTATTGCCATTTTTGCGGGACGGAGGAGGGCAATGGGATTTTGGGCCCGAGTTCAGCGCCACATTTTTGTTGTCTGTTTTTTGTGGGTTTTTTAGCGAGTGTGTTTACATACTTTCAGCTTTCTCCATCATTCTCTCTCATGCTCTCTCGCTCTCTCCCGCTCTCTCTCTCACTCTCCCTCCCGTTTATGCAAATCCAAGCTGCGAATGACAATCTGCCATCGGTTTTCCCGTTCCATCATTAATGCCCTAAGCAATTTTGGACTAAAATTGCATAATTTGCATATTTGGATACCGTGCACTCCGTACCGTACCGTACCGTACTGACAGCCTGACAGCCTGACAGCCGAAATATCGACGGCAAAAAACCTGAAATCCGAAATGTCTGTAAGGTTATGTCGGTATTTTTGATTGTCGGTATTTTGGATGTCGGGATGTCCTTTGTCTGGATCTTGAATGTCGGCATTTTTGACCGCTGAGATGATGGATGTCGGTATTTTCGCTGGAATTCTCATGCTACACCATTCAAAGTTTTAAAAAATTACTAAGCCAACTTATAACTTTCTTATCGTTTGCAATGTCGAAATCTTAAGATGCTCTGCCATCTGATGCCGATGTTGTTGTATTTCGTGCCTGGAGCGTTCCTAGCAACGCTCGGCCCATTCAAACGGCAGAGAGAAGGGCCGGGCACAAAATAGCGTACCACACTCCGCGCTAAAATAGGGATTAGCCTTCTGAATCATGCAGAGAGAGGAGAGAGAGAGAGAGAGAGAGAGAGAGGGAGAGAGGGAGAGCGAGAGGGAGAGGGGGGTGAGAGAGGGGGGGGGGGAGAGGGGAGAGAGGGAGAGAGAATGACCGCCCCTAAATAATCGGCAATTAATCCGGCCGGAATAATGGACGGTAGATCTTTGTGGAGTCCCAGAGTTCAGGCTCACTTTTTATCTTTTTTGGAAAGGTCAAGGTAGATTAATTTTCCAAAAATATAATTTTCTAATCACTAAAAAATAAAAATTCTGTAAAGGTCTCTTTTTGCCACAGCTATTTTGCATGGAAGTTTGCTTAGGCTTAGGCTCTGCATGGGCTTGGCTTTGCGTAGACTTGGCTATGCATCGACCTGGCTCGGGCTTGGGCTTAGCTTGGGCTTAGGTTTTGCTTAGACTTAGGTTTAGGCTTGGGCTTCATCTTGGTAATGTGCAAATACCTTAATGCCATTACTTTTCGTTCGATTTCTGCCCTTTGTATTTACGTGCTTATTTATGGGGCCGTAACCTATTCGAATCGCCGGAGGGCATATTATTAGGCGAGAGAGAGAGCGAGAGCGAGAGAGAAAGAGGGAGAGAGAGAGAGAGAGAGAGAGAGAGATAGAGAGATCGGAATCCCAGCCCAAAATACCGAAACATCGGCATCAAAATCGCAGGGCTTGACGTATATTTCTGTCGTTTCTCTTTTTTAGCTTTCTGCCCCGAGGCCGTAGATCTGCATCAATCTCAAGTTAGCCTTTTTTCCGGTTGGGCCCAATTTTCATTAGTTTTTCTGAGGGCTCTCTCCCGGAAAGCTATTAGGGCGAGCTGGCAGGAGGTGGTGGTCTTTGGTGAGGGTTTGCAGCTGTGCGTGAGAAATGTAGGAAAAGCTACCGTACCTGTAAGATTTAGCGTCCCATCGGATAAATAGGCTTTCAAAAATTTGTCTAAATGCTTCTAAGACAGTTTTTAAAATTCTAGGATCTCAAATATGAATTTTTAGGAACGTTTTAGGAGCTTTTCATGCAAAAAATTGGACGGCGTTTTTCAAGCGATTTTCGCTTCTTTTTTGCAACTTTTACACTAATTTTCATAAAATTTAACGACTTAGAGAGTTAAGAAAATACAGTATATCCGCCGATTTTTTTTGTTCTTTTGATTACGCACATTTTTTTCCGATTTTCCGGCGAAATTACGATTTTTTGCGGTATTTAAGTTTTTGGTAGTTTGTTTATTCGCCAAGATTTATTTTTTTGCTACACAAATAAATATACAGAAAATTATTTCTACATTGATGATTGGTCGGCTAACGAAGTCGGCCCCTCTGGCGCTGGGGCTAATTTTTAAAGGTACACGGCCCAAAAAGGGAAGTTGGAACGCGGGAAAAATGGAATTTCTCTGGGTACAAATTTGTACAATGTCCAATTTTAGATATATTTTGTTCTATTTTATTATTAATGTAGATTAAATTCACCTAAAGATTCAAATTCTCTCCAAAGAGTTCTTGGTCCTTGAAAAATTGGAATTGATTTTAGATAATTTTTGCATTTAAGTCAGCTAATTTTGTAGCTTTTTGTGGCTGCTTTTACTTGTTTTTATTGTTCTCTTGCAATTCGACGTTATGCAAATTCACGAGACCCAATTTCCAGATGCTGGGCGAGAAGGAGAAGGACATTTTGCCGTACGCCATCTCGAAGGAGCACATCGTGCGCCGGGCGCCCACTTTTGTAGCTCTTGGACTTGTGGTGAGTTTTGTTAAATTTTATTAGAATTACTATTTTTATATTGGAACCAGCGGGGGAGGAGCCGCTTCGCGACTCTCCCCCGCTGGACCCCGTCTAGGCACTATGAATTGGTCGCCTTTTTCAATCCCACTACTCAGAGGACAGGGTTTCCTCGGCCTCTTTTTGTACCAATAATCAGTTGTTGTGAAAAAATCGTTTTGTCCTCTTTTTCCGGCCTGCGGCGCAAGCTTGAGCGGCTAGCTTCGTTTCAAAGCCTGCGGCTAGCTTGTGCGGCTAGCTTTGTTCTAAAGCCTGCGGCGCAAGCTTGAGCGGCTAGCTTCGTTTCAAAGCCTGCGGCGCTAGCTTGAGCGGCTAGCTTCGTTTCAAAGCCTGCGGCGCAAGCTTGAGCGGCTAGCTTCGTTTCAAAGCCTGCGGCGCTAGCTTGTGCGGCTAGCTTTGTTCTAAAGCCTGCGGCGCAAGCTTGAGCGGCTAGCTTCGTTTCAAAGCCTGCGGCGCTCGCCAAGCCTGAGCGGCTGGTGTTCAAAGCCTGCGGCGAGCTGAGCGGCTACTTCGTTTCAAAGCTGCGGCCTGCTTTGCGGTAGTTGTTCTAAGCCTGCGGCGCAAGCTTGAGCGGCTAGCTGTTCAAAGCCTGCGGCGCAACTAGCGGCTAGCTTCGTTTCAAAGCCTGGCGCAAGCTTGAGCGGCTAGCTTCGTTTCAAAGCCTGGGCGCTAGCTTGTGCGGCTAGCTTTGTTCTAAAGCCTGCGGCGCAAGCTTGAGCGGCTAGCTTCGTTCAAAGCCTGCGGCAGTCAGCGGCTAGCTTCGTTTCAAAGCCTGCGGCGCAACGCGGCTGCCGTCAAGCCCGGGCCTTGGCGGCGTAGCCTGCGGCGCTAGCTTGAGCGGCTAGCTTCGTTTCCAAAGCCTGCGGCGCAAGCTTGAGCGGCTAGCTTGTTTCAAAGCCTGCGGCGCTAGCTTGTGCGGCTAGCTTTGTTCTAAAGCCTGCGGCGCAAGCTTCAGCGGCTAGCTTCGTTTCAAAGCCTGCGGCGCAAACTTCAGCGGCTAGCTTCGTTTCAAAGCCTGCGGCGCAAGCTTGAGCGGCTAGCTTCGTTTCAAAGCCTGCGGCGCTAGCTTGTGCGGCTAGCTTTGTTCTAAAGCCTGCGGCGCAAGCTTCAGCGGCTAGCTTCGTTTCAAAGCCTGCGGCGCAAGCTTGAGCGGCTAGCTTCGTTTCAAAGCCTGCGGCGAAGCTTGAGCGGCTAGCTTGTTTCAAAGCCTGCGGCGCTAGCTTGAGCGGCTAGCTTGTTTCAAAGCCTGCGGCGCAGCTTGAGCGGCTAGCTTCGTTCAAAGCCTGCGGCGCTAGCTTGTGCGGCTAGCTTTGTTCTAAAGCCTGCGGCGCAAGCTTGAGCGGCTAGCTTCGTTTCAAAGCCTGCGGCGCTAGCTTGAGCGGCTAGCTTCGTTTCAAAGCCTGCGGCGCTAGCTTGAGCGGCTAGCTTCGTTTCAAAGCCTGCGGCGCTAGCTTGTGCGGCTAGCTTTGTTCTAAAGCCTGCGGCGCAAGCTTGAGCGGCTAGCTTCGTTTCAAAGCTGCGGCGCTAGTTGAGCGGCTAGCTTCGTTTCAAAGCCTGGGCGCAAGCTTGAGCGGCTAGCTTGTTTCAAAGCCTGGGCGCTAGCTTGTGCGGCTAGCTTTGTTCTAAAGCCTGCGGCGCAAGCTTGAGCGGCTAGCTTCGTTTCAAAGCCTGGGCTAGCGAGCGGCTAGCTTCGTTTCAAAGCCTGCGGCGCTAGCTTGAGCGGCTAGCTTCGTTTCAAAGCCTGCGGCGCTGGCTTGTGCGGCTAGCTTTGTTCTAAAGCCTGCGGCGCAAGCTTGAGCGGCTAGCTTCGTTTCAAAGCCTGCGGCGCTAGCTTGAGCGGCTAGCTTCGTTTCAAAGCCTGCGGCGCGCTTGAGCGGCTAGCTTCGTTTCAAAGCCTGCGGCGCTAGCTTGTGCGGCTAGCTTTGTTCTAAAAGCCTGCGGCGCAACTGACGGCTAGCTTCGTTTCAAAGCCTGCGGCGCTAGCGAGCGGCTAGCTTCGTTTCAAAGCCTGCGGCGCAGCTTGAGCGGCTAGCTTCGTTTCAAAGCCTGCGGCGCTAGCGTGGGCTAGCTTTGTTCTAAAGCCTGCGGCGCAACTTGAGCGGCTAGCTTCGTTCAAAGCCTGCGGCGCTAGCTTGAGCGGCTAGCTTCGTTTCAAAGCCTGCGGCGAGCTGAGCGGCTAGCTTGTTTCAAAGCCTGGGCGCTGGCTGTGCGGCTTTTGTTCTAAAGCCTGCGGCGAGCTTCAGCGGCTAGTTGTTTCAAAGCCTGCGGCGCAAACTTCAGCGGCTAGCTTCGTTTCAAAGCCTGCGGCGCAAGCTTGAGCGGCTAGCTTCGTTTCAAAGCCTGCGGCGCTAGCTTGTGCGGCTAGCTTTGTTCTAAAGCCTGCGGCGCAAACTTCAGCGGCTAGCTTCGTTTCAAAGCCTGCGGCGCAAGCTTGAGCGGCTAGCTTCGTTTCAAAGCCTGCGGCGCAAGCTTGAGCGGCTAGCTTCGTTTCAAAGCCTGCGGCGCTAGCTTGAGCGGCTAGCTTCGTTTCAAAGCCTGCGGCGCAAGCTTGAGCGGCTAGCTTCGTTTCAAAGCCTGCGGCGCTAGCTTGTGCGGCTAGCTTTGTTCTAAAGCCTGCGGCGCAAGCTTGAAATGGTTGCTTCTTTTCTAAGCCTGCGGCGCTAGCTTCCCCGGCTAACTTGGTTCTAAAGCCAAGCGGCGCAAAATTTAGCGGTCTTCTCCTTTTATAAGCCTGCGACGTAAGCTTGAGGGGTCAGCCGCAAACATTAGTCTGCGGCGCTAATTTCAGCGTCAAGCTGGGTTTATAAGCCTGTGGCGCAGTTTTGGGCAATTAACTTCATAATAACGTCCTTACACGGAAATCTACTCCGAAACGCACTTCCCGAGCAAAAAGCAAAACAACTAAAATATCCGAGGATCGAACCTCCGATGGTTAGGTTAGTACGGCGAAGCGCTAACCACTACACCATGCAATGCTTGGCAGCACCCGTAAAACACCCCTTTCATGTCTCAAGGGGGCTGCCCGGGGCAGAGGGAGGAAAGGCATCGAGAGGCAGATCCAAAGAGACGACCAAACTCGCGAGTGCAACTGGCAAGAATGAGGAAATTTGTATTTTTTCACATTATGCAAATTAGCCCTCCCGCACCCCCAAAAATGAATAAAACTGGCTTTAACTTTGTAAACTTGTATTTTATCGGGATTCTGAAAACGCCATCGGAAAGAGGAGGGTCGATTCCCCCGGGTGACGGAGAATTAGGGCATTTTGGACACGGGAAGGCCCTCAAATCGGGCCTCGAAACTGACATCCACACACACACACACAGAGATACACTCCAAAATTATATAAGGTAGGATTATTTTGTGTGAGTGGCCACGATAAATTAACGCTCTAAGCTATTCAATTACGGCCTATAAAATCGCCAATCGTAAAAGTTCAAATTTCCTATTAAATATCATAAAGCTCGGTTGTCTTGCAAGCTCCTTTAAACTCCATTTTAGGCCCTTGGCTGGTTCCTGAATGAAGTGGCTCTGGCGTGGATCCACGAACGAGTACCCCGAAATGTCGACCCGCTCCCGGATATGTGGTTTTCCTGGTTTCCGGAGGTATTGTAGATGTTCGCTCTGTCTCTCTCGCTCTCTATCTTGCTCTCTATCTCTCACTCGCTCTCTTGCTTTCGCGCACTCTCACTCTCTCGCTCCCTTACTCGCTCTCTCTCTCTCTCTCTCTCTCTCTCTCTCTCTCTCTCTCTTTCTGCCTCTCTCACTCGCTAGCTCCCTCCCTTGCTCTCTCTCGCTCTCTTGCTTTCGCGCACTCTCACTCTCTCGCTCCCTCCCTCGTTCTCTCTTTCTCTCTCTTTCTGTCTCTCTCTCACTCTCTCGCTCTCTCTATATCTCAATTTTCCAGGTCCGCGGCGCCATCCGGATAACCGAATACATCATGCTCATCTTGGTCATTAATGCCTTTATCATTGTGTTCTGCCATCAGCATAGGTTAGTCTTTAAGCCTAAGCCTAAGCACAAGCCTAAGTCTAAGCCGAAGCCTAATGCCTATTTCGACCCCCCTCCACAACCCAAAATTTCAGGTGGATCGTTGCTCGTCGAGTGTTCTTTTGCGCAGCCGTTTCCTATTGCTTCCGAGCATTCTGCGTCACTATTTTCCAGGTAAGCTTGTGAAATTAACGTTTATAATATTCCTTAAAAACTATAATAACCATTATTTGGACCATTTTCAGGTTCCCGTCCCATCGGTGAACACCTATTGTGCCCCAAAGACGGCTGGAGGCTGGGAAATTGTTGCTGGTAGGTGATATATAATATTACGTTAGACATATAGAGCAAGGACCGCGATTATGCGTATTTTATAAATTTTTAAAAATCGAAAAACCGCAAAAAATATGTGGTCTCAGCCGCCCCTACCCGACTCCACCCCGTCTGGACCCTCTTTGCCTTTCCCGCTCTCTGCAGGCCGAGCTGGGGTCTCATAGGCCCCATCCCGTCCCCTCACCCTCATGTCATTCTGGCCGAGTGGTCTAAGGCGCTGCGTTCAGGTCGCAGTCCTCTTCGGAGGGCGCAGGTTCGAATCCTGCGGATGACAGCACTTTTTGCTTTTTGACGCAAAGTATGGGAATTGAATTTGGAGTAGTTTACAAGCATAGGTATAGCTTCTTTTATCATGGAAAATACATATAGGGTGTTGATGCGATAATTAAGTGTGGCGAGTTTTAAGTTTTTTTACGAGACTTTTTAAACCGTGCTATCTCATTCCAGGCCGCGTCGCCCGCATGTTCTGGTCAGCTGGCATTGAGCAGCTACGGCCACGTGAGCTCTGTGGAGATCTGATCGTCTCCGGGCACACGCTGACCATCTTCACGTCGCTGTTCACCTTCAAGCACTACGCGCCGAAGAAGCTGAAGCCGGTCGGGTACCTCTTCCACGTGCTTGCATTCTGCGCCATTGCTTCGATCCTGCTGGCGAGGAAGCACTACATGATCGACGTTGTGTTGGGGTGAGTGGAATTTTTTGAGTTTAAGGGGACCGGCAAGCCAAGAATCTGATATTTTCTAGGTTCTTTTTCGTTAGCGGGGGGAGTGCGCCGCCCCCCGCTAACGAAGTAGCACCCAGTCAATCAATTTTTCCGCTTTTAAAGGCGCCGGCAAGTCAAATAATGTATAATTTTTGAATTTAGATACACCGTCTCGTCGCGCGTGTTCATGGAGTACCACTCGCTGGCCCTGTCCTACCACGAGAACCAGCTGGAGCGCAATTTGCTGTCGTGGAGCTTCTGGAGCCCGATTGTGCCGTATTTCGAGCAGGTAAGAATTAAGACGTAACCTAAGCCTACGCCCCAGCCTAAGCCTAAGCTTAGACCTAAGCTTAAACCAAAGCCTGAACCTAAGCCTCAACTAAGCCTAATCCGAACCAAATTTTTTCCAGGACGCGCCCCACCCGCAGCACTTCCTCAACCGACTCGAATGGCCATCGAGCTGTGCCAAGCGCATCAGCAAGCTCATCAGCTAAATTGAAGCTACCTACTACAAACTACACCCTATACTTCTAGTAGCTTGAAAATCTTCGACTACAGACTACAAGCCCTTTTTATTCTGTCTGAAATTTGACCCCAGTCTCTAGCATCTATGATTTTTTCGACTTTCCGAGTGTATATACCCCCCCCCACGAATTCCGACGAATCTCGCCCGGCGCCCAGAACCCCCCAGTGCTTACGGAAATTTAGGCAATTTTTTTCATCAAAAATCTGCATTTTTAATCCATTTTTTCGATATTTTTTTGGCAGTTTAACTGGACTCTCACCCCGAAAATTTTGCTCCAACTCGGCCCGCTGCTTAACGCCCATGGCAAATTGCCATAACACTTAAAAACGACTGGGCAATACTTAATTTCTTCTAGTTCTTTAAACCTAAGCCTAAGCCTAGGCCTAAGCCGAAGCTGAAGCCTAAGCCAAGCCCAAGCTTAGCCTAAGCTAACCCTAAGCTAAGCCTAAGCTAAGCCTAAGCTGAGCCTAAGCCAAGCCTAAGCTAATCCTAAGCTAAGCCTAAGCTAAGCCTAAGCTAAGCCTAAGCTAAGCCTAAGCTAAGCCTAAGCTAAGCCTAAGCTAAGCCTAAGCTAAGCCTAAGCTAAGCCTAAGCTAAGCCTAAGCTAAGCCTAAGCTAAGCCTAAGCTAAGCCTAAGCTAAGCCTAAGCTAAGCCTAAGCCTAAGCTAAGTCTAAGCCAATTCTTCGAGCCCCGATTCTATGTCTACTTCTACTTCCTCATCGTGCCAACATGCTAGGAAAACGGTTTGAGGACTATATTTGCATTTTTTTCTGAATTCAGCCTTGTTTTATTTGTTTTTTTATAGCTTAGAAATGTTAATTTAAAGGGGCCGGCAAGGCAACTACGGATTTTGGCCATATTTTTATCAATTAAAAAGCTAATAAAATTCATAGCCGTACCTTAACGATCCCTTTAATTTTTTCAGTCATTTTTGTGCAATTTCCCGCTGCTGGTTTCCTGTGATTTTGCGGATAAACGAGTACCAGATTTATTGCGTACGGTAGAAGAAACGAAAACACAGAGAATTTTGGTACTTTTTCGGGTGAGATTCGACTTGAAATGTGACTTAAAAACAAATAAATAGGGATTAAATCAATAAATTAACAGTTGGAGAAGTGTTTAGTTGTAGAGGCGGACCAGGCGAAGTCGAACTCCTCGCCCAGAGTTTGGGAGACGTTGCGACACTTGCTGAAAAACGATAAGTTCTTCGAAATCCTGGGTCTTTAAAATCCCGGTCTTGAAAGTATTTTTTTGAAATTAAAAATTTTAATTTAAAGCGTAGGAAATATCGGCCTGAAACTTTCTTTCATCTTTGTGATTTTTTTTGGAAATACCAATTGAATTATGCAAAGCCTAAGCCCGAGCCCAAGCCTAGGCCTGATCCAAAGCCTAAGCCTGGGCTTGCGCCTCAAATAGCTTTAACATATTCGGATTTTTCTCATTTTTGGTCGAACTTTCGACAAATTGCAACTGATTTTCGATGAAATTGATGTTCGACAACACAAATTACACAAAAACTCCTACCGTATCCTCGCGGCCATCAATATTTTGTGGTAAAAGCGTGGGCGGGGCTTCTGTGTTTAGACCCTGGAAAGGCGTCTGCTAGGATTTTAGTCAGCCTTGCGGTATTTTTAAGGTCTTAGCAAGCCTAACCAGTTACGCTACGAAATTCGAGGTGACGTTTTTGAGATTTTTCGCAGTGGCATTCGGTTACAGCATGGTCAATGCTATCTCCAAAAAGGTCGTAGTAAGTATTAAAAACCACTGACTTGTACATCAACCTGGTCGCCAGCCGGTTGCAGACGGCTCGCCGACCGCGAGCGGGCAGGTGCGACAGCAGCGATTGGCAGCGGCGAGACGCTAAAATTCAGAATTTGATAAACCAAAACAGGCTAAAACATTTAATGAAAACTATAAAACTGCTAGAAGTGATTTGAAAGCCATTTGAGTTAAGGCAAGCCAGATAAGTTTGGTAAGTCAGCTTCCTCAATACCGCGGTTAATTCAAGCCGAGTTACTCGGGTAAGTAAGCTCCAGCTAAATAGCGTAAATCAGTCAGTACGACAAGTCGACCTCCATTTTTTTCATTTCATCGGCTTCATTAAGTCAGGTTAGTCAATCTGGAAAGTCGGTCTAGCCAGGCTTTGTCAGGTAAGCCCGATAAGCTGCTGGATCGATAATTCGTGTAAGTCAGCAGCAGAAACTCGGCAAGCCGCTTTCGCGTCGTCGGATAGTTCCAACGAAGCTCTCCAGTGAAGCTAAATCGGCTTCATCAATTTATCGAGGTAAGCCTGGGTCAGTGAAAAAAGCTTCTTCGCCAAGTCGGGTAAGCCAAGCCAGGAAGCCAGATTCAGGAAACCAGACTGATCAGTTCTTTAGTTAGGATTAAGCCGATAAAGTAAGCTCCTTCATTAAGTCGGGTAAGTAACGCCAGCTTCAGCAGTTAGTTAGTTAGGCTTAAGCCGATGAAGTAAGCTTCATCAATAAATCAAGCAAGCCCAATCCGAAACCAAGCCAAAGCTTCACCCTCCCCACCTATCGATCGCCGCGTCCCCAAATGCTGCCCTCATCTTCGCCTCAGTCTCAAGCTCGAGCTCCCTAGCCTCTCTTTCCTCCGGAGTTCTCATATATCCATCATGAACCCGACCCTCATTTTCTCTAATCAGCATCCGTTTTCCTCTCGGGGCTTCTCGAACTTTGTCTGGGTCTTCGAGCTTGTGCTTCGCCAGTCTCGACTCCTCCGCTACGACCAATACTCTGCCACTGGGGAGGATGAAGTAGGACTGCTTCGTAGTCGTAAAAACACTGAAGCTCTGGGGCTTGGCTTGGCCGGCTTGGGCCTTTTTGAGCTCGGAGATGATGGCCAGGATTTCATTAGCTTGTTGGGAGCTGGGAGGTTTGTAGTGGGAGGAGCCACGGCGAGATCTCGTGTCTTTAGGTGTGGCTCGTAGTGGGCGGGGGGTTACGGTAAGCGGTACGTTCTGTCCGTTGGGGATGTTTTGTACGTTTGGTACGCTTCGTACAGCAGCTACGTTTTGCACGTTGGGTACGTTCTGAACGTTAGTTACGGTCGGTACCTTTTGTACGGTAGTTGCAATAGGGAATCCTGCTGGAATCATGCCTAAAACCGGCTCCTGAAATTGCGGAACGAGCTGCTGATGGTATTGCGGCAGAGGTTGAACTCCTTGAAATTGAGGCTGTGCTTGACCTTCTTGAACTCCCTCGTTCCAAAGTCCATTATACACCGGCCGCACGGTCTGTGGATAGTATTGTAGCGTATTTTGAGCTGCTACATCCAATACCGGGCGCACGGTCTGTGGATAGTATTGCTGCGGAAGTGGTTGAACTGCTTGAGGTACTCGGGGGAGTGCCCTCATAGCGGAATCGATTTCCTGGACGATTAGGTTCGGGTTCTGGGATTTAAGCCCTCTTACGTCAGCCTCAATTAGGATCGGATTTTTCTTGAGTACGGGGTGTACCGCTTTGACGATTTTTGCTACCGCTTTCTCGAGCTTCTCAGGCCGTTCTTCTTCTAGTGTGAATCTACCGACAAATCTTGGCTTCATATTCACCGGATTCCGCTCCCAATCCAGTTCCTGGTCTTGAAAAACGCGATATAACGTCGGGTTCCGCGTGGTCCCGGTGTACGGCTTCAACTTCTCGGCGGTCGTAGTGGTCGTAGCGATCGTACTGGTTCGGTAGAATTCGTCCTCAGCTTTTTTCCGGGCTTCTTCCTTAATTTTTACGATGGCATCGGCTTCGGCAAGTTCTTCTTCAGATGGCGGTCCTACCGTAATCTCTGATAGTGGATCTACGGTAGTCATATCTTTTTCAGAATTCTTTATCGTCGTGACCTCATCAGAATAATCCGGCAAAGCTACCGTAACCTCGTCCATAGGAGCCGTCGTAGTCGGGGTTACTGTGGTGGTAAAATCAAGGTCTCTTTGCCCGAGCGTAACTTCCGGAGTCTCTCCCTTAGCCACGTCAGTAGCTACCGTACTCGACGCCGTATCCCCCACGCTGATTTCCTCAAAAGTGACCGTGCCCATAGGGGCCTGCGTAGTCAAGTTTTCTTCAAAATATTTGACGATTTCTTTATCCGAAAAAGTATCAGCTTCCGGCTCGAATTTCCCGGCCTCCGGTACCGTCTCCCTCTTCTTCCGGATCTCCGTATCCGTCACGACCGGTTTTTTGGCTATAGGGACCGGAAGTTCCGTTCCTTTTCTATTTATCGATCCTCCCTCAGACCTTCGGGGTACGGTGGTTATAGTGTCGTTTAGCAGGATGAGAAGGGTCGTGTCTGGGATTGGAATTTTTGTAGTTTGTGGCCTTGTTGTAGTGTTACTCTGCGCTACGGCAATAGTACTCCTACGTACAAATTTCGCCCTTTTCTTCGATTTCAATTTTCGCTTCAGAATTTTTGCATCAAGCCCAAAATTCTCGTTTTTAGGCACCGGCAGATCCGCCAAAATTAAGGCCACCTTTTTGCCGGGGATTACTGTAGGGGTTAAGGTCATTTTGAAGCTAGGAATTATCCGTTTTTGGAATTTTGTATCAAATTTTGAAGCGCTTTTCTTGCCTTGTTGTTGTGCGGCTACCGTAACCGGTGCTACCGCACCCTTTCTACGTGCTTTTTTCGATTTTCTGCGCATGATTTTGGTAAAAGCGGCCGTTGTAGTGGGTAGTGTCGTGGAAAAATCCTCAGATACGGTAGTTCTCTGCTCGATTTCCGCAAAGATCCCCTGGCCAGATTTTTCCTCCACTAGGCTGCTCTCGAATTTTGAGAGAATCTTTTCGACGATTGTTCTTAGGTAATCTTGAGACGGGCTTTCGAGCTCTGGCAGTGCTTTCTTGGGTTCCGCCTTTTCCAATTGACGATTCGCTCTAGTTCGTTTGCGTAGCCGTCGCTTTTTTGATGCGTCTTTTGGTGATTTTTGTTTTGGGGCGTACTGTACTTGGGGCTTCAACGCTCCTATCGACGATATTATTACCTAGTACGGCCTCGTCACGAGCCTCCTCGTCGAAGGGGAGCATACCGGCCGGGAGTGGGGGTTGTTCTGGAATTTTTTAAGTTTTTAGTGGTAGGATAGCTAAGTTTGACTTTCTTTTCACTCTCTCTCTCTCTCTCTCTCTCTCTCTCTCTCTCTCGTTTCATCTTTTAACTAAAATCAAAGCCAACAAATAACGAGCCAATTTAAGCTAATAAAAGACGTTCAATAATTTTTTAAAAATTCGTATTTTATTTTAATACTAATTAATACTTTTTGTCAATAACAGTAATTTATTTTTATTTTCCATTCACACCCCGAAAATTGTTTTCTGAAACCCACCTGGTCCGGCAAGCAGCAGTTCCGTTTCGGTGGGCGCGGTCCGGGCAAAGCTGAAAAACAGCGTTTAGGGTACTTCCAAAAAATGACGCTTTACCATTATTAATTAATTATTTACCAGGGTTGAAAAGCCGCTTTGCGACTTTTCAACCCTGGCCCGTCTTATCCAATGAGATTTCTCAATTTGCATAATTCTCGCGAACCGCAATGCCAAAAAATAAAAAATACGCCCTCGGTCTCTTTATAAAGGCTTTTCTCACTTCCGGCGCATGCTAATTGATTCCTAACAAAGCGGGTGACAAAAATTTTTACTAAAAACCTAATTTTAATATCGAAAATAGCACTTTTTCGTCGATTTGACATTTGTGCAGTGGTTCCGAGACCATTACGCATCCAATGACATATCAAACATGCTCTAAAACCCTTTCTCTATCGAGATACGACTGGAACATACTGACGGAAGTTGCATGCAAAGTTACACACACACACATACACTATTTTTTTATATAATTACCAGCGCCCAAAACCCGCTTCGCGGGCCTTGGGCGCTGGAATGGTGCGTTTGCATGGGAAATTTGACTTTCCGGTAGCTCGGGTCCTTCGGACCCCCCCCACACCCGCGCGCGCAACTCGCAAGAATGAGGAAATTTTTATTTTTTGGAATTATGCAAATTAGCCCTCCCTGGCGCCGGACACACACACACAGAGATACGCGACCAAATTATATCATTTGCCGATATATTTATTAAATTAGTTGTGCTAATATAAATTTTAATTCATGCCTGGCGAGCCCAACCACCATCACGACCAATCCGAATAGCATACCCGCCCGCATCGTTCGCTGGAAAAGGAAAGATTAGAGAGAGAGAGAGAGAGAGAGAGAAAAAGAGAGGGAGAGAGAGACAAGGAGAGAATTGGGCCATATAATACTCATAGTTTATAGACAGCCAAAAAATTTTGTTACACCCTGTAAGAAACAGATTTCGCCTCTCAAGTCCAACTATCCTGGATCGCAAGACCCAAGCACGTCCCATCAAAAATCATCCAATTTTCACCCACAGCCCCAAATTAAATTCGGCCGGGCAGGTGTTCGGTTGGAGCATGGTGGAGCCGACCACGAAAAACGCGAATAAACCTCATCATAAATCAGCGGGGGGTGGGGCGCGAAAAATTGGATCACCGAAGGGCAAGGCATTTTTACAAGATTACGGCGTGGATGGAACCTGGTATGCTTTATCATTAATGCTAGGGCGAGAGTAAACAAGAGGGGAGAGCGTAAGAGAGAGAGAAAGATGAGAGACATCGAATGAGAGAGAAAGAGAGAAGTATCGATAAATTACCTTTTAAACTAACTATGATCAAAAATCCGGCATCCTTGGCACCAAAAATTAAAAAACCGCAAAAAAGGAACCCATGCACAGCGAATCTCTCTCTCTCTCTCTCTCTCTCTCTCTCTCTCTCTCTTTCTACCTTTCTTTCTCTTTTTCTCTCCCTCTTTCTCATTGAGGGGGCGTGGGGGAATCTCATTTGCTCTTTATGCCAAATTCGCGTCCAAAAAAGGCCTGAGAAAAAGGGGCACGGAATGAAAATGGAGGGCTTAGTTCGGGGTTACATTTCTGTAACATGGCGTCGTGTCTCATGAAAAAAATAGACAGCGGATTACTATGAGGAATTGAAAAAAGTGGAAATCGGAATGGGAAGCCATAAAATTTGGAAGTTGGGCGATTTTTGCAAACCGTTAAAGTGTATAAACACAACCAACACCAAGCCCAAGCCTAAGCTAAGCATAAGCTGAAACCTAAGCTTAAGCGTCAGCCCATACAGAAAAGATAATTTGAGGTCCGTCAAGTTCCGAAAAACTCAAAGCTTGACGCCAGGTGAAAACGTAAAACCAAAAGCAAAAAACAAGTTTTTGGTGAAAATCTACTTTGACCGAAACCGGGAACTTCTCTAATTAGAATCCCAGACAATTGTAGCTAGTGCGGGCGTGGGATAAAAAAATATTTGGCAATTTTTCGAGCCTAAAAGTCCGCGCCAAAAGCAGAAGCTGAAAATCCGGAGGTAAACTGGTTGAAATTGGTCGCAAATTGCCGAGCGGTTTCTCCCTCTCTTTCTCGCTCTATCTCTCTCTCTCTCTCTTTCGCTCTCTCTCTCTCTCTCTCTCTCGCTGTCTCTCTCCCTCAGCTCAGGGCCAATTTGGCTAGAAAAGTGCTTCCGGCCTAATGGGGTTCCAGGACCCTCAAGATTTTTGACGCGAGATTTGGCGGGTCGAACGTTGGAGCATGGCGGAACTTTTCTGTAGTTTCTAGAGTTGAGGAAAACTAGCAGAGAACCATTGAGAAAAGAAAGAAGGTGTTAGCTAGCAGAAGCCTTTTAGGAGGGAGAGCAAGCGAAGAGCCTTTAGGAGTCGAAATTCAACAAAGCAGGCGGCTAGCAGCGATGCTCGGGAAACCGAAATTTCCTTAGCAGAGATTCTTTGGGGAAGCAAAAGAGGATATTGGGCAGCAGAAATTTTTTAACGGAAGAGGATAGCATAAATGGAAGCTAGCAGGCATCCTTTCGGATGTCAAAACTAGCACGGCAGGCTAGCAGAGAAAACTTGGGGAAAATGAAAGGGTCTGCCAGCAGAAACCCCTTGGCGAACCCAAAATCAACAGGGCAAGATAGCAGAGATTCTTTTGGAATCGAAAACACGCAGCTGTCTAGCAGGGGAACATTCGAAACAACATATCTACCAGTTGAAACCTTCAAATGAGGGCAAACCAGCAGAGATACTTGAGGGAAGGAACAAGGTTTTGATATTGGAATTTCTATCTATATAGGGCGCCTTGAGGAGTTCAGACTTTTAGTAATAATTCAAAAAAAAACTTGCAAAAAGTTAGAAGTGCCATTAGCAAGCGTTAACAACCAAACGCGATAAATGTTCCTTTGCGATGCGCTGATGGTTTGGAGACAGATAGCTGGTAGGAGGTGGTGAAAGGCGAAAGGCAAAGCAAAAGTGATGGAATCGGTCATGGACTGTAAGTCGGGGGTTGGAGTGGGAGAGTGAGAGAGTGAGATAGTAGAGAAAGTGAGTCCCGGCCTTCACCCTATCCTCCAATAGATCTCAAAACTCACCCCCCCCCCCCTGGGGGCGCGGAAAACCGTTTACGGAACTTGTTGGTGTTGGGGAAATTGAAGGGGTGGAGGAAGCTGAAGCTAGTGATCAAGGACTTTTTGTAATGTTGGTCGTTTGAATGGGGTTTTGTTCTTAAAGGTTTTTGAGAGGTTTTTTCACTCTTTTGTTAACTTTCTCTCTCTCTCTCGTTCTCTCGCTCTCTGGCTCCTCTCTCACCTACTCTCTCTTCTCTCTATCTCTAGCACTGTCGCTCTCTATAGCTCTGTCTCTCTCACTATTACTCTCGCTCGCTCTCGCTCGCTCTCTCTCTCTCTCTCTCTCCTTTTTTTTCGCTCTCTCTGCCTTGTTATCTCGTGATCAACGCATAGCATCAGCTTTATTTACATCATCAATGCTTTATTAGTTCTCGATTGTGGGTGGTGGTGGTAGCCACTATCTAGAAATAGCGAGCTCCACGGGCGACGGCCTCGGGGCCCTGGCTGGGGCGAGTTCCGTGGGTGGGCTCGGTTCCGAAGCACTCATGCAGATCGAAGCACGTCTGCCACGGGTCCTTTCCTGAAGAGAAAATATTAGAATACGTCGAGAGAGAGCGAGAGAGAGCGAGAGAGTGAGAGAGAGAGAGAGAGAGAGAGAGAGAGAGAGAGAGAGAGAGTGAAACGTACCAGCGGTCAGATCAGCGTAGATGGTGTCAATCTGGGCGGCAACCATGGCCTTGCACTGGGTGACGGCATCCTGGCCCTCGTAGCGGCCGAGCTCGTTGCACTCCTATAAAACGTGGTACATGGTAGATGACCAGGGAATTGAAAGAGTACTTAGCGATCTCAATGTATGAAGGCCAACAAGGTTAAGTAAAAGTTAGTTCTAATAGGTATCAGTTAATCTGATAAGTCATACCTGGGTGAGCTGGGTTAGAAGGGCTCCCTTGTCGTTGATGTTGTTGTGGAAGTGGTGGACGGCCTGGGCAATCAGGTAGTCGCAGATCTGGCACGGGCCAGGGGTCGGCCGTTGCTGAAAATCGGGTGGTAAGGAATGTTTCAAAAAAAACTAATACACATATTGCGTCAGCACAGGTTCTTACAAAAACCAAATTTTGTAGATTTAATCCAATTATGTCTAAAGTTACGGTAGCCAAGAAACGCTTGGTCCCGCGGATACGGTATTAAAATTGAACAAAATATCAGAAGTCTGATAAAAAACCATGACATTCCGCCTTAAAGGGGCTGTGAAGGCAAAAGATCAGTGACGATAGCCAGCTTTTTGCAAAAAACTAAGTACTTTGGGCGTCTGGCGACGCCCCCCCTCAGGCTATTTTCGGACGGCACTATTATTTTATGGATATGCTAGTCCCAAATTTTATAGTATCCATAGATTACGGTCTCTTTAAAGGTGTCTACAAGGCTTAATATAAGTTCATAGGTATCCTGGACCTTAAAAAATCCATAAAAACCGTATAGTTGTGTTCATGTTTTTTATAGGTACTTACAAGACTTAATAAAAGTCGATAGGTATCCTGATCTTAAACATATCGAAAAGTCCTATAGATGAGTTTCATATCCCTTTAGACATATCAAAGAGGTTGAAAGAATTTTTTTCTATCACAAAAATCCTCAAAAATCTCCTGAAAACTCACGGCCAGGGCAACAACAACGACGGCGGCGAGGGCAAGGACGAATTTCATCTTTGCTGTGTTTTTGGGGTATTCCGAATTTTCAGCCGTAAAATTCTGCTTATATACACTGATTGTAGCCCTCGATGTTTCTCGACGTGCTATCAGAGTCGTGGGAAATGGCAAAGCTGTCGGCTGATGGCGAGAGAGCGGGAAAATGCGAGAGAGCCAGAGATAAGGAGTCCCGGATCTGGGCTTAACGGGATTAGTGACGGCCAGCCAGAGCAGAAGCCTGAACTGTATCAAACGTGTGGACAACAAAATGGAAAAGTGATACGCGGGGCGTGTGGTTTGTTAGGTCATTTTGGACAGGGGTCAAGACATCAAAGGAATTATGGAGGATGCGGAGGTTGAAGCTTAGCCGTAGTTTTAGGTCTGGCTTAGGCGTAGGCTTCGGCTTAAGTCTACGCTTAGGCTTAAGCTTCAGCTTAGGCTTGGCCTTAGGCTAGGCTTGGCAAGGAATCCGCCAGCGGCTCGACGTTCGACTTTGGTTAGTGAGGTAGTTCGTCTGATGCAGTTTTTACGCTGATTCCGAATACGCAGCTGATTTTTGCTAAGGCCCGTTAGTTTTCGAGTTTTGCTCGTTATTACGGTAAAAACTAACAGTCTGCGACCAAAAATGGACCGCTGAGCTTCGAAAGCCACCAAATCCTTAAAGCTGAACAATGCTGTACAATACTTTGGGCCAACCGCCGGGAAAGTTTCTTAAAAAATAAAAATAACGCTTTATGACGCAACGACAACAACGAACGAACGATTAAAATTTGATTTTCTCGGATCGGATTCCCCATGGTTTTTCACCCCGGCCCGGTAAATTGCTTTGCATTCAGAAAACAGTTTATATCTTTAAAATTAAAAGGCCAAGGCAAAAATGAGCTGCATATTCGGGATCAGCGTAAAAAACTGCATTAGCTGGATTATCTCACAAAGCAAAGCTGAACTTCGAACTGGTAAGTCCGCTTCCCTGTTAGTTTCCATTTTTAAGGGGTTTCGAAGTCGCCAACTTCCAAGCCCGCTAAAATGCGGCTCAGAGAGAAGATTAGTCCAAGAATCACGTGGACGAGGGTGCATCCCCGATGGACATACCCTGGGACCGTCCATCAACTCTGAACGATATCGTCATCGCCGCGGGCAGGGGTCGAACCAGGGCCTTTCGCGTGGCAGCCCGAGTTCTTAACAATACACCACCGCCACTCGGGGCCCAAAGAACACCCTTGGAGGTCAATAAGAGCGGGTTCGCGCAGGTGTGAGGAGATTCCAGTGAGAGAGTGCTGCATTAATGGCGTTATTCCGGTATGGGTTGGATAGGATCACCAAAATTTCTTAATTTTAATCTGCCCTGGTCGGATTGATTTTGACACGCTAAACAGAGTTGAGGTAAATGTTGATAATATAACCCGGTGCAAAAATTTAAGCATTTATTTACATTCCCAGATCAAATTCGATATTCTAGTGGCGCTGCTTCATCTGCCTGGGGGCCTGAGGAGTTGAGGCGGGAATCGGGCGGGTTCCGCCGGTGTGAGGCTGGCACTCGCCGATGTCTTCGCATGTCTGCCAGATACGGTCACCGGCCTGGAGGTCGGCGAAGATCTTGTCGATCTGGAAGATGGAGGATGAGCACGTTTAGGCTTGGGTTCGGCTTAGCAGGTTTAGGTTTTAGGCTTAGGAACGCCTAAGCCTAGACTTCGCTTAGGCTTAGGCCTAGGTTAGGCTTCATCGCGGCTTAGCGTAGGCTTAACATGGGCCTCGCATGAGTTTAACTCAGGCTTGGCTTAGGCTTAGATTTTGCCTAGGTATCTGATTGAGCATGAGTTTCTTACCTGCTTGTTAACAACATCAGTGCAGTGAGCAGCAGCCTGCTGTCCCTCCCGGCGACCAAGCCATTGGCACTCGACGAGCAGCTCCTGCTTCAGCGCCGTCTTGTCGGTGATGTTGTTGTGGAAGTGGTGCTCGGCTTGGCGGATGATGAAGTCGCAGTCGTGGCACGGGTCGTGGCCGCGTTGCTGAAACTTTGGAGTAAGGCTCTGCTTGTTTTAGGCTGAGGCTTAGGCTTAAGCTCGGGCTTAGGTTTATTAGGCTTGGGTTAGACTTGGGCTTGGGCTTAGCTTAAGCTTAAAGCACTCAACTTACGGCAATGACAACGACGGCGGCGAAAGCGACGAGCAGCAGGTACTTCAGCATTTTTAGTGTTTTGATTGTTGGGGGTGCGACAGCAGCGTCTCTCCCTTCACTTGTTGAGCTTATAAACCGTTCCCCGAGATTCGAATCTTATCAATTTCCAACGTCAACGTTAATCCCCCCCCTCCAGAAGCGTCTTTGTCCTCTAGGTGTGGCCGCGTACAGATTGGATCCGGGTCGGATCAAAAAGTGGGAAGTTGCGAGCATTCGGGGACGTTTAGAGGAGAAAACGAGAGAGAGAGAGAGAGATTTTTACCACGTTGCTGCGAAAAAGATGATTTTTCGACCTGGAACTATCAAAGTAACAAGACTCAAATACCAGCCTGTGATCGGAAGTGTTTTGTAGTGTCCCGTACTTTTACAGTTAGGTGTAGTCTGTCGAAATATCGTGAAAAACGCGGCGAAAAAGGCCTCCTTCCGTGGAATTAAAAAACATAGAGCAATAAATATTAAAATTTATATGAACTCCTGCCAGTTAAATTCAACACATTTTGAAAGCGTCATCCTGCTCAGAATTCTCCGGTTCTTTGGCATTATCGGGGGGCGGGCATGGTGATTTATCCGGGGATCAGCTATTTTAAGGATTACTTTGTTCTGATTTAAATAGAGCAAGAGTTTTTGCGCATAAAAACTACAACTTTTCGCAAAAAATACAAAAAAGATGGATTTGCGGTGGAAAATGGCGATTTTCGATAACAATGTAGTTAAATTTTGTTAAAAACATTATTAACGCACCGCACATACTGTTAAGAAACTAAGCATTTGTTTACGTTCGCCGCCCCCAGCGATAATAGGAAAGAACCCAGTTTTCTTGTCATCAAATCTTGCCAAGATTCTATCCAATTGTCGAGTCCAGCCGGTCCAGCTCCCATGCCAAAGTTCAACTCCTGAGTCCCCCAGCGCCTGAGTTCGTGATTTCGTACCGGATATGCCACCCCCAACCATTAGCAGCTACCAATTAATCCGTTAATCCATCGTGTCCGGGTCTTTATCTCGACGGCATAGATCAGCCTCGCGTTTGCTCGTTTTTCCGCGCCGCCTGAATTTTTTTATCTGCCGTTATCGCCAGGTAGCGAATGGCCCGTGACGCGGCGGGTGCATGTGGGGCTACGGTATAAAAGCCACGGTTTAGAACGGGAGGCCAGCTCGGTCTCTCAGCCCAGTCCAACACTCTAAACATGCTCCGCTACATCTTCGCCGTCTCAGCCCTGGCTGTCATTGCCGTTTATGCGGTAAGTAAGATTTGGAAGTACAGAAAATCTGTAAGACGAAGCGAAGCGAAGCCTAAACCTTAGCCTAAGCTTAAGCCTAAGCCTAAGCGCAAGCCTAAGCCTAGCCAACAAGGAGTGCCCTTTTAGTGTCATCGGCAAAACCTTTTGCGACCTAGCTCATTCGATAGAGAATTGAATTCTGAACAAGCTCCCGTTGTTCGTTTTTGCGGAATGGCTGCCTCCGATTTTATAAAATTAAAAAAACTAAAAACAGCATTTTTGGGTCTCGATCCTCGCGCCACCCCAAAGATCACCCCCGGGGGAAGAGCCGCTCTGACCTCTCCCTACGACCAGTAAGCGTGGCGCAGTGGCTAACACCACGGCCTGCCGCACTTTTTTGCGATTCAGGCAAAAGTTCGAAAATCACATCAACAATTCTTTTTGCTTTTTGAATAAGGTTACGCTTGAAACCCCTTGTGGCCGCTTCATGTGTATTTTTGCGAAAAGCCGGCTTGCACCAACTAGATTCTTATTTAGCACATGGTTTTCAAAAACATAGGCTTTTTCACAAAGGACTGTTCGATTGTCTCTGCTTAAAATAAAATGGCGGTTGACCTATGAACCCAGCGCAATCAAAATTCAAAAAGCAAAAGAATTGTTGATTTGAGTTTCGAACTTTTGCCTGAGTCGCAAAAAAGTTTGGTTGGCCGTGGTGTTAGCCACTGCGCCACGCTTACTGGTGGTGGGGAATGGTCAGAGCGGCTCTTCCCCCGGGGGTGATCTTTGGGGTGGCGCGAGCATCAAGGCCCAAAAATGCTCTTTTTAGTTTTTTAAATTTATAAAATCGGAGGCAGCCCTTCCGCAAAAACGAACAACGGGAGCTGGTTCAGAATTCAATTCTCTATCGAATGAGCTAGGTCGCAAAAGGTTTTGCCGATGACACTAAAAGGGCACTCCTTGTAAGCGATGGTATGCTAATCTACCTCTATATTTTCAGCAAAACACCCCGTCGCCATGCATGATGTGCGACTTCATCGTCAACCAGGCCCGCCACCACTTCCACAACAACATCACCGACAAGGCCGCCCTCCTCAAGGAGCTCCAACAGGTTAGATTAAGCTCCTTAACTTTTTATTTGAAGTCAACCAGATTTTAAAAGCTAATGCTACGAAGGTTACCTAAGTCACGATTTTCCGATTACGCAATATAATCCTTACATTCAGGACTGCAACTCCCTCCGCCGCTTCTACGGTGACCAGGCCGTCAAGAACTGCCAGGCCGGCGTGCAGGCCAACATTGACAAGATCTACACCGACCTGACCACCGGTGAGTTGTTGTGCCACGCGTGGTAGTAGTCGATCGGCCTTCTCAGAGAGTTGAGCTGCTTACGACACGAAATTCCTGGTTTTAGAGAAGTAGTGCTATTTTTCAGGTAGTTTAAATAGCTCTAAAAACCACTATTTTTTGGCATGTCTACCTTTAGATACCTTAACTACCTTTAAAATGGCTTGGGCACGGAGTTTATCTAATTACGATCTAAAAGTCGGATGTTCTTAATTAACAATACCCTTATATACCTTGATAGACCTACAAAACCCTGCTTTTCTGATAAAAAAAATTGGGATTTAGTAGATGAACTAATTGATTAGAACATTAAAAAGAACGATTTTGACAAGAATACAGTAGTTCTCGATCTAATACCATCCAGGAGATACCTTTAAATCCATATTCTCCAGGCAAGGACGCGTGGCAGACGTGCGCCGACGTCGGCGAGTGCATGGGAACCGAGCCCACCCACCCCAGCCACATGCCCAGCCACATGCCCGAGCAGGAGCAGCCGGTGCGCGGAGAGCGATATTTCTAAATGCACTCGCTTACTCCGGGTAGTAACGCCTGTAAATAAACGAATTCTATGATATAATGGTGTAACAGGCAAAGTATGATTTCAATTCAGATACATACAAAAATTCAAGAAGATGGAAAATGAGGTGGAAGGCTTAGGGCAGGCTTAGGCTCAGGCTTAGCGTTGGACTTGGTTTGCTCTTAGGCTTGGGCTTGGCTTGGACTTAGGCTAAGGCTTGGGTTCGGATTTAAGCTTTGGCTTAGGTTTAGTTTCAGGCGTAGACTTAGGCCCGCTTAAACTTAGACATAGGCTCAGGCTTGGGCTTAGGCTTGGGCCTGGGCTTGCGACTATGCTGAGGCTTAGGCTTATGATCAGGCTTGCTCTGCCTAAGTAGGACTTTAGCGACGTCAAGTTACCTCATCTTCCCTCAGAACGAGCTCGGTCTGAGCGTACACGCCATCAAATCTTTTGGCAACTCTCTCTCCCTCTCCCTCTCCCTCTCTCTCTCTCTCTCTCTCTCTCTCACTCTCACTCGCCCTCTCTCTCTGACGTCCCGCGCCCAGTGATAACCAGAAGTTTGTCTCTTGTCTCTGCCCTTCCACCTGGAGTCCACCTTGCTTCCCGAAAGCTGATTGTTTTCTTGATGAGCCCTATTTTTTGGCCATTTGTGCCATAGATAAGCCACGTCGTCGCCGAGTGGCTTGGCCGTAAATCAAGCTCCCAACTGCGTGGCCCCTCTCTCCAGCACTTTCGAGCTCAAACCGATAACGCTGATGTATGGGTGTGTTGCAGGCCAAGGGGGGGCGATTGGTGTAGTTTTGCATGGAGGGAAAGGTAGCTGGAGTCGAAGGCTAGGGCTAGAAAACTTTGGAAATTCATGAGAGCTAAGCCTAAGCCTAAGCTTAAGCCTAAGCCTAAGCCTAAGCTTAAGCCTAAGCCTGAGCCTAAGCCTATTTCTAAGCTTAAGCCAAATCCTAAGCGTAAGCCTAAGCCGAAGTCCAAGCCTAAGCCTAAGCCTAATCCAAGCCTAAGCCTAACCTCAGCCTCAGCCTAAGCGATTACGCAATCTAAAGACGGACGGCCGCGTTACGTTTCGAGTTGCGTGCGTGTGTCTGAAGCTTAAAAACTACGGTTTTCTACGTTTATAAAAAGTATCTCTTTATTACCATAGTAAAAAAAACCAATGAAAAACTGCATAGTACACTTTTTCATAAGAAAATATTTGGAAAGACATAAATAAGCCCGTATTGTCAATTTTAGAGCACCATGGAAGTATTGCATCCGGCGGGACGAATCGATTTTTCAGGGTTTTTTAGCAGGTCGGACTGGCTTGCGTGCACGCGTATTGTACGGGAGAGTACTAAAATATGCAATTTTTGAGAGCTGCTTTTCGAAAGCGTCTTGAACCAGGTCAGATGCCTAAGACATTTAAAAAAATCATAAACTTACAAAAGTCCCCATCTGGACGTCCGGCTCGAATTGCCAGATGCCGTCGGCACTGCATACGATATTGCCCTCCAGGGTTGTCATCTGGCAATCCTGGCCGAAAGCGAACCATTCACCACCCTAAAATTCACGATGAAGCCGAATCCTAAGCCTTAAGCCTAAGCTAAGACTAAGCTAGGTCTAAGCTAAGCCCAAGCCCAAGCCCAAGCCTAAGCCTTAGCTCAAGCGTAAGCTTAAGCCTAATCCAAGAAGGAACCTAAGCCTAAGCTAAGCCTAAGCCTAAGCGAAGCCTAAGCCTAAGCCCAAGCCCAAGCCCAAGCCTAAGCCCAAGCCTAAGCCTAGACCTAAGCCTAAGCCTAAAGCCCCGAATTACTTACAATATTCGCCTCCGCCAGCACGAATCCCTCGGCCGTGCACACCAGCTGCGCTTGTGAACACCCGTTGACGGTGCTGAAAAGGGAATTTCGCGATAGAGCTCTGATGAGGCTATCCATAAGCCGATAAAAACCTAAGCCCGGAATTACATACCTGTACGTAAATACACCAGTTCCCGGTATCGCACCCGGCAACTCGTCATCCGGCGTTATCATCAAGTCCTGCGCGCAAGAGGTGCAGCCCGCTAAAAAGGGTTGAGTTCGGATTAACAAACTATTTTTTTCTTACTTAATACTGTAGTAGTTGTGGTGGTTGTTGTGGTGGTTGTTGTTCTAAACTCATAATTTATCATATCCAAACCAATTTTATTGTTTTGTTTTCGGTTAACTGTGAAATCCTCGTAAACCTACGTAGTGGTGGTTGTTGTCGTAGTGGTCGTGGTGGTCGTTGTGGTGGTGGTTGTCCTAGAAAATGTAGGATGTTCCTAATAGCTGACGTTGTGAATTTTTGAACGATCAAATGCATACCGAATTTAAGCCACCCGGCGGCTCTTCGTTTTTCATTGAATGAACTGTTTTAATTGTTCAGATATGCTACACAACTTGGGAAAAGAAAATTAAGTGAAAACCAAACGGGGATAGCGACCTCTGCACGCAACACTTCAAAATAAGGGAAAAGCTGTAAAGGAAAACGATACGTAGTCGTTGTCGTTGTTGTTGTTGTTGTCGTCGTTGTTGTCGTCGTCGTGGTCGTTGTTGTTGTTGTAGTCGTGGTCGTTGTAGTCGTAGTCGTCGTCGTTGTAGTAGTTGTCGTCGTTGTAGTAGTTGTCGTCGTTGTAGTAGTTGTCGTCGTTGTCGTCGTAGTGGTCGTGGTCGTGGTCGTTGTCGTAGTTGTCCTAAAACAGGCCATCACTCGAATACACGCCTAAAACACTCCACTTCAACGCATTGCTGATTTTTCTAATCCACTTCACTTCTTCTACTCACACTACTACTTTATAACTATGCAAAACGTTACGTGGTTGTGGTGGTGGTGGTCGTCGTCGTAGTAGTGGTAGTCGTAGTGGTAGTCGTAGTAGTCGTGGTGGTAGTTGTTGTTCTGAAAGCGGCACGCTGATCTCCACACTGTGAAAGCTATGTGAGGGATTTTTAATCTATGATTATTGGCAACATTAGGTTTCTTAGCACACCGTCTTTGAGCTTTTTAGGTCTAACCATAGTTGAGTTTAAAAACGGAGTAAAACGGCACTCAAAAAGTTAGAAACTGAAAGAGTGTTACGTAGTAGTAGTAGTCGTGGTGGTCGTCGTAGTCGTAGTTGTAGTCGTTGTGGTGGTCGTGGTCGTTGTGGTGGTAGTAGTCGTTGTGGTAGTAGTAGTGGTTGTGGTCGTAGTCGTCGTAGTCGTCGTTGTGGTAGTGGTAGTAGTCGTCGTCCTAAATCCACGCTCACACGATGTTATATTCTAATCACTGGTTCTAAAACGGTTTACCACTCCAGCCAGTAAACCACACAAAAACTCTACGTTGTCGTTGTCGTCGTAGTCGTAGTAGTAGTCGTAGTTGTAGTTGTTGTCGTTGTTGTTGTTGTTGTAGTCGTCGTAGACGTAGTTGTAGTCGTTGTCGTGGTCGTCGTGGTGGTCGTAGTCGTAGTTGTAGTCGTTGTAGTCGTCGTAGTGGTCGTTGTTGTTGTCGTTGTCGTCGTTGTTGTCGTTGTAGTGGTAGTCGTAGTAGTAGTCGTTGTCGTCGTAGTTGTCGTACTCGTCGTAGTCCTAAACAAACCACGCACTTCCAAAAAAACATGCAAACTACGTGGTTGTTGTAGAGGTCGTCGTTGTGGTGCTTGTTGTCGTGGTCGTAGGAGACTTTGTGCTATAGAGGTTCTGTTAATGCCACACATACCACACTCGAAGTCACGACAAATTTAACGACAAAGGAATTTTTAGCCAAAAATCGTTAAAAACTTCTGAGTTTAAAGTAACATCACGGCACACTGACTATCAGCTACGACAAGCACTAATATAACAAAAAAAAATCAAACATTTGGCCCAACCAAAATGTATCAAAAAAAAAACTTAAAGCTATAGTTTGCTAATTTTAATTTTCTCCGACTAACGTTGGATTGTAAAATTGATAATACTGCTTTGTTCCGTCTTAAAATTAAGCTTAAAAATTCGAAGTTGAGAACTGTAACGTACGTGGTCGTGGTTGTAGTGGTCGCCGGAGTGGATCTGGAATAAAAACACGGTGGAGATTTCTAAGATTTTGCCTGTATACCAGATATCCCATATAAATGAATTCTGACTTAAATAAACTTCGAATGTAAGAATACCAATTTTAAAATTCAAATTAATTTCAGCACGATAGAAACTTACGAGGACTGCATGCGGAGACACGGGTCGACGACATGGAAGATGGCGATGGCCAGCAAAATTTGGAAGAGGAGCACATTCATCAGGAGTTCGGGCTGGAAAAGGATTTAGCTGGAAGAGAGAGGGCGGGAGTGAGAGGGATGAGAGAGCGAGATAGAGAGAGGGGTTGACAGGGAGAGAGAGAAAGAGATAATGACAGAGAGCGAGAGAGCGAGATAGAGAGAGGGATAGACAGGGAGAAGAGAGAGAGAGAGAGAGAGAGAGAGAGAGAGAGAGAGAGAGAGAGAGAGAGAGAGAGAGAGAGAGAGAGAGAGAGAGAGAGAGAGAGAGAGAGAGAGGAAGATCGAGAGAGTGAGAGAGAGCGAGAGAGAGAGAGAGAGAGAGAGAGAGAGAGAGAGAGAGAGAGAGAGAGAGAGAGAGCGAGAGAGAGCGAAAGAGAGAGCTAGATACGGGAAATCAGTCAGCGAGAGATAGCGAAAGATTTATCGAAATAGATCTAAAAATTTTGCGAAGTTGTATGTCACAGGAGTTCACAGTTCAAGAATAGACGCATTTAAGAGCTGTTATATTTACTAAAGCCAAAAATGCAAACTCTAGTCAAATCGTTGAAGTTCAAGCCAGAAAATTTAAAACTACAAAACGCACCTTGGCAAATAGAGAATGGCCGAAGTAGGCATTCGTTGGGGCGAACAATTTCGAGCCTGACCACAGCATTCAAGTCGGACAAGTCAAAAAGGGCTCTCAGCTGGTTCTCGAGAGACTGGAGAGACGATCGGTCAGCCGTCTTCAGCATAGACCAAATATAATTGGCCCAGTGGATGAAGGGTGGAGAAGAGGGGATGAGCACGAGCCATCCCAAACCCCCAAGGGGTAACCCTCGCTCGCGAAAACGGACTGTCCATTACGCGCCAATTGACGGGGGGAGGCTGAGCAGCAACATTACAAGGGTTATTACATGAAATGTGCATGATGAAAAAGGGTGTTCAAACTTGGGCTTGGGTTAGTTTTGCGCTGAAGCTAAGCTAAGCTTGTCACTAAGCCTAAACCTAAGCCAAAGCGTAAGTCGAAGCCCATGCCCAAGTCTATGCTTACGCCCAAGCCTAAGCTTAATCAAGCCTAAGCCACTAAAGGCCCAAGCCGAATTATAAGCCCAACCTTACGAAATTAGAAAAAACGGATTAGGAAAGGCCAAGCGTAGCGCAAATCGCGAAATCGGAAACTATAAGGCAGCCGGTTCCAGGCTTAGTCTCGGGAAGAACCCGATAAAAGTGGATTAGGAAGGAGGGCATAATGGGAGCCGCGCAAGTTCAGGGTGGAGTATGGCTAGGGCAGAACGGCGCGGTGCACGGGCGCGCTGATGGAGCCGGCCCTCCGGCCTTTATGGGGTGTAGAATTGGCAACAGCGTTGCCTTGCGGAATTTTCCGGATTCGGTTCGGAAAGGAGTGCAAGCATAAGAGCGAGAGAGAGAGGGACAGAGAGCGAGAGAGAGACAGAGAGAGACAGAGAGAGCGCGAGAGAGAGCCTTAAAGCGGAAAGAGTGCTTTAAATCATACTAAACGTGCAAACTTCAGCTTATTAAACCTTCTATACCGAGAAATGTCAAGTAACCTGTCCCTTTAACGTCGATGTTCGCGCTTTAAATTGCGAGAGCGACTGAATGGGGGGAAGGGCAAAAGAAAACGCGGGCGTACCTGCGTATGGAAACGGAGCAACGAAACAGCTCCGGAATTGCACGAATCTTACCGTAGCCTACAGTCTCTCTCTCTCTCTCTCTATCTCTCTCTCTCTCTCTCTTTCTCTTTTCTCACACGGCTAATATAAACCTTATGCTTATCAGCCCCCTTTAAAGGTATTGGCAAGGCCTTCGCGTTGGGTACCAGGGCAAAATCTATAGGCCATAGTTGCCCGTCCCTTTTTTTCCTCGCCGTTCTCGGCCAGACGCTCCACCGTCATCACGTAGCCAAGCGGAAATGCCGCCGGGGGGCAAAAGGCGAAAAGTCCTTGAGCAAGGGGGGAAGGGGGGGTGATACCAGTTCCTAATGAGGACTGCCGACACCCCCACGCTGCCATCGCAAGTTCCACATTGTGCCTATCCACACTCGGTGCACATCACACATTCCCACGCACCGGGATGCATCGATTACTCGGGGTATCGCTGTCATTGTTAATTTGTTGCGATTATGCAGCAGGGGTTCAAACGGTAGGTTCAAACAGTCATTTTTATGATTTTGATGATTTAAAGATTACCGCTTAAAGTGGCGAGAGCTAATTTAAAGCAAACACTTAGCTCTTCGACCGGATACGCCCGAATGCAAATATCCGGATTTTCGACACGCTTTCGGCGGCGGTAGAGGCGGCTTATGAGGGGAAAAGGAAGCAGAATGTGCGTATCATTTGAGAATTTACTCTCTCTCTGTCTCTCTCAGACACACTCTCTCTCGCCCTCTCGCTCTCTCTCTCTCTCTCTCTCTCTAGTCCTCGTTTAGGATTGGAGCGACAAGATTACGTTCGGGGAGAAGCCGATATCGATTCCGGCGAAGAACGATCGATACAAGTACGTTCTCGCGCTTTGCATCTCTCTCTTCTCGCTCTCTCGCTCTCTCTCTCTCTCTCTCTTTTTCTCTCTCATTCTCAAAATCTCTGTCTTTTAGGGCCGTCCTCTACGATGGCGACATGCTACTCTCACCTGGGCAGCTGCAAAAAATTGCCGACAATGCGATTGGTGGGCGGTAGGTCGTGTACTGGGGTTTTTACCGGGATTTTGCCTATCAGGAGTTTTGTATTCTGTGTCGGCATTTTGTCGTATCACCCCTTAAGATTATAGACAAAAACGCGAGGCGTACCTGGATGAATTCTACCCATCAACGATCTGGCAAGACGGGGTGCCTTACGAGTTGCATAGCTCGTTGTGTGAGTTAGAGTTTGCAAGTGGCACTGCTAGTTAGATTAATGGTTCCTAAATAATTGCTGCAAGCCAGCCCTCGAGAAATTCCTCAATACTCTTTGCTAGCCTGCCTGATCTCCTATTTAGCCCTCGTCGCCCGTCTCTCCGTGCTGCGCGCCATCCGATTCTGGGCCGCGCATACGTGCATCAAGTTCCGACCGCGCACCAAGGAAAGCTTCTTTTTGAGGGTTTGTTAAACTATTTTTCCGTAATCCAAGGATGTGGTGTAGTTTGTGGGCTACGAGAGCGGGTGCTGGTCAGCTGTGGGGAGAGATGACACGGAGCCCATACAGATTGTCAGCATTGGAAGGGGATGCGAGCATGTAAGGTTTAGTATGCGTGGGCGGCTTACTAGGGAAGTATCTGAACTTGCCATCGAACTTCGAGAACTCAGATACACCATTCGATGCGCCGTGACAAGAGGATTCCAAATATGTAATAAAATCAACGGGAGCGCATAACGGTAAAAAGTTATGAGCATTTTAAGTTTTACATTGAAATCCGCCACCGCGAGAAGAGCCCCGCCCAGCGCGCCCTGTCCATCGGTCTCGTGGCCTAGTGGTGTGCGCATGGGTCTCTGGTCTGTATGACCAGGGTTCGGATCCCCTCACGATTTTTTATTTTTTGCTTTTTGACCAGATCCTACTTATTGCATGTCCAAACTCGGGAATAAGTTTTTCTTGACTGTGTGGCCCCTAAAAAGCACCAGCGATGATAAAATAACCTCCGGCAACAAAACCAGAATTGGACGCTCTCTATCTCAAAGTTGGCAAAATCGTCGGAAACCGCCCTTTTAAAGCTCTGTGCGAATTCGAAGAATTTAATTTGTCAAAAATGGAACAGTACATCTTGATCAGCAGAAAATTCCCTTTCGAATGAGCTATCTTACCTGCGCTTTACGCCAAATTCTCGAAAAGTCTTCGGCTAGCTGGCCATGCCCTACCCTTACTCTGCATTCCAAAAATATTTTTTTGCGGAAATTTTTGGCAGCCGTATGTAATATAGTTCATTTGAAAGAGCTTTCTTTGTTGAACAAGGAGCACTAATCAGTTTCGACTAAATTCCATTCCGCGGGATAATACAGGGTCTAAAAGATGCTGTTTTTCGTCATTTTGCAGACTTTGAACCCTCATAACTTTTGACCGTTATGCGCTCCCGTTGATTTTATTACATATTTGGAATCCTCGCGTCACGGCGCGTCGAATGGTGTATCTGACTTTTCAAGGTTCGATGGCAAGTTCAGATACTTCCCTAGTTAGGCTTAGGCTTAGGCTTGACTCTAGGCTTGGCTTTAGACTGTGGCCTAGGCTTGGGCTCCGCCTTCGGCTGAGCTTAGGCTTGGGCTTGGGCTCAGGCTTAGGCTTAAGCTGAGGCTTCGGCTAAGGCTTAGATTTGGGCTTAGGGTTCTATATCTTCAGTTTGGTGTCACGAGCCACGAGCTGGCGCATGCCCTCGGCGTCTTCCACGAGCAGTCCCGGCACGATAGGGACAAATTTGTCACCCTGAATTCGAGAGCCGTCGACCGAGATATATTGTACAATTTTGCAAAGGTATCGAATTTTTATGGAGCTACAGATGAGGTTTAGATCGGGCCCCACGAGCTGGCCACGTACCAACTACCGTATGACGTCGGGAGTGTCATGCATTACGCGCCGACAGAGTGGGTTGTAAACGAGAGAGAGGGACAGAGAGAGAGAGAGAGAGCGAGAGAGAGAAACTCGAAACTCCTGAATTCGACCTCAAAATTCGGAAAAATTCGAGATGCTCCAAATTCTGATTTTCGAGACTTTGTGAACTAGCGTTTCTGAAAAGTCTCGCTGAATAAAAATACAAAATTCAAAACAGCGAGATTGCAATTTCCAAAACTGGGAAAATTAGAGGTTACGGAAAATTTCAGATCCTAACTTTTGCGATTGTCCCAGATTTTTAACTTTGGTATTTCTCTGTCTGTCTGTCTGTCTGTCTGTCTGTCTCTCTCTCTCTCTCTCTCTCTCTCTCTCTCTCTCCTTCTCTCCCTATCTTTCGCGTCAGATTCTCCAAAATCCGAAACGTCGCAGCGTTGAGCGCGGTCGACCCCTTCCTGCAACAATCGATGGGCTCCATGGACAAACCAACATTTTTGGATGTCCTGGCCTTGAATATTCATTATCGATGTACGGGTAAGTAAATTTGTGCCTAATTTAAAATATCGATTCTCAAGAACAATGCCCAAAACTCGCTTGCATGAATGGTGGCTACACTGATCCGAACAACTGTGCCCAGTGCAAGTAAGTCGAAAAATTCATACAAAAAGCTAATATTTAACCCGGTAAAATTACTGAAATTATCCTATTTAAGCACGGGAAATATTAGAATAAACCCATCTGAAAGAGTTTGTAAATGCATGCCTTTAGATGTCCCGATGGCTATGGTGGGCAGCTTTGCGATACGGTAGCCGCGTCATTTTCGCCAAATTGTGGGGGAGTCATTGAGGTATCGATTTCTTAGAGACGAGCTGCTTACGGCGGCTTCGACTGGATCCGACTGGACTTCCGGCTATTCCCTGCGCTCCCTCCCTCGCCGAAACGCGCGCGACCTGGCTCACTATGTCCAAAATCACCCAACCTCCGTCCCCCACCCCTTTTACTAAGGAAAAAACTTTCAAGGTTAATTTTAATAACTTAAACTAATACTTTTTCATAATTTTTTATCAGTTTGGTGGTTTCTGACCGCGCTCTATCCGATTCCGAAGAGAGCTAAGCTCTAGCTCCTTTCCCCTTCGAGTTTGAGTCCCGGACACGACGGGCGGACGGAGGCACACCACTACTTTTTTATTATAGTTGATAGTTGATTATTAGACGTATTTATACCGCAAAATCAATATACAAATTTAGGTGGCGGAAACGGTGAGAAAATTCGAGATCTCCATCGTTCAAACGGGGAACACGCTGAAGGATAAGATGTGCGTCTACCAGTTGAGGGTAAGATCGAACTTAGCGCTACTGCTATGAAAAGGACCAAAAAAATTGGAGTTGTTTTGCAGGGAGCGCGACGTCAAAAAACGGGCGGGGAAAGATGATTTTGAGGGGCAGTAAGCCGAAGCTGCGAATTTCAGGCCCCGGCCGGCAAGAAAATCCTGCTCAACCTCCTTCGAGTATCCGGGAAATGCATCGAGGGTTGTTACGTCGATGGGGTTGAGGCGAAGATGAGAAAGGACAAACGGCCGGTTGGATATAGGTAAAAATGGTCTCCACACCCTTTAAAAGGGGCTCACAAGGTCGTCTCACTCCCTTAAAACGAACAATACGTTGAAATTCGCGTAAACATGCCCTGTGATTCTTCCTAGGTTCTGCTGCTCCGAGTCACAGCTCAAAAGGCTCGTCTCTGACTCCAACGAGGTCCCATTAATGGTATATTCTCGGAATGGGCGTGTCCAGACTACATTCGAGTACACTTACGGTAAGTCGTCTCTCCCTCGCTCTCTTCCTCTCTCTCTCTCTCTACCCGGAAACCTTTAGTCGATGCAAATGCCGCTCACGACGCACCTGAATTGACCCCAAGCGATTGGGAGAGAGTGGATAACACGAGCTACAACGCGATTACGGTAGGCGATACGGTAGTTAAAAATATCTGTTTAATTTAGGAGCAAAAATCGGCTCGGCTTGGTCTATTCGCCACGATTTCGGAGCCGCGGAGGAAATGAAGCAAAGATCGAAATAACATAATTTATTTAGATGCTAATTAATAAATTATTGGTTTAGAGAGAGCGAGAAAGAGAGCTAGAGAGAGAGAGAGAGAGAGAGAGAGAGAGAGAGAGAGAAAGAGAGAGAGAGCGAGCGAGAGCGAGAGCAGAGACTCTTGCAGTGCAGAACTAGCTAGCTAAATTCCTTAACCAAAACTGAAGAATTATGGGTCAATTTCGTTCCGCTTCGTTCCATTTGACGTCAAATTTCATCCACTCTCACTTCAGATTCAAATATACCCAAAAAAAAGCCCAGGACTTGCCTCACTTCGAGATTAAAAGTCCGAGCCCGCCGATCGTTTTTTTTGTATACCATGGCATGTATCCGCTCTTCCTCTCTCCTGTAGAGGGGCACCGTTTAGAGCCGCCAAGCCCGGGGGCAGGGCTTCTTCTGGTTCAGAAGCCCCCCAGCCGATCCGCCGTGTAGATAGGCCACAGAAGGACACACCACGACGGCCAGCCGCTGAGAGATTTTCTGCCCAGATCCCATCCCGGACCTCCACACCCCCATTCCTGGCTAATTTTTGGCGTTTTTCCGGTTTTTCGGCAAGCGCAAAATTTTCACTATCATTTTTGGAGGTTGAATTCAGTGTCTGAGCTCTTTCCTCGTCTAAGCGAGCGAAGGGACTCCACCCATAATACCGATAGGCCAAAATGCCGCCAGCCAATATCCCGAGAATCCGAATGCCGATGCCAAAATACCGACGCCAACAATAACCAACTCCCGGAATATTCACTACGGCAACTCGGATGCCACTTCCTTTTAACAACCGCTTTGGACGTCGGGATCTTAGCTGTCGGCATTTTGGCTGTCGGTGTTTGCGATGCCGGGATTTTCATTGTCGAGACTTTTTTAGCTGTCTGGATTTTGTCTCTCTGAAATTTGATGTCGGGATTATGGGTGTTGGGATTTTGATCTCGGTTTTTGTTGTCGGGAGTTTCAATGTCGGGATCTTAGCTGTCGGCATCTTGGCTGTCGGGATTTTGCTTGTTGGGATTTTGCTAGCAAAATTAGGACTGTCCGAATCTTCGCTGTCGGCATTTTGGCTATCGGTATTTCGTTGTCGGGAATTTCTCTGTCGGTTTTTGGAGTTATTTTAAAAAACTTTGAAAGTTTTCCCGATGCGATCAGACATTTCTTAACCAGCTAGTAATTTACGTAAATTCTTTTTTTCTCTTGAATGTGGACCAAAAGTTCAGCGTGTTTTGAACCCCGGTGACCTCGCTGGTTCTTTTCAAATGGCCAGAATTCAGTCGCTAAGCTTCCCCCATTTTTGTCCACTCGCACTCGACTCGCACTCTGGACCCTGTAATTTTGTTCTCGGCACCATTTTTTCGGGGGTCGAGCGGCTGGCAGACGAGAATAGACTGAAGGGGTGGGTTTCACTTTAGCCGGGCTGTCAAGGTTAGATTACTCATGGCATGGATTTTTGCATGAAATTCGCGCATTAATATGCCATAGAGAAAGACGGAGACTGAGGGCGAGAGAGAGAGCGAGAGAGAGAGAGAGAGAGCGAGAGAGAGAGAGAGAGAGAGAGAGAGAGACAAAGAGAGAGAGCTACAACGAGCCGAAAAATTTCGATGTCTTTTTGTCTCGTATGGTATGACACTCTCTCGCTCTCTCTCTATCTCTCTCTCTCTCTCTCTCTCTCTTTCTCCCCGTCTCTCGGCCGAACTTCCGGTCCCTTTAATACCATCCCCAACTCTAAATTCCCCAGAATCCTCGTGTTGTTTGGTGTATATCGTTGTGTAGCGCGTGCGGCGGGTAGTGGATGCGGGGCCATGGACGACAGGCGGAAATCGGACACAAGGCTTGCCAAATAGGAGACGCCCGAATCCCGCCCGGGGGCCATTATTCGAAATGGACTCCCCCCTGGGCGGCGCAACCGGGTGGTGTGGGCCACCTGCACAAATACACCTCTTCTTTTCTAGGCACGGACCCAAGGCGGGCGGGACTGTATACAGACATATTGCCTGCGGATCTGATGAATAATATTAGCGATGCGTGGCCGGGGTTTGGGCGATTTTTTGGAGCGTGTAAAAACGGATGGCAACGTCAAAAATGGCTCTATCGTTCACTTTTCCGCATTTTGTCTAGTTAAGTTTATTCCGGTGAATGAGGTTTTCGAATGCTAATAGGGAATTTCAGTGATAATCCCGACATTCAAAATCCCGACAGCCAAAATGTGAAATTTCCGGTCGTTTTACCCATAAATGGTTTTAAAACTCGGGGTTTCTGGCTCTCGGGATTTTGGTCGTCAGAATTTTGGATGTCGGGATTTTGGCTGTCGGGGTTTTGAAGGTCGGGATTTTCACGTTTACCCGCTAAAAAATGAACCACAGAATTTTTTGGTTATTCCGAACCAGTGGAAAAAGCCCGCTTCGCGGCCCTTTTCCACTGGACCTCGTCCATGAACGATGAATTCGAATACCTTCTTTTTTTTAGCCTGCGGCGCAAGAACCTGAGTCAAAGACCTTTTCTTTAGCCTGCGGCGCTAGAGCGAGAGCCAGGCCTAAACCTCGCGCTAGAATCTTGTTGCCTGCAGCGCTAGTTACTGGTTTTTCTCCGGGATTCGGCCTGCGGCGCAAAAACCTGAGTCAAGGAGCCATTCTTTGGCCTACGGCGCGAGAGCCTGGACCCAGGGCCTTTCCATGGGTCTGCGGCGCTAGAGCGAGGGACTTCGCATAGAGAGAGCCTAGAAACATGTTTTGTTGTTGAACTACTAAAAAGCAAAAAGCTAATTTCCCCAGGATCCGAACTCAAGACCTCATGCGTGGTAGACCGGGAGCCAACCCACTGCACCATGGGACACATGGGAACAGGCGGGGGGGGAAAGCCCTCTTCCGTCCTGGGGAAAGCCGGGCCGGGAAGGCAAAGAAAAGGGCGACCCAATGATCCCGGTGGGAGGCCTACTGGTTACTTTACAAAATTCGGTTTTCGAGTCTAGAACAGCCGAAAATTTTCAAAGATAATAAGATGCGCGTGATCCCCACCATCGAATACATAAGTTATCCAAATTTCAGCCCGAAATTCCATTAGGGCTTCGAGTTATGCCCCGGACACCACGACCCCTGGCCCATTTTGTTAAAGAGTTTTCAGAAAAATACTCATAAAAATTTTATTTTACAAAACCTGACAAAACGCAGAATTATATATCGGCAGAATTCAATTTTCAATTTACCCTCCAAAAATTAGTGCCTAATTCCGTTTGGAACGCGAGATATCCTCTGAACAAACCTTTTATCGGCCAAAATGTTAAGGATTTTTCACTATTTTGCTTGTAAAACCGTTAAATGAAGGAATTTCGAAAAACAAAAAATTGCTTCACTGACAAATGTGTTTCTCCACCTCCCTGCCAAAAATCAGCTGGAAACTCGGCCTGCCGGCCGAGAAATCGGCTGTACAGATAACAAACATACTTTTCCCGCTTATAGGATAGGATTTGTCGGAATCCGAAAGGTGCGGTGATATAACCGGTTTTTCACCATTTCCGTTACAAAAATCAAACCATTCTCGCTCTCGCGGCGCCCGCTGCCTTGTCTGTCCCTTTAAAGTACGCTCTCTGCAAAATATCCGTATCAAGGTTATGCATCTCGCCGTCGAGAGGCACGTGCCACTACTTCCCACACCCAATTCCGTACTTTTTTCCCACCCTTCCCCTCCTCAAGATGACCTTTCCATGCCATTCCTGACTACTTGCCGCCGCGGGGCGCGCATACTAAAAGTTGCCCCCGTTTTTCCATTTCCAGCGCTTCGCGCGCGCCCAGGTCCGCAAGTGCCATTGTCCTTCTTCGTCCCCTGAGGGCAATTTTTAATTTTTCCATTTCCGCGGCACTCGAGGAAAACGGAGGTAACTGTCACAGCTCCCACGGGAAACGGTCAGTGATGATGGGATGCTAAACGGCATTTTTTCGGGTTGGGTCGTGTTTTAGAATTCGAGAAAATGCCGCACATGGCTCTGATAGCTTCTCATAATGTCATCTAAATTATCCGAAATTCCGCAAATTTTCTCTGCTAGTCTGCCTCTTTTGATTTCGTCCTTTTCGCGCCATTTTGCATTAATGACAGTTTTCCGCATAGTTTCTCTGCTAGCCTTCTTTTCCTGATTTGAAATTTAGTTCGAAATGGTGCATTAAAGCCAGGATTTTCCGCAAAGTTTCTCTGCTAGCCTGCCACTTTGCCAGTTTTGCTTATTCCTAGTAAAATGGCGCTTTAAAATTAGGGTTTTCCACAAATTTTCCCTGCTGGCCTGTCTTCCCTGACAAGAACATGATAAAGTATCGTTTTTCCACCCCAAAACCAGTTACTTACACGGGGCGCGGCGGGTTGACAGGGATCGTTTTTTGTATCGTCTCGTCGCACCATTGTTTTCAGCCCCCCTTTCCCCCTAATGAATAGATTTGATTAGGGAGAGTCGGTCGAATCAGTCGGCACCAAATTCCACTCGCATTACTTTTAGCGTGAAGTGATTGATTTGGTTAAAGGTTTAAAAAAATGATTTGAATCTTATCGTCCTATCTCTTTCTCTCGCTCTCTCGCTCTCTCGCTCTCTCGCTCTCTCACTCGCTCTCTCACCCTTTTCCTGGTGATTTTGGCTAGAAAATTGGCCCCAAAAAACTTTTCTTTGCTAATTTGATTGCCGCCTAGATTGCCCGGTTGATTCATGGTCTTTTCTTGGCGCCAAAACATTCTATAAATTGCTCCTTCCCGTCCTAAGTCCAATCCAGAATTATTTGGCCCCGGGACCCCTGGTGATTTTGACTTTTTGAGATTTTCCGCAGCATACCGTCGGATGATATGTCGGTTTTTTTTGCCATTTTTTGGTTTCTTGAATACCTTAAACGCGCTGATTTTGTCCAGACGTGTCGACAAGATTTAGATTCCTGTCTTGTCAGTCCCTTTAAAACACGATTTGGTGAGATTTTTAAGGTTTAGTACGTTCGATCAATTATGGGTACCTAATAAACCGCGTTAGGTTCAAAAATTAATTACCTTCTCTCTCTCTGTCTTTTTCTCTCTGTTTCTCTCTCATCCTCTCTCCCCCTCTCTCTCTCTCTCGCACTCGCTACCCCAAATGCCATCTCCTCTTTCGATTTTCCTATCGTCGGGTCGAGTTTTCTTCGTATGATGGTCCGCAGCCATCAACTCATCCATCGATCATCATGATTGGGGCGGTGATTTAGAACAAAGCCGGGTGTCAGAGAGAGAGAGAGAGAGAGAGAGAGAGAGAGAGAGAGAGAGAGAGAGAGAGAGAGAGAGAGAGAGAGATGATCACTCGTCTCGCCAAACGCTCCTGCTACTCTCGATTCCGATAGCTTGAGGGCATGCCATTGAGATGCTAGTACTTCCCATTTTCGGACCACCCAGTCATCGGCAACGATTTTTCAAATTCCCTATTTTTTGGATTCTTTGAGCTGCTCCTGACAGTAATTTCACCTTCTTTCTCAAAGTATCTTTGCTAGCTTGCCTCCGGCCAATTTTTCCTGCTAAACAGTTTCCGTCCGATTCCCGCGACTTCACCGGCCCTTTAAAGCCACCGTAATCCCGGTGCCATCCGCGAAAATAGTTGTAAAAATGGACACGCTGGCAAGCTCGGAGACCTGTTCGTCGAGGCTTTTTCTTACCCCCGAAGGCATTCCGATATGTTTACTCTCTCTCTCTCTCTCTCTCTCTCTCTCTCTCTCTCTCTCTCTCTCTCTCGCTCTCTCTATTTCTTACTATCCCTCGTTTACTATCCGTATTTTTGGGATAATTAGCATAGCAATTTCCTGAAAAAAAAACTGATCTTTCGTTTTTTGAGTTGTTGGTTGCACTTTGAATCATTTACTCCTCGAATTTTCGGTACTGTACTACAGTGCGGGTCAAAATGATAGGTCCACCCAGTTTTTGTCGATTTTCTCCGCGAAGCAGGAATTTCTAACCAACCCAAATAATAGGTTTTGTAGTCCTGGAAAAGACGAATTTTTTGGTGTATTTGAAATATCTCTAAAATAACGGGAAGTCGATTTATCAAGCGAAGAATAATATAGTGCAAAATTCCGATGTGTCAAAATGATAGGTCCACACTTTACATATGATTACAATCAACAATGGGCATGAATATTAGATGCTGATCAGGATGCAGTGTAGAAAAATATGCATAGTAGCAATATGATTTCGGAACAATTAACCGGAAAATGAATGATTACCATAATTAAAATATAATTAACATCTAGTATTCATACCCATTGTAGATTGTAATCATATGTAAAGTGGGGACCTATCATTTTGACACATCGGAATTTTGCACTATATTATTCTTCGCTTGATAAATCGACTTCCCGTTATTTTAGAGATATTTCAAAAACACCAAAAAATTCGTCTTTTTCAGGACTACAAAACCTATTATTTGGCTTGGTCAGAAATTCCTGCTTCGCGGAGAAAATAGACAAACACTAAGTGGACCTATCATTTTGACCCGCACTGTATTAGCGGGGAGAGATTTTTCAGGGGCCGATTCCGTTATTTCCCGCACTATGCACATTTTTATTCAAAAAATGGGAATTCGTTGGTCTCGGAGGTATGCAAATTAGAGTCCTGAAAAATGCGGTATTTCGGCATTATAAAATTTTGGTCAACATTTTAAAATATCTAAAAGATACCAATCCCCCGTTGCATCCACAAACTATTCACAAACATTACGGTCCTGCTCCCCGTCCAGAGTTTCATCCCTTCCCCCCTCATGTCCATTGTTGTTGCGCGTAGCCGCCGACTGGGGGGTTATGTGGGTAAAGCCTCCTTGAGCCTCTCTCTCTCTCTCTCTCTCTGTATATGTTGAGAATTGTGTTCAGGGTCAAGGTGAACATACCCAGGTATTGGCCCCAGAGCCGAATTCAACAAAGCATCTGGGTTACACCCATTCGCTTTTTTCAACTTTTTTGGGGTGAGAAAGGGTTAGGTAGCCTCGATTCGGATGGGGTGTAATTACGGGGATACGATTACGACATGAAAATCTGTGTTTTAAAGGCGTTGGGAAGCGAGGAAGCGGATTGTCAAAGATGGATAAGCCAAAAACGGGCAGACGAGCAGCGGGGCTTTGCGGAACCGGGGGATGGCCGGCTAGCAGAGATTTTTTAGGAAATAACAACCTGGCCAGCTTGACGATTCATAGCCATAATCCCGACAGCCAAAACACCGACAACAAAAATACCGACAGCGAAAATCCCGACATTTCTTGTCGCTGGTTTGATGCATACGATTTGCTTTTAAACGGCTACTTTCCGTGTCGGCATTTTGGCTTTCGTTTTTTGGAACTTCCCTACTTAAATTTTCATGCATTTTTCCAAGCGACTTTAAAGGGACAGAGACACCCGAAAATTGACCAGGGTCAAAGTCCAGGGCCAACACGGTAAGCTAATTGATATTCTTTAGAAAAATACGTCTATTTCAACGCGGTTTAATGGCTTTTAAAGGGAGTGTTCAATTGAAATTTAATCCGCCTACTATTTGGCAAGCTAGCAGGGATTCTTTAGGAAAAAAATTACGACAGTTTGGAAAAGTTAAGAAGAAAATTAAGAAAAATTTGCGAAGAATTTAATGACCTTTAAAGGCTCAGTTTCATAGAAATTTTGATCTACCCAACATCCTACGAAAATCAGTCCCCCCCGCTAACAGTCCAGTACCGGATTCTCTATCCCAAAAATTTCCCTCAAAAATTCCCCCCACCCAAGACCCGGAACGACACATTTTCACGGTCAATTATTATTGCGTCGACGCCTCAGGCGGTGGTCGGGTGGCAATAGGTGTCAAGCGGAACTAGCCCTCCCAAGGGGCTCCCCCCGCGAGAAGGGCCTAATTTTGAGGATTTATGGACTGGTGGGTAGGGGTTGAGGGACTGTTTTGAGGGTCGGCGCGTAGTCCTGCCCTCCAGGGGTGTCATTTTCGTTGGGTTGGTCTTGTTTGAGCACAAGGCTCCCCCTCAAAACCTACCCTTTCAATGCGGGGAAGGGAGGGGTGCATTATAATTGGAGACTCTCACAAGGAGAAACCGAACCCATTCCACTGTTATTTACATACATTTTGGGCCATTAGTAAAGATGTAATGGGATGGGTATAATTTTGGTACTTTTGCATTATTAGGGGGAAATATTCCTGATTACAATAGCGGCACGGCCTTTTGCTATTTCTAACCGCAAAAAAATGAAAAGTGTAATTGTAGTACTTTTACATTATCGGGGGTGGAATATCTACAGGGTGCGTCAAAAAAAAAAAGCCAAGTTTGCACCAAAATATCTCGCTTATCTTTGAGAATCGAAGGTACGTTACCATGCCAGAATGCTTAAATATGCTGGGTATGAAGATTTAACACAACTTGATTTTTTCGATTTTTGGCGACGTACCCATACAAATGACACCCGAAAACTGTGCGTTCCGGCAAAACTTCGTTTGCATTTTTTTGGATTGCTGGTGGTCGAACACTTCCAATTTTTACAGTGTAGGTACCTAAGGACTGGACCCTACGCACATCCGGAATTTTGGAATTTTCGAAGGTCTGGTTGGCAAGTTATAGCATGCTCAAATTTAATATGGAGAAATTTCGTAAATTTCGGATATTACAAAAACCTATGGTGAAAACCTCAAAACAGGCTGTTTTAGCATCTCTATAGGCTCGATACAATCCCACAAAAATATCAAAGAATTTTTTCAGATCCGCGAATTTTTGAGTTTTTCGACGACCCCCTGGTCATGGATTCTTTCGAGGTCTCGAAACTGAACTTTGGAAAAATATTTCTAAAATTGCAGATAGAATTTCGGTGTTTGCTTTGCTTAGTTCTGTAGGACTGGGGTCCATCTATCATGTAGACAATTACTAGCTACCGTACCCCTTTGGAAGGTTGCCTTTTAGCGCCTCCAAAACGGTTGGTTCGTGCTATTTCGCAGATCTTCGTGCCAATCTATAAAATTCATTTGCGCGGCTAGAATTATTGTCATAATTTTATTTAATACTACTTAATGCGCGCGTTCTAAAATTATATTTAGAAATTTATTGGGCCATCCAATCTCTCAAAAGAAATTCATGAAAAGTGCAAATATACCCGAATTCGAGGCGACGTAAAAAAATTCTCGAAGCTCTAGTAGCCTCGACTTTTCTGGCATAGACCAAGCTTGGGTAGTCAACCAGAACCCGTGCAAATACAGAACCTTTTCATGGCAAACGAATTTAGAAGAGTTCCCCAAAGTCGGCTTTTCAAAAACGTGATTTTCGGGTTTTAAATCAAAATTAACCATTAAATTCAGCCAGATCATTCCAGTATTCTGCTTTTATACACTGTTCGATGCGTACGTTAATTGTATCCACCAAACCCCGGGGTCTTTTTCATTTTCAAAAATTCGATTTGCGAGCCAGGGCGTCGGGTCCAAAATCGGGGCCCGAGGGGGGTTTTCCTCTTTCCTTCATAACTTTGTCATTTGCCACAGGAATCAAATAATTTTTTGTAGGTGCTCTTACAATCGCCCAGTGAACAGTCTAAAGTCGAAAAATTGGCACTTTATGGAATTTTGTCTTGGCATGCTAAAACGCGCTCCAGGCGGGTTACTGTAGAAAACAGAAAATCGCCGTTTTCTCGTTCTTTTCACCATAGAAACGTTTCGATCTTTCGGGAAAACAAATAATAGTAGTTTTTGGTCCGATGCATCAAAATATTTAGACATTTCCGTGGCTAAATTCAAAAATAAGTTTTTTGCATATTTTAAGAAGGTGTATGGCTGGAACTCCACGATCTTTGGCCAATAGGTGACCCTTACTGATGTTTACCAATGATAAAATTTTAAGCGAAATCGCAGCTTACAATAAAAAGAAAAACGCGAAAAACGAAAACTACAGTATCCCTCTGGGGCACGTTTTAGCAAGCAATATTAAAATACCATAGAATCAGGTAAAATTTGGTGTTGTGCTAAAGATTACCATTCGGAGACACCATCTGCAAAAAATCAGCCATGGGCAGCGCATTTGAAGCGAGTTGCGAATTAAAAAGTAAAAATAAGCTAAATAGGGAAATTTGTTTTGCCTGTAAAAAAAGAACTAAACCTTCAAAAATTCTAAGACTTTGCTATTATTTTTCTACAAATGTCAACTATTTATAGGCCAAAAATCAGAATTTGCCTACCACCCGTTCAAGAACGCACAATTTTCGGTCGTGATCAGCGTCAATAGTACAGTTGCGTACTCAAAAATCGAAAAAATCAAGTTGTGTTAAATCTTCATACCCAGCATATTTAAGCATTCTGGCATGGTAACGTACCTTCGATTCTCAAAGATAAGCGAGATATTTTGGTGCAAACTTGGCTTTTTTTTTTTGACGCACCCTGTATATCTGAATCGCTATAGAATCAAAGATTTTACGCTTTTTTATATTGCTAAGCGCAAAAAAATTACAAATTTTCATTAAACTGCAAAAATTTCGATTGGCGCAAATATTAAAATTGTAGACTATAGCTTTGTTGCATTTTCTAAATAGCTTTTCCACTTCAATAAATCAAAATTTTACGGTATTACGTTTGCAAGGCATTGCGGCACCCATGAAAAACAGGCTCCATTTTTTATCATATTACGCACTAATGGAAGCGTTCGACAAAGATCTCTTCCGATTTTCCGATCAGCTTCCGATGCCTTATGGAAACGACTCCCCAAAGGATCTCTGCTAGCCTGCCTTATTCTGGGTCTTGTTCTCCTTCCGGCGCATTGATGAAATGATTACACAAGGTGGCTCTACTAGCCTTCCCATCATTTTCCGATTCCAATCCATTGATGAATTCAGCCAAGGATCTCGGCCAGCCTTCCTGGATTTTAAAACTACCGAAAATTCTTTGAATCCGTCCATGCCATTTCTAGACCACTTCCCGGTCCATTCCGCCCGTATTCTCGAAATTTCGTTGCTACCGAAAAGCCGCTATCAGCCCCTGTCTGACCAGGGTATCATTTCGAAATCGTCGGACTAAAAAACAGAAGCGTCAGTCTGTCTCCGGATATTTCCTTGAAACCCGTGTTTTACGATCGCCTCGGGGAAACGAAGTGGGTGCATCGCGTGATAATAACAGTAATGAGTCAGCGGGTTCAGGATACGTTTTTGGGGTTAGATTAAACTGGACTACGGTATGGCCCAAAATATTACTATGAAATATTTCATCGGCCGTGTCATCATAATCAGAGAATCCAAAATAAGGTACGTACGATCCCTAAGATCAGCTTAAGCCGAAGCCAAGACCGAAGCCTAAGCAAAACAGAAGCCTAAGCCAAGCAAAGGCCTAAGCCAAGCAAAAGTCTAAACCTAGCCCATGCCAAATCCTAAGCCTAAGCCTACGCCTAAGCCAAGGCCTACGTCTCCTAAGCCAAAGCAATGCCCAAGCGCCAGAGAAGCCTAAAGTGAAGCTTTGGCCTATATATGGGTCGAAGCCCGGGGGCGCCGCCAAGGGCGCCTCCCGAGGCACCCCCTGGGGGCGTGCCGAGTGGCGCCTGTGGCGGCGCCTGGGGCTGACCAAAAGGCGCCGGAAAACCGAGATGCAAAGCAAAAATGCGGTGTTATTATGGAAATCAGATTTGACTGCTGATCCTTAATATCAAAGAAGGCAAAAACTATTAGTTGATTGGCCTATAATTTTTCCATGATCCTTTCGCATTGTAGAGGAAGGGGGTGTTTATGGGGGACCAGCTTTTTTCTAAGGACTTTGTCCTGTAAAAGAAATAGTGGAAGCTTTCCAAACTGTTGTTATTATTCTTAAACGTAAAAACTTTACCAACTGTGACTTAAATACAGAAAAATATAGATTTTTCTGTGAAAAATTGCCGATATTTCCAATCTCACTTCCAATTTCGAAATTTCCGCCTAAAATTCCTTCCAATTTTTTATTTTTTCCACTTAAAAGATAGTTAAATTTTACTAAAAACATTATTAAAAGGCTGACTATTACGTTGATGGGCTGTTCTGAAGTGCAAGAGGAAAAGTTATTTGCAGGTTCTCTCTACTGTCCGTCGCTCTTGCGCTTGAAATGAATAGGTAACATTAGACTAGAAAATTTGCATAATCTCACAGGCGCCGTTGGTGACGCCCCCCGCCCCGCTAAAAATCATAGGGGCGGCGCCCCCAGGCGCCACTCGGCACGCCCCCCCAGGGGGTGCCTCGGGGGCGCCTTTGGCGGCGCCCCCGGGCTTCGACCCATATATACTTTGGCCAAAGCCAAAGCCCAGCTTATCGCTAATTGTAAGCTAAGCCGTCGCCTAACCCGACCTTAAACCAAGTTCACGCCTAATAGTAAGCCTAACATAAGCCCAACTTTTCGTTAGTTTCCTTGCCCCAATACGCCTTATTGTTTTTTGCCCTTAAAATAGCTTTTTTAGCTTCCAGTTCCCTTTAAAGTCCGGCCCAAACCCCCATTTCCGAAGCCATCCAGTGGTCGGGGGGCGAGGCACGGGGCAGCCGTTATCGGCCCCGAAAATCCTCCCCTGTCCCCCCTCCGGTCCACCCGTCGCGAACGATCCGAATCGGCCCTAAAATAATAAATTCGACTGCACTCTGCCCTCTGCCCCCTCCAAGGCTCTGATTTTGGACAATGGAATTCGGGAATTCCGGGAATTACGGGGGCATCGTTGCCGTTTTCGGCCCATAAAAGTGGAGAACGAGTTTTTGTGAATTGTTTCAATGAAGGGAAGACGGTTTTGACTTGGCTGGCCCTTTAAAAGTGATTATAAAGCTAGAGAAAGAGAGTTACAGGTCGATAGCGAGAGATAGAGAGAGAGGGAGCGGGAGACAAGAGCGATGGAGAGAGACAGAGAGAGAGACAGACAGACAGGGAAAGAGAGAGACAGCAGAAAGAGAGAGAGCGAGAGAGAGAGAGCGAGTGAGAGAGATGGAGAGTGAGAGAGACGACTGCGACGAGTTCTTGCGCTCCTACGCTCTTGCAAAATCGGTATGGAATCAGAATCTATGACTTTTCACTCTCTCTCTAAAACCCCCCATTGCCGAAGTTCTATTTTATGCTTTTCCCGCAGATTCCGCATAATCCGGCTTCAAAACATGTTGCCCTCGAACTGATTGTCCGCTAGAAATGATGCCGACCCCCTTATAAGCCTTCCGAACTTTGTGTAGATGCAGAAAATTCGAAAAGAACCCCTCGCGCTGATAAGGGATTCGTCACCCCCGGTCGCTCTCTCGCCACCTCAAAAAATGAAGGCACCACGGTCAGTTCACCGCGTTATCAGGGCGGAGCGTCAGGAGGAGCCGATCGGAGCTTCTGGACCCCGGCGATCCACTGAAAATTCGGGGGCAGAAAACAGAAGCCACGTGTTCTGAGGGAGAGCCGTTAGGTCAGAGTAGGGCAGGGGGTTTGGTAAAAATGGGGTCAAACATCTGGCTACGCAACTGTACGGCAGAGGGAGCCTAAGTCTAAGCTTTTGTCTAAGCCTAAGCTTAAGCCTAAACCTGACCTAAGCCTAAGCCTAACCCTAACCCTAGGTCGACGCCTAAACCCTAAATCTAAGCCTAAGCCTCACCTAAGCCTAAGCCTAGGCCTAACCATAAGTCTATAAATTAGGCTACGTTTCGCCTCCCCTAAGCTGAGCACAAACATTTCAGCTCGTGCTCCCCTCGGCTTTTTGCCCTCCTCCCCATGAGTGTGGTCAGTTCGAAATGTGAGGAGGGCAAGTGGATGGGAGGCAATGTCAAGGATAATCTGCTCATCCTTTTGCCCCTTACATACACCAGTCCCCCCCCCCGTCCGGTAGACCACAATATCCTGCATTGTGCTCGAGGAGAGGACGAACACATGCCAACAGTCCTTTTCATAGCCCTAGAAATATCTATTGGATTTGTTCGGAAAAACCGAAGCTGGACTTTGAACGAGCTTGTAGGATTGTCGTTTTCGCTATCTCAATCTCTATCGCTCTCTCTCTATCACACGCTCTCCCTCGCTCGCACTCTCTAGCTCTCTCCCTCACACATGCACTCTTTTTCTCTCTCTTTCTCGCGTTTTTTGCAACCTCCTTAATTCCTCAACTTTACCATATTTTCTAAGCCGAGCAAGCCGATAAGCTTCCTCCTGTGGCCAATTACCGTAATCTCGTCTCACTCCTCTCAAGGGCGTATTTTGCCGGCCAAAACCCTTATTTGTGCGAACCCATCGGGTCGGGGCATTTAGGAGAAAATAGGGTCCCGGCCCGATAGATAAGAGTGAGAGAGAGAGCGAGAGAAAGCGAGAGAGAGAGAGCGAACGAGCGAGCGAGATACTGTCGTTTTTGCGTGATCATTAATGGGGTGTGGTGGACAGGGCAGAAGAGAAGCCGTGAAAAACAACTGACAAAATCCTGGATGAGCTGTTCCTATTTGGTGGTGTAAACAAGAGGACTTCCTGAATAATTTCTGCTAGCCTGTTTTCCCACAAAATCACTGCTAGGCTGCCTCTTCCGAAAAATTCGAAGAGTAATAACTGTTAACTTGCTGTTCCTCAAGAACCTCTGCGAGTTTGCCTTTGGCTAAAGCTCTCTGCAAGCCTGAATTTCCCCAAGAATTTTTTCTGGCCTGCGTTTCCCAAAGGATCTCTGCTATGCTGTCTTTCCCAAAGAATTTCTGCTAGCCCGCCTTTCCCAGAAAATCTCGGCAAGTTTGCCTTTTCCCAAAGCGTCTCTGCTTGCTCGTCTTTTCCTAAGAATCTCTGCTAGCCATCCTTTTTCCAAAAAAATTTCTTTCAGCCATGCTCGTCTTCAAAAAAGCTCTTCTGGTCCACTTTTTCCCCAAATGATCTCTGCTAGCCTGCCCTACCATATGATGCAATTTGCATAATTTCCAAAACTTTACAACTTCACCAGGTTTTAGGCCTTTTAGGGCCCAGCTGACTTGACCAGCTGTCCATCGTCGTAGTCCAAATTTTAGGGCCATCCCCGTAATACTTGGGCAACAATATGCCACGCCCCCTTTGGGGGTAAGCCCCGCCCCTTGGAACGTTCCCCCTGTCCAGCCTCTGTTTGTCTTCTGCTCCCCCCCGTCTTGTCATATTCACCCCACCCCTCAAAAGATTGGATGGATCACCGTTTTTTTTTTTGGTTAAATAATCACTCATTTATTGTAGTAAATTTTATGCTAAATTTTGAGCATTAATTTAGGTATATTAAAATGTTTTTAAACGCGGTGACAGCCATGGATAAGCTGTTCGCTCACTCATTCAATTTCCGGCCCTTTTGGGCGTTTTGTAATTTTTCTAAAAACTAACTGCTTGTTTTAGAAGTTTTTCTAATTTTCGATACGGATTTTACGCTATTTTTATGCTAATTATGGTCGCCAAAAAGCAACAAATAGCTTTAAAGCCTAGAAAAATTTGAAAAATTGTTGTATAAAAATATTTCTGTACAGTAACGTTTCCTCGCACAATTCTTAGCCTAACTAAATATAAAAAATTTGTCGATATTTCTATCAATTTTTCACGCTTCTTAAAATAATAGAGTCCTGGCTTTAACTTCCATTTCTAAGCACTAAAAATCATCAAAGATTTGTCCTTGGCCATTCTCTACTCATTTTACGCGTATGTTTGTGTGTGGATCGAACTGCGTAGTATCTGCCCTGTCGCCGGGAGGAACGGAAAGGAGGAGGGAGCCCGAGCATTTTTACGACAATTTTTTACCTCGAGATTCTATGGGCTCCCGGGGAAGAGGAATGGAACGAAGCCAACAGGACAGATGGAGAGAGAGAGAGAGAGAGAGAGAGAGAGAGAGAACGAGAGTGAGAGGGAGAAGGAGGAAGGGAGAGAGCATGAACAGAGAGATGGTCAAGTTTACGACCCAAACTCATCATCATTCTATCCCTACAGTCCGTTCAACCAGGTTTCTTTGCATTTACCTCCACTCGAAAATTGTTATGAGTCAGAGCGTCTTACTCTAATTATCGTATTTTTCGTTTTGAGCAGAAATCTACGTCGGAGCCTAAGCCTGAGCCTAAGCCTACGCCTTAGCCTATCCTAAGCCCAAGCCCAAACGGACAGAACTTTCGATACCCCTGGCATGCTTGCAGCGATTTTTTGCGGATTTTGTAGCTCAATCTCAGACTTCACCATCCCTTTAAAGCCTTCCCTATATTGTTTCTAAATTTTTTTCTCGCCGCTCAATCCCGTTTTTCGGGTTCTTCAGCCCCTGCTACCATTTAATTTATTGTCACGCCCCGAGATGCGAGGGGGGCTATGGCGCGCGCGTCGACGGTTTCACTTTTTCCATCCCCCACCCCCCACCTCGCAACACGCTTTTTGGCGCCCCCGGACGATTTGCTAATCTTTTTTCCTGTTTTTTTTTGCAGATCTTTCCGATTTTTCTCGGGAGTGCTTCCGTGGCAGGAATCGATCAAAAAGTCTGCTTTGTTTTTCTGCAAGAACCTCTGCTAGCCTGCCCTTCCTCAATGATTTCTGCTAGCCTACCCTTTCCTTCAAGGTCTCTGCTAGCCTACCCTTTCCAAAATTGTCTCTGCTAGCTCAACTTTTCTAAAGAATTTTTGCTTGTTTACCTCTTGATAAAGCTTTCTGCCAGCCTCTTCCTTGAGGATCTCTGCTAGCCTGCCTATTCGTCAGGAATCACTGCTAGCTGGCCTGCTTGAGAATAACTGCAAGCTGAATTTCTTCAAGAATCTCTGCTAGTCTGCTATTTCTCTAAAAATATCTGCTAGTTTCCCTATGAAATGGCTAAACCAACAGATTCCATCGGCCAGCGACAGCTAGAAGTGATAGATCAAATCTGCCCAAATGTTCATCCTCCTCAGCCTCAACTAGTTATTCTCGCAGCCTTTCTTTGCATTTTCCAAAGCGTCAACACCGGATTGACGCGTAGTCGAGCATCAATTTCTTGGCATCTTTGTCTCTCTCTCTCGCTCTCTATCTCTCTCTCTCGCTCTCTCTCTCTCGCTCTCCCTCTCTATGGCATAAACTTTAAATTTTTTACAGAAGATGAGCGCCCAACTGGAGCAGTGCCGGATGCTGTGCGCCAACCGACTACGAAGGCTCGAACGGTATTTTTGGATTTTTGGCGGTAGATACCTTTTTCTAGATACAAAAAAGCGAAAAGCTTCTGCAGCCTGGATGAGGAGAATGCTGGCGAGAATTTGGTGGGCTTGAGAGCGAGAGAGAGAGAGAGAGAGAGAGAGAGAGGGGGGAAAGAGAGAGGAGGCAGGGCGAGAAGCGAGAGTTCCAGATAATTTACATTTTTTTAGCTAATGGCCTACGCCGGTCAAGTCCAAGATATCGGCCTCAACTCGGCTTCTATGAGCAGCCTAATCCCCTCCGCTTCGACCGCCGATTTCGAGCACATCCGCGAGCAAATGGTAAGCTAACTTTCTCAGGGTTTTTATTTTTTTACGTTTTTATTTTTTCATTAATTCGTGTTGGGCTTTTGGCCTCCAAGTTCCGTCGATTCCGCGACTCTTTTTTCCAGGCTATCATTTCACGCCCTATTTTTAACCTCAACCTCATAAAAATATGCTATTTTGTTTTCTAGCCTCGGAAAATACCGCTTTTTACGATGTACAAACGCAAAAACGAACGGAAAACAGCCCGTACTCGTATCTCCCTGTGTTTGCCCAAAAAATGACCGGCCACCATCCCCCGGCTGATTCACACCGTAATCCTTTTGGAGGTTTTGTTGCCCTTTCTTTGAATCCGTTATCATCCGCCATTACGTCTAGAGATGCTAGACGTACTCGTAAAAATGTCTTTTTGACCGTAAACCTAGGCGGAGGGTGTTAAAAACATGCGTACAGTGGAGCGTAACGTAGTGCTGTTCGTCAGCGTGAAGATAGGGTTTTTGAGGTTTGAAAAGCCGAAAAATAAGCTTAAGCCTAAGCCCCAGGCTAAGCCTAAGCCCAAGCCAAAACCAACCCGACTACATTACGCTCCAAACCACGTCACCCCTCCCCGGTTCACCCGTTGCCCCGGAAGCTCCTGGAAAATCACGAAAATTCCTATCACCGCCTGCAGAAGCCTTTTCCAGCCCCGAGTGAATAATCGGATTAACGAGCAAACGGGGAGGATTGGATAATTTTTTTTATGAGCACAGGCCACCGGAACGGGGTCGGTTTTATCTTAATTCCAAGGGGGTGGCCGTCCAAATTTTCGTCATTTTTCATCGCGGGTATCTAAATGGGGATAAGGGATCAAAGGATGGTTTTTGGAGGGTCAAAAATTAAAATTGGATGGCGGTAATTAATTTTTAAAAACCGAAAATTAATAAATAGCGCCAATCCTCGTAAAAAATCGATAGTTTGCTAGTTTTTGTGGCTTAAGCTTAGGCTTAGGCTTAGGAATAGACTTAAACTTAGGCTTATACTTACGCTTAGGCTTAGGCTTCGGCATATGCTTCGCTTCACTCAATTCTCGATTTCGTTTTTCGCCTCCGAGTAAATTTGGGTCACCCCGGTCACCTGGCCCTAATTACCATGCGGGGGTCCGGATCTGGGGTGGCAGCTGGCCTTCGGGGAAAACGCCTTCCTTTCTTTTCTTGTATTCTTTTTGCCTTTCCCGTCCCTTTAAAATGACCTTGGGGGTGTGGTTGGATGATAGGGAGAAGCTTCCTGTCGCTGCCATTGTCTATCAATGTCATATCAGGGATAGGGATTGACAGGGAGGGGCTACGGGCAAGCTAGCAGGAATTATTTAAGAAACCAAAATGATCATTCGGGAAATAATCACTAACAAGGCTTAGGCCTAGGACCAATCTCAGGTACGCTCCGCTAGTTTACCTGTTTCATACCCCAAAAATGGCATTTCTCTTGCCAGGTAGAGCGGAAGCGAGAGAGAGAGAGAGAGAGAGAGAGAGAGAGTGAGAGAGAGCTAGCGAGAGACAGAAAGTGAAACGACCCCCTTGTTGATGTCACACAGCCCTAATCAACCCTCACCGCATTCCACCACCCGCCGTGCCAAACAAGAGGGTTTAGCCGTGTTACCCCCTCGCTGTATGCTAAAATGCGCCCTAATGAGAGGTGACACCCGGGGTGCAGTGGATAGCATGGCGGTCTCGGTTTGGCATTGTATAATTGGCATTTTCGTGTCGATTCGTGGTTTTTTTTTTCATTTTAAAGGGAGTGTGACAGGAGGAGAATGGTTCAAAATTACGTGGCGTGCACGGTTAAACCTACGCCTAAGCCTAAGCCATAATAACCGAAGCCTAAGCCTAAGCCTAAGCCCAAACCTAAATCCAAGCAACTCTATCGTAGTTTCCATGTTTCCTTGACCTTACCCCCACTTCCTAAACGCTGCCCAAACAGTCTCATTTTTTCAACTCCCATTTTTGCCACTTCTCGGAGTGTTTACAGTAGTGTGGTGGAATGGGTGAGGGGGTGGCCAAAGACGGCATTTGGCGCGCAGTGTAGTTAAGGAGGAGGGGGCCAAAAAGAGGCCCAAAAGGGTCCCCCAAAAAAAATGGTCCCCACCGGTCCGGCCGGCCGATCCGCTTATGAGTCGATCGGTGGGTGGGGGGGCAGCTGGACGATGAGAGACTCGTTCTGGGGTCTACCACTTCCGATTGGGGGTTTCCAGGGAAGTCTAAAGGGGGAGCGACAGGAATGGAGAAAAAGAGAGGAAAAGAGAGAACAGAGGGAGCGAGATAGAGAGAGAGAGAGAGAGAAAAGATAAAACAGAAAGAGATGGAGAGAGAGAGAGAGAGAGAGAGAGAGAGAGCGAGGGAGAGAAAGCCGGAGAAAGCGCAAGATCTTCCCTTGAAAGGCTTCCGCTCCAATACACACCCACGCAACTTGTCACTTCAGACCCCCGAATCCGACGGCATTGCGCAACGTTTGTGTACTGTTTACACCCCTAGGCGGGCGACTGGGCGCGTATTTGCTGTAGAACTTCCTTTCTAGAAGCTAGCGAGAGAGAGAGAGCAAGTGAGAGAGATTTCGGCAATTTTCCAAGCATCCTTTTAGATGTTCCATCACTTTTTTGACATCTATTGAGCTCCAATTTGTTCCGAAACACTCCAAAACACGACGATCCGTCACGTATTGTGATTGATTGATTATCGGTTGTTGCGAGAGAGAGAGAGAGAGAGAGAGAGAGAGAGATCTTTTTATGTAGTGGCCCTTGATAGACGCATATTTGTGCCCAAGTAGCCCCGGGCATCCGGTTAGCACCTCGACAACCCCCGGGCTCGAGTCATAATTTCCCCCAGGCCACTTTGCATCCCCCAGCGGGTCCCCCAGATCTGGCGAACATCAATCGGTGGCGCCGATCAGCAGCTGCGTGGCGTGAAGTTGGTTATCTGGCGAGGTTGAGTGATTAGGAATGGGCAAAAATAATGAAATAGGAATTAGGGATCAGAAAAATTGTAAATTATCGAAAATCGCCAAGTTTAATCCCGGCACCGTAAATGCCGACGACCTGATTCGGAATCTAGAATTTTCTCGATGTTTAATTTAGCGTCTTAATGTCGGCATTTTGGAATCCGAGATTTTTGATTGTCGGAATTTTGGAAATCAGGATTTTTGCTGTCGGAATTTTAGCTGTCAGGCGTTTTGAATGTCGGGATTTTTATTATATCATGTTTGAATGTCGGCGTTTTAGATGCCATGAATTTCGAATGTTGGTATTTTATTTTTCTGTATTTTCGCTGTCGGAAATTCTGAATGGCAGCATTTTATCGTCGGCCTTTTTAGCTGTCGGCATTTTGAAATTTGCACCTTTTGAGTGTCGGCATTCTGCCTTTCCAGGTCCTTTAAAACCAATGTGTTCTGTTCTTTGACCGAACCATCTCTTCTTTTTCTCTCTCTTGGCGCTGTTCCCAGCGCAAATCCGGTGTGTTCGGTCGGCCCAGGGGCGCGCGTGTGAAGATCGGGGCGTGGAAGACAGTAGTCTTCTTCTTCTTCGGGGCCCAAACATTGTCGGTGGACAGCAGAAGCAGCAGGGGGGGTTAGGGGAGGGGGGATGTGTGACGCGTGGTGTGGAAGAAGAGAGAAGAGGGAGAAGCGGAGAATCCGGTGCAGCTGAACCGTCTGCGCGCGCCGCCCTACTGGCCCGGACCCGAATGGCCCCCCCTTTGGTTGGGTCGAATGACGGGGGCAATTGGTGGGTGCCAAGATTAGACAGGGCTGGAATTGTTGCTGGGGGTCGGGGGAATGATCGGGAAATTAAACGAGTTGGGAAGAGCCTAAGCCTAAGCCCAAGCCTAAGCCTAAGCCTAGACCAAGCCTAAGTCCAAGCCTAACCTAAGCATACTGCTAACCATAAGCCCAAGCCAAAGCCTAAGCCTAAGCTGAATCCAACAAAATTTTCCAACTTTCGGTCCAAAAAAAATCGGCGTTTTCTTTTGCCGTGACCTTGGCTAGGGAATGGCCCATATGGCCCGACCATGCATATGATCCGACTAATTACTATGGACAGACAGCCGGCAGCCCCCCGAAAAGCCGCTCCCATACAAATGAGAGGGGGGATTTGGCGTGGAAAATCGGATTTGATCGAGCGGCTGGGGGTGGATAATTAAAGGGGCTAGGACGGGTGGATAGCCTAAAAAATAACCACTAAAAATTGGGCTTGGTAGGTCCGGAAGTTAGAAATATGCCCTGTAGATAAAATGCTAAAATTCACGCCATCGTACAAAAATCTATAGCTTAAGACTTCCGGTTCCTTGAACCGAATTTTCCTTCCGTAATCGATTAAACTCTTTTTGTTATTGGTAATTTTGCCTTAACACAATCTTCCAAAAAAGATTCTTGAATTGCAACAAAAATTTGTGATAGTGAAAGCGGTTCAATGGGTTTCTTACCAGAGTTTACTTGCGTAATCGATTAATCAGAACTTTTGGTACATTTGACTTGCATGGTCCTTTAAAACCTCATAAGCTTGAATTTCTCCATATTTTCCAGCAATCGGCTGCCTGATCAAAAACCCGGTGCCCGATAGGTCAATCTGGGTCGCCCATCTGGCCGCCCATTTTTGATGATGAGATCGGGGGCTCAAAAACGGGTGAAAGCCCACAAATGTTGCGCAATTTGGGGGGTGGGGGGGGGGGGGGCGGGGGGGGTAGTGTGCCAGATGGAGCCGCGTAATACCCGAAAAATTGGCCGGATCGGGGGGGCACACATTTGGGTGGTCATTAGGGAGATGATCGGGTGTATTCAAATCTAGGAAAAAGATGGGATTTAAAGTATATCTTTCGATTTCTCGCTCTCTCTCTCTCTCGCTTTCCCTCGCTTGTTCGTTATCTATAGCTTGGTCTCTTTATCTCTCGCACGTTCTTTCACTATCTCTCGTTCTCTCGCTCCCTCTCTCTCGCTTTCTCGCTCTCTCCCCCTCTCTCTACCTCTTTCTTTCTCTCTCTCTCTCTCTCTCTCTCTCTCTCTCTCTCTCTCTCTCTCTCTCTCTCTCTCCGCTCTCTCTCTCTCCCCCAATTTGCATATCATTGCCCCAAATACTCAACCCCCTCAAGGCGCCAACTCTTACCACTCGAGTCTCCACACTCCAACTCACGATCTCTCCCACCCAAACACAAACAAACACCGATCCGGGGTCAATATTTTGTGCCCCGCGGCTACACCCCCTGCCCATGCCTCATTGAATATGCAAATTTGCGCGGTGCCCGGCGGGGGGACGGACCGTACATAGGAGGCGAACGGAAAAACCGGGGGCAGATGGTCCCACCACGGCCCGCGGGGACAGATGCCCCGGCTGCCTTTATGGTATTTGTGGGATGAGAAATTGACCCTGTCGAATTCGCGGAATGGCTTTTTCGCGTAAGGTTTGAGCAATGGTGTACAGGGGATTGGAACGGAATTCATGGATCGGGTAGTTGGTTTTGAAAAATGGGCTGGAATCGGTACAAATTTTGGCCTCAGATTGGGAGTTTAGGTAGGTTTTGAGAAAACCTCAAGCTTGAGCTTGAGCCTGAGTCTCAGTTTAAGCTTAAACCTAGTCCAAGCCTCGTCTTACAGCATAGCGGTCCTGAAATGACAGACTTAAAGCATCTCCTCCTCCTTAGACATAGGCTTAGGTTAGGCTTCGGCTTAGGCTTAAGCTCAGGTTGAAGCTGAGGCTTAGAGTTAGGCTAGGCTTAGGCTTAGCCATAACCTTAAGCTCAGGCATAGGCTTACTTTAGACTTAAGCTCAGGCTTAGGCTTAGGCTTCCCTTATGCTTAAGCTTAGGCTTAGTCTTTCCATCTAAGAATCGGACCCACTTCTGCCCTATGCCCCAATCGAATGGACGGGCTGTCATCGTGGGCGTAGATTGGCCGCGGGGCCTGGGTGAAGGAGATCATATTCTGAGCCAATATATCGTTGCCCCCTACATACGGGCAAACAGACAGACCGACAGACTCCGGACAGACAAACAAACAAACAACCCGGGCTAAATAGTGCCCTTTGAGGGGGCTGAGAATGTCCACATCGGCCGCCCGCGATCTAGGGATCTTCTAGGGGGCGGGGTGGGGGGGTGGGGGGTTCTGAAATTTGAGAATTGAAAGGAGCCCCGGCTACTCATTGGGGCTGAGATTTGGTGCGTTAAATTCTTGAATGAACGCTTTGTAAACAGCGGAAGCTAGCGGAATTTGTCGGAAAAAGTGGCTGAAGCCTAGGAAACTCTAGAAAAAAGAGCGAACATCCTCATAAAAAGCTTCAAAACTCGATAAATCTAATTTTTTAACGTTTGAAATGAGCGGAATCTGTCGGAACAACTATGAGAAGCCTGACGAAGTCTCAAAAAAAACTAAAAAATTAGAAAGCTCGATAATTCCCAACTTTTCCAGATGTCCCTCGTCGACGAGGACATGCAGCTCCTCCAGCAGCTCCTCTCCCTCTCCGACAAAATCGACGAGATCAAGTCGGGCATGCGGCGGTGTCGCAGCGAGCGCAAGCTGTCCGCCGCGGCGTCGAGTAGCGATGAGGAGGACCGGCCATTGGTGAGTTTTGCAGCATGAACCTAAGCCTAAGCTTAAGCCTAAGCCTAAGCCTAAGCCTAAGCCTAACCTAAGTTTAAGCCTAAGCGAAAAACGTTTACGCAATGAAGTTTCATCGTAACCTGCTCGTTTCAGGATCCACTCCCCTCTGAAGGTTCCGCCGTGACCAACCTGTACGTCGACAGCGAAGCGCCGCAGTACTTCTCGCGCAAAAACTCGGTCCTCCGCATCCCGATCCCACCCCGGTCCAGCAACCGCTTCAACCGGAGACCGGTAAGCTTTTTTCGAGGTGTTAAGGTATCCTTATAACGTGTTAAACTGACTCATTTGGCTTGAATTTCGTCATAATTCAATAATGTTAGTTTTAGCGGCTTCTAATCGATACATTTCAGCCCCGCCGTACCTCCGAAGCCCTCAAAATCAGCGTTGGGAAGCTGCGCGAGGAGACCGACGAGCTGGTCCAATCCGAGAATTCCGATGAACCCATCTCCCCGGCCCTCACATATTCCCACTCGTCGGCCAGTAGCTGCACAAGTGGTGGGTTTTTCGTGAAGTTTTAGACTGCCTAATAAGCTGGTTATAATAAGTTTTGGGCTTGGCCAGTTTGTGAGCCTATACCCTAATTTTTCAGGCTCCATCATCGCCAAGAAGACGCGCTCCTCGCACTCGTCGATCGACTCCGGTCTTCCGCCAACCCCTACTGAATCTGATTAAACTCATCGAATTCCAATCGACCCTATCGAAATTTCTCCACCTGCTTTGAATTAAGCCTAAGCCCACGCCTAAGCCTAGGCCAAACATCCGAAACTGCACTCTTTTTACCCTCGAACTTTGCCCGATCCACCTGACCACGAGGGGGAACTGTAAAAAAAGCCTGTTAAAATCCGCGAAAAGCGCATAAAATAGCGCGGGGATGGCCCGTAAAAATCGCCCCCTATTCGCGGCTTATCAACGGCTTCAGGCCAGGGAAAACTTCGTTCCTTGTTGCTGGAGCCAGGTGAAGCTGGGGAGGGAAAGTTGGGAAAGGCTAAAAATGCTCTAAAAAGAAAAGCCAGGAACCGTCTAAGCCAATCCTAAGCTTCCGACTACGCCTAAGCCTAAGTCTATCCTAAGCCTAAACCTAAGCTAAGCCGAAGCCAAGCCTAAGCCTGATCCTAAGCCTAAGCCTAAGCCTGAGCCGAAGCCTAAGTCTAAGCCTAAGCCTAAGCCTAACCTAAACCTAAGTAAAGTGGTCGGGGACCACTCCTAAGCCTACGCTCAGCTTCCACTCGCTAGTCAGGTGGCCCCAACAATATTTCTCACCCCCCAAAACTTTGCATTTGTGATCGAATATACCTTCTCAATCCTTCTATTCCTTTTCCCGCCATTGGACTGTCGATTTTCCCCCATTTTTCCACGCTCTCGTCAAAAAACCCGATTCCGCCTCGTTACCGGTATCCCCCAGCAGCCCAGTGAAATTTTGGACACTGGGCCTCGATTTCAGAAATTCTTTAATCGCCGTGGTCCAAAATTTTTGCCCCACCACCCCTCACTTTGCCATATTTCCATATACTTTTTTGAGCTGGTCTAGCAAGTACACTTTGAAGATGAATAAAAATTGTAAATAACTTTTGAATTATGCGTCCGAAATGACAAAACATGCAAATGAAGAGGGAGCCAGAGAGAGACAGAGGGAGAGCGAGACAGAGAGAGAACGAAAGAGCGAGTGAGAGAGAAGCGATAGAACGTGCGATAGAGCGCGATGAACCGAGAGACAACAACGAGAGACAGCGAGAGAGAGCGAGAGTGAGAGAAAGACAGAGAGAGAGAGAGAGAGAGAGAGAGAGAGAGAGAGAGAGTGCAAAATATCATAGATCAAAATTACCGTCCCTACATCACCGGAAATTTGCCACCCTTTTTTCAGGCGCTTCCCCCGAATGCCCTTAATTGTTGCTATGGGAATGGACCGGGGGCCCCAACCGGCTACAAAAGCTTTTGGGAGCCCAACTCAAGCCATAAGTCGATTAGTTTCGAGATTCCGGCCTGAACTCCTTGAAAATGTTCGCCGATGCGGTGTACAACGTTTCCGATTTCGACTTGCGCCCTGGGTTCTATATAAAGGTAAGTCAATGGTAGCGATACGCGCGAAATCTCAAACTGTAACGTGCGCGTAGAATAACGGCGTTGAAAGGAGTCAAACGTTGTCGATGCAGAGCTACGCGAAGCGCCAGTGAACGCGCTTTTAATGTGCCTTTTTACACATCAACTTTATCCTTATTTATTGTAGGTATACATTAAAACCTCTTTTTAAGGCAATGAACACGCTGGCCTGCCTGGGGCTGCCGTTCAACCTGCTCGGACTGTACGCCATTATTCGGCACTCGCCCGAGCATCTACAACGCATACGATGGCAGTTAGCAAATGCTCAGGTATGGAAAAATTAAAACGGTTGAAAACCGTTATAATCCACTGGAAAATTCAAAGAAAAAACTTATGGACGCTAAAAACCTAAAGAAAACTTTAAAATAATACTAAAACAGCTACTATGGCTCTTCAAATTAATTACAAGACTTTATGAGTGACGAAATATACGAAAATGGCCAAGAAAAAGTTTTTCGCGTGTTTTATGGTCTTTTTAAACCTTAGGATGTGATGGAATGCAATAAAAACTGCCATAATACAACATTAAGACAAATTAAAATACTTATTCCAGTTTTGGGCCCTATTTCAAGACTTTCTACTTGGCTTCTGCGTGACACCGGTCGTTTTTCTGCCCCTTCCGGCTGGGTATACTGCCGGGCTTTTCGCCCAGCTCGGCATCACCACCGAGCTCCAGTTTGTAAGTGATAAAAGTAATAAGATATCGATCAAAATCAACCTCTTAATGCTCCTTTTAACAAACACCAATAATCAAATCATTTCCAGGGAATGGTGGTCGCGGTGATGGCAATCTCCTGCTCGGCCAGCACGCACCTCGGGCTCTACCACTGGCAACTCGTGCTCCCCAACGGCCATGCTTGTAAACTGCCCTCAAAGTTGAAGGTATGGAGCAGAGGATTGAACATGTAAAAACAGAGAGGTGTAAGCAAAAAGGTAAATAACTCTTTACGTTGTCAAATGGGCTAGTTGGACCTGGAAGTTAAAAAGCTTGTAAACTCTCTCAATGTATAGCAGTTGAAGGCATATAAAACCTAGCATTAAAACATATGTAAATATAAGAAGAACATGAAAAACAATTGAAACCCCCCAAAGAAAGATAAAACCTCCCACGCGTTCAAAGCGTGGACTACAAACCAAAACAGACATTTGACATCTGCCGGTTCCATAAAGAACCTACCATGTTCCAAAGTTAGAGTGCATATATTACAGTAACATCCATACTTTAACTTTATTAAATTCTCGTAACCACAAATGTTTCCTATCGACACGCAGGCCTTGTCAGCAGTCATCCATTAGTGTGTTTGCTATTTTGCGCTATCAGTGTCCCAGATCACGATCTTCATTTGGGTGTTTGATACCATTCAAAGTGTGAATTTCATGATTCTGTTGCTTTTCTATCCGTTATAGCCTTTTTCCTCTTTTTCCTGTCCGATATACATACATTTTACAAGACCTTTTATCACCTTCTATACGCAACAAACCGCATTTCTAGCTGTAGAGGATGAAACCACCCTATTTATCCCCCTGCAAAATGTTGATATCGTTGTCTATGCGTTTACGTATACTTTATACACCTTTTTAAATGCTCTTTTTATCACCTTACTTTCCCAAAAACCCATTGCTAATTGCAGACGATGGAAGTCGGCCTGGAAATGCGGCGCCCCGAGCCCGCTGTCTCGCCGAATTTCGGACAACTCCTACAAAGTGACGGTGATACACCAACAAAACGCTACCGCGCCCCGCCACCCGCACGTCCGCTCAGCAACTGGCTGCCCGGCCGCCTGCCGCCGCATCTACGTGACGACGAGGAAACGATACGCCGCCTCGAGGCCAGCCTCAGCCCCCCGGATCTGCCGAAGGAGAATCGGTTACCGAAACGGGGCGAAAAACTAGACCATCTACTCACGCCCGACAGCGATGTCTCCACGATCGATTTCAACATCCATGCGGATTGCAAGCCGAACAATTCTGACGTACAAGACTTCGACTTACGCGCGTTGATCCGCGCAAAGCGACATGTAACCCGGCGGCCGGCAGCGAAAATGTACAAAACGGTTCGGAAGCCACATCCTGCGTTTTTGGGCAAGCGGCGGATAACGTTGGCTACGTGCCCGAGCAGTCAGGTGGGTAATATTTAATGAATTATATACTTAAAAATAAATGCTATAATTACTTTGCATCGTTTTTGCCTACCTTATCAACGTATGCTAAATTTTTATACCCAAAAGTCCAAATAAAGTTATCTCTAAAATTGCAATTATTGATAGAAATAGGAGGAGGTAGAAACGGTCGGAAAGCCTTTGAATCGAATTTCCGGCTTTATCATTTTTTATAAGGTTCTGTCAATTTTGCTATCTGCTCAAAACCTGTTGAAAAGTTGAACAAAAATTAAAAATTAAACTATCTGCTGAAAAACGAGCCTTTATTTAGAAATATTTACGTATTGGTATATTGAAAGCCTTAGAAGAAAAGTATTTTGTGATTTTGTTCGAAATCACAAAACCCTCGAAATTTAGGTGAAATACATCCACCCTGCCCTCCACTCGCTACTACCGCAAATCCCGCGATTCAAGCGGATACTCGGACGTCCAAAAAGCCCGGCAAAAATGCTGAAGCGAGCCCGGCGCGCCCTGCCGTTGCCCCGCGTGCTGCCCTACTACTGCAAAAACTGCCGGCTCAACACGCTCTCGCTCACCCACATCATCCACCACAACTGCGTCAAGCAACGCGTGTACAACCAGCCAGGCCATGTTGTTCAACAGCAACGCATCATCTTGGGCCACCGTTGCAAGGCGAATGGATGGATGGCGTTGTTGGAGCAGAGCACGAAGCCGCAGCGCTTTCATCTACACACTTATAGGTTGGTTTTGGCTATACGTTTGCTTTGGTTCTTTCGTATTGGCTGCGGAAAAGCGTTTTATGAGCTATGTTTTCCACTAAAAGTAAAGGAATTATTTCTACGTTTTTTTACTATCCCTTACGTGAAATTTTGATTAGAAAATACAAAAAAATAATACCAGTTTTCGCAGAAAAAGCACCGGTTCTACTAAAAACTCAAAATTTTAACAAATTTTATTGGTTTTTAAACGGTTTGGCCGCTCGAAATGCAACTAAATTTTTGCTAGAAGACTTAAAATAGTTTCTGATACGTTACCTCCCTCCAATTACTCTTTTTCTTTTAAACCGAACCGAATTTTCACATTTCCCCTTCAGAATCGACGATGATATGGACCCAATCTACCGAGGGCCTCGCACAGTGCCTCCAAGGTTTCCAACACCGAAAAAGGAGCGAGAAGCCGCGTCTAACGAGCCGATACCAGACTCCATCAAAATCCCGGCCCACTGCATGTGCGCGACGTGTGGCTGCGAGTTCGAGACGCACGAGTATTTCGATCATCTGGCCAGGGAGCCGAAATGTTTAGCCGCCCGTCGGCCACCGATTCCTATATAAAAGCACTTTATTTTTAATTATTCGCCGCCTTATCTCGCATCTCACCCGACCCTTTTTATTCGTAGTTTTTTGTGTGCTCGATTTATTAGATATTTGTATTCCCAATAAAGTATTTTCAAACAACAAAAAGAAACGGTGACACTGCAAGGTAACACTTAAAAAAATCGTACTACATAAATAGCTGTAAATGGTACAATGAAAAACTTCAACCAATCGTAAAAAGCGCTAAAATAAAAACTATTTTCGTAATTTTATTATAGGCTGCCGTTTCGATGTTGGCCTACTTTTCGTTGCCCGTCCTGCTGTTGACGACCGACGATCTTTTTGAAGACCAAGACGAGCAAAAGCGGCTGTTGATCGAGGTAAAAAGCTGCATTGTATTAAAACTATTTTAACTTTAGAATTACCCCATTTACAAGCCGGTGGCTCTGGTGCAGACGTCGCTCGTCTTCTACCTACCCGTCTTCCATCAATTTGCAAAGTTTTTGATGGTCACTGCAACAGTGTATGGGGTAAGTCAGTTCAAAAATGATCTCCTAAGCTTTACAAGCTGCTTTAAGACTATTGTGTTAGCTTTGAATTTGCTTCATAGTCTGTTGAAAATCAACCTTATTTTAACAAGTTCATCAACTTTCTAGACCTACCTGTGGCTGCAAGTCGGCTTCACCTGGAGCTCGATGCGCCAAGTGCGAGCGCTTCTCAAATACGCCGCCGATGATATGGACCCCGGCATGAAGCTCATCGCAAAGGGGATGAAAGTTAGAGTAAGCTGAGGAGCCTAAATTTTGGGTAATAATAACACCCGTAGTAGTACGAGTATTACCTTACCAAATGCCAAAACCTTCAGCTCGCGGTCTTCATGATGACGCTGGTGAAGCCGGCGATTTTCGTGGCGTTCATCATCTTTTTGCACATTTGGAATGCGAACGGTGTGGAGAGGCGGTTACGTAGAATACGTATCGATTTTCTAGAGCTCGTCAACTCGGCCTGGGTGCTGATCTCGATGCACGGGCTTATCCACACAATTGGACTTTGCTATGTTGAGAGCAACTATCGTAGGGCGATTCTGACGTTTATTGGTGGGTTTTCAGACCTCGAGTATTTAAAAACTTACAAAAATGTTTAAAAATTTGAGATTTTGAGCGATATCCGCCATTCTAGGGCAAAAAAAATCCCTAATTTTACTCCTTCAATCTAAATTGAAGAGTTATGCGTTTAACTACAGTGTAGAAACGAAAATCCGTCATCAAAATACCAAAAATCCTTTTTACGCGATTTCAGCACGCCTATGCCGTCGCCCGCGGCGCGGCCCAAAACCGCCACTCGACGGGGTGCGCTACCAAACAAACGAGGAGCCCGTGTCGCTTGGCACCTCACAAGTGACAATCCTCGAGGCGTAGACCAAAAAAAACGGGAAGTATTGGTAAGTAACACCTTCAATTATTCAAACAAAAAATGAATCCAAGTCCAAAATCAATAAATGTTTATTTCGCGGCTAAGAACGGTTCGAAAAGACACACAGAAATTCGAGCGGGTGGAACCGGATGAAAAGCGAATATTGCGCACATTGAATTGAATCCAGGTGACAGAATGAGACGAGACGACACTGACGAGCAAGAGAGATTCGATCGTGGGGGACGAGGGTGGGGGGGTAATCGGATGGCGACGTTTCCGGGATGTTCAGCCCTTCTTGTCGGCCCCGAAACAGTCACCGCCGACGCCGGCGAGGGTCTGGTAGTTGGGGTCGTGGGTGCCTGAAAATAATCGTTAAATGGGCCTTGAATTGTAATACAAAATTAGAAAGTTTTATCCGAAAACGCCGGTAAAAAATTTACTGCACCTCGGCTCCCCGTTGACCCCAGGGTGTAAAGCATACCAAAATACTCGTAAGACCAAGACGAACATTTTGGTATTTTGGTATGTAGGCCAGTAGGGAGCCTATATTAAAAAAAAATTGAACCCACCAGCAATGCCGCCAGCAGCCGGCGCCTTCGGGCCCGCGCCTCCACCACCTCCGCCGCCACCTCCACCAGCGGCCTTCTTGTCGGCGCCGAAGCAGTCGCCGCCAACGCCAGCCAGCGTCTGGTAGTTCGGGTCGTGGGTACCTAAATGATACGCAACTTTAATAGCCAAGAACTTGGCATTACCAGCGATTCCACCGGCCGCTGGGGCCTTCGGACCAGCGCCACCGCCGCCACCTCCTCCGCCGCCACCGCCGCCAGCCGCCTTCTTGTCGGCGCCAAAGCAGTCGCCCCCGACACCAGCCAGCGTCTGGTAGTTCGGATCGTGGGTACCTGAACACAAAAGATAAAAATAAAAAGACCATATCGTAATTACCAGCGATGCCGCCAGCAGCCGGGGCCTTCGGGCCGCCTCCAGCTGCAGGAGCAGGAGCAGCACCGCCTCCTCCACCAGCCTTCTTGTCGGCCCCGAAAACCTCGCCGCCGACGCCAGCAAGCGTCTGATAGTTCGGGTCGTGGGTTCCTGAAATAGAACAGCATTTTCGTAGATGGCTCGCTATGTAATGTTGCTACTTGTGTCCTACCGGCAATGCCGCCCTGTGCCGGCGCTTTCGGCGCGTTAGCAGGTGGCGCAGCCGGGGCGGCGCCGCCACCGCCGCCGGCCGCGGCAGGCGCTTTCCCGGGCGTGCCAGGCTTCGATTTTGCCGCGCCAGGAGGGGCACCGGGAGGAGCGCTAGGGGGAGCGCTTGCGCTGCTGTCTCCTTCCTGAATGACAATATCGGTAACGGAAATCCGAACGGAGGCAAGCCTGAGATAACAAAAAAGCACATCGTCGTCTCCTTTCTTCTTGCCACCACACTGGGCTAACACGTAGCCGCAGACGGCCGCCTGGCCGATGAGGAGGAGGGGTTGTGCCATTGTCGACAACGATCTGTAAAACAAGCAATACGATTCAACAAAACCGCTTTGAAAACCCACCGGTCGACCGTTCGGTGCACCGGTAAGTGCTAGGGCCGTAGAATCAATAGATTTCAACCCCGCAACTCTATTTGAATCAGGATCCTGCCGAAATGTATCCACTTCCGGGATTCAAAGTTACGCACGGAAATAGACACCCACTTTTTAAACCCCAAACGACTTTTGCATGAGTTACGTATGCGCATGTGCTCTTGCCCTCTGTGCAACATCTTTTTAACTAACATATTTATTCAAATAATCATACATAAACAAAAACAAAGCAAACAAAATGAACACGTGCGATTCAGGCGTTCGTGCGCCGTCCGTCGAGGGGCCGGTTCATGTAGGAGAGGCGCTTCGTCATCTCGGCCCAGTCCACCGGCTGTCTCTTGTCGTCACCACGGTTGCTGCTGTCGCCCTTGCGCGGAAGGCGGAAATTATCCCTAAAATCGAATAAGAGGCCAGAGACTATCACATACTTGTAGACCTTGATCAGGGCGTCTCCGCGCTCAGCCCATTCGTCGCTTTGGTAGACGGGTTCAGGAATAGAGATCGGCATTGGGCAGATCTAAACAAAAAAGTGGCAAGAAGTTAAAATATTACCTGATGCTCGAAGCATAGTGCCATGACAAGCGACTGGAGACTATCTTGTGTAATCTCCGGGATATCCGAGTGAACGAGTGTATACTGGCTGGCCTTCGCCGTTCCCTGAACAAGAAGATAAATAAACAAGCGTAAACAAGCTTGCCTGGAGCGGAGTGTGGCTTTGGATGTAAAAGTTCGTCCGGTCAGTTCTTACAACGTCTTGATCAACGACAGTGAGGGCTTCAGGGTTCTCCACACCGCGGGGGCCGTTCCGGAAGAAGCGCTTGTGATGGCGCTTGGTGACGACGGTAACGGCGAAACGAGGACGATAGCCTGGCTTGTGCTCGTCGCAAGCCTCCTCCAGCGCCGAAAGTTCGTTGCGCACCACCTAAAACGTAAGTAAATGAAAACCACAGCTAACAAACCATGTCGTATTGTCCTTCCGATACACCATCACGGAAGACAAGGATTTGTTCCGGAAGCTCCGGTCCTCGATGTTGCAGCCAGTGGCGGAGCATCCACTTCATACGTTCGTTGAGCACGGAATCTTCGACCCGCTCGCCAGGTTCTTGATACGCAAAGTCTCCGACGAAGAGATTGCGGTTCCTCGACGCGTTGTGTGAGAACTAAATCTAGGTTAATGCAACCAGCCATAATTTACCCCGACGACCGAAGGGGTATCAGCCGCAATGCCCAGCGCACGTTCCGCGACTGTTTGGCGTGTTGGGTGGCAGACGTCGTAACCGAAAATGAGCGTCGAACCGAGCCACAGACTCGAACTAAAACAAAGAATAAATATACGCTCAGAAACTTACGCAAATGCTTCAGGTGCGACCACATGGTTCAGTCCGGCGGCTTTCATATTCAACTTGGCAAGAATGTTCTCCATGGTCGCCGCACCACCGCGAGTAGATTTCTGGACGACCTGTAGAGCCAGGTGCTGCGTGACGATTTGGTACTTCGACTCCAGGTATTTGAGCTCTCCATGTGTCTTATTCTCGGCCGGATCAACGTACAAAACGATGATTTTAGCATCAGGGCCGCGTGTTTTGCGCTCAGCACGTGCCTAAATTGACATGCATCGTAGAAAATAGCAGCACACCTTTTCGAAGATATTGCCCTGCGTCATCTCAGCGTTCAGGTTGGTTGGCTCTTTGATGAACTCAATCTGACGAATCGACATGCCCTTCTTCGTGGTCGAAGTCTTCAGCACCGCGAGGAAGTTTTTCAGCGCATCGAAGACGACATCTGGGGGTACGCGGCTATTGGGCGGGCCGCTTCCGTCACTTCCGTTCCAAATAACGACAAGCATGTCGATGTTGGCTCCTTCTTTGTATTTAGCGTGGCCGCTGCGCCAGGTCGCCTAATCACTAGTTTAAGAATCTAGCCAATTTTACCTTGGAGGCATCTGTCGGGGCCGCCAAATTGTTGCCGTATTCGATTTTCGGAGCGCTACGGCGGAAGCCCGTGGTTTGAAGCGGGGTCGTATCGATGGTGACACCGAACCTAGAAGCAGTACAAATTTACAAAACCAAAAAGATCCGTACTTCGCAAAGATCTCGTTGTTTCTTCCCAGATTCAGCGCGTTGAGATGGTTGTTGATCATTGCGACGCGTTGAGTGGGTGGCCAGGCGCGCTCCGGGTTCTCAAGCGCCTTGGCAAGCGGGACTCGCTGATTCGGGCACACCACCAATTGCTCGATCGGATAGTAGAAATCCGGGCCCTGCATCCTCTTTTCAACGACCACGGGCCAGTTCATGTGCCTAAATCCATCGTCATAAACGAAACACTTTGGTACCGGATGAGGATTCCTTGCTCCTTGAATCTATCGGCTAGCGGAACTTCAATATTGGATCCATGAACCCGAGCCGTGCAGTCCATGATAGTCTTGAATTTTAGCTCTTGGATTTCCAAGCCCTGGCAGACAAAGGAGCGTTTGTTGGCGTCTTTGGTTTGAAGTCGTATGCCTAAAAACATTGAAGATGCGGCAAAGTATTCAAACCTTTGAGCTGGCGGTGCACCAGCTTCAGGGACTTTTCGTTCCAGGTCACTTCATCGGGGCTTCTTCTTTCACAGAGCGCCGTGACCATATTGATGAGTGGCTCGTGGCGGTAAAAATTTCCCAGCTTTGCATCGATCACTAGGGCAGTAATAAGACGATCTTCCCCGCTCATGCCGTCAACAAAGCAAGTACCCTAAAAGCGAAGTTTCGCATAACGTCGATTGTACCTTATTGAATCCTGGCTTCCGTTCTTGACCGTATTTGATCGCGGTAGAATATTTAGGGTCGGTCAAGTAGCCACGGCCGGATCCGAAGAACATATAGTCATTCCTAGGAAACGAATAAATCTAAGTGCTTCAATCACTTTGCGGCTGCAGCCTCGTTCGTGAGAAGCTCGTAGAATTGCCGAAGCGGCCGATCGACGTCTCCCAACTTGCCGTCCTTCACCTTATCTTCAATGTCGCCAATGCGGAACCGCTGATCTCCAGTCCTAGGACCAAATAAAACATGCAAGGAAAAATCTTACATGGTAGGTCGAATCGTTACACGTAGCTCCGCGGTATCACGCGAGTAAAACAGTTCGCGGACCTCCGGCGGCATATCAGCGAGTGCAAGTGTCAAAGTGCCGTGGTGCTGAAAAAGGAAGGGTTGCATCAACAACAATTATTATACCGGCTTCAAAGCAGCCTCGATGTCCTCATTCGTGAAGAGAATGTTCTGGCCGTCAAAGACACCAGCAGCACTCTGACGCATGATGCTGTAAGCCTCGAGGGCAACACGCAAGGCAGCACGAATAATCTCCGACCGGCGGATGGTCTCGCTACTGAAGCAACAAAACTTGAAGGAAGGAAAGCAACCCACTCGTCGCGGACACCTCGGTTCAAGGAGATGACTTTTTCACCGCGCTCGCCGTCCTTGATCACGAGTTCCACTCCGATGTCGTAGCGAAACACCCACTGTTCACGCGCAATCCTGATGCGGTACATGTTGGTTCCCAGCGCAACCTAAACAGCATTGCAAATAAGAACACGAGAAAATACCGTTTGGAAACCCTGACGGTTGGCCGGTGCGATGCGTGGGTGGAGACTGTCGCGAATAGGCAACGGATTAGCCAATGCATGCTGCAAGTCGAGGTCCTGAAGCTTCAGCGACGAGAGGCTCTTCGTGTCGACTTCAGAATCATGTTCATAAGAGAGGAGCCCATCTTCAGTGTTCGAGCCAGCACCTAATCAATAAATTATTGAAGCAAGCCAAAACCTTACCACTGTCTTCAACGAGTGTCGATCCGTTGCCGCGTTCGAGTGTCGAAACCGAGCTTGTCGACGTGGCCCTCGAAGCGTTGGTGCGGGGGAGCGGGCCATTGAAGAGAGGCAAGTGTCCGTACTTTGCATCCAGGCGCATAAGCTCACGCAGCTCAGCTTCCTCCTCTTCGGGCGTAGGCGGCTTGTAGTCGGAGAAAAGTTGGTAGGCGAGTCCACGCATTTTCTGAAAAATTATGTGATCAGGTGAATCCCAGACGTGAGAGGCGGAAAAAAGTGATCAGAATTACCTAAAAGCGAAAGGCTGAAAGAGCTGAACAACAAACCAGGCAGGCGCAGAAAAAAAAGCAAATTGAAAGCAGAATGAAAAAATGAAAGACCAACGAAACAAAAAGCCGTTTTTTTGAGAATGGCGAGAACGTTGCGGGCCCTCGGGTTGATTTTCAGCGCTACGGTAGATGCTTGCGAGCAACTGGCCGCTGTGGGACCCGGCTAACAGAGTAACGAAACGGAATTTGCGCGGAACAAAGTCATGAAAATTTTTCCACGAGAAATTTTTGAATGTTCATTTTTACTGGATGTTGAAAGTCAAGCTGTAGAAAATATGGTTTTATTTTAAAAAACGAGGAGGACACTTTTACAACTATTGGCATCTGTCGCCTTCCTTCCGGGGCAGACCTGATCCTCCAAGGGTGATGGCGGCTACACGCTTTTTTGTAACTGCTCCTTCTCTCGATCTCTAATTTTTTATTGTCTCTACTACAATAATAAGAATCGTCCTATGAAACGCTCGAGACGCTCCTCTCCAATATATTTGCAACAAAATCTGGTAAACGACTTGTCGATCCACCTTCGAAATCGTTTAGTAGGATTTGGATTGCCTAAACAGTGCTTTCGCGAAATTTCGTTGCGGCGTTCAGGATTTTTTACAAAAACTACCCCGAAGTACCAGCCATTCTGACCAACATCGCATTGCAGGCCGTTCGGACTTCAGTTTGAATTGTGCTGCGTCGATTTTAGCCGTTTTTGGAGCATTTTCTGGTAAGAAATCTGCTGTGCATAGTCAGAAACCGGTTTTCAGCGGGGTTCCCCCGAGTTTTGGGCCGAGTCTTTTATGACGTTCCGCCCTGCATCTATGGCTAGGACGCTGGCTTTCTTCGGAGCCCGAACTTTCAGGCTTATATTTTCTCCACGAATCCCCGGGAAGACCTAAACGTCTGAGGTAAGTTTTAAACTGGATTGCACGCGCGTAAAATTGACAAAGTGACTTCTTTTCCTCATCATTTTTTACCATTGTTTGCCGGGTACTTTAAAAACACTTTAATTCATGCCATAAATTTTTTTTCCATAGGCTAGGCTTCATTTTCTCTAACCTTTTCCATTTTTCATTCACCGAATCCAATTTTGGCGACGACCTCGGGAGGGCTCCCGCCTACCCGTTCCCATGCCCCCATAGGGTTGTGCTTTCTGCTTTTGACTCCAGCGCTTCTCTCTCTCTCTCTCTCTCTCTCTCTCTCTCTCTCTCTCTCTCTCTCTCTCTCTCTCTCTCTCCCTCTCTCCCACTCAAGGACAGTCTATGTGCCGCATTTGGAACCATCACTACCACCTCGCCCCAGCTGCTGTGGGTCGATTTTCACCGGGGCGTCCCTCAGGCGCTTTACGGGTTTGATTTTTCGTCTTGGACTTAGGCCGAAGCCGAAGCCTATGCCGAAGCTTGTTCTCGATTTTTAAGTGTTCCAACCTTGACATCCTGAAAATCCTTGCCACACTTTTGTATAGCTCGAGATCTTGCAAGACAATTCCGTGCCTATTTTTTCTCATTTTTCCAAAAACCTTCCCAAAAAATCCACACTAGCTTACCAACTAGAAGCTCAGCATCAAGCAAATATTTGTTTCGCCTCGACAAGCCCCGCCCACCGAGAAGTGATCACCCAGTTTTTTGTGTCTACCGGGGTATGCCTTCGATTTTTCCGGCAAATACTGATAACAGCCCCGGGGTCAATTGTTCTCGAATTCGGGCCCGGATCAGGTGGTCGTCGCGGGGGGAATTAGACAGTTTTATTAGACGCTAAAACTCGCCCTGGCGGCTCTTTGAATTGGCCGAAAGTACAGAGAGTCTTGGGTGGTTGGACCGTTTTTTGGCTCAGAAACCGGAACTTTTAATATATTTTTGAAAGGGCTGTTAGATGGAGCTTGCTAGCTAGGAGTTGGGAGCTGTAAGCTAAACATTGGTTAAAAATGTCGGTGTTGCTCCTTGCTCCGTTTATATTCTTTCTGGCTCTCTGTCAGCTCCCTGGCCCCAGCTCCTTCAGCTTTTCCTTAGCTCTCGTGCTCCCGGCTCAGATCTGTTTTTATAGGGTGATATTTTATGATTCTCATTATTCATTGGACTTCTAAGGCTCCAAATAGCTTTCTTTTCCCCAGCTCAATCTCCTACAATTGGCGGCCTTCATGCGCAATTCCTGGATTGCTCCCGGCACCCAGCTCCCAGCTCCTTTAATTTACCTTTTTTTGCCTCGTTTTTCCCTTGGTAATGCATTAAGTCTATTTAGTCTATTTCACAGTTTATTTATCCTAACTGATCCTCCAGCGGGACCTTTGTGACGCAACGCCCCCGATCAGCTGACTGTTTTTTTTTGTTGGAGCGCCCCATCCCCGGATTCACGTTCCTCCAAGCTACAACTCACGATTTCCATTTTAAATCTCATGCTCCAAATGAGCTCGAGCTCCCTAGACTTTCCCGTTACACAAAATAACCTGGAACCGGCCACCGGCTCGCGGTTCCTAGAGGTCCAGTTTCCCCCAATCTCCTTATTTTCCGTCTCAAGCTCAAAAATTCAGATTTTATCGAGCTCGACCTCCCCGACTTTCTCATACAGACAAAAACCCAGGAAAAACCGGTCAACAGCTCGCGGTTCCCAGCTGGGGGGCACGGGGTGGTTGAAGGTTTTTGCGGGGCTTACGAAAACCGCCTAAAAAGCCCCAAAATCTGGGGTGTAGATAAGGAGGAAGGGGTTGAGTGGGCTGGTCATACGGGGGTGAGCAGAGTGTATTTAGGTTTTGTGAGGTGTATTTGAAATTTTGAGCTCTGACCGGGTGGATTTCTTCAGTTTTTAGCCATTGTCTCCCCCCTCTCTCTCTCTCTCTCTCTCTCTCTCTCTCTCTCTCTCTCTCTCTCTCTTTCTCCCTCCCTCTCTCTCTCTCTCTCTCTCTCTCTCTCTCTCTCTCTCTCTCTTTTTCTCCCTCTCTCTCTCTCGCTCTCTCTCCCTCCCTCCTGGACGCGCTAAATCCGTGGAATATTTTACGACACCTTACCGTCGCTACCCCTTTAGAGTATTTACGCTCCCGCTCAATTTCTGCTATTCTCTCTCTCTCCCTCATGCTCTCTCTTTCTCATTATGGCTCATTCTCTGTCTCTCTCTCTCTCTCTCTCTCCCCCACCTCGAAGTGCTAATCAAATCCTCAATTAAAGTTTCTATTTGCCCTCCAACCCTTGGACCATCCCCCCACCTCCCCGAGTGCCCAGTTCCGGGACTTTCGATATTTCGGGCCCCGCAATGACGGTTTGTTCCGGTTCAGCGCCCTACTCGGCGCCTTTTTTGGGTCCACCCCCCGAGAGGGCCCCCCTCCTTCTGTTTGTTACGCGTGCAAATATGGCCGTTTTTGTGTCGCAGCCTCTGTTCGTCTGTTTGTCCCCGTGTATTTGTCCCAATTCCTCCTAGTGGGCCGGCTGATTCAAGTAAGCCATTCGGTATACTTATACTACCATCATAAGCCACGCTAATTTTTCTGTCTTCCGATAATTTTTTGGCAAATATTTGGCGGGTGGCCGGTGGCGGAATTTTTGGATTAAAGGTGCATTTCGTTAATTACCGAGATACTGTATCTTGGGTGTTTTTGAGGATTTTTTGGGGGTTTACATCGTGTAATTGGTTGAAGCAACGGACGGATTCTCGTGTTTTTTTTCACTTTCTTGATTTTGTCACGAATAAGCGGCGCGGATCTAGCTGGCAGCATCCCTTTAAAAATCGGAATATTTCACTAGCTAAATTGCTCTCTCTCCTCTCTCTCTCTCTCTCTCTCTCTCTCTATCTCTCGCTCTCTCTTTCTCTCTATCGCCAACTGGCTCTCCGTCGCTCAATCTATCACTATTTATCTCTTCTATTTCTCGCTCTCGCTCTCTCTCTCGCGCTCTCGCTCTCTCTCTCTCTCTCTCTCTCTCTCTCTCTCTCTCTCTCTCTCGCTCTGACTCTCCCGTCACCGAAAATTCACCTAATTTTTCAGACACACTATAAAATTTGACGACATTTTGACATAATTTTTCATTTTTTCATCACGTGTATACGTTTCTTTCTTGTTGTTATTCTAATCGCCCTTTGTTGCACAACACCCTTCCCGGAAATCGGGGATGAATCAGCTTCCCCTCCCCAATCGTTTTTCTTTCGTATTAATAGGATTATTGGACGGGGTTGAGGGTCGCTTTGTTTGTGCGGAGCGCGTGAATTTCGTCATTTCTAGGGCAATTTTATTTCCCTGAAGATGTCGGAAATGCCCTCTGGTGATTGTATTGTTTTGAAGCGAGAGAGGGAGAGGGAGAGGGAGAGAGAGAGAGAGAGAGAGAGAGAGAGAGAGAGAGAGAGAGACAGAGAGGGAGAGGTCAAGATCCGGTGTAAATACCTTTGTTGGTGGGCTTCTCGTATTTATAAAGGGTATTCTGCGGTGGGAAATAACGCTCAATTTCGTACTCAAGCGCTTCTTGACCTCTACGAAGTTTGTTTTTCTAAAACATGCTCCAACTTCTGGTATATTTATTTACCTTTTGCTCCCGTATCATAACAAACAGATCTGTAGCCCCAATACAGCCAAGTCACCAGCTACAGACGCGTCAGTTCGTACAATGTCGGACTGCCTACCTTTCTCTCTCTCTCGCTCTCGCTCTCTCTCGCTCTCGCTCTATGCAAATTCCCGAGCTCTGGCGGCCAAATTGCTGCAATTCCAAGGTCGTTCCATCACTTCCTGCTCCGTTCGTATAGAGTAGTGTAGTGTATATTTTTATCTTCTTCATGTCCAATGTCATTGCGTAACCGAAAAACTCAATTTTTTAGTGCCGGGCCTCAAAATGGAACGGGTCAAGCTGGAGCTGAACCTCGACAATCAGCTCTACGCCCCCGGGGATCATGTTACGGTAGGTAATTAGGCATTAATTTATATTTAGATATTTGTCATTTGTAGTTATGCATGGTTAGTAGTATTGTAGCGGAATCTCATCTTCATTTTTCAGGGTACCGTGCGCCTGCATGCCCCCTACGATGTGCCCGCCGATCGGCTGACAGCCCATTTTTCTGGGAAGGCTACGGTGTGGTTTCAGGTAAATTTTGGTTACTTAGCTTAGACGTGCCTAAGCTTAAGCCTAAGCCTAAGCCTAACCTAAGCCTATGTCTATGCATATGCCAAGCCCAATCCCAAGTCTAAGCCTAAGCTTAAGGCAAGCCTAAGCCTAAGCCGAAGCCTAAGCCTAAGCCCGTCTAACTCTAAACGTTCAGGAATACGAGAAAACCCAAACCTACACGGCCTCCAAGGAGATGGCCGACGAAGAGCTGGTCCTATGGCGATTCGTTCCGGCTGGTCAACTTTTAGAAAACTCCGCAGAAGAGGTAAGCTATCGATAAAGCCTGTATTTTTTTAGGCTTCCACAGCTCAGAACTCTGCGGTGATTCCGACACCTTGCGTGTACCGCTTCCGGTTTCTGGTGCCGCACTCGGCTGCGACATCTTTTAGCTATCCCAGCTCTCCGGGACATGTTCGGTACTTTGTAAAGGTTAGTGTTAACTACGTACTAGCAGTATTATGCTTAGTCTTAGGCTTAAGGCTTGGGCGTAGGCTTACACTTCCTTTTCCAGGCCTCCCTCAGCCTCTTCGGCGACGTCCTCTACACCGCAGAACAACAGGTTTCGATCGTGGCCCCGAATCGTGTGCTGCGAAGCGTCGCGTCGCGCCCAAAAAATCATCAGAAGACGTTCAGCTTTAACAAGTGGGTTAAGCCGCTTCGCTTCGGCTATGCGGCGGTCGCGCCGCTGCAAAACTTAAATGGCAACCGCTACGCGTTTAAAGTTTCAATTCAAAAATTTAGGGGCCGATCCGTAGAGGTGGAATGCCGACTGGAGAAGGCGTATTTCACATCAGTTGAAAAAGTTCCGATGGAAATTCGGATTCAGAATCGGTAGGTTAGACATATTTAGCGTTATTTTCTGGTTGAAATCCTTGTAGGGTATTTTTAAAGGCCAATTGGAGGTTAATACATAGCTTTTTTGAGAAGTTTAGGCCTTTCCGGTCACTTTAAGATGATTTTAGCTGGAAACAATCCCTAAAATACGTCCATATCAACGTCGTCCGGCGGCTAGACTGCCAGGGAGCCCACGAGAAGTACGAGGAGGTCACGCTGAAGAAGGTCTACAACCACGATTGTACAGGTAGGAGAGAGCGGGAGAGAGAGAGAGAGAGAGAGAGAGAGAGAGAGAGCACGAACCTGTGGGATAATACCATTTCAGGAGTCGGTCTCCCCGCCCATCTCACCAAGATCCCGGTGAACGACTCCGTGACGTTCCGCCCCGACCTGAACTTGCCGGCGTTGACGCCAAATTTTGCGGTGGGGGAGGCCTAGTACTTCTTCTGAATTTTCTGTTTAGGTAGACGACATCATGCGCCTGGAATATTTCATCAAAATCGCCATCGGACGGGCCCACAATTTTGTCATTGCCGAGATGATGGTACGGTACAGCGTGAGAGAGAGAGAGAGAGAGAGAGAGAGAGATAGCAGAGATCCTTTACGCCTCCGTATTTCAGATCCCGATCCAAATCGTCTCCGAGGTGGTCGACAAGGACTTGAACGCCAACGAGGACAGCGTCAGCGACAAGGAAAATGTCGATTTGGATGGTGGGCTTTTTAGCTCTTAATTTACTTCTATAAACTTTATTAAATTTATCTAAATCCAATATACCCTTTTTTAGCCCCTCTCATCGATTTCTCCACACCCACCAACCACTACAACCCATTCCTATCGCCGCTGGCTACCGTCGATTTGTTGGCGTAAAATGCCGAAAAAAAACGCTTAATTTCTTTTATCAATTTGCCTTTTTTAGCAATTTTCTATGCAAAAATAGCCAAAAATCCACTCGAGCTTTAGCCCTCAATTGCTATTTATCTTCACGATCATCTTTTTCCAATCCTCTGCCGTTTCCAGGATTTTAAAGGGGCCGTGAAGTAAAAATATCTATGAATTCGAGGAAATACAAACTTCAAAACTTGACGGCCCCTTTAAAGGCCATTTCCATGCCGTGCCAATGCCGTTTGAGTGCTTTCATTGGTGCAATTCGTACGCTTTTGTACTTTGTAGTCCAATTTTTCTATTTTTGAACCCAAGCCTAAGCCTAAGCCTAACCTAAGCCTAAGCGTAAGCCTATGGCTAAGCCTAAGCCCAAGCCAAAGCCAAAGCCTAAGCCTGCTTCCAACACCCATTAATGCTTCTTCACCACCCGCTCGTCGCATAATGCTAATAAACGATTCCAATTCCATCCCAAAAATGCTTTATTAGCAACCCAAAAAACAAGAGAACACGCGAGAGATCGGGAAGGTGCATACACGAGAGGGAGATACATAGGGTGGGTGTAGATGCACATCAAGATGGGGGAGGGTGGGCAAAAAAAATGATGCGTCTGCAAGTCGAAAGAATGGCTTGGAGTTTGTAGTCAGGACGTTTTTAGCTGTGCTGGAGCGGCACAGTGTAGGCAAGCTGGAAAAAAAATTGGATTAATCACGTCCTAAAGCTAAAAACTGACCCCCGGTTGGATGGTAGAGTACTCCTAGCGCCCGGAGAGGAGGGCGGCGGCCTCGCTTTCACTCTGGTCATGGGACTGAAAAAGGTGGTAGGTTGTATCGATCTCTCGCTCTCTCGCTCTCTCTCTCTGCTCTCTCTCTCTCTCTCTCGCTCACCTCCTGATTCCCAGCATCTCGCGGGCTCATCTTCGTGCGGCTCGACGACTTGTTGTTGTTCACCTCGCGACGGCTGCTATTCGACTAAAGGCTCGATAAAAGTAAGCCTAAACCTAAGCCTAAGCCCAGCCCTACCTTTGACGACTTCTTCCTGCCGCCGCGGGACCCAGACGGACGCTGAGAGGAACCAGATTTTGGCCCATCGTACGTGTCATCCTCATCCTCGCCAGCATCCAGAATCTTGGCCTTGCCGCGCTTGCGCTGCTTCTTCACGTCCTTGGTCACCGCCCACCAGGCGACCATCGAGACGAGCACGAGCGTGAGGAGGATGAGGCCGAGGATGCTGGCAGCTAGAAAAGAGTTAGCGAGAGAGAGGGAGAGAGAGAGAGGAAGAGAGAGCGAGCGAGAGAGAGAGCAACACCTACCAATCACCCAATAGTTGTCGGGCTCCTCTGGAGGGTCCGTAGCTTCGAGCGGCTCGTTTTGCACGTCTTTGCAGCAAGTCTAAAGGCTTATTCTTAAGTTTGCTTTAGGAATATAAAAATATTTTAGAAGCCCCCCCCCGATAAGAGAGAAGAGAACCTCTAATCTAGCAGAATCACAAAACACCCACAAAGTCCTCATCTCCAGACAGGCAACCCTCGTGGCACGAGAAGCATTCGGTTGTGTTCTGAATGACTCTGCGTGAGCTCAAGAATCGGCTTCGGCTGAGGCTTCGCTTAGACTCACGTACCGTTGATGTCTGGTTCCCCTCGCACTGCATCACCGGCGTGCAGAAGCTCGGCGGCGAGACGGCCAGCGACCAGGTGCGGTTGCACTTCGGGAGGATGATCTGGAAATATTGATCCTTTTGGCTCATTGGTAGAGTGCTAGGCTTCCACTCAAACGGCCCGGGTTCGATCTCTTGCGGGTCAGCCTTTCGCTTTTTGGCAAATAAGCCAACCTTGCCCAACTTGGTGCGCTCCCCCTGAAGAGAGGGCTTGTTGTCGCGAGGGGGCAGTTTTGACGACGGGGCTGGAGTTGTGGAGCGGTTGGAGCTGTTCAGCGGCTCGTCGGTCGGCATAGTGTCGTTGGGGCCGAGCTCGACGATCTGAAGCAGTGCGATGAGAGAGAGCGAGAGAGAGAGGGAGAGAGGGAGAGAGAGAGAGCAGGGGAAGTCAAAATACGCACCATGGAGTATCTGTACACCTCGGTGGCCATCACCTCGTTGCACCTTTCGCCGTCGTACCCGACCGTGCAGCCTGGAATTCAACGAGTTGGTGATGGTAGGGAGTGTATACCAAAGCCAACTTCGAATGGTAAGCCTTAGGCTTAGTCTTATAGACTGGCTTAGACTAATCCTAAGCTTAAGCCTAAGCCTAGGTCTAATCCCAAGCCGAATCCCAAGCCACCCACGGCTGCAGTTGCTAATCGGGTCTAAGCCGGGCAAGCAGGCGCAGCTTCCGTCTCCAAGACAGTAGGCGTCGAAGCCGCATAGGCCCTCGGTCGATTGGGTGGTGTTCGCCTGAAAATCCCTCGTTCACTCGTTCTCTTTTCCCCGCTATCTCTCTCTCTCTCTCTCTCTCTCTGCCTTTCTCTCACCGCTCTTGCGCACGGCTTCTTGCAGGTGTCGTCGCTGATCAGCTCATCCTGGCACACTAAAAATGCAAAAATAAAGGGGTGTGACTTAGCGACATACGCATGCAAGACCTCGAGTCCGAGCGGCACACGCATTTCGATCCGGCCTTGTCGCAAAGCGCCTCTGGCCCGCATTTGAGGGTGCACTACAAGGTGACGGTTGAAAGCCGAAGCCTATGCCTGTGCCTAAGCCTAAACCGAAGCCTCAGCCTAAGTCCAAGCGAAAGCCCAAGCCGAAGCCCAAGCCTAAGCCTACGCCTATGAATGAGCCAGCCTGAAGGTGCGATAGAAAAATCGATACCTCCTTGTCACATTTGTCGTCGGGCACCTTTGAGAGAGCGCAGCCTAAAAAATGGCTCTACTTGCAGTATCGGGCAGGGGGAGGGCTAGCCGAATTCCAAAAATGTCTAATAACGTCATTTTAACAATTTCAATGGTCATTTTAGTTGTTTTTCAACGGAAAAACTATCGAAAGATTTAGCAATATCTAACGAGTACAAATTTTGTTTAAAAGTTGGCCATTTCGGTAGAAATCGTACTTTTTGAACTGGGGAAGCCCCCCCCCCGCTACAAAACCAGCTCCGCCAAAAATACCGACTTGTGTCCGGGTGGATGGTGGTGTTCCACATGGGAAGGCATTGCGGGTTGTCGCCGCGCAGGTAGCACAGACCGTCGCATTTTTTACCCTGGAAAGTGGGTACCTTACTTTACCTCACTGTCTATCTCTCTCTCCCTCTCGCTCGCTCTCTCTCTCGCTTTCCCTCGCTATTTCACACTCTCTCTCTCTCTCTCTCTCACCGGACAACGCTTCGTGCACAGCTCGTCGTAGAAGAAGAACGCGTGCTTAGGGTTCTTGCAGGGAAACTTGTCGAGGTCGCAGGTGATGCTGGGCACGGCGGAGACGTTCCACGACTGCATCAGGCTACAGTATCCCAAGCAGTCGTTTCCGCTCTCCTCGCACTGAAAAATCATTATTGCATGGTTTTTACACGGTTAAAAAGGAACTTAAACGGCTAAAAAACGCACTTTCATGTTGCACTTCGGGCCGCCGAGACCCTTGGGGCAACCTGAAAAATACAGTAGAGGCAGAAAGAGAGAGAGAGAGAGCGAGAGAGAGTGAGAGAGTGAGAGAGAGCGTGAGAGGGACGTTCAACCCAGTTTAAAGGGACCGGTAACCCAAAAACCAACGCAGAATGCAGTCCGCGTCATCCCCAGTGCAGATGCAATTTCCATCCTTGTCGGCGTAGGCAGTCTTCCAGCCGCACTGCGTCGTCTCGTTGCAGTGCTTTCCGCCGAAACGGGGACCACCCACGCAGCCTGCAAGTGAGAGAGTGAGCATGAGAGCTCAAACCCACGCGCAAAGTGCCCATCCTGCATCTGCTGCTCCTTGCACATCCGATTGCCCGGCTCCATATCCAGACATGCCTGCCTTACGCGCCGATCGCACGTCATACAGTCGAACGTGTTCGCGTCGTCGGCGTAGATCACCTGCGAATTGGCAAATTTTGGAATATGGAGCGATACCGCCAAAAGCATGGCGAAGAAGAGGAAGCCGCGCATGTTGGTGGGCGGAGGAAGATGCTGTGTTTTTTGGTCCTTGAGATTCGGAAAATTTTTAGCATGCAAATTAGGTATTTCCGGATGCTGTAACTTTTGTGTAATGCCTGGCCTATTCGGGTATCTTGATTTCTTGAAATTTTCTTTCTCTCTCGCACTCTCTCTCTTTATCTCTTTCTCTCTCGTTCTCTCTCGCTCTCTCTATCTCTTACACTCTCTCACACGCTCTCTCACTCTGTCTTTCTCGCTTCAATCTATCTCTCTCTCCCTTGTTCACTTTCTCTCTCTCACTCACTCTCGCTCTCTCTCTCTCTCTCTCTTTCACGCTCTCACACATACACTCTCTCTCCTTTTTCCCCAGACGTTGTTGTGCGAGTTGATAGTTGTATTGTGATATTTCACCGCCCAAAAACCGGATTATCTTTATATAAATATCAACAAAACGAGGTAGTGAAATCATGGATGGGATGGAGAGAGCGAGAAAGAGAGAGAGAGAGAGAGTGAGAGAGATAGAGAACCAAATAGACATTCCCATCCATCAAATCGCAGTTTGCAGTAGTAAACGTGGGGATGTGAGATCATTTCTGGTTGTGGGTGATGAGATGCAGAGGGGTGGGCCGCGGATACGGTATTTCGGATGCACAATAACAACACAACAAAATAGAGGGACATACGGATTATACCGGATAATCCGTTTTTAACACGTTACTTTGAAAAATGCCAATTTGTCGGGAAGTATCGATTTTTTTTACCCTTGAAAATAGCGGTAAATTGGCAAATTTCCAAAATTCCAAAAATGTACAAAGAGCCGTTACAGTAACCCGGGGAGCGAGAGATCGTGAAATTGAATGATTGGGGATTTTAAAGGGATTCTGGGGGTACGGTATTGTAGTGTACTGTTACGTACTGTAGGGTACTTTAGCTTACGTACGTACGGAACCTACACTACGCTCCAAGCGACACCTTTGCGGGGTTCCTAGGAGCTGTACTGAGTCTTGCGTATCTACATTACGCTCGAAGTTACACACCGATTTGGGGTGTAAGTAGGAGCGTAGCGTAGCTTAAGCTACAGGAAAAAATTACGAAAAGTCTGGAGAACTAGCCTTTGGTGAGCAAACGATTTCTAGGGTTTTAAGGGACTGGGACAGGTAGGCTATGGAAGCGCACTAATGAAGCAGATTTCAGCGTGTCACAGTCCCTTTAAAGGTAGCTTAAAGGGCCATTAAATCGCAATTAACACGTCGTAATCTATTGGTTGAGGTTGGGGAGCCCTTCGTGGTTGTTGTTCTCGGCGGGGGCTTGCTTTTGCGTGCGCCGTGCGTAGATACGGCAGTTGAACGCCTGCGGCACGGACGTCATGCCCGGCGAGCGCTGCAGGGTCGGAAGTGGGGCTCCTTCTGCAAAGATTGGGATTGAGCACGCCGAAAAAGATGGGGGTTTCTGATTACGCGGTGAAAGTATCTAGCTTCCCCACGCTAGCAGACCAGTCCCGAAAATCTTCCCTGAACTCACCGATCTTCTCGAAGCGGAACTCCTGCAAGATGGTGACGAACAGGAGGAAGAGCTCGTGCCGGGCCAGCTTCTCGCCCAGGCATTGCCGCTTGCCGAGCCCGAACGGGTTGACGTCGTCGCGGTTCGCGAATTTGCCCTCCGGGGAGAGGAATCTGGAAATGACCAGTTAAGAGATGACTCTGAGAAAGAGTTCAAGCAGTTCGCCAGAACAGCCAAAGATCTATTCTAAGGGCTCTCGACAAGTTCGTGCAGGTCACCATATGCCTCTTTTGAGCCCCTAAGATGTGCCCCTTCTACCGTACCTCTCCGGTCTGAAGACCTCGGGCTCGGGGAACGCCTCCGGATCGGTGTGGACGGCTCCGAATTGTGGCATAATGTCCGTGCCGGCGGGGAGGGGCACGCCGTTGACGACCGCGTCGGAGAGCACCCTGGAAATGGTGGGGTAATCGGTTAAGTCTGAGCAGATTTAATTTAATGGACAATTGAAGGACAACTGAAGTTTTCTGTTTTTTTTTAGCTTTTAAAGGACCGTAGTCCGAGTAGTAGAAGGCGAAAATTTATAAACTTTGATCCTTTTAAAGGGGTCGTGAAGTCAAAATTTAACGGCTTTTTTGGATTTTAAAGGGCCAGTGAAGGCAAAATTCTATGTATTTTTAGGGTTTAAATGACCGTTAAAGCGTACCGATGCGGAATATGCCACGGCAACACGTTGCAAATCCTCTGCAGCTCGGCCAACGTCGCCATGGTGTACGGTAGCACGTGACGATCACGGAAGTTGACGCGATTTCCTTGCAACATCTAAATACAGGTTTTAAAGGGCTGTTGAAGGCAAAATTTGAAAATTTTTAGGAAATTAGCAGCAATTTTTTGTTTTTAAAAACCCACCGTATCAATCTCTTCGTGCAGCTTTTCTTGAATATTCGGGTAGTACATGAGGAACATGATGGCCCAGCGGAGGGTGGTTACTGTAATGGGGGCGGTTGTTTAGGCTTAGGCTTAGGCTTAGGTTTAGGCTTAAACTTCAGTTTAGGCTTAGGGATAGAATTTTCCATACAATTAGCTAAGACCATTAATTTACCTGATGTCTCCATGCCGCCCGTCCACAAGTCGCCCGACGTCAGCGCCAGGGTCAGCTTGCTAAAAAGTCGGTTTAAAAACGCCTTAATAACGTTTAAGCTATTTTTAAAATTTTCGGTAGTGGTAAAAACTATTTCGACAAACTTTTCGTCTTTTAAATTAATTTAAATCGTCGAAAACTCACTTAAAATTCTCATTATTCGGCCTATACTTCATTTCGCGCAGGTACGCCTCCATGAAGTCGCGCGGATCGCCGTCGCAGCTCAGGTTTTCCTCGTGTCTGAAAAGGGGAGATAGATATTTGGAGCGATAGAGTGAGAGAGAGAGAGCGAGAGAGAGCGAGCAAAACGTACCGCTCGATCTCGTCGAGGAACCACTGCTGGAGGGCGAAGCCGTTCTTCTTGTAGCGGTAGAAGGATGGGAAGAAGCGGGCCAAGAACGGGTAGGTGTCGCACATCATCATTTGCCAGGAGGCGACCTGAAGGAGTTCGATTTAAAGGGGCAGTGACAGCTGAAAAATTTAGAAAATCAATGTTTTAGCTTTTTAAAACAGTGCATAGACTTTTAAAGGGACTCTGACAAGAAAACCCACATCCTTGAGCGTGCTGTCGATCAAGTTCTTGAACCTGTCGAACTCGGCGTCCCCATAGGCGAACGTCTTGCCGATGATGAGATCGTGGATGATGTTGCCGACGCAGTTGGCAAGAGGATAGTGCGGGTCGAACACCATCGACTTGGCGCCGTCCATTCGCTCGCGGATGTGGTCGACGAGGGTTTCGGCCTGGAGCATGACCTTTTGGGCCATCATGTCGCCTCCCATGCCGAATTCCGAGAATGTCCGCAGGGCGAACATTCGGTTTTGTTGCCAGCGTTCCTGGAAAATTAAGGTAAAAGTTATATTCCTCTAGGCTTGGGCTTAGACTTAGGCTTGGCCTAGGCTTGGCTTAGGATTAGGCTTAGACAGGCTTGGCTTGGCTTAGGCTTATGCTTAAATTACTTACCTTTTGGCACAAAATGATCCCATCGCCATCTTTCCTTCCCCTGGTGAAGAGACTCCACAAGAAGCTAGTAGGCCGGCCGGCAAAAGCGTCGCCTGGAAAATTTGGATGTTAACTTTTTAATTAATTTCATGATTTTTATGACAATTTTACGCGTTTTTAAGGCGTTTTCACGGTTTTTCCATGCCAGTAAACAGCCTAAAAATACGCCGTTTTTTGTTTGCGGCCATCCAGAGATTTTTCGCGGGCGTAAACAAGATGCCAAGGGAACCGGTTGGCGGCGGTTTGGAAATTTCGGCAGTTTAAGGTTTTAAAGTTTGTATTTGCAATTTTTGTAGCCGATTTTTAAAGGGAGCGTGACAGCTAAAGTTTCTGAGCAAAAATCCCATTTAGCGTAATTTTTTACCATATTTTGAACCTCAAAACCGGCTTGACTTGCCAGTGCCTTTAAACCCGCAAAAATCCCGTTTTTTCTTCCCCTAATTTGCATCTAATTTTGCACGAATTTCTCCTTAAAAGTGATCTGGTCAAAGACCACCCTCCTTCACTCAACTTTCCGCGACGATACTCCGTGCACGCCCGAGAAATACACGCAAAAAACGTCTAGCCAAGGTCGGCGCGGCCGACCGACCAGCCGTTTCTGAACAACAACAAACACGACTATGGCTGGCCGGAGATGACGGATGAGCGCGCGGAAGCGCGGCACCCGCGCTGCGCTTTTTGTATGTTATTGTGCCAATTTTACGTGGGGTTTGGGTGGAATTTGGATCGACTTAGGTTTAGCTTAGGCTGCGGCTTACCTTGCTTGACGAGGGCCTCTTGAAGCGTCTTGTGCGAGGCCAACACGACGATCGGCTTCGGCATCCAGATGGTGAACACCGGGCCGTACTTGGCCCGCCACGCGAGCATCGACTCGGCCGGGTTGGCGAGGTTGATCTGCAACAGGAGGGTAATTTTGAGCATGAGCTTGGGCTTAGGCTTAGGCTCGAGTTGAAGCTTGGACTCAAGCTCCCCATTTCAACCTCCTCAACCCGGAAATCCCCAAAAATCCCTGCAAAAGAAATTTCCCAAGAATCAGCCGGTCAGCTGAGACGCGCGCCGGTTGTTTTGCTCATTTTTGGGGGAGCAAGAGCGAGAGAAAGAGAGCGAGCGAGACATAGTGTCCGATTTGTGGATCTTGGGGCCGAGCCAGCCTTGGATCGGAGCTTCTCCGGCCAGCTATCGCTCAATTTGGGGGGCAGCGGGCGGCGGTTCGCAACTTCTCGAGCACGAGCTGTCTAGACAGTGAGTCACACCCAAAAAGCCGGCCAAAAATAGTGGAAAAATTAAAATTATTGAAAAAATTGTAGGGTTTAAAATTAGGCTTGACAATTATTTCCAGTGATTACTCTGCCGGCATGACACATAGGAGACACCGCTAATAGCGGAAACACAGCTGTGAGTGGCCGTTTAGCGGTGGCACAGCTGTGTAGCTAGGAAAATTTAGCGGTGTCACAGCCGGCGTTCACTCACAGCTGTGTCCCCGTTACCGCTGCCCCAGTGCGGTGTCACAGCTGTGTCGAGAATCCCGGAGTGGAATCACAGCTGTGTCGGGCATCCCGGAGCGGAATCACAGCTGTGTCCCGGGACTTAGTCATTTTTTCCGGTCAGAAAAAATAAAATTTTCGTAAAATATATGTTTTATATGTCGGAAGTTTTCTCGTGACTGCTTTCGACTCCATTTACTTCGGTTTTTTGATTTAACACTAATTTTGGCCGACAAGGAGACGGTCCCAACCGGACATAAAACTGCGATTTGAGATTGGCACACTTATAGAGCTTGAAGAACTGAACCCGGCAAACTAATTTTTATTTGCATGGAGTGTATATGACCAATTTATAAGCCTTTGAAATTTTCGCTATACCTTCATAGGCTTCCTCGCTCCCCGACCGATGTGTCATCGTGGTCTAGTGGATAAGGAGTTAGGCGAAGCGTGGGGCAAAGTAACGAAGGTTCGGATCGGCGCAGGATTTTATTTTTTGCTTTTTGGACCAGAGCTACTATTTAGCATCATAAAGCCCTAGAATAAACCATTTCACCTCCAGGAACGCCTCCAAAACAATAAGCGGCGCGGGGGCACAACGGTGGCACAGCTGTGGGGGATACACAGCTGTAGCACAGCTGCGGCACAGTTCAATAATCTATAGGTGCCACAACTGTTGTTCCGAGTGGTGTCACCTATGTGTCATGCCGGCAGAGTAGGTATAAAATTCATCTTACAACTATATAAAAATTAAATTTTTAATATTAAAATTTAAGGGCAATTTTAGAAAATCGATTTCGGCAGTTCTTTCAGGCGATCGTGGTAGATAAGCGGTCCGGAAAGGGATGCAAAGACTCGGAGAGTGAGAGAGAGAGACAGAGAGAGAGACAGACAGACAGACAGACAGAGAGTGAGCGGGAGAACGAGAGAGAGAGAGAGAGAGAGACAGAGAGAGAGAGAGAGAGAGAGAGAGAGAAAGATCGGCAGTACCGATTATAAAGTAGTACTGTACTTAGTTTCCCAGACCTGCAGACCTGCCCTAGTCCTAAGCCTAAGCCTAAGCCCAAGCCTAATCCTAATCCTTTTTTCAGCTTTTCCTCGCCCCGTCACCCCAAAAAAAGTGCTTATGTTTTGGGAAAGGGCATGGTTGCGTGTGTCTTGCTAGGCGTTGAACCGGGCGACAGAGCAGTCGCTCGGAATTTCCGATCCGATGCTGTTGGCTGGAGCGGAACGGAACCCACGAGGAGTGGGGGAGGACAAGCCTGAACTGTCTGGTATGGGCAAAGGGCATGGGTAGGTGCGGGAGAGGGAGCATGTGGTTTGTGGGGAGGGTAGAGAAAGAGAGGTAATTGAGAGAGAGAGAGAGAGAGAGAGAGAGAGAGAGAGACCAACCTGATGAACATTTCCAATAAATGGTAGTGGCCGTGGGCCGGGCGGGTACGCCTTGAGCCTGTGGACGAGCTGGTAGTAGAGCCAGTAGACGAGGCCGGCCAAGCCTAGCGTCACTGCGAGCATTCTGAAAATAGTGGCGTAACGGAATGGACGTTAAAACGAATTTTCGAGCAAATAAAACCAGGAAAACGAAGAAAAACCGGAGAAAAAAACGTGAAAATGAGGGTTTTGGAAGCTGCACAAGCTCAAAAACGAAGCTTTCAAAAATTGACCTAAAAAGCTTATAAAAACCGGCTTAGGAACCTTATGAAAATACAAAAAAAAACAAATCTTTCGAAGTTTCCGAAGCCCAAAATCGGCTTAGAACGCTTAGAAAATAAAGAGACAAGCTTCCTAAGTCCAAAACCAAGCATTAAAGTTTCATAAGCCCAGAAAATCGGCTCAGATAACTTATAAAATTTTATAAAATAAACACAGTCTGGCCCGTCTACTCTCCTAAAACGTGGGCAGATTTGCGCGAACTCGGTGGCCCGACCATCACTTATTAATAGGTGATCGGCTCCGCCTCCTCTTTCTTGGCTGTCCCCCCCATTTTCAAAAACAACAACGTCTAGCAGGCGAGGAGAGAAACGATCTCTCAACCGGCCAACCCCAAAACGCGCGCCAGCAAAATTCGCGTCATTTCTGCGGATTTAGGGTGCGAAAACAGGGGCTTTGGCAAGCTGCCAGGCTTAGCCTTAGGTTCTGCTTGTGCTTAGGTTTGGGCTTAGGGTTAGCTTTGGGCCTAGGCTCAGGCTTAAGCTTGAGCTTAGGCTTAGGCTTGGGCTTAGGCTTAGTCTTAGGCTGACGCCCAGGAAAACTGTCATTAAAAATAAACTAACACTAGGAAAATTTGATTAGAGCTATGCGCCGGCCAGGCCAGGCTTTTTGGCAAGTTTCCAAGTTTTTGTAGGTAGAAGGGCAACTTTAAAGGTATGGGAAATTTCGAAAACCGGCCTAAGGGCACGCGTGTCGGCTCTTACCACTCATTTTTGAGAAAATTTTTAGCATCCCACATTCGTGAAGAGCTTTTCCCAATTTTGCAAGGCTTTGAAAGTGAGGAAGAGCTGCTTAAAGGGGCCGTGAAGCGAACGTTTATCGTGTTGTGCGTTTTATACCGTAGTTTATGGTGGTGCGTTGGCGACGTGGCAAGACCAAAAAAAAAATCAGAAAAAAATCGAATAAAGGGGCCGGGAAGTCAATATTCACGTTGTTGGAAAATTTCCACGTCACGAAAAGCAGTCAGATGGTTTTCAAGTTCCAGGAAAGCCGGTTGGGGAATTTTCGAAAAGATTTGAGCAGAAAATTGAGCTTCTTGACCTGTACGCTTCAGAACCTACATAGAAGAAGCCGATTAAAATCAAAAACAACATATTTTCAATGATGTGTGAGCGGCAGCGACTTTTTTAGGAGTTCCGGAAAATTGGACGAGACGCGGGAGGGGGAACGCCCCTTCCCCACCCCCGTTCTCGAGAGCCGGCCATTCGGTAGGGGTTGGGGTACGGTAGCCGGGGAAATGACTCGATAAAATGATAAATGATCGATAATGAATATTTAGTGATATAACTACAATTACATTAAGTTTATTATGCGTAATTTGTATAAATTCGATTTAAAAGGTACGCTGGCGGGAAAATAAAATTTTCGAAAACTGTATGTAGAAACACACAAGTTAACGCAATGGTAAGCATAAATTAAGCCCAAACCCAAGTCTAAGCCTAAGCCCAATCCTAAGCCTAAGTATAAGCCCAGGCCGAAGTCTAAACCTAAGCCTAAGCCTACGCCAAGCCTACGCCTAAGCCAAGCCTAAGCCCAAGTCTAAGCTTAAGCTTAAGCCTAAGCCTATTCCTAAGCCTAAGCCAAAGCCCAGCCTAAGCCAAGCCTAAGCGAAAAACGAAATAATATCATATTATCAGAAGCGCGTCCGGTCCTTATATACAACCCTAAATTATGCCCTCAGGGTCAGTGCAACAAGTGCAGAGACAGGGGAGCCCTGTGTTCCGCGATACTCCCCCACACGTAACTAGGGGGTGGGGGGCGGAGCGTAGCGTAGTCTAAGGGCATAGATATAGGGGGATTTGGGCTAGAAGTGCGAGACGAAAAGCCGCAGAGCCCACTCGAAAGTCTCCGCCCTCGCATAGCCCAGCGTCTAGACGGTTCGCCCTTGTCTGATGCCTAAAAGGTGGACGGAGAGGAAGAGCCTTGGGATTTGCACGAACATTAAAGGTTCTGGATTTCCTAAAGATTCTCTGCTAGCCTGCCCTTACCGTCTGTATTTCCAAATAATCGCTGCTAGCTGGCTTGGAAATGGCTAAGGAATTGCTTTGGGATTGCCAATTGCTTTACGAAACACATTGATGAGATTTTCCAAGTAATCGCGGCTAGCTTGCTCTCGAACGTGAGTTTTCCTAAGTAATCTTTGCTAGCTACGTAGCTAGCAAAGCTGCCTGAATTTCCTTAGATATCTGCGCAATTTTCGCAATGATTATCTGCTAGCCGGCATTTTCCGAAGGAATTGCTGCTAGGTTACGTTTCTGCTAAAAGTTCGCTGCTACCTTGCCATGTGGATTTTCTTAAAGAAACCCAACTGGATCTGAAACACTACTAAATCGCACTGGGGCCCTCAGTTTTCGAAAGAATCTTTGCTAGCTACCGATGCTTGTACGAAATTCCCTAAGGAAACACTGCTAGTCTGCCTTGATCTCCTCAATACCCTTTGCTGGCTAGACCCTAAAAAACCGTTGCTAGCATGTCACAGAGCTGGCTTCAATCAACTCTGCTAGTTTGCTCTCTCTCTCTCTCTCTCTCTCTCTCTCTCTCTCTCTGTCTCTCTCTCTGTCTCTCGTGTGCTCTCTTTCTCTCCCTAATGGCGATTGTTGTGGTCTGATCCACGGCAACAGAAATCACCGTCAGGCGATGGATATGAAGAGCTAGAGAGAGGCAGAGAGAGAGAGAGAGAGAGAGAGAGAGAGAGAGAGAGAGAGGAGAGAAAGGGAGCGAGCTATAGAGAGAGTAAGCTATTTTAGAGAGCGAGGGAACAAGTGAGAGAGAGAGAGACCTAGAGTTCTGGCTAGATCGCAACATTTCCGTCTGAAGATTGACTGATTGGCGGCCGGCTGATGGCCGTATCCCCAATTTCGCCCGGCGGCGGCTGAAATATGGTACTTGCAGGGGGTCAGCCAACAAAAAAAGTGAAAGGTGGGCAGCATTTTGACCCCTGGTGTACGGTAGGGGGTATGGTAGGCGGAAAAAATGCGCGTTTTTAGCTGGAAATTGTTCAGTTATTTGGTAGTGGGCTACAGTAGTGGGCACCGAATCCGGTATTTTTTTTGGTAATGTCATATTTTATGTCATATTTTTACCTTTTTAAGGGCCGAAAACTTAAAGGGACGGTGAAGTCGGCCAAGGGAAAGCGAGAGAGCGGCACCTAGAGAGAGGGGGAGAGCGAGCGAGAAATAGCGCGCGAGAGAGAGAGAGAGAGAGCGCGCGAGAGCAAGAGAGCAAGAGAGATAATGCGAAAGAGCGGGCGGAGACAAGAGAGTGAATGAGAGAGAGCTATAGAGATTACTGCACAAGCACACTTTTGACTTCGTTTTTCCACAATTGACCTAATTCCACCCAAAACCAGTAAATTTCCGCACCGTAGCTTTTCCTCTCCGCTCCTCCTCCCGTATCCGAAGGGCATCCGATTCGCTAAAGGGCGCGGTCAGCTGACAGTCGCCAAAAACCCGCGGAACACCCCGATTCGGCTCCTGCGGCTCCATCCGGCTGCACCCTACCAAAACACGCCCCGGAAAAACTTGCAGAGGGGATGAAAAAGGGGGTAGAACACGCGGGGGGTGATTAGGATGGTAGACACCGATCTGTCAACGGACCGCTGAATCAGCACATCACAGCAGACTTTCCGTGATTTCTCACAGTCTCTCTGTCTCTCTCGCTCTTTCTCTGTCTCGCTCTCGCTCTCTCTCTCTCGCTCTCTATTCCTCTTCCATTTTGTTGCGTATCGTCCGTCTGGCCGGGCTGACCGCGCCGGGTTGTTTACTACCGGAACGCTGAGTTCTGGGTGGAAATCAGGATAATCACGAAAACCCAAAAAAAAACTAAAATTTAGCTTTTGGGTGGTGTATGTATCTATCATAAGTCTAAGCCTAAGCCTAAGCATAAGCGAAGCCTAAGCCTATCCTGAGCCCAGGCGTAAGCACCTGCAGACCCTGATTTCGGACTTCCGAGTCCATTTTTAGGGCTATAGATACGGCGGTTTTTGGTAACAATTCCAAATTAGTGACTTGTTGATCCCTTTAAAATTGGCTGGTTACAGTAAGCTAAAGAGGACAATCATAGGACTTATCAGTCTAGTCATTCTTGGGTTACCAGTCCCTTTAAGTACTACGGTATGGTAAAAATACGGTAGGGTGCCGGAAACGGCTTTTAAGGCTCAGAAGATTCTCAGAAAATTAGCGCTATAACAAAACCTAAAATTGAAGCAGAAAATGATGAATGAAAAAGGAAAGGGACAGAGTCCAGGCACTCCCGTTGAGCTCCTATGGTCTCCGGAAAAAATAATTCCGGGTGACTTCGACAAACCCTCGGTTCCGCCTGGGCCCTAAATATACCCCCACCTCGAGTATGAAAATTCCCAGACGCCCCCGGGCACCCCGCGCAACAACAAAAATCCAAAAATACACAGCTGCCCTTTTCGGGCCGCGTTTCGAAGCTTTCTGGGGCTTTCCGGAGATTTTCCGGCGTCCGATCTTCCGTCTGTTGGGCTGATTCTGGGAACTTTTGGTCGTCTGGGGGTACTGTAGCTCTCAAGGTTATTCCAAGAATCCGCTTTATTATGAAATTCCGATCTTTTCAGGGATTACTCGGATTTAGTACTCTTTCGTACACTTTTGGGAAAGTAGCTAACCATTTTCTTGGAAATGTAAAAAGCAGAAACTACGTGGTGCCCGGATCTTAGAACTGATCTCTTGTCCTCTCACTATCTGATGATTTGCGCTTTCCCCAATGATCTCTGCTAGCTTGCCCCAATGTTCTCTGCTAACTAGCTTTAAAGATATCTCCCAGCTTTCCCCAATAGTCTCTGCAAGCTTGCCCTAATGCGCTCTGCTTTTTCGTTCCAAGGGTCTCTGCTAGCTTGCCCTAATGGGCTCTGTTCGCTTTCTCTAATGATCCCTGCTAGCTTGCCCGCCCAACAATCCCCACCCTTCTTTAAAAACTAATTTTCCTATCAAACCCAAAGAATCACCGCTCGTTTGCCCAATATGTGTCTGTTCTCTCGCTCTCAAGACGCGACTAGCGAATGCACGACTTGGCCTGACTCCCCGGCGACCTTGGCTCTGCTCCAAACGATTTTTTGCCGAGGAAAAGGGAATTTTCCTGACACATCTTTGTGTCTATCATTGTTCCGGGGATCGGGGATATTGCGAGAAAATAGGCTTCGGCTGAGGTTTGGCTTAGCTTATCTCCGGCTTGAGGCTTAGGCTTAGGCTTAGGCTTGGCTTAGGCTTAAGCTTAGGCTTAGGCCAACCTCTCTATTTCCGGTACATTCCACCCTCACCAAAGCACACGCCGTGACCCCCAGACTCCCACGCGAAACCGGAAATTAGCAATTTGCATATGGCAAATGCGATGATACGTGACCTAGAGGTTGAAAAGGAGTGAGAGAGACTAGAGAGAGAGAGAGAGAGAGAGAGAGAGAGAGAGAGAGAGAGAGAGAGCAGCTTATCAGTTATCACCAGATCAACCTCGAATTAGCACAGACCAGAGAATCGGGGCAGACATCCTTGTGCCGGCAATCAAGAATCAGAAATTCAGGTGAGGGAACTTTGCATAACGGTGGCTTGAAAATTGCTTAGCTTGGACTAGGCTTTGTCTTAGGCTTAGCTTAGGCTTAGCTTAGCTTAGCTTAGGCGTGGCTGAGGCTTAGCTTAGGCTTAGCTTAGGCTAGGCTTAGGCTCAGCTTAGGCTTAGCTGAAGCTTGTCCAAGCTTTTTTGCAGATCGTTACCCTTTTTGCACTCCCTGCTAGGTCTTACTGTTCTATTTTCAGTTGCACTCGGCGTTTGCTCCGTTTTGCACCCTATTTTCGGCTCAGCCACCGTAGCCCAAACCGTGCCTCGGTTTTGGGGTGGTGGCGTGGGAACGTGGGTGTTTTGGCAGACAATCCTCGGGGCTCGTGTACGGGGGGCAGAAATTCACCTTCGGTCGGAAAACACGCGCGTCAAGGATTTCGAGATACACCTAGAGACAGACAAAACTGATATCGTCATCTCAATTCAAGCAAAGATGGTCTGGCGAGATGGAGAAAACATTGGCCGGTGAAAGACCGGGGGATTGAGGGGTCTAAAGGGGCTGGTCAGGCTGTTGTGGGATTCTGAAAGCTAAGACACCGAATGCGGGCTCAAGGTGCCTCTAAAAATACTAGCCCGTGTAGTCCTAAGCCGAAGCCTTCTCATATCCCTAAGTCTAAGCCCAAACCGAAGCTTAACCTTAACCCTAACCCTAAGTCTAAGCCCAAGCATACGCCTAAGCCTAAGCCTAAGCCTAAGTCTAAACCTAAGCCGATGCCGGCACCCAAATCACTCTTGTTTTGATCAACCGATCATTTGAGATCCGTCCATTCCAAGCTACCGTACTCCCCACCCCCGCCCGACTCTCCAAAACATGGCCATAACTTGTTTTTGTGATGCGTTTGAGACAAACTGCGGTTGCTGAACGGAGAGTGAGAGAGTGAGAGTGACAGAGAGTGAGCGATAGGCTGGAAGATGGATACCCCGCATCAATTGAATGCCATCAATATTTATGCACGCAAACAGCCCGGCACCATCAATTGTTTCAGCGTGGAATGGACGAGGCGAAGCAAAAAGTGTTGAGAGAAATTTTGCGCGGCAGTCTGGCACTACAATCGGGTCCGAAATACCTGTGAAACCGGTGATCGTCTTTCTGGGAGCCGATTTTGAAGGGACTGGCAAGGCACGGATATGGATTTTGTTAGGTATTGCCAGGTAGAGTTTGTCCCCGAGTAAACGCAATACGCAAACGTTTTTACATAGCGTCATTCATTGCGTGGTTCGATCAGGTTCTCAGCACCTTTAAAGGGACGATAAAGTCGGGGATTCATGACTTTCGCCAAATTTTATCAAAAAAGCCAGGTTTTTACAAAATTTTGGTTACTGTTAGGGTTTTAGGCTTAGAATTCGGCTTCGCTTAGCCATCCGCCGCCATTTCTCCCTACGTGCCATTCCTAAAAAACCCTCCACTTCCGGCTACCATTCGGTACTCTTTATTAGTGTTTTTCGGTGCTATTTTACTTCCACCCAGCCTGGGAATCGGATGTAAAAATAGGTAAGCAGCCCGAGATTCCGATCAACTCCAAATTGACATCACCGCCCCGGCTGGCCTACGATCTTTTGTTGTTGTTCTGAAGACGGCCCAGGGTGGGTGTCTTTTTGTGCAGGTGCGGGAATGTGGAAGGGCATGCTTGACTTTGAACACCCACCTACTCGATTCTTGAATGCAAATCCCTGGAAAAAAGACAAAAACAATCCAAAACTACAGCAGAAATGACTTGGAAATATTTTTGGCTACGTTTGTCCGTGGAGCTGCAAAGAGTACAGATATGTACAAAGGTGCTTGCTATTTTTTCGGTTTGCAGAAAAACGCGAGGCATATGTTATATTTTTTCGAAATTATACACTAAAATTTTGCTTAAAAACCAAAAATCGCCTTAATGCCAATTAATTCCAGTAAAAACACCACCTAAGCCCTAAGCCTACGTGTAAGGCTAGCCTAAGCTTAAGCCAAGCCTCAACCATGCCTATGATTAAGCCTAAGCTTCAGCCTACGCCTTACTTTAGACACGCCTAAGCGAAGCCGAAGCCTAACCGTAAGTCTCAGCCTAAGTCAGGCCTAAGACCAAGCCCAAGCTTTTTTGTTAAGCCTAAAAGCACGTCCCTTGAAAAGTCAGATGTTCCCTTCCACAGCCCTGTAAAAAATTCCGGATTTTCGGAACGGCTGTTGCCTCGCGAACGGGACGATCGGAACGGCCACCCGGGATCCATCAAGATATACAACATCCACCACCCACCCAGCTGGCATCCAGGAAATCGCTGGATGAAAACTCGTTTTTCGCGTTGCGGGACCACCCCAAAAAAACGAATAACGTGACACGGACAATATGTTGTAAAATTGGGCGGTGATCTGGGGATTGAGATCTGGGATCATGCATCGAAAATAGAAAAAAACTCCGAAAATCAAGCTTTTAAAAATGTGTAAATAGTCAAAATTAGTTAGGAACCTTTAACAAATTACCTTTTATTCTGTTTTTTTCGCAAAAAAATGCAAGTAAACCTAAGCCAGACCTAGTCCTGGCCCGAAATTAAGCGCCAAGCCTAAGCCTAAGCCTAGGCTAACCTAAGCCGAAAGCTATGCCTACCCAAACATAAGCATAAGCTTCAGTTTAAGCCCAAGCCCAAGCTTAAGCCTAGGTCTACGCCTAAGCTCAAGCCCAAAACAAGCCCAAGCCTAAGCCTAAACCAAGCTTACGGGATAGGGACGCCCAAAAAAAACGTCCAAAAAACTGAGGGCGGTTACTGTAGCGCACGGTAGCCGGCGGCCACTAGCCAACGGCCGAAAAGTGCGTGGAGAGGTCGTGTCCCTCTTTATATCGTGGGAGTGGCTGGGATACCGTAGTTCTTATCTACCCCCCCCCCCACCTCCCGCTTTTTGGCTGGCTTTTTCCGCTTTCCACACCCCGAAAGGGACACCTTTTAGCAAGATCGGCTGCGGGCAGACCGTGAGAACATCCTTCACCCCATCGCCCGGCTACACGGGAAAAGCCCGCCAAAAAACCAGCAAGCGCAACATGGGTAGGGTTACGGTAATAGAGGGCAGGTAGGCTTAGGATTGGCTTGGGTATACGCTTTCGCTTAGGCTTAGGCTAGACTGCCCACGTTACTTGCCAGCGACTAAGCCTAAGCCCAAGCCCGCGCCAAGCCTAAGCCTCTACCTAAGCCTGAGTCCATGTCTTAACCTAAGCCCACGCCCAAACCAAGCCTAAGTAAGTCCAAGCCTAAGCCTAAGCCGAGTGCTAATCCTAATCCTAAGCCTAAGCGTAGGCATAATCCTAATCCCAACCTAAGCCCAACCCTAAGCCCAAGCCTAAGCCTAAACCTAAGCTTAAGCCTAAGCGTAAGCGTAAGCCTAAGCCTAAGCCTAGGCCTAAGCCTAAGCCTGAGCTTGAGCCTAAGCCTAAACCTCAGCCTAAGCCTGAGCCTTAGCGTAAGTCCAAGCTTGAAGGCACTGGATTCTCATTATTCTTCCGTGAACTCCGTTCCCTTCAAGTTGTTTACCCGGCCTACTTCCCTACCCTATCAGCTCAGCCGTTCACACTTGCAACAGATCACATTGTCTCTTAATTGCTTTTTATTTCCTCCTTCTGCCCCTTTCCGTTCCGTCTCGTTCCTATCCACGGCCATCCGTCATGAAAAACCACGGGTTCTCCCGGCGGATTTGGCTGATAATCGGCGCGTTTTTCGGGCAGGGGAACGGCAATTAATAAAAGCAATATTTTGACAAATTTCATTTTTTAAATCGATGAAAATCAAGCTCAGTTATTGTCAAACTGTCCCCTAAAATTAGCGATTCCTAGCGCTTTTTAGGTAGTTTTCGTGATTTTTTGCCAAGAGCCTAAAAGTTCCGCTACACTCCGCTGAACTCCCGAGTACGACCGTACTCTTGTGGAACCATGCGATCGGCTCGGCGGCTAACCAGCCTGACCAAGCGACCCGGATGGTCTTCTCGATAATTTTGGGGGGTCGTAGATTCCGAGACTTTTCACCTGACGAATCTGCTGTAGATTTTAGCTTTCAGAAGAAGTCAGAAAAGAGTGAGAGACAGAGAGAGAGCGAGAGAGAGAAAGAGAGAGAGAGAGAGAGAGAGAGAGAGAGAGAGAGAGTGAAAGAGAGAGAGAGCGAGAGAGAGACAAAGAGAGAGAGAGAGAGAGAGAGAGAGAGAGAGAGAGAGAGCGAGAGAGAATGAATGAGAGCTAGCAAGAGAGTGAGAGAGATATGGTCATTATCGCCAGATTAGCGGCTTTTTAGCCCCTTGAAGTGCCAGGCAAAGTGCTCGTCCTTCACCGGGGGGCCGCCGTGCTGTCGAACGGGGTGTTCCCGTGTTCTGTCGAAAATTCAGCAGATCCTATCTCCCGTCCCCGGCTCGTTTTTGCCCCTTTTCTCGGTTAGCCACCCCGGAAAAAGGGGGTGAAAAAGCGGGGAAAGAACGCCAAAAAAATCGGCTCTAACAAGCAAAAAAAAACTCGGAGAGAAAGACGTGTCAATATCTCAAAGGGGTCAAAAGTAGGACGGCCACACTTTAGGGGATGGCTAATTGGCTTTGTCCTCTTGGATCGAAGCCGCTAAGCTGCTAGCTGGAAGTGGGGGATACGGTAGATGGGGCACGAGATTAAGCGGATATCGGGGCCGATGAAGAGATTTTGGGTTTGAAATTGGGGTGAAATTCAGGTGGCGGGAGGGTACTGTAGGGGCGAGGGCAGCGGGGGTACTGTATCCTCTGCGATAACGACCAAATTGGACTGCCTATGGGCTAGAAACCTCAGTGCCGGAATAGATTTCCAAAAAGCAAAACCTTCGCAGCTACCGGAATCGAACCCGGACCCTTCGCGCGACAACCGAGAGCTTAACCAATTGGCCACGACGCGGTGGCGCGCAAAAAGCGTACTTTACGAAAGCCGCAAGAAATTGCAGCTCTTACAAGTTTAAAACGCAATTTACCATTTTTAACAAGTTCCCAGCACAATATTTATCTCAAGTATCACCATAAATATTCGGGTTCCGCTCCAGGTGGCCCCGGAAGCAGTCACGAATATCGTTAAAATTTTGCAAGCAAAACAGATAGTTCATATAATCCGCCGGGACGCCGTAGGTCGTGTTGCAAAATGCCATGCAGCCCGGGACGACGCTTCTGAAAAATTGGTGGGGAAATGGGTTTAAAGCCTCATAAATGTTATACTTTAAAAGTTATGTTGCCACGTTAATAATAATAAAGTAATACTAGTTTTCTAGCAAATTAGTATATTTTTAACGTGCTTAAAACCCTCACCTCCTCTTGCAACATTCCGTATGATCCACGCGGCTCGACGCGCAGTCCCACATCGACGCCACGGTCTCGCCGCGGGGGGAGCAAGTGTTTAGGTAGTGAAGCACCTGAATTACGTTTAAGCGAAATTAGACCGATTTAGCGCACTTTATAATCTACGGCAGCCAAAAAACTCACATTTTGCTGGCTGATCCCGTTAAAGTCGCAGAACTTCCGTTTGCACTCCTTGTCCGCCTTTTTCTGCCGCGCGCAACAAGCCTAAACTTTTTGTCCTATGCTTTATCTAAAACCTCGTTTAATTTTGCCAATTTCCCCCATCTTTTCCCCGCAATTTCCGGTTTTCAATTAGCGTTGAAAGCGTTGAAACATGTGGGGGGGTCCCAATAGCATTCCGATCCCATATCTCGCGTTCCACGCGCAGTTTTTCTCCGTTCCGAATAGTCAGCCCCGAACGCTAACCCGGGCGCGGGAGCACGAGCGCGAGAAAAAAATGGGTCACGATCGGGCATGTGGACTGGTAAAGGGCTATTGCTATGCCGGGAAAAATGCCGATTAGTAGGAAAAATCGGGACCGAGTTTTAAATGGAGCTTTTGCATTATCGGGGGGGGGGGGCAATTTTTGGCTGATGTATTTTAATATTTTGATACGTATTTTAATAGTTTGTGTTCTGATTTAGCTAGATTTCAAGTGGAAAGTTACGTGGGAAATGTAGAAAATGGTTTTTCTTCCGCTGAAAAATCTATATTTTCTGTATTTTTATTTAAAGATTGTAAAGTTTTTACGTTTAGGCGTAACAAAAACAGTTTATAAACACCTCCTCGATTCATATGAAAAAAATTCAAATTTTGACGCTTATAGCTACTTTTAAAATAAAAATACCTTAAATCGTTGATTCCCGTCCCGAAACGCCTGACAAAAAGCCAAGAAGCCGACTAGGGCTAGTAATACTAAAATCCGGGGAAACATGAGTACACCAAAGTGGTTTGGCCAGCAAGATTTGGGGCTTATAACCAGCCGCCAGCCCACAAATAAGCCCACCGGGCACGAAGCGCCGCGCTTTGTCCGCGGGGGCCGATGTTTACCACTTCGTTGCCAACTTTACAGCCCGCCGACGGAATACGGCCGGTTTTGGCTTCAGTACTGTAAGAAGCATTATACAGAAATGGTACTGGATGGCCGAGATTGAAACCTAAAAAGAAGCAAAAACCAATGCCATCAAGTGCAAGAAGTTTATCGCAAAAATAAATGGATTCGCCAACGCTTGTTTTATATTTCTTCTTCTTCCTCGTCGTCTGCCGTCTCTTTGATTTTTCCTTAAAATATAAAATTCAATTTGTAATTAAAAATCTATACCCAAAAGTTGCGCGTGTTTTTCGTAATTTTCTTGATGCGGCTTCAGAAACCCCAGCAATCGCTCTTGGGACATTCGGCGATCGGTGAGCTTCATAAAGGCTTCTTTCTCGCCCGGTCGCAACAATCTGACGGCCACCTGAATTTGCAAGTCTAATCATAAATAGATTTCCGCACTTCAATCGGCCAATCGTCAATGTCCCTTGTCGACAGTCGAATTCGCTCTATCAGCTCGGGCTCCTTGTTCGGCTTTTTCCGTCTGTTCAGCACCTAAAAGAATTTTGAGAATATGAAGCTTGAAAATACCCCGCAAACCACCTCGTCATCAGTCTTTACAACAACTCGCGTCTCGCCGGCGTACATCGCCTAAAACTTAGCGTGTAATATAGAGAAGGCTCGAGAAGAGGCTTGAAAAAACAACTATAAATTTACTAAGAGTATCGCATAGTAGACGACGGTCAGCTTGTATTGATAGTATTTCGCCGTGGAGTGATCACTTATGGGTGCCAAGATTTTGTCCTGTCGGCCCACGAAGCCGAGTATCATATTATTTCTGTCGATGAGCCCGACGATCGTCTTTGTGAGGCCTTGTCTAAAATACTCTTTATTTAAATAAAATATAATGTATAAATATTTTAAACAATTAAAAAACACTAAAATCTGAAAATATGGTTTTTGCTATGGCTAAACTTTAGACCGCAAGTCGATCTTCTCAAAAATACATTGTCTCACAAACGTACATCAATAGAGGTCGCTTTTTCCGCAGATATTTCAGGTCCTTTTGGCTCGGCACGTCTTCAGCGAGCATCCGGTCTAACGCCTGCCAATCCAGCGTTGGCGCCGAGGTCGACGCGACGGGATTGGACGAGCTGTGTCGATAACACGCATCTAGAGACGAGAATTCCCAAAACACCGCCTGTTCTTACTTCTAACAACAAGTCTTTGTAACAACGTGCACGGGCTTGACCGCATTTCCTGAAAAAAATTTATTTATCAATCGCCGTATATGTTTTCATAGAGATCAAGTTGAAGTGAATAGCATAGATTATTGAATGCGATGGTATTACAAATTCAAAACGAGACGATAACAACAATATCCTCACATTCGTTCATATGGTTACAAAGTCTATAAAATGGTGGTGGTAATCAATACGTCGATAGCTTGTCGTTGCGGTCTCTCTTCACGGCCGTCGTCTCGCAAGCGGCCGCCTTCCAGTCGAGCATCTTCAGATCGGCCGTCACCGAGATCAATTGCGCCCGTTTTTCATCGTATTCCCGTATTTTGTCCTCCAGCTCTTCGGAGATCTCTGGCGAGCCTGGAGCGGCCATCCGGCTGATAAAGTCGTCGGCGTCGAGTTGAATGCCCGGGCTCTTATTTTCGATGCGGTTCCGGATTTCGAGCAGCTTCTGGAGGATCAGCTGAAAAGGGCAGATTAAATCGAATTTTCCTAATATAGGAAGACAAAGTTTTAGCCAAAAATAGGGAAAATAGAAAAACATATATTTTTACGACGAGATTTTAGACAGTTTCTATGTATTCGATCTAGATTTTTAATCTGAAAATTCATTTCAATTTCATCAAAAACAGATACTATTATTTCACACTAGACGCTTCTGAACTAATAGGAAAAAAAAATTCGTTCCCCAACGATTTCGCGGAAGCACCGAAAGCCGACTTGGAAGTGCTCATAAAATCGGTTTTTAAAACATACCTGACAATAATCCAAATGGACTTCGATCTCCAGCACGAATTGTTGCTGAAAGTTGCGGGCCTTCTCGGAAAAGTCGCGAGCCCGTGTGCAAAGATGGGCACTGCGCATGCTCAGATCCTGGACGAGCTCGCGGCCTATCGTGCATAACATAGGCACCGGAAATTCGGCCAGGTTGTCGAGCAGTTCAGCCGGGTAGGGCGGTGGGTTGAGTTTTGGTCGTTGGAGCGGTTGCTCCGGTTGGACGGGAGCTGGCATCTGGGGCGCCGGCACGGCTGGGCCTTGGTAGGTCACTTGGGACCCTTGAGGATGATGTGGGTGTTGGATGATAGGTTGAGTTGGATGGTGAGGTTGCTGTTGCGCTGGTGGCTGATGCGGATGCTGCGGCTGCTGAAATTCGGGGGTAAATTTGATTTTAATTAAGAAATTAATTGCTAGAGTATTCTACAGGATGTCCCAGGAAAAATACGTCTCCTAGCCGCTGTCTGATTTCAGGATTTAGGTATGAAAGGAACGTTCTTGGAAAGCGAGAAAACCAGCACTTTTTTTCTGCATAAACTTTGTAATTCTGGTTTAAGGTCGAAAACGGCATACGACATCAGCACGTTAGTTGCCTTTGTGAGTTGAAAAACGCGCGTTTTTACGAAAAGGTTGAATATCAAGAAAATGGCTTGTTTTCACGCCTTTCAAGAGCAAAATGATTCCGATCAGCGCTTGCTCTGTAATGCCAGAAGGCGGTACTTTTTTGCGACGTCCCCTATAAAAATCAAATCCGAACCTGTTGCTGCATCTGTTGCTGCTGTTGCTGGTAGTAAGCCGGGTGTTGCTGCGGCTGCTGGGGTTGCTGTGACTGTTGTGGCGCCATTTGAGGGGGAACTTGTTGCGGGTGTTGCGGCATCGGCCCGGGGCCCGGCTGTTGATACTGGCCTCCCGAATAGGCGCCACCGGCGTGTCGCGATTGGTTCATCATGTGGTGCTGCTGCTGTTGTTGAAGCGACATCCCTTGTGGCGGCATCACGGGCTGGCTGGGTGGCATCCCGGATTGGTAGCCCTGCATTTGAGGTTGGCCACCCATCTGGGACATTTGCTGCATATTTCCTGACATCTGTGGCGGGTACATTCCGGAGCCCATTTGCGGTTTTCCTCCCATGCTCTGAAAATGATGAGTGTATTTCTAAAATATAGTTTAAAATTGAAAATTTGCTAAAAAAATCTGGAATCACGTAAGCGTTAGGAATTTTGTGAAGCTTTTACGTTTAGGAATCGTAAAGAACAGCCTACAAAGATCCTCTATTTTAGCAAAAAATTGATAGCAAGGAAAAAATTCGGATCTCGCGGAAATAACTTAGAAAACCGACCTGATAATACTGCTGTTGCTGCTGGTGATGTTGCTGTTGTTGTGGGTGTTGCTGGTGTTGTTGAGGCGGCTGTCCTTGCTGCTGCGGCCCACCTGGGCCACCATAGGCACCCCAGTTTTCGCTGGGATTTTGCGGGTACCCTCTTTGTTGTGGCAGTTGGCCCGGAGCACCGTGACCAGGGGGTATTCCGCTCATCTCCTGAAAGCACAGGTTATTGTGAAAAGTTTCACATATCCGATTTACACAAATGCGCCTCATAAAGCACGAATCACAAAAGAAATCAAGGGCTTTCAGACCCTATAAAAGCTGAAGATCAGATCGGCTTAAAAATTTTATCGACACGAATTGACGAGCTAACAGTACCCGGAATTCAAAAATGCACCTAACAAATTCATTCGATCAACGATACGAATTGACGAGCTAACAGTACCCGTAATTCAAAATGCAGTGCATTACATGCGCATAACAATTATTACAACACCAACAAGGTCAACAAAAATATCAATATCCGCCGTAACCGCCTGAATATGATGACCTCGCCGCGGCGTCTGTGGCAAGCCGGTCCGCTTGCTCGTTTCCATGAATTCCGCTATGGCCAGGCACATACTCGAATTTCACCTAAGCAAGATGTTTCGGTAAAACACGAGCTCACATCAAGCGCCTCCATTTTCTGGTCAAGCTCCATCAGTAGATCCTGGTTTTTCACCGGGGCGCCGGTAGCGGCCCTCCAGCCTGAAAAAAAAAACATAAGGGGGTACCAAACTAGGCGGACCGTTCTGCTTCCACTTGTCCTTCCACTCGTTCTGGGACCGAACCATCAAGTCGGAGTCCGTCTTGATGCGCAGCCTTTCAATGCCTTGTGCTCGTGCCTGAGTTTCTGATTTTAGCTTGTGATGTCGGCAGTACCTGGCCAACAGCATTGATAGCGCCCAACAGCTCGGCACGGTTGTTCGTCTGCTCACCGTGAACAGGGCCGCTCGAGTTGCTTGGGTGGCCCTCTCCCCAGAAGACGCCCCAGCCAGCCTTAACAGATAAAGGGTTGATAACCGAAGATCCAAAGCCCACTTTTGCGCTGCTTTGGCCATTCGAAGAACAGGCGCCATCGGTGTGGACCTCGACGTATTCGTCGTCATCGTCACCCTGCTGCTGATGCAGCTGCTCGTAATCCTCTGGCTCATCAGATTCGCCATCATATTCCCAGTTGTCGTCGCCCAGGCTATACTCGCTCTGATCGAAACTAAAAAACTCGATCCAGTCGTCCAACAGGCCTACCTATCGACTTCCTGCAGGTAATCCTCGGGCTCATCAGATTCTCCGTCATATTCGTCGTTGTCGCTCGGATCATTCTGAGCCTGGTCAGAACTAAAAGAAATTGGTCCAATGGTCCGGTACCCCTACCCAACGTCCTGCTGCTGTTGCAATTGAACGTAATCATCGGGCTCATCAGAGTCGTCGACCGATTCCTGGTTACCGCTGGGAATATTCTCAATTTGGTAGTAACTAAAAAATGATCCAAAGTGTTGGTTATCACTACCGATCATCCTGCACGTATCCTTCCGTGGCGCCCTCGCTCTCGAAGACCCATGGGTGGTAGTCCTGCTAAAAATGAAATTTCCGGCATGTAGCCAATCCATCTAGAAAGTCGAAAAATCTTTAGAATCGAAAGATCGAATCATTTATGAGCCTAGAAAAATAACCTGAAAAGACCGCTCTTTAGAGTCATCTTGCCAAAGATCGAAGTCATCAAAAGAATCATTCCGATCCTGGTAATCCTCAAGCCCATCTGAGCCGCCGCTAACTGATTGCCAATCGCCGAAGGAATCGATGTGAAACCAATCGCTCATTTTCTGAAAGAAGAATGATAACCCCGGCGTCCCATCTCCTGTCTCCTCTACATATCAAAAAAATCGAAATGACATTCCAGGATTGCAGGTCCTATAAAAGTCTTGCGATCCCTCGTAAATAAAACTCTGTAAACTAGAGATTCGCCAGATCGGAACCCCGTATTCATGAAAAAACGGCATCTTACGCAAAACTAGAAATCTACGGCTCCAAAACCCTATGAAAAAATAACTGGTCAAATCCGTTAAAAATTTTATCAACACGAATTGACGAGCTAACAGTACCCGTAATTCAAAAAGCAGTGCTTTACATGCGTATAACAATAATTACAACATCAAGAAGGCCAACAAAAATATTAATATTCGCCGTATCCGCCATATCCACCTGAATACGATGACCTGGCCGCGGCGTCTGTGGCAAGCCGGTCCGCTTGCTCGTTTCCATGAATTCCGCTATGGCCAGGCACGTACTCGAATTTCACCTAAACACCGATTTCCGGGCGCCAGCATCTAAACTCACATCCATCCCCTGCATCTTCCGGTCCAGCTCTTTGTGCAGGTCCTGGTTTTTGACAGGCGTGCCTGCAGAGGTCATCCAGCCTAACGACAAACATTAAAAGGATCCACAATGAGCGAACCGTTCTCCTTCCACTTGCCCTTCCACTCGTTTTGCGACTTGATCATCAAGTCAGAGTCCGTGTTGATACGCAGCCTTTCGATTCCTCGGTCCTGGGCCTAAATTGGCGCTTATGAAATTTGAGGCCTGAGCAAATTCAATACCTGGTCAACAGCTTCGATGGCAGCGCGGAGCTCGGCACGGTTGTTCGTCTGCGCACCGTGGACAGGGCCGTTTGAATTATCCGGGTGGTTATCTCCCCAGTAGACGCCCCAGCCGGCCTGAAAAAATCATCATTTATAATCCTTACTTATTAGAGCTACAAAAACAATACCTATTATTTAGCGATTCTTTTTTTACATTCCATATATTAAAGCATACCCTTGCGCCGCTCTGGCCATTCGAAGCACAGGCTCCATCGGTGTAGACGTCGGTATATCCGCTACGATTTTGGCGGTAACTAAAACCAATCATCCAGGCGTTCAGCAAGCCTTACCTATTATCCTGCGCGTATCCGGACCTTTCAGAGTATCCGGAGCTGCTTTGCTGGCTGCCGCCACGCTGAAAATGAGATGTTTTAAACATGGAGCAGGTTATTTTCCGGTAAAAAACAAGATCCTATTTCTTCAGAAGCTCGCCAAAACCAACCTGGTAATTTTGCTGGTAGTCGTCTCGATCACATCTCTCCGCGTAGCCACTACGTCCCCAGTTATCGCCAGGGTCGTTCCGGTACCAACGGCTCATGTCCTGGAAGCAGGAATGAATGGCGTCGCCCCAGCCACTTAGCGGCCAAAAGCCCCTCCTCTTCCACATCCATTAACAATCGGAAATTCATTGCGGAGCTGAAAATCCGATAAAAGCCTCGAGATGGCAGACGAAGCAAAAAGCTTTATCGACAGGAATTCACCAGATCACAAGACCCGCCATCGCAAAAAAAAACAACAAAGATCTATTCTAAGAAAATTTGCCTATTCTGGAGGTATCATGCATTTGCCGCGGCATTCACTGCCAGTCTGTCGGCCATCTCATTGCCGTGAATTCCGCAGTGAGCGGCCACCTTGACGAATTTCACCTAAAATTCAAGCTTTATAAGAAATATTCCTATGAACTCACATCAACAGCCTGCATCTTCTCGTCCAGCTCCACGAGCAGATCCTTATTTTTCACCGAGGTATTTGCGCCCGTTTTCCACCCTAAAAGAATAAAAGCTCCACGCAAGTTGACAAACCATTCCGCTTCCACTTGCGCATCCAGTCATTCATCGAGTTGATCATCAGCTGGGAGTCGGTCTTGATACACAGCTTTTTCACGCCTCTTTCTATTGCCTAGATCTGGGATAAAAAAGCTTAGAAATATGAATACCGTGTCAACAGCTCGAATAGCCGCGATCAGCTCGCCACGATTATTCGTCTGCTCGCCGTGTACGGGGCCGTTGGAGTTGTTCGGGTGGTCATCAGCCCAGTAAACGCCCCAGCCGGCCTGAAAATATGTTAGAAGATTTTACGAGAAATTGTACCTTCGCTCCCAATCGGCCATTCGAAGAACAGGCGCCGTCGGTGTAGGCCACGACATAACCTTCAGCGTTTCGGTAGTAACTAAAAAATATTCAACCAAAAATCTTGAGAACTCTACCCATCATCTCCAAGGGATTCTTCTTCAGTTACTCTTCTTGTTGGAAGTGGGATGAGCTGCGTTCGGCCGGTGCTAAAAGATGATTTTAATTTGGTAAGTTAAAGTGAATGTAAAAAAAAATTAAAAGCTTTTCACAAGCTCACCTTTTCTTAGCCGCTGCCGATGTAGATGCTGTAGCTATCGCCGCATGACTGGTAACGGTTCGGCCCGCCTTCGCCTTGAACGGCACTTTGATCGCTAAACACATGCACGTTCAAACTCGCTGCATTAGAAGCCGCAGCCCATCGCGCAGCATTTCCGCCAACCCTCCAAAATCCCCACTTTCATTGCCTCGGACGAACGCGTTGGCCTCGTGTTCGGTGTCGAATTTTTTATACCTGCAAGAAAATATTAAATTTTTCGTTTAGCATACCGTGCGTTGGCGTATCCATTGACTTGTGCTTGACACAGCGGCCAAGTAGGGTATACACCTAAATTTCGAAATGTACAATTCGGAAGGAATTTCACGAATTTGTAATTTGTAATCCAAAAAATCTATACCTGGCTTATGTCCTCTAGCCACGGCATAAAATGCCCTCCTGGGCGCCATAAAACCTCTAAAAAATTCGCGTAATTTCTCTGTGAACGTTCGCTCCTTCAGTATTTTGTGCAAGCCAACACTTCTCGCATCGCCATTGAATTGAAAAGCAAAATGAAAATTTATCAAAAGCCCTGAGAACAATGAGAAACATGAAACAAACAGAAATTCAATTGCGCTTCCGCTTCTTCTCCACGGCCTCTTCTTCGACATCACCACCTGCGCGCTTCTTCGTTTCTTCTAAAGCAAAAATATATGGCTTTTGGGATAGCGCTACCAATCTGCTTCAGGGTCTTGCCCGCGGCGAAGAGCTCGGCGTCGTCCTTGTTGTCGAATTTCTTGAACTTGGCGCCCTTGAATCCCTCGGTCTGCTCCTTGCATTCGGCCCAAGTGGAGAAGCTAAAAAGGTAAACTCAAATTTAATCAAAACTCCTTACACGCCAGTTTTATGGCCTCTAGCCACCGCATAGTAGGCTTCTTCCGCCGGCTTCTTAGTTTCCTTCTCCTTTTTCGGTTGTTTTTCCTCCTTGGAGCCTAGGAGAAAAATCAGGGGTCTTCTCAAAATGCCATACCAGAGTCTTTGCCCTTTGCATACTTCAGGTAGTAGTGATGGGCCTCTTCAAAGTTTGAAAATTTCTTGTGGAGTGGCTGTGGGTAGTCGGCGATCTATATTGGATGCTCCATTATGAGTTGAAAGTGTTAGGAAAATAATCTCGAGAATCTAATGCGTAAAAAATACCGATTTCTTCACGGCAGCGTAATCAGTCAGGACGCCGACGACCTTCCCTCGAGCAACCGCGTACCAAGCATCGGCATCCTCTTTCGAGTCAGCGACTGAAAGAAAAGGAGATTTTTGAAGCTTGAAATTATACTTACTTTCTGTAGACTTTGCTGCGCGCTCCGCCAAGTACTTCTCAGCCTCCTTCTTATCCTCGAATTTCTTGTAGACGGGCTGCGGGAAGTCGTCGATCTGAAATAAAGTTTTAGGACTTTCAGCCGTATTCACCTGCTTCTTCGCCTCGTTCCAGTCCTCGAAGAGCCCACTCTTGAAGCCATGGGCGACAGCGTAAAACTTTGCCATGCTACAACTTGCAAGTTCATCATTTCACAAGTCTTTTATTCCAAAAAAAAAAACACGTAGAAATCCTTCAGAAGAAGAACCAAAGTGAATCCAATGACAAAAAGCGTTATGTACACACCAGTCGGTATTGAAAACGGGTGGGCCGAGCGATTGGACAATTTGGAGGTTGTGCAGGGAGAGGGGAATACGTGGAAAGGCAGCGCGAGGGCGAGCTATGCGCAGGTCAGAGAACTATGCAGTTTTCGGCTTTTATATTGGCCCGCTAACAGGGGTGCGCTTACAGAAGGTAGGTTTAAAGGAACATAGTCATTAATCTAGCTAAAGCCGCGATTACAAAAGAATACCTTCATTGGATTGTCTTCAGTCCCTTTAAACCATTATTATGAGATCTAAATGATTAATAGAATCAAATCCAAAAGCTACAGTTTTTTACTACAATACGTTTCCAAAGGCAACCAGGAATTTCGAGTAAACAACTTTTTGGGAGGCTTTGGGGCGAGGCGGGTGGGCGAAAAAACGCGGTGACTTGCCAGCTGGGGGGTCGAGGGGAGGCGATCACAAAAAGGCAGCCGCGTTGACCGGGAAACAGAGAAAGGGAGCAAAAAGAAGAAGAGGAATTTTACGTAGAAAAGGCATGAGTTTAGTCCTTGAGCTCGGCGAGTCGTTCCCGCATCCTCTCCATGTCGGCATCGGCCGCGTATTCGCGCTCGAGGCCGCCCTGTTCGGCTTGCGGGGCCCGGCCTAGCTCCCCGGCTGTCACTTCCCAGAGGATGTTGTCAACCTCAGCCTGAAATGGTCAAATAAAGATAAGATTGTGGTGCTGGGGGTCAGGGAGTTGTTTTACTCAAAACTGTGGAAATGCGAAAAAACTCCTTCTTCGCAAAATCGAAAATTTTTATTTTATTTGGACTTGTATTGAAAAAATATGCACCGTTTTTACGTTTAAATGTAGTAAAACGTGTAGAAAAATTGCTTCTCTTGATAGCAGAAAAAATAGGAACCTAAGGAAGTAATTTTGTAGCCCCCTAGAGATACCAAAGAATGAACTTCTACAACTACTAAAATAGCAGCGCTTTACAAACCTGTGCCTTCTCCTCCATATCCGGCTCGTCCATCATGTCCATCGTGTCCTCGATCATCTCCTCGATGATTCCGAGCTTCATCATTTCCTCGCTCATCTCTCGCATAGTTTTCATGATCTCGGGCACCTGGAAAAACATTGTGTAACCGGTTCGGGGGTGCAAGATAAGTACAGCCTCTTTGGCCTCTTTCCCCCTCATATCAGCTGCGTTGTGAAAGAACAGACGGCGTTTTATTTGGGGGTAGGAATATTCCTTTTCCTGAGCGTTGCTCACGTCTATCTGCTCAAAATCGCATCGAAATTGTGGAAAATCGTTTGTGGAAATTTTCTACCAAAGGTAGATGGTTTTAAAAATACCGAAAATTCTGGAAGTAGGGAACATCTTTAGAGAAAAATAACCCAACGCTTGCTTTAATGACACGGAACAACCGCGAATCTGAGGAACTACTTTGAAAAAGTAGCCAAAAAAATAAAAAACGAAGGTTAATAAAAATACCAGGAATTCAGGGTAAAGTAAGCATTTCAGAAAGATAAAAAGAATCTATAACGATCTATAACTCACTTTAATGGCCAGGAACAAAGCTGCTTCCAGCATTTCGAATTTAGCGAACTCTTTTCTTTTCAATCAAGAAAAAGTAAAAGAGCAACAATAGAGTAGAAAACTCGGATTACGGTAGAATAGAATAGAAGCTGGTAGAATCGCGCGTTGCTACCAACCGTCTCGAGTAAAGAATGGAACAGGGGGTTGTCCAGATACCACAGCAGGGGATCTCACGCCTTTTTGCCAAAGTCAGTAAGCCCGCTGACGGACATGTGAAGGGGCGGATGGGGTGATGTTGAACAGGTAGGCAGGCGAAGAGAGCGGGCGAGACTGGGAGGAGACAAGATAAAGGGCCTGCCTCAACATGTTGCCATTGCCTTTTCCCCGGGAATGACCCCCGTGCCCCATAGAACCCGAGTGAACAGAAAACAGCAAAAAGCTCAAACGCGAGTCGGGTTCATTGTATCGGGTCCACCCACGCCAGATTTCCGGAAAATCGTTCGGTAAAATTGGGCATAATGTTCCTACCTAATTTTGCTTTCTGTCCAAAATTCTTTACCCTATACCTTGGGCAAGTAAAATTAAGGCCCTGGTTTGTTAGCGAACTTTTCCAATCTTCCCGTGGCGTTTGTGAGCGAACTTTTCTACGTAATATGCGATATTTTCACAGAATTTTAACGTCTGCGTTCAAAAATGCGTGGAAAATGGTAGGAAACGTCAATGTTTTTCATGACTTAGGAGGTTAGATAAATAAAATAAGTTAGCTTGCTAGAATTCACGCTGTCACGTGAGCTTTGAAGTTAAAAAAATCGCAGTGGTACAAGCTGAGAAGAAGAGGAAGAAGATAAAATTCCGAACCGATCAAAAAGGTCCATTCTGTCAAGAAGAAAAAAAAAGAGAAAAGATCGGCAGCGGATAATCAAGAAAGCGCGTTTCGCAGAATATTCAAATTCATTTCAGACCCAGGTGAGATCAAAAGCTTCTTCAAAACCCAACCTTGACCAAATTCTGCATGCTCTTCATCACCGAGGTACTCTTCTGTAACGCACCGGCCATCCGCATTGTCGCCAGTTGCTCCTAGACGAAAAAGTAAGAAATAATAACTCACAAACAAACCTGCATACACATAATCACGCTGTTGATCTCGGCCTTTGATTTGTGGATTTTTGCCACCGCCTAAAATCAAACATCTTTCAGAGACTTATTTCATAAAGCTACCTTTCTCGATTGTATCATTGATTTGGCCAGAATAACGCACACGTCTTTGTCTCCCTTCTTTGCCGCGGCTTTGATTTCGTTTTTCACCTGAATGCGTAATAGGGAAAAGGGATCGACTTACTTTTAGCTCTTCTCGTTGGATGCCGTGCACTTGCCGATCTAGGGTTCTCATTTCTTGGCGCATTTTTCGCTAAAACTCTTTGTAAATATTTAAAAAATATTTACCTGTAGTTCCCTGACTTGCTCTTTCGGATCCTTCTTCTTCCCGAACAAACCCATCATGCTAAAATTCGGAAATGGCTTTTATTTTTCAGGCAGTGGATTATAATTTTTGGCGAAAAGTAAAGTGGGAAACGCGTTTCGCAGCCGATGAATCATAACTTTTATCGTTGTTGATCAAAAGCTCGCTGAACAAATTTTTGGAGGCAAAGCTCCAGCGCTATCGCCGTGTGCATTGACGCTCAGCGTAGCTCCTTCCGTCGAATTACCGGGTATAACGAAAATGAAATAACTTTTTCGAAACAAAAAACTTTTTTCGACTCAGTAATTATTTTCTTTCAGAATAACCTTCGCAAAAATGCCGTCAACCACCGAGACAAAGAAGGACGAGCCGAAAAAGCTGAAGCCCTGCTGCGCGTGCCCGGAAACGAAACGAGTCCGCGACGAGTGTATCATCCAAAACGGCGAAGAACAATGCGGAAAACTGATTGAAGCGCATAAACAATGCATGCGGGATGCCGGCTTCAACGTTTAGCTGCTCGGCATCATTCGACCGCGACGATTGCCCCCCTCACGCAGATAGGATATGAAATTCGTGCATTTAGTACCTTTTCCTTTTATTGCCTCGATTTGTTGATGTACAGCTTTAGATTTTTGCTTTAATGGGAGAGCCTAGAGATCTTTTTTCTACCCAATATATCTTCTTGCTCCTTTCAATAGTTAGACTCGCGCCGCCAGTTTAGTTCTATCATTTTTGCTATTACTTGTTTTCTGTTTTTCTTGTCGTTCTGGTTAAACCGCTACAATTCGATAAATTATTTTCAGGGTATGACGGACGGAGCCAGCGCGTCCAACCCAGCGGTTGGAGACGAGAAGCCGGCTCAAGATGATAAGATGGTCAAGGTTAGGAAGAAGATGAAGCCGGAAATATTTTTTGATTAGGATTTGCTGCAGCGGGCCGCTGCCCTGATCCGGGCTTCGAACGGGTTGCCTCGATTGGGAGACAACTACGAGATCTGCGTCTCGTATGGCTCGTTTGGAGAGCTAATGAGCGTTTCGCGGACTCGACTCCAAGTGCTGTGAGGGAAATATAGCATGAGAAATGCCAAATTTTAGTCTACAAAAAGTCTACGCAGCTGCCGGTGTGAAGGTGCGCTTCCAGCCACGTGATGCTCAACAGATCGGCATTTTGGTCGACAAGATTGTAGCGGGAAATGATATTGTGACGGAAAGGACGGTAGGGATATTTTTATAAAAATTCCATAAGTTTGATAAAACTAATGAGAGAACCGGGAATTTTAGGGAATCCTTCTTGATGAAATCGCAAAAGCCAACAGGCGCGATGCCGTCAAGGTGCCGAAGGCCATTTCGCAGGCTGTTAGCACAATGCGGAGCGTGGAAACGGCACCTGTGATTCGAGACGTACCGCTGCAGCTCGAGGTGTGTTGTTTTTCTCTTATTTTCTAGATTAACACTTTTTAAGAAGATCATTTTTATTTTTTTAGAGACCATTACATCCGGGAGCCGGACTCAGCGCGGCCGAGATTGCAAGGAGACGGACGTTGGCTCGACACAACGACATGCTCAGCAAAGTGGTAAGTAAAAGCTTCTGGTTTCACAGAAAACACCCCAGACTAAAAAGTTTAATAATTCCATTTCCAGCAGACCCATATCAAGAAACCGCAGAAGGAATTCGGTTTTGGCCGCTTCATCGACAATTCGTCCGACATCTTCAAACCGAAGCTCGTGGTAAAGCACAACGCGGTCGAGCGACCAGTGGGCGTCACGATAATTGATGATGAGCCCGCCGGGCCGTCGCAAAAGTGAATTTTCCACAACTTTCCTTTATGCTTTTTAGCGAATGGATTTCCGACGAATCTGATATTGGAAATCCCTACAAAACTGAATTGGAGCGCTTTGTCGTCCCGGCGAAGCAGATGGAATCCCAGGAAATCTTGGCGTACAAGCCACTGGCCGAGACGCCTCTTGTTTTGGTTGATGACTTCGAAAAGCTGGAGGCGTTGAGGGATACACTGAATTCCGTCTCGATCTTTGCCGTTGACATTGAGGTGTGCACAGTTTTTCGTTTTTTTAATGAACGTTTTAGCACCATGACCATCGTTCTTTCCTCGGCTTTTGCTGCTTAATCCAAATTTCGACGGTGGACACCGACTACATTGTGGATCCTTTCAAGATTTGGGAACACATGCCCATCCTCAACGAGCCATTCTCAAATCCGGCGATTTTGAAGGTAAATCGAAAACAATCACGATTTATCAACGAATTTTTCTAGGTCCTCCACGGCGCCGACAGTGACATCGTCTGGCTTCAGCGTGATTTTGGCATCTACGTCGTGAACATGTTCGACACCGGTCGTGCGATGAGACACCTCGGCATGGGCAAATATAGCTTGCTGGTTTGTAGGAGTCTTTTTTTTGTAAATTTCGAATTTAGTACCTTGTCGAGACGCTGTGTGGGGTGCAGCTGAACAAGGAGTACCAGACGACCGACTGGCGCGTTCGGTTAGTCCATGATTATTCGCTTTAAAAAAAAACCTTTTACAGGCCACTTCCGGAAGAAATGATCCATTACGCTCGTGAGGATACGCATTATTTGCTCTTCTGCTATGGCACACTGCGCGAGAGATTGATACAAGGTATCGATTCTACAAATACGTGGCTTAAGCAAATGCTTAAATTATCGATATAAACATTTTTTTGCAGCGGGTAACCCCACAACGCATAACCTCCTTGCCACTGTCTATTCCGAGTCAACAGCGCTTTGTGGAAAGGTTGTTTTTATATAATTTTGAAAAATAAAAAAAATTAGATCTACGAAAAGCCGATATTCGACCCTAATGGCTTCACCCGAGGCACACTTTCTGCAAAGCGCACTCTCAATAATCGGCAGCTGTTCGCGATGCGCAGCCTGTGGCAGTGGCGCGATGAGACGGCTCGAAAGGAAGACGAGTCGCTCAACTACATCCTCCCGGCTCATATGATGTTTCATATCGCAGAGGTTTAGCTCTGTTTTTTTTTCTAAAATTGTGTTTCTAGTCGTTGCCCCGTGACATGCAGGGAATTCTCAACTGTTGCTCACCCGTTCCGCCACCAGTCAAAGAACATCTGATCACGCTTCATCGGTGAGCTGGCTAAAATTTGTTTAAAATTTTTAATTTAGCATGGTGCTGGAGGCGCGCGATCGCCCTCTAGAAGTCACCAATGAACAGGGAAGAACAAAGCGCACGGAATGCGAGACGCTGATGGCCATCCGGATGCGGCAGCAAATGAACAACAACATTGACTTTATCCGTGGACGGCTATTGTGGGTTTTAATCTAGATTACCGTTTTTTTTTCTGTGTTCAGAGCCCGGGCTCAACTATTGCGGGAATCATTCCGGGAACGCATTGCGGGAACATTGCGGGAATATTCCGGGAAACATTGCGGGAAAGTAGCCACTTTTTCCCGCAATGCCGTCTCATCTACATTCCGGGAAAGTAGTTCCCGGAATGGTTTCCCGCAATGTAGATGAAACGCGTTCTGGGAATGAGAGGCGCATTCTCGGAATGTTTCCCCGAATGGTTCCCGGAATGTCCCGGAGTGTCCCGGAATCATGATGGCGTTAAAATCCTAAATTCTAAATTAGAAATTATTCTTTCTAAAGTCAATGTCAACTTCTTGCACAACGGCGCAGTGCGCATGCATCGGAGATAAGGAAAACGTATCGAATTTTTAATGCTACTTTGGTCCTCCAAAACCGGCCTCAGAAACGATTGTTCACTACGAGATTTTGTGGGCCGGCAAATAACGAGTGTCTAGACAACTCCTGAAAATTTCAGAAAATTTGAGCAATGGGAACATCGATTCCCGGAATGCTGTCCCCGAGATTTTGTCGGGGAACCAAACCTTATATAAAACCATTCCCGGAACTACATTCCGGGAAACTCGAAAAGTTTCCCGGAATACATGAGACGACATTCCGGGAACTCATTCCGGGAACCGTTCCCGGAATGGAGTTCCGGGAATCCATGCCTGGAATTCCCGCAATAGATGAGAAGGCATTCCGGGAATAATTTGCACCACCTTTCCCGGAATACTTCCCGGAACATTGCGGGAACATTGCGGGAATGCCCTGAGGCATTCCCGGAATATTCCCGCAATAGTTGAGCCCGGGCTCAGATAATAAGAAAATATCTGAAAATTTTTAGAAAACTCCCATTCTTTTGCTGTATTTTATAGCAGAAAAATAATGCAAAAACAGTTTGTCTATTTATGTTAGAACAATCGGCAAATGTAACGATGTCAGTAATTTTTAGCACGTCTCTCCACCTCCATTTCGACGAGGTGGCCGCAAAATCAGTAACGCCGCAGCGACATTTTGATGATGTGATGCCAATCTCGGAAAAGGTTCGCCGACTCTGACTTCGATAGTTTCTTAGGACGATGCCGAGGTCTACGCGGCCATCGAAAATGCCGACTTCCCGGCCGTGACGAAGCAGCTGCTGTTGAAGAGTTATGCCGGGGAGGCGCCGATTTACGAGAGAAGTGAAAAGGTTGGGTTTAGAAAAAGAAGTGATAGAGTAATACCTGAATTATAGTATGACATCGTTCGCGAAGGACGGGAGCTTCTCGAAAAGTTTGGAAACGTTGCGTCACCATATGAGTGCTATCAATTGGCTGTAAAGGAACGGGATCAGCGATTGGTAGCTTATGAATTTATGAATTTTTTTAAAGGAATGTCGTTGTAGGAAGTTGAACGCGCCATGGCGAAAAGCCAAGCAGATGCAGCACCGAAAGAGCAGAGGTTTGTCTTGCCTATAACTTTTCAGCTTTGGTTTTTAGAGAATTTCCATTTTAATTAAATTATTGCTAATTGTTTTAGATACTCTCACCACGATCCCGCCGTCACGCGCAAGCCGGTTGAGGAGATCAACGATGCCTTGGTAGGGAATTTAAGCCGGCCTAAATTTAGATTTTTAGGCAAATAGCGAGGGACTTGTTGTCTTCAAAGAACCCCGTGATGATGATGACGATGAAGAAGAAGCTGCCCCAGACTCTTCTAATCGCCATCAGACCGTGCTCGAAGACGATATCCTCACAAAGAAGGCACTGAAGCGCAGGCACCAACAAGCTAAAAAGGCTGTCGACATTCCGTTTGGACAGCCGGCGGAGAAGATGTTGAAAAAGGTGCGGCCCGCTTACATGCTTTAACTTATAGTGAATTTCCAGGAACCCAAAGTCGAGGGGTCCGGCGACTTCACGCCGGTCGACTACAGCTCTTATGGAACCCAAATGTTTGGTACGGGAATTGGAGGTTTATGCATTTACACGGTCTCTCTAGAATCACGCCCCACCCGCGGCAAGGCGTTCGACCCATTCGCTCAACAACAGCAGCGCGGACGCGGCCGAGGGCGTGGCGGAGGACGCGGAAGGGGAGGTCGGGGACGAGGCGGTGGCGGCGGCGGGGCCCGTGGCGGCCGTGGCAACAACAAACCCCAGTGGTAGAACGGCCCGTATACGATCGCATTGTTGGTTTCGTTATTCTTGTTGTTGTTGTTGAGCTTTTTGACAATTTATGAATGGTACTTTAAATGTTGGCAACTACGCAAGGCACTAGAATCTAGTGACTAGATGTCGATAATTTCGCCGATTTTTGTTTGTGCGTGCTAAGCATTAAAATTCGTAAGTTCTTTAGTTTAGCGAAGAGCTAGGCTAAAAAGAAAACTCTGCCATCTGAAAAGTCGGTGCTGGGCTTTTAGCCGGGGGGGGGTGAGCTATCTAGCCTATCCCTACCTGAAAAAAAATTTAAAAATGGCTTAAGATTCTACAAAAATGATTTATCTCTTTGATTAGTGGAACCTGAGGCGACAGGTCAAATCCCATGTTCCCCCGCTAAGTGTCCAGTACCGAAAAATCGGTGAAATGAACGTTCACCCGGCGTTTCACGTTCACCGTGCCCCCCCTTGGAATGTGGCCCAATTGGCGCGGCCATTGTTTGAGGTCTTTGTCGCCCAGGCTTCAACACGAACCCTTCGCGCCCCACCCCGGCATTGCTACATCCGGTTTTTAGTGTAGTTCCCGACCGGGGGTGCGCGACAGTTTCTTTACAGCCAACCCATGGCCCTTTCAGGATGAGCCCCAACCGATTGCATCATTCTCACTATTTAGAGCAGCATCACCTTGGAAAGAGGGGGTTAATTTCGTGGGGTCGGCTCCTCGCCGGTCGCCTCATTGCTCATTCCATCGATGGCCCTAATTTATGCGATGCTCCGTTTTGGGGAGCGGCAAATAAGGTGTGCTTTTTGGAAAAAGGTGCTGGTTTTCGATTAGGAAATCCACAAGGTGTTTATGACCCCAAAAATCTGATGGTTCTCCGTTTTCCTTTTGTTTTCATTTTTCATATAGTTTTTTGTCGAAAAACTGCCGCTTCGCGAAAAATTTCAATATTTTAAATTTCTAAGTTTTTAACCTTTTAACCTGAACTTTTTCAGGTTTAAATTTTACTAGGTTTCGTAATTGTTTTTTACTTGAAGTATAGCTAAATTTTACGAAAACCATGAAAATACCTTCTCTGACCTCGTTTCAGACATTTCGGGATTTATAGGAAAAATTAGGTTGCTTGCCCCCCGCCCCCCCCCCTGATCTTACGAAAGTACCAATCCTAGATTTCAGGCCCCGATTTTAGATTCAGGAAAATTCAGGCCGTGCTGCTCGCTTATTCATGCCATATTCGCAAGCCCCGCATCGAGCCGCAATGACGTCAGGATGATCTTTTTGACATTTGAGGGTCTGGGACGGTCGGATTGTATGTGTGTGCATCTCCCTCCCCTCGATATGCTCACTCTCGACCCCCCCATTCGTTCAAACATGGAAAGTTCCGGGGAGCGCCGCACGGGCCGCACCGGGATTATGCTCTCATTTTTCGAACCTCACCGCAATCCCCGGGGCCGAGCGTAACACCGCTACCGGTTTACGTGTAAAGCCGCGCGCGTTTTTTGAAACCGGTTCGGCGGCGGTTATTCCGGAGATCGTTCGTGTTATAAGCCTACTTACCGGTAGTTTGGGCTTGTGTCAACACGTTGTTGGGCTTAAATGTGGGTTGGAATAACTATATATTGTTGGGTTTAGCTGTTTGTTGTTTCTGTTATAACGCGCACATTTTGTTATTGGATACCTTAGGATTTATGACGTTTTAGAACGTGCTTTTTCATTATCGGGGGAAGGTCTCAATTTTCCCAAACGTGCAATAATAGATATTTTAATAGTGTTTTCGTGAAATTTAGCTTTAGTGTCATGTGGAAACTGTTTTTAAAAGTTATAAAATGTTGACATTTTGGTCGAAAAAGCGATGCTTTTTGTATTTTTACAAAACATTTGTGAGGTTTTTAGGCCGTGATTTTAATAAACAGTATAGAATAACATCCGCTATTTATTTTATAAAAATAGGCGGACCCCCGATAACGCACAAGAACCTTGACATGAAACCCATGCAAAAAAAACGGGGCCAGACAATACCTTTTAGATTTTTAGAAACCGCCAAGATGGCCTTCAAAAGTTCACCAAGTCCTTTCACAGAACTCCGTAATCCAAAAAAGGGCAGCTTCTCCCCGGCGCGTAGGGAGAAGCCGAAAAAGGGACATCGCCGGGCTAAAAGAAGCCCGGGAGGATGCCCCTTTTTTGATTGACAGAGCGAATCCAATTTTCCGAGTGTCGGTCGTGTCGTCTCCGAATCCTGGCGGTGCCATTCTGTGTGTGTGTGGCCGTGAAGATGTTTTCGGCGCCGCCACCTTGTATTGTCAACGTTCTGCGGCTTTTGGTGTCGCGGTAGAAGGGCTATTTCGGCACTTCCCGAATTTTCTGGTTTGTTTGAAGTTGGTTCTTGGGATCTCGAGGGAATTTTTTGTTATAAATAAACATTTACGTAGTAGCGTAATAGCGTATTTCAATAGTATTTTTCTAGGTTCTTTTGCATTATCGGGGGTAGGGAATTTTTAGTATGTATCCAAAATGCATATTAATGTAACCTTAAGTCCTTTAATCGTCTTTTTAATACAAACTATCGAAATTTGTCTAAATACCTAGAAGTTTTTCAAAATTTGTCGAAAATCGGCCATTTTGGTCGAAAAATCAATATGTTTTTGTATTATTAAGCAAAATTTGTAAGGTCTTTAGGCTTAGGAATCTTAAAAATAGTTTAGAAACAATTCCTCTTTTTATATTAAAGAAATTGGAAACTATAGAAAAATTTTGTTCACGCCGGAAATGTTTCTGTTTTCTTTGTGTTTCTAGATTCGTCAGAAATGCTAGAAATATCGTAGTTTAAAGGGGGTCACGAAGTTGTGCAATATGGATGACTTGTAGCCTTGATCTGCACCCCGTGCCGGCCAAGTGCCCGATTGCGTAATCGAGGACGGTTGCGCAATCGCTTCGACGGGGCTGCAGGTAGCTAGCGCCAGCTCAGCCTAGGTTTTCGTGAAGACGTCTGCTTGGGCTTGTAGTCAGTCATCTTTTGCTTATAATTTCGCTAACGGCTTAAAGGAAACTCAGGGATCTTTAGGCGGCTCTTTCCCCTTATCGACTTCGCATATTATTTTTCCTTAGCATTCAATTTTTCAATTTTGCAAAGCTTTTCTAGACCTATTACGATTATTAAACGTAAAAGCTTTAGCATATTTCCTTAAAAAATCGAAAAAAATTTTTCGACAAAAAATCGCCGATTTGTTCAAAATTAAAAATTGAATTTTTATAAATTTTTAAAAATTTCTACGTTTACACTTGAATGTCAAACGTTGCTAAAAACACTTAAAATGCTTACGTATACATTACTAGGCGTGCTTTTATGGATATTTTTGAGCTTTTTTAATTTTTCCGCTGGAAACTCTCGTGAAAATTAGGTAAGAACTTTATTTTGTTCTCCTAATATTGTCCGTAATTTAGTAAATTAAAATATTATGTTTAAAGCGTTTATTCTAAAACCCACCACTATTTCCTCGGTTTCGACAGAGCATTTTTATAGCCGGCGAACACAATTACCGTTGCCCTTATCGTGCGCGCCAGTTTTTGTTGTTTGCTATATTTCTATAAAAGTTGTGATTTCGACTAACAATGACGGTCCACGTGTTTGGGTGTCGTTATAGCGTTACATAGCCCCGGTTGACCGGTTGAGGGGGACTGGATTTTCCGGGCGCTTTTTCAAAAACAAGGTCATCTCGGTCGCACGAGGGGCCGCTCGGTCACACCGCCATTTTACGGGGGGATCCCCCGATTTGGTTTATGGGCCATTCACCGGTCATCCGGGCCTGATTTCGGGTGGGAGCCGTCGATTCCGGTGGATGTTCGGTTCGCCAGATTTCAATTCAACGTTTTTAGCCGGAATCTTCGTTTCCACGAATTATGATTTCGCCGAATTTCCACTCGCCGAATGCCTTTTATTAATCGTGATAGTTGGGATAGTCGAATTCGAGCCAAAATCCCGACAGCGAAGATATATCGATATTTTACGTGTCGGCATTTTCGCTGTCGATATCTTGGTCCGTCAAGATTTTGGCATTCCCCATTTTCTTTTTCCTCTTATTCGACGATTCCGATGGTGGGGGTGCCCGTGCGAAAAATGGAAAATGGCTGCATTTGGCTGATTGCAGCCATTTATGCCGGTGTCCTTTTAAATTCGAGGGCGGTTTTTGCTCCATTTTTGGGTTTTTTCATTTGACGTCAGAGTTCAAACATCTCTTCTAGATTTATTGATCATTTTTGGTTGGTTGAATAGCATAGTTGTCCTAAGCCCAAAAAATCCACTTTGTAGGTTTTGTAGTAGTTTTTCTTTGCATCATCTTTCCGCGTGTCTTTCGTTCCTAAAAATTCTCTGCTAGCCTGCCTTATTTCAGCCGCTTATTTTTATAACCCATAATCTGTTTCAGTTTGGGCTAAAATCGATGGCTTCGGAATTCCTAGTGTTAATTCCGGAAATTAGCGCCGGCGCCGTTTTCTGAATTCTGGTGCAATTTGCTCCAAAAACGAGAAGCTGTGGCCGCGGCTGGGGGCTAATCTTATCATTCTTCGGGACAGTGCCGTGCTCCTTGTTCTTCCGCTTCTTTTGGCGTATCAAAAAAACAGGCAGGGTGAGCCGTTTTTGGCTTTGTTCCCCACCCCCTTGGGAATCCCCCCGGTGCTCCACACCGTGTCAACAGCTGATTGTTCCGCACGGATGGCCTTTTTTGGGGTTTGGTGCCCAAATCATAACAACTTGTTGTGTAGATGCGTATCTGGGTGTGGGATTCATTTGGGCGATTTGGAGGGCTGGCTTTTTAAAGTAAAGCTTTTTTTAACGTTTTTAACCTTGGTTTTTTCCTCCTTTTCAATTTTCCTAGGTGGACGTTTTTTTAGATGAACTTTTCAAACTTTCCGCGTTCTTTTTTGCCGGTTCTATCGTATTATCGGGGGTGGGGGGGTGATCAAGGGGAAACCAAGTTTTTCTTTGTACTAATACTTTGATAGAGATATTTTATTAAAATGTTTTTTGCGGCCCCTAAATTTAAAATTTACAAATTGTAGTACAAAACAAAAATAGTGATTCTCCTACCCAAAAATGGCCAGTGTTTGACCAAGATTTCAAAATTTTCAAAGTTTTTTGAATGGTTTTGCCTCCTGAAATATGGTTAAATTTTACTAAAAGCCTCTGAAAACACTGACTATTACGTTACTAGGCATTTCTTGATTTATCCAAAAAATCGCCCGCCCCCCGATAATGGGAAAGATCCTAATGTTTGTAGGTGTGCCTTATTATCTAGTTTACTGTCTCTTTTGATCTCTCTCGCTTGCTCTCTATCTGTCTCTCTCTCTCTCTCTCTCTCTCTCTCAGATGTCTTCTAATATTTTCTGCCTTTTCCATCAAATGTACGTTTTCTTTTTTGCTAAACGATACCACCGTAATCCGATGATTTTCCCTAAACTCCCTTGCAATTCGCCCAAATCCCCGCAGCTCAAGTAGGTTCTTGGAAGAATGAGCTGTTGCGCAAAGTTGAGTCACTTTAGGGGTTTGTGGTTGTGTTGTGGGTGTTTCCCCAAACAGAAAAATAGCCGTACATCGTTGGGTTCCCTTCCCAGGCTGACTCATCGCCTCCCCACTTTCTGCATCTGGATCGAGCATTTCAGCCACCCATTGTTACCGGCCGGGTTTTTTCAAATCCTTCCTGTTCGACCCATTCACTCGATTAGCCAATTGGGCAATTTGCTAAAGCACCGATCCGCCCCTCTCCGGATCCTATCCCAGATTCGCGTTTTTCCGGAGCCGTTTTTCTAGGCTTTTTGCTAGACGATGTACATGCATTAACGATTGGTCTTTTGATTTCGAATTCCCAAAGAAATTCTCGATTTTTTTGTAGAATTTGAGAAAAGGGCAGAATTTTTGAGGGCCTACTGGTGAAACGCTTAATTTTTGGATTTTTTCATCACAAAGCGAGCGTTATCGGGGGGCAGAAAATCACTAATTACCAAATAGTACTTTCGTAGTAATAATCCTTTTAATAGTCCGTTTAGTAACATTTAACTATATTTTAAGTGGAAAAACTATCGAAAAACATGTGAACATTTAAAAAGTCGCAATTTTGGTCGAAAAATCCATATTATTTTGATTGTATTTAATTTGCACAGGTTTTAACACCTTTTTATGTTTATTCAAATTTGAGAGATTTTCCATGCTTTTCTGATAAATTTAATGTAGCTATTCTTGGCTCCCCAAGCTCTTCAAGCGGTTCAACCTCCTTGATCCGGTTGAACGGCTCGTATAGGTGGTGGTGGGTGATCCATCGTGGCGATCAGGGCTGATTTTGACGACTGTTGACTGCGCCCCGTCCAACGTGATCACTTTCATACACTACGAGAGGGGCGGCGCCCTCACAACTGCCAGGCCGACCTAGCCGTTCGGCTCGTCTATCCATTTCCGTTCAGTTGTACTTTTCGTTGTTTGGCCTGGAGATTTTTGATCGATTGTTTTTTACAGAAGTTAATTTTTTCGATTTTCCATCAAACCAGCTTCTGGAAAATCGGTTTTAATGTACTAGTGAGTTAGTGGGGGGCATCTCCGTGAAATATCCAGAATGTAATAACCATGATTTATGTGGTTTTTACGCCGTTTTCAAACAAAAAACTCACCAAAAAATCGTAATTTTTTTGAAAATTCAAATTTGTTTCCAAAACAAAAGAATGGGGAAATTACAATTTTTCTGCAAGTCGAGTTTTTGGATTTTTGCATGCTAATTAGGGTTGATCTTCCTTAAGGTATCTAAAAAAGAAAGAAGAAGAAAGCCAAGTACCGTGTTTAAGGCCTATTTTCATGATTTGAAGGCTTTTCCCTTCCTCAAGACCCATTTCAAAAATTCGCCCGATTCCCGCCCTTCCCCAACTTGTCGTTTTTCGCTTGTCCCGGGCCGTCTCGAGCCCTTCTGAATAATTCGCGGTCCAACAGGGCCATGCTGCTGGCCGCCCGAGGCTGGGCCCCCGTTTCCTCAAGAGAAATGGCCCAAAAAATGGGCTGACAGCCGGAGGGGGCGCAGGGTCCGGATTGGCCCCCAATTCGCCCCCAGCCGACAGCCATATTTCGGATGGATGGCATTGAGAGGGGCATATTGGAGGCCGAGCTTGGCTTCTGAGCTTGAGCTTGTTTTCGGGAGCAGTAGATGATCCGGTTTTCAAATCATTAATTCAGTAGATGTTCTATTTTTCCCATCTCGCATTCAGTAGATGTGCTATTTTTTCCGGTTTTCAGACCGGTTATGTTCGATTTTTATCCTTTGAAAGTTAGTAGATGTTCTTTCTCAATCACAAGCCGGTAGATGTTCTGTTTTTTTATCATTTCGGATGCAGTAAATGCTCTGTTTCGCGGTGCTTTTCGATCATCGGGGGGTCTTTTTTCAGGATCCAATTTTCCAATAAAAATTGTGAAGGCAAAAGTGAGGTGTGAACTGACAAGCAAAATCCCATCAGGTCAAACTCCCGACAAAAGAAAATCCCGACAACCAGAAAGTCTTACAAAAAAAACTTGTTTTATGATTTGCAACCCAGTAGATGCCCTATTTACCTCATGCTCAATTCCGCACTACAAAGTACAACCGTTGACTACATCATTTGGCTTCCTCAAGGGGGCTGATTGTTATTGCTGATGCTCCCCTTCTGAGCCAGACTCGAAATGCACTCATTTCGAAGTTATGGCCGATTTCAAAAGCACCGATCATGAATGCATAGACAGACTTCAACGGCCCTTTAATCCACCCATGGCGGGCCCTAGCAACCGGGGCCCCCGGCCGAATTGTGTAGGCTTTTCGTTTGCACACACATACTCACACACCAACCACTACGCACACAAATACTCGCACACTCCCCGCCCCGCCGGGAGCATGACGAAAAAGGCTATGTGGGAACTCGTGCTCACCTCCGCCGGGTGGTTTCACTTTTCTTAGCGCGAATGCTCGTGCTCCTTGCAAGTTTGTCTGGCTGGCTGTCGGCCTTTTTGTCGATTTTACTGTCTGTCTCCTTTGCTAATTTAGAGCCGGTTTTCTCTCATTTGATTTTCTGGTGGTCCTTGTGCATTATCGGGGGATCATTGGTCTCTCTCTTTCTCGCTCACTCTCCATATGTCTCTTTCTCTCTGTCCGTCTCGCTCTCTCTCTCTCTCTCTCTCTCTCTCTCGCTCTCGCTTCCATTGCATAACCTCTTCCTTCCCTAATGCCAACCACAAACACTTGAAAAGCCATCGTCACCCCCGGAGCGAGCCGACTCTAAGCCCTCCGCTGAGAACCAGCCCCCCCTGGCTCTTTCTCAGTTGTAGTAATTGCTCGCTGTCTGTGCCTGCGGGCACGAATTAGCCTCCCCCTTCTGCCACGGGGCGGTTGCCTCAAGAAGTTACTCGGGAAGTCGGCTCGAGTAGACCGGCTGGCATAGCGATTTCCTAAGGAATCGCTGCTAGCTTGCCTATCGATTCTTCTATACCGTAATCGGTTGCTAGCTTGCCTTATCTTTTCCCGCGCCAGGATGATTTTTACGCGTCCTCAAACGTTCTCTGCTAGCCTGCCTAAGCGAAATTCCTAAAAAATCTCTGCTAGCCTGCCTTGTTCTTTTTGCGTGTTCTTACTTAGGTTTTCTCAAAAGTTCTCTGCGAGCTTGACTAGGTCGATTTCCTAAAGCACCTCTCCTAGCAGGCCGATCTATTTTTGGAATTTTCTATGCCGTAGCCGACGGGCTTCCTCAAGAGTCGCTGCTAGCTTGCCCTAATTTTTGCTTTCCTGTTCCCAATTTTCTGCAAAATTCACGTCATAGCGATTTCGGCTTTAACTTGGCTTCCTCAGCTTCATCTTGGCTTCACCTTGGTCCAGTCTGGCTTCATCCTGGCTTTATCCCGACTTCCCAATCCCTTTAACCCAGCCAAAAATCCATCCTCGTGCCAGCCCTCGTGCTCCTCACCCCACCACCCCCCCCAACGCCCCGGCTTCTAATTGAATTCCAAACGATACATGGCTGCTGCGTGTTTTTTTTTTCTTAAAAAAGGACCCCAGCTGTCAGTCCTCTGACCGGGGAAAAGCCCTGCAAGAATTCGCGTTTTTTTCCAGAAGCTGAAATGTCTAGAATTCCCGGCACACCCCGGCGTCCATTTTCTCCATTTCCCTTTCTTCAATTTTCCGCAGAGAACCCATTAACGCCCCCGCGCGTGGTAGTGTGGTCCCGACGCGAAGACTCGGCTCGCACCGACGACGAATTGCCAAATTTTCTCCAGCTTTCCCGTGCTCTTTTCGCTCGCGCATGGGGCGCGTTTTAACCTTTCACTTTCGAGGAATGGATGCGTTTTGATGGGTTTTTCGGGATAAATTGGATATTAAAGTGCCGGGTCGAGGCAAGGGTCCAACTTTTTGACGGCCCAATTTCCGCGCGTAAACGGTTACGTAGTGGATGATCCAGTTTCGGCTCCAGAATTAACCTTTTTACGGAAAGCGGAAAAGGGAATAAGGGGGTTTGGCTAATCGATTACGCGGGGTTTAATCTTAGAAATGTGTATATATCAGGTTGGAAGGTAAGTCCTGTCGCCGAGATTTCGAAGAGCTGCCTAAAATTGCAGCTAGCATCATTTTTGACATGCGATATGTCATTTGGTAGCCCTCGACCTAAATTTCTTCCGGAGGAAGGTCCTGGGCCACTAAAATGAAGGGGGGTCCAGATACAGGCCCGAGAAGTTTTTGGCGAAATTTGGGAAAAGTGTTTTGCAAGTTATCTCTGCATGGAGCGATTTGCATGCGAAACCTTAAGCGCCAATCGATAGATCTCGAGAAGTAGATATCGATGGATGTTGAGATCATCAAAATTGGACACTGGATGGCCAAGATATGGGCCTCTGAAATTTGGCCCATTTCTTAGAACTTTTCTCGAAATATACATTTTATCAAAATCCTCATGTGGTGTTCAAAAATCGAGCGGCAAGTTTTGGCTCGTTCTTGCCTGATGTATGGGATTGCGAGAAAAGTTCTAAGAAATGGGCCAAATTTCAGAGGCCCATATCTCGGCCATCCAGTGTCCAATTTTGATGATCTCAACATCCATCGATATCTACTTCTCGAGATCTATCGATTGGCGCTTAAGGTTTCGCATGCAAATCGCTCCATGCAGAGATAACTTGCAAAAACACTTTTCCCAAATTTCGCCAAAAACTTCTCGGGCCTGTATCTGGACCCCCCTTCATTTTAGTGGCCCAGGACCTTCCTCCGGAAGAAATTTAGGTCGAGGGCTACCAAATGACATATCGCATGTCAAAAATGATGCTAGCTGCAATTTTAGGCAGCTCTTCGAAATCTCGGCGACAGGACTTACCTTCCAACCTGATAGGTTAGATAGAGGTTTCAAGGCCCTAATAAGTTACCGTTTTTGTTTGATCTACCGTACTCGGCTAAACGATTTCGGCACGTATTCAAGCCCTCGACTTCTGGGAGTCTAGCTAAAGGGTGCTCCATTTCTCCCACCAGGGTGCTCTTCCCCTTGGCCACTGGGGTGCCACGAAAAGCCTCTCCGAAGGGCCCGATGTCCATTGGAGTGTCTCGGAATCGATGGCCTAGCGTTGGTGGTTGCTACTAGCTAGCGGCTCATGCCTTTGCATATAACTTTTTCGAAGTGCGCATTTTCAAGGAAGAGCTTCTGCTCTTCGGCTTCACATCTCCAAACTCGCCCCCAAGCATACGAAATTTTTGGATCTTTTGCATTATCGGGGGCCGGGCTATTCCCTCTGTTTCCCATTTTTCTAAGATCAATAACGGAACTGTTTCTACACTTTCTACTATTCCTAAACATAAAAACCCAACAAATTCTTAAGAAAATAAAAAATATGAATTTTTCGAGCAAAAAAAACATCATATTGTTAGCATTTTTAAGCAGTTTTTAGCACTTCAAAAGTAGTTGAACTTGGTTAAAAACACCCTTAAAATAACTGCTCTTTCGGAATATGGGCCCTTAAGAAAAACCCCCCTCGCTAATGCCAAAGCTCCATAACGCCTTCTGAAGCCCACATTTTTTAAGGAAGAGCTTCTGCTCTTCGGACTACATTGCCCAAAACCACCACCCTCCCTCCAGATACGAAATTTGAACTCCCTGCGGGCATCCGGCGGCGGCTCATTGGCCCCGGATTCTTGGAGGAGCCCCCCTTTTTGGCTAGAAATCCGAAACTGGCGCTCCCGGGGCGCGGGTCGGGCTCAAATTTTCCGGCGGGTGGCCACACTTCAGCTGGGAGACCGGCTAGACGCACGTTTGGATAGATGGTTTTTCTCTGCAACGAGAGTTCCTGGGGTCCAGGAAGTTGTGTAGAGCGTTAAAGGCCTCTGGAAAGATGGGATTGGTCAAAAAGCTAGACGATGTGCACCGGCCGGAGGTCGAACCCGGGATGGTCCGCCCCGCAGTCCAACGCGTTACCCCCACACCAAAGGGGTCGAGTGGGGGAGGGCGGCGGAGGGGCCCCAAGTTCCCTAGGGTCCATCTCGTGCACGTCACTGGGCGACAATTTAAAATAAAGCTATTTATAGATAATAATAACGAAAAATCCTACAAAAAGCTTGCCAAGGGCAAGGAGCGTCTTCCCTGAATTTCCTGAAGTGTTTTATGCCCTTTCCGACGATTTTTCAAGTAAAGAACGCCCCAAAAACCTCTTTTCGCTCAGAACATGGCAGCCATCGTTCCAATCAGCCTCAAATTTTTACCATCGATGGGGATGGCTATAAACTATTTTTATGGAAGTTTCCAGCCAAAAATATAGTCAATCAAAAAAGTTATGACTATAAACCAGTTTTCTGCAAATCCAGTTGGGGGTTTTGGGGCCCCTTACGCGATGGAAAGCGTGCATGGTATCGCCCCGTCGGTCCCTCACCCCTGGGGACGCCCGGCCATCTTTCCAACGGTCTTTAAAATGTAGTTTTTGGAACTAAAAAACTCTAATATGATTTTTATTCGATTCCTGGTCCAAAAGTGGTATTTTCCTATTCTCTAAAACTTTACAAATGTTTGGCATGCTTATAAAGGAGCTATAAACGTTTTTACGATCAGAAAAAAACACGTTAATCGTTATAAATTTCTAAAAAGAACATTAAATGTAATTTTTTTCTAATAACGAGCCTCTGACTAATTTCTAACTTTTTTAGGTGCAAAAATTTATGCGTTTCTACCCTCTAACACCCTAAAAGTGGCTAAATTTTCTCAAATCATTCCGCTCTCATGAACCTTACAAAAACATAACGTTGAGCCCGCGTTTCCGACCAAAATTGGTCTCATTTGTTACCCAAAAATCCCTCTAGAATCTAACGAAACCAATTTTCAGGTTTTAGCCTTTCTAATCCCTAAAAAACTAGCTTCTAGACCTCAATTTGTATAGCCATATTAGCCCCAATCAAGCCGGAAAAATTCCGCGCGACTACAGGGGCATACACAACGCCACGGACATCCCCCATCCCGGAATAAGCCCCATCCCATTTGTTTATGCCCTTTTCCACGCCCCCCCCGGGAAAAAACGGCGATAGGGGTCCCCCGGAAAAACACGGGCGCTTGAGTGTGGTGCCCCGGAGAGAAATTAGCTGAAAACGAGCCCCGCCTCCCAAATGTCCCTCTGAAAATATATTTACCTGCACGAGTCGATTTCAGCTGTGTGTATCCTCTCGGGATAGAAATATCTCGAGCTTATCCCCTCACCATGTTTTCGGGCTCATCCCGGCTCTCGACGGAAACTTTTGTTTTGCAAGTTTTGGAGAGATTTTGGCGTCATTTCGGATTTTTCGGTTTGCAAACCTCACCTGTTTCTGATTTTATGTCTCCGACGTTCTTATATATTTTAATGACAAAAAATGCAAATACCATGCAAGGAAGTGATCTTGTTCCTCGGGGAACTTTTGTTTTGCAAGTTTTCGAGAAATGTTGGCGTCGTTTAGGCTTTTTAGGGCTCAAAAACTTTGCTTGTTCTTTGTTTTCTAATATAATTCATATTTATAAACTTTTAATAAAGCTGAAAAAATGACAAATATCAACGCTAAAGTTGTTTCAAGTTTTTGGAAACGCGGGGCCTAATCGTACACGCCAGGTAATTCCATTTGCCGTGTCGAAAGGCGCGTGGCGGAGCCTTTTCTCAATTTTTCGAACTTTTCATCATCCAGAATTTTCGTTATGTTTATCTTTTTATTGTTGCAATTGTCTTAATTTTCTGACTTCTTGTTTTTCAAGAATTCTGCGAAAGGTTTGATCTCTCAAACCGCCACTTTTCATTCCCTTCCGCTTCCACTTTCGCTAAAAGCCGCCGAAGAGCCCTTGAAATTATGAAAGCCCAAAATTTTCACCCTCTCACCCCAATCTCACGAGTCCAAAGAGCCAAGACAAGACAAAAAACGCCTCCAATTTTTCTCCCACCCCAAAGATCCGCGGCCATGATAGAGCCGTCAATTTTTTTGGGGGCTCCCCCGATTTTCACGCGCGATTTGTGATAATAGGGTTTTCAATGGCGGCGGGTTGTCATATTACACGCGCAGCCACAACATACGCTCGCGCGGGGCAGCAAGAAAAAACACACGAGCGCGCGCACACACACGGGGTAGGGAACTGGAATCGGCCCATCCGAGCCTCCTGTCCGCACGCACCTTTTTTACACAATCTGTTCTCTCTGGCCGGGCGTATCATCAGGGATCATCACTTCTTCTTTCTTTTTCGCGCAGTTTGGGTTATATATTTTTCGTGGCGCCGTTGGTTGCAACGGGGATGGTGGTTTGCACGGTGTTTTAAAGGGAACTTGAGGTTTACGTCCCTAGTATAAAATTAAGGAATTCGGATTTTAACGTGTTTTACAATCTTCCGGTTTTTAAGTCAAATTTTGAACAGCTTTTCCCGGTCCTCTAATCTTTCACGAGCTTTTGCAAGCTCTTTCTTCATTTTTGAAGCCTTTTTCAACGGTTTTTTAAGCGAATTAAGCTAAAAAACTTTTTCAAGGTTCAAAGGTTTTCTTATTCAACGATTTTGGGTTCAATAATTGCTGTGGATTCTCGACGGGATTGTGCTGCCCTTTTAAAAAATTAGGAATTCAGAAGCCTTAGAAAAGTCGTGAGTTTTGTACTTCCGGAGCTCTTCGAACGTTTCCGAGTCGTTTAAAGGCACGCGGAAGGGAAGCCCTCTCAGAAAAGCTGTAGATTTTGTGATATTTCCAAATGCTTTATACAGTAATGTGGATTTAGAGGTCTACGCAGCCAAACGCGCCGGTCAACTCGTAGATCAGCGTGCCGGCGGATGGGTCGGCGGATGGTTTTGGAAAACGGCTGTCGACGGCCTCGGGGCCGGCCATTTGCATCGGGGCAGGGGGAACAGATTTGAATCTATTACACCGTGTCGACCCCTGGCGCTTCCACATTTCTGCCCGCCCTATCTATCTGTCCACTTCAGCTCGGGCTCTCGAATTTTGCGGGGAAGCCCTGGGTTGAGGAAAACAGTGTGTCAGACTTTTTTGAAAAATTTTAAATTTGCTGTACGAGGCAATACGGACAGTATATCATAGTCGTTAATGCGTAAGGGTTTGATCTTTTGGCTACGGTTTACTTTACCCCCCCCCCAGCCGGAAGTTTTTGGCTATAACTTTTTTATTTTACATTATTGTAGGCTCAAATTAAAACTCTTAGTATATTTTTCGACGCTCTATCGAATGGCGTTGCGAAAATCCCGAAAAAATAAGCGAAAATACCGACACCTGTGGGACCCTTCGGCTGTGGGGGGGTAAAGTAAACTCTTACCGATCTTTTATCACCTTGTGAACATCTGGCCCTATTTCCTGCCGATTTTTAAGGCAGTAACGGTTTTTGATTCAGTTCTTCTCTAATTTGCAACTAGAAAATCGGGTGGCTCCATATTCCCTCGCGAATCTTAATCCCGAGACCTACTATTAATGCGCCGAGGTGGATTTTTTAATCACTTTTTGAACATTTGGACCTATTTTCTGCCATTTTTCGGATAGTAATATTGTATGAGCTCCATTTTCCATGTTTTTGCAAGAAAATCTCGTGGTTTCACTTTCACCACATCATCCCTAATCCCGAGACCATTTTTAGCGTTTTGAGCCCCTCTTTTGCAAAATAGCCCATGTCATTTCCATGACCAGATCACTCCTCCAATTCTCATCGACCCCGTCAAAACCTTTTTTTTTCTCTGGCCGGGCATAAGTCACGGCTATTTGTCATTTCTTGCCGCGGCGCGGGACGACCCGGGGGTGGCGTCAGCACAAAACGGCCAATGTCTTATTCTTCGTTTTGAGGTTTTTATTTTCCACTTGGGACCAGCGGCGAGTCGATGCTCCCCCTTTCTCGCAGACAAAACATTTGGTTCGGCGCTACGTTTTTTTGGCGGAGTTGGATTTTTAATCAATGGCGTCAGTTATGGAATTCTTGCGCTTGGGACTGGCCTATAAAATCGGCCAACTCAATTGTCGAGCCCATTTTTTTTAATTTTAAACTCGTCATAAAAATTACAATTCAGTGTTCTCTGTCTTTTTTGAACATATAAAATTTTCTTGGCTTGATCTGTTAATTCTTCCGCGCTGTTTGAGCGAGAATTTCGATCATATACTCCGCTTTTTTTTTGCTTTACAACTTTATTTGATCTTTTTAAATAGTAAAATAATTTATTTTCTGTAAAAATGGGTTTTCTATAAATTGTGGCATTTATACTTATTTTCCAAGTAATAATTATGATCCTCGGTCTGCTCCCGTTATCACTTCCGCTGTTTATATAACTTTCCGCTCCCACGACATCACCACACGCCACCTCGAAAAATCAACACACCACGCCAAAATCCCAAACTCTGACCCCAGGCGCTGCCGCGGGTGACGCATTTTCCCGCCAGCCTAAAACGTGGGAAAACCCGGGCCCGGGATTTTTTGAGCCCCAGGGCATAAAGCGACAGATGCCAATCGTGCCGTTAATGCTGGCAGCTGAATTTTGATAAAACGGAGGGTGGAAATTGGGAATTAATGAATTCCCCCAGTTTTTCGGGGATACCTTTCCGGAAAAAAATTGCGTCAGCAAAATGGTGGCTATTTTGGGGCCCGAATTCTCCCGGAGGGCCCCCGGAATAGACGATTCGCTCTAGCTCTTGAATTCCGGATTGATACGGCTATTCCGGAGGATTTTTGGAAGTAGGTAGCGCTTTTTTTAGTGTCGCAGAGCGTTTCGAGAAATTTTGGCAGTGAATTTTCTCTTTCTTTTCTTCTCTTTTTCTTCTTTCCTTTGTGTATTCGTGTTCTCTCTGTCTCTCTCTCTCTCTCTCTCTCTCTCTCTCTCTCTCTCTACCTTTTATTATACTGTCTATTTCCAGAACACGACCAAAAATGACCGCCACTGAGACGCGGATCCCATTCCGACCACTCTCCGAGCGATCGCCGACTTTTGGCAACGACCCGAACCGGCGGAGCGTGCCCGCCAGGAAACCGCAGATTGTCAACGAGGTCGGTTTAAGAAAATCACATATCGTAATCCATGCTTTTTCAAGATAAAACATTAAAATAAACTTTTTCGCAAAATTAAACTCGAAGTTCCCAGGTCCACCCTGGCACGTCAATCCCGCGCCGCGACGAACGCATCCGCTCCGTGGGCAGCTCTTTCGAGGAGATCCGCGAGAGCAGCGAGGAGGCCGAGCTTGATGAGGTGGGTCTTGGGAGGTTAACATAAAACTTTGGGGATATTTTTGTCTATGTTTCATAATTTATCATTCCGCTTCAGACCCCGGCCACCAGCCAATCGGCCCGCTCACCGTACGCGATGCCGATCATCGACCTGGCCTTCAGGCGGAGCTTATCGTTGCTGCACCAACAGTCAATGTCGCCCAGGGTATGTTGAAGCCCAGAAACACGTAGTTTAAATGGGTTCTTTTGAATCTAAAACCTTATAAAAATACCTAAAACCTTAAAAAGTTCTAAAAATTTTGATGAAAAAAAATCGGCGCTTTCTGCATTATTTTAATAACAACCTTTAAATTATTTTTAAAATAAAAATAAAGCTACAGTACTTCTGTAACCTCAAAGAAACCGATAAATTTTTAGGGAACCCGCCGCCTTGGCGCGGGCTGCTTGCAGCGCGGCCTCTCCGAGCCGATGCTCCCCAGGCGCAAGTCCTCCTTCGGCGAGTACTCCAGCTCCTTGGGTAAGTGAAAAACCAGCTCCAAATAAACCTAAAAATTAGGCGTCGACACCCTCAGCCTGGCGCCGATCCCGGAAAGCGTGACCCCATCTTCACCTAACACCCAGACCGACGTCTTCAAGCAGGATAAGGAGCCCGGCAAATGCTAGGCTTTCGGAAAATCCACAATTTGCTACGTACTATTTCTTTTCAATTTTTCTACTTATCATCTACTTTGTACAATTGAAACCCGGTTTCTAAAACATTAAAACAGACAAATGTAGGTGCTTTCGCATTATCGGGGGCATTTTCCTTCGGAAAAACAATTTATAATCTAAACAGTTTCGTTTCTGCTAGGTGTTCAAATTTTGATTAAAAAGTACAAAAATATAAAATTTTCGACCAAATTTTTCAGTTTCAGAGTTTTTTTGCTTTAAATATACCTAAATTTTACTAAAAAGACGATTAAACACTTACATACGGTAGGAAAACATAGCCCCCCCCGATTGTGAAAGAACCTAAATTTACTTCTTTCTAACAGGGTCAGGCCTTTCTTGCGCTGCGGATATTCAGTTAGGTGATTATTCTGATCCTTCTTAACGTAATTTCTATTGTATTACCAAGCCCCCCCTGTATTATCGATGTAGATATCCTAAAAAGAACTATTCACAAATTGCCCGGGTAACCCTGCGTCATCTTTACTACCAAACATCCCCCAAGCGAACTTTAAACTGTGACCACACGTGTTTTGTTTGTTTGTTTGTTTTTCAGAATTTTGCCTGTCCTAATTTCTGTGCAAAATGAAATAAATGTTTAGATTACTTTAAAAGGAATATCACGACCAAAAATAGCGAAAGCTCGCGCCCAAAAATGCGGAAATTCCGCCAAAAACTCATAATCAACGTTCAGATCAATTTTAGAGTGGTGGCAACAAATAATGCGAAAAATAGCGTCGAACACTAGTACAAAAATTGACATCAATTCGAAGAAATTTACCACCAAGGTGAATCTATTATATTAGTTTAAAGGCTCGAAAAGGCTAAAAAGAGCATCTAAAAACGCAGAATTTCGGCTAAAAAATGCTTAGGACGTTGGGGACATAAGCCTAAGCCTAAGCCTAAGCCTAAGCCTAAGCCTAAGCCTAAGCCTAAGCCTAAGCCTAAGCATACGGTTCTGTTCTATTTCGCGGGGGGAAACTGTACGGGGGTAAAATATGCTTCGCCAAAACTTCTATCTTTTCGCTATTTTCTCGGGATTTTTGCCACGCCATTCGATAGAGCATCAAAAAATATACTAAGAGTTTTTGTTTTAGCTAAAAATATTGTAATATAAAAAAGTTATAGCAAAAACAAAAAAAACTATTGAAACTGGTGCCGAAATGTTAGTTTTCGGCATTTTCGCCAGTTTTTCTATATTTTGAACCCGTCATTCGATAGAGCATCAAAAAATATACTAAGAGTTTTAATTTCATCTAAAAATATTGTTTTATAAAATAGTTATAGCAAAAACAAGTTTTATACGGTGTTTCCACATGGGATCGTGGAGTCGAAAGCCAGTTTTCGACATTTTCGATATTTTTTAAAAATTCCTTACATGCCATTCGATAGAGCGTCAAAAAATATACTAAGAGTTTTAATTACAATTCAAAATAGCTTCATATAAAAGAGTTATAACAAAACGAAGAACATTTTCCCCCCCGCACAGTTTTTTCCCCCCCGCGAAATAGAACAGCACCGAATAACGGTTTAGAAAGCTTTGGCAAAATCGTAGAAACTAGATATCTCGTAAAACAAACAAAGTCCAAAAATTTCGAATTTTTGTGATAAAAATAACAATAAAATTTAGAAAGCTAATGAAACAACTAAACAAAATGCATCATACAAAAAAGTCGACAACAAACGCCCAAAAATGTTTATCCAAAAACACGAAAAGCATGTCAATCCCAAGCCAAGCAAATGGAGCATAAGGTGTACTGTAGCTCGTCCACGGCAGCGAGAAACCGGAAATTCTGGCTCTTCCGCACCGACGGCTCGGCTCAATAGCGTCTGGCGCGGCTGTTGGCCTGGATGAAGGAGGGGTCGGTGAAGTCGTAGATCTCGGAGCCTGTAACAGGAATGATCCGCAGAATTAGGTAGGTTATACGGATTCTCACTTATAATTATAGAACGCTACTCGGCGTTTTATCTTAGATATAAATTTCTATCGACACAGCTGACCGTCGGTGCGCGCGATGCACAGCTGGTAACATCTCAGAGGGAACCCGCCCACCCAGCCGATCGACTTGCAGGCGATGTAGAGGAAGCGCATCTGCACGTACAGCAACAGGGCCAGCGTGCTCTGATAAAACGCTTTGTGCTATTGCTAAGCGTAAAAACCTTGTAACATGTTATTAAAACTACAAAAAATATTGATTTATCGACCAAAAATGGCCGAATTTTAGACCAAATTTCGGCTTTTTCAATATTTTTAAAAGTTTTTCGATAGATTTTCTAGTTTAAATATAGTTATATATTACTAAAAACACTACTAAAACACTGTCTATTGACATTTTCAGTTTCGTAAAAAGTTAAGTAAAGTAAAAAGCAAAAAAACACGTACAATCCTGACGAAAGACGGCAGCAGAAAGTGGGCACCGCATGCCCAATCTGCCCAGACGTCCAACACGCGGCAATAGATTGCCCAGATCAGCATCAGATAGAAACACTTGTAGGTGAGCATCTAAACGGAACGTGTCCGCCAATTCGCCAGCCAGCGATTCCCCCACGCTGAACATCAGCGGAATCATGAAGATATTGAGGTCATCGAACCAAAAGAACTTGTGCTGCACGCGGTAGATGTGCAGCAGAATAAAGAGGAGCGGGATCGCGACGGCTATCAAGTACTGGGATAGCATACTCTTCACCGGACCGTCGCATCTGCGCGGGAACTGCCACTCGGTGACCCACCAGAGCACCGTGAGCGCCTGAAGTAGCATGAACTCTTGTGCTTAGGATGCTCTTAAGAAAGTTCTGGCTCAACGCGCTACTCCCCACCCCGTCAGGCCTCAGCTTCCATATCTCGGCTCTCCATTGTTCTACAGGGCTGTGATATGCACCAAAACATTCGCCAAATCAAGACGAATGTTTTGGAGCTATTGATGTTTGGGGGGGGGGGGCATATTTTTTTTGGAGGTTTTTTCCGGCCTAAGCTTGTCTCCAAGTCTAAGCTAACCAAGCCAAGCCCAGCCTAAGCATAACCTAAGCCAAGCTTAGGCTTAAGCCCAATCCTAAGCTAAGTCTAGAACAAGCCTAAGCTAGGGCTGGGCCAAGCCTAAGCTAGGCCTAGACTGAGCATAGACTAAGCCTAAGCTAAGCCAAAACCAAGCCTAAGCTAAGCCTAATCCTAATCCTAAGCCTAAGCCTAAGCCAAGCCTAGGCCTAAGCTAAGTATAAGCCAAGCGTACGCGAAGTCAAAGCTAAGCCTAAGCCTAAGACTGGGCGCCAAAAAAAAGATGCCCCCCCCCTAACATCAATAGCTCCAATGTTTTACTGTACGCAACACCCCTGTAGACGAACGGGGTGCAGAGATACAACAATCGGGTGCAATTCCGGTGTTTCTCGGGAGTCTTACTCGAGCTCTTAAAAAAACCTCACGAGCTCGATGGTCAGCAACAATCCATAGGGCTTGCGCCGGAGAAAGTCCAAATCCAGGCCGCCAAGGAAAGGAACGGCACCAGAAATGTCGAGACTCACTGATATCCCAGATTCAATACCTGCTAACTTGGTGCTCCACGCACGGGAATCCATGTTGAATACTCAGAAAATGAAGAGGAGTTTCAAGACATCCGAGAAAAAATCGGATTTAGGATTCAAATTTCAGTCTAATTATTAATTCAAATTTTGCACGCTTTATGTCCACTATATTTTTTTGCAGAAAGCTTTATTGTCGTAGCACCAAGACAACGCTAAAATGGACATGGCAAGAGATACGTCGAATGAAAGAGGAAAACCGGCAGGGAATGTGCGAATGGAAGCGCTTGGGGACGCACAAGGTAACAAGCATATCACAGAATCGTTGATTTTCTATCAGAGATGGGCCTTTGGAGAGCTGCTTTACAATTCGCTTTTAGGGGGAAGAAAAAGCGTAGATTATGACGAGCAATCGGAGCTTTACAAAGTAAATTGAGGATGTGGAGGAGGATGCGCGGCTGTTGGGGAGCTGTACGTCGGTCCAGGCATCAGCGGTTCGATCTTCGAGCCTAAATCAAGAGATGTATGTGGAACTTAAAATCCAAAAGGGTATTTCGTTTACGGAAAGAAAACCAGGCCTACCCTCGATGTACAGCGTTGAAAGCTTCAACGCCTGCGAATTCGGCGCAGCACGGAAGAGAAGGATCGCTAGGTAGAGGTTAACCAAGACCTGGCCGGCGACAAGCAGCTAAAAAAGGGGGACTAGAAACATAATTTCAGCTCACCAGCCCGATGAAGGTGAAGAGGATGTGCCGGAATTGGTAGCGCAGCGAATCGATGCTGTCGATCAAGTACGTGAGCAACGGGAAGCACATACACAGCCCGAAGATGACCGACATGACGAAGATCTAGAAAAATAAGAACGTTTCTGTAGAGCGAATGACTTACAATAAGTGTAGCCGGACAATAAACCGTCGCGGTGCCAATGTTGAGCAGTTTGTTCTGAAGCCGGAAGACGTGCAGCAGGTTGTACAGCAACGAGCTGAGGAAGATGGTGCCGGAGATGCCGCTTGCCCAATATGCGCCATCATACTTGTAAGGGGCGACGACGGTCAACACCAAGAGGGCGAATGCGAGTACCTGGAAATGACGGCGTTAGCTCAATGATCACTTTGTGTTATATCGCAAACACCAAGGTATGGCTTCTACAAGACTTACCGTTTGCAGAGCCATTAGCGTTCCATAGGGCTTTCGCTGTAAAAATCCCCAATCAGCATTTCGCGTCACGGCTTCCATTTCGCCAAAATCAGCTGTAAAAACGCGTTAGAAAAGGGATAAATTCAAATGCCCTGCGCTTTTGAAAAGGATGTGATAAGCTAAAAAATTTCAAAATAAAATTTTGCTTTTTGATAGCCACTGAATCGTTACGAATTGTTGAAAAGAAGTTTTTACTTGCACGCCGGTGAGTCAGAATGGCTTGACCGGACGCGGAGAACGATGGTCAATAGCGGGCAAACTGGGGAGGGCGCAGACAGCGGCCCGGATACGCTGACACACGAGCCGCCCCAAACAATGGGACAGCGGGGCCTTTTCCCCGACCCTCTAATGGACGTTCACCACCAAAGTTCCCACCTGCACGTTACAGGTGGAATAATGCGCCAATCAACGCTGCCTAGGAGCCAAAACAATAGCTGCCGGATCGCACTATTTATCGCATAATACCAATACAGACAATCACAGGCTCTTTACAAGAGAAAAGACCATGCACAACGTGCTCAATACTTGATGGGGATGCGATCGTCGGATGCTTTCGGTTCAGTGCGCAGATCAATTTCGGTCATCGACACGACGGAAGTGCCCTGGCCGCCCGACTTGCAGTCGTCATCGGCGACGACGACGATAGGCTCCGGGTTGAGGATCATGTTCGAGATGTATTCTGGAGGCTTTGGTCGACTGCCGGATGTCTCGTGGCGGAGGAAGCTAAACAATGCATTGAAAACGAAACTTGCGCAAAGCGTACCGGTTGATCCTGGCCATTGTTTCACTGGTGCGCTCGTTCAGAATTGAGGAATGGTCCGCGCCATGCATGATCAACATCGGCACTGGGTGCTTCAAACGAGATTGCAGTACCTGAGCAACAAACTCAACAATGGAAAATTCACTCACCTTTCCATGGCTAACCGGTGTTGTCACGTCGTCGTTGCCGTGGCAGATCAGCGTTGGCACGTCGATCTGGGCCACCTTATCGACACTGGAACGACGACTTGAACGCCAAGGACGTCGACGATACTTTTTGAAGCGGTCGAGCTGCAGGCAGAAGGAGCCGCCCGACTCCACGGTTTCCGGGGCCAGGAACAGGCGCATCCCAGAGGCGAACGGGGCGACGAGGATCACACCTAAAACAGTTCCACATCTAGCTAAAAAATAATTACCAGTAAGCCCTGCCGGTCGGGTGCTCGCCAAGTCGACAGCGCACGTGGTGCCAATGCTGTAGCCCATCAGGATGATCTGATCAGCGGTATTGAGCAGTTGTAATCAACGGTCTACCTCTGCATGTGGCCTTGTCTGGCGCACATGTGCGTAGACAGCCGTGATGTCGCTGTAGATGTTGCCCTCGGATGGGTAGCCCGAGCTGCATCCGAATCTAGGAAAGCAAATCAGTTTCAAGACACAATCCCGTCGTACCCGGAATAGTCAAAGGCCACCACATCGCAAGCGAATCGATCAGCCATATGCATCACGTTCGAGCTGACCGGAGCCGTCCACCAGCCAAGGTCCGTGGAATTGGGCTGCGCAAAGATGACGACCTAAGAAAAGAGTTGAAAATCCGAGGCCCGTTTACCTGATGCTCATCCCTCAACATGCGCGGCTTAGCGTGCACGGCCACGATGGTGTTTTTGCGGCGAGTCTCAACCGTGAAGAATTTGCACCGGCTGCGGAGATTGACGCTGGATGGGAGAGGTCAGTTGAGAATCCGGTAAAAACCATTACTTTTCAGGGGAATCGCGTTGGCTTTCCGATTTTCGGCCACCAGCCGCCGTCAGCTCGATGTAGAAAGGTTTGCCATGGACCTAAAAAAGAAAGAACTAAATAGCGATACTACTTGAATACCTGTCTGGCATCCGTGGTCCATTCGGTGGGCTTGTCACTTCGCCTCAAGATGTATTCTTCGCCGCGAGGTGGTGGGTGGAAGGCAAACTAAAAATAAAATGAATTAATGTCAAATTAAGAGTTACCTTTCTCGCGACATGTTCCGGGATCGGCGGGCAGGCCAGGTAACAGAAAAGGCCGCATCCCTGAAAAAAAGAGTAAGGGAATAAAGATAAACAATTCACCTTCACAGCCATCAAGCACTGCTGCCAGAATCCAGTTTTCACGCGTTCCTCGCGACGCTGAAAAGAATAATCATGGACACCTGTAAAAACCTACCAGGTTCAAATCATCATCGTCATCAGGGACACCATCGTTCATCATTCGTTAATACAGAAAGCAGACGCCGACCGCGTCAACCAAGTAAAAAAATGTGGAAAGGGACTGGCGTGTTGAGTAAAAATGCGGCATGCGTGGTAATTTTGGCGCTTCCGGCCGTTGCGCTGCGTGGATGCTAAATAGAATTCAACCGTTCTGGCAGATCGTTGCGGAATTTTGCGGAGCGTTGCGGAAATGGATGAAAAACCATGTAAAAAAGTAAAATGAGACCTTTTTGTCGTTTTCTTTTTCTTTATCTTCATAAAAACAAGGCATTTATACAGTTGGATGGGGATACAATTTATTCGCGGTTAACGGGTTAATAGATTCGGATTCTTGTCTAGCTGAAGAGCGGCTCGCGCGACTTGCTTCGGCTGCCCATCTGGTGCCTCTGGAAAAGTGGATATAGATTAAGATCGATTAATATCGATGTAATTTCGCAACCAACAAATCCAAACCTGCGGCCTGCCACGCGGCTTTTTGAGGCTCTCGTCTTCCCTCAGACTGGCCACATTGCTAAATGGGAATTTTTCGATGGTTTCATGATTTTTGTTGCTATTTCTGGGTCGATAAAACAAAAATTAAAGCATACCGAAGCGTATCGTCCTCTTCCGTGCCCGTGCCGACGAGCAGAATCTCGGGGGGTGGCGTTACGGGCGTTGGCGGGGTCCCGGGGTTACTGAAAAATCCGGGTTTTCCTGGAATTTGCAAAGAATACCACGCAGCGGGGTAGCTTTTCTTGTCGTCGCGGCACATCATCAACCCGAGTACGATTAGAGCGTTTGCGACGAGCTGGTGGAATGTCAGATTTATAATTCGGCCGGCTCACTTACGATTTCAATGAATGGTAATACAGAAAAAGTCATTAACAGAGTGGGCAGGTAGAAACTGTATACAAAAATGATTCGTTTTCGGTGGTTATTTTGCGCCGGAGGTGTAGAAGTTGTTATGCAAATCGTGCGGTTCAATTATGTGGTTTTATCGTAATTTTTAGGGTTTTTCCTGCCATGTGCTGCGAGTGCCGTGCCGCATTATTTATTTGCAAAAGGCAGTACATATCGGCAATATTAATATGAGAATATCCGTTATTCGGGTGGAGACGGGCTACGCATCGGAGATTTATGATGAAGTGATTCAGCGGTCCTCCGTCGACTTCAACTGGGATTCGGACTGGCTCTCCGTGCCTGAAAGACGGCTTATTTTTTGCCCTATCAAAATATGATTTATTTTACGGTAATCTAGGACTTACCCTCTGGCGAAGCTGCTGAAGAAGAGTTCGAAGCCAAGCTGGCTCGCTCCTTCTCCGTAGCCTCATCCGCGCTGCCGTACAGACGCGCGTATGACGGATGCGAGGGGTGGAGGGTGAACGCGTCGCGCCAATTCTGCAAATAGGCATTTTTTTTTTTTGGATTACAAGAGCTTTTGCACCCACCCCGTCCTGCGCCGCGCGGTAGACGTTGTAGGCGCCAAAGCAGAGCACGAAGACAAGGGATAGGTTGCCCCAGATGTATCCGAAGAGGTTGGCCTCCGGCGGGTACTCGTATTTGTGAGGGCTAAAAAATCGTTGGCACGGGATTTTTAGCGGGGGGCGCTATATAAAAAGTTTTGGTGCTTCCTGGTTATCGGGGGTCGGTTATTTTAGCGGGGGTCGGTTGCGAACTTTTTTCTATAATATCGTGCGGCTCGGCTAATTAAAAACTCGCCGTTTTTATAGACTTGTGCGCCGTTTGAAATGGTTCTGGACTGTTAGCGGGGGAGGAGACATTAAGAAAAACGTCATAAAACATGTTGAAAAAAAATTTCTTTTTCGGTCTAACGTATATGAAAATGGCTAAAACCGCGCTATAACCCTAGATTTCGTGACTATAGGATAAATATTTTTATAATTTTTGATTATCGGAAGCTACTAAAAACAGTATTAAAATAAACTACAATTTATCACTAGGCAGGTATAGGCTAAACGAAAAGAAGATGCCAACCGACCCCCGCTAAAATAACAGACCCCCGATAACCAGGAAGCACCAAAGTTTTCAAATATGAAAAGCTAATAAAAAATTATGAATTTTCGAAAATTTTTGACTTCTAGGTCAAAGTATGAAAAATGGCCAGAAAAGTCATCATTTTCGAATTTTCTATACGTTTCCAGCAATCAAAAATTTCTAAAAGCTACAAAAATCCCGTTTTCAATCTTTTCCTACTTGTATGGATTCTCCGCATCATTGGGGTAATCCAGACGGGGCTTGCGACCGCCATATGTCACCTCCGGGAACTGGCCGGCGTTGTACATGATCACCAAGCAGAAGATAGGGGTCAAGAATTTCCACGACAACCAGTAGAGGAGCCCCGATTTGCCGAGCCATGATCTAATAAATGTGTTTCTCGAGCATGTATGTTCACCAACCCAAGGATCCCCTTCGGCCGTCCGAAGATGTTCTGCAGGTCTTCACGGTGGCGGCCCCAGCCTGGAACCCCAAAAGCTTGATGGCGGAGTGTAAACCTACGATCGTAGATGTGGCAGACGAGGATCAGTTCGAGCAGGATCAAAAGACCCATCGCCACTCCCCCGCAGCATTCGTCCATCAGGGTCACAAAATAGCAGCCAGCCTGAAAGTATACAATCCGCTGCTCGCACCTCATGCTCACCTTGGTGCACGACACCGTGCTGCCGGCGAGGAGGGCCAGTATGACACTGACTCGGGCCAGCCACTCGCGCTCTTTCAGGAAATCGCAGCTATCGATCAGCGCCGCAATGATGGCTTGCATGTCGACTGTAAATCAGCAGTTCCGAAGCGCTCCAATTGGCAGAACCCATGACTGTCGACACGCCGAGCAGCAGCATCATGAAGAAGAAGAGGAACGCCCACAACCAGGGGAACGTCATTTGTGACATTGCCTCGGGGTAGGTGACGAATGTTAGGCCAAAGTCTGGACAAGTAAGTGGATTTTTCCGAGTTATCTAAACTTACGAGACGTCGACAAATCCTCGATCTCCTTGCCGGTCAGCTCCGACAAGTAGCCGAGCGTCGTGAAGACGGCGACCCCGCCGACGATCGACATGAATGCATCGGCACTCACCACCACCCAGGAGTCCTAAAGAAAACTAAAAGAGGAGTATCGTAGCGTACTCGGAAAGAATTGTGCCGTTTCGGATTGTACGAGCCCATCGAATGCACGCCGCCGGTGCCGATGGTTAGGCTGATGCAAGTGTGGTGGACGGCTTCTTTCCAAGTCTAGGAAAAAGTATAAACATACGTTTTCTCAAACACACCCTGAGCTCGAAGACTTTGTCGAGGTTGGGCACGATGAATTTTGACAGTCCTTTGCCCATGCCGGGGAGGAAGAGGCCGTGGAAGAAGAAGATACCTAAACGAATTGTTGCCGTTCTTTAAGACCCCCAAATAACGCACCAACAATCACGTAAGGCAACAACGCGGTGACGTAGGCAATCTTGCCCATCACATTAACGCCTTTCCACAGCATCAACCCGCACAGCGACCAGATGAAAACCATCGCAACTAAAACCAGTGAAAATGGCAGGAAAACTGTTGTGCACCGAAAAGCTTCCAGTTCATCTCGAACAGCCCCTCGCTGATGTCCGTTGAGCGCAGTAGAATGTACTCCCTAAACGAGTACTTAGTTTTTATTATGCAAGCCTACTCGAAATACTCTTCGGTGGGCACACGCAGGCGGCGCGATGCGTTCAGGGCGTCCAGTCCGTAGAAGCACACGTTGTTCTGCGTGACGAAGGGCTCGCCGTGGGCTGGCGCGGTGCAATTGCCATATCCGCGCACCGACGGGAGGCAATCTGAAACCACATTTTTTATATAATTTTGGTTTACCGGGTGTATTCCACTCATGCCCGCACTCTGTCCAGTAGCGACTGCGGCCGGTAAATAGGTCCCAGCTGGAAAGAACGGGTTTCACGTAAGAACGTAGAGTTTCACGCGCAAACAAAAGTATAGGGCTACCCACAGGTAGATGACCGACCAGCCGACGACCACCAGGTAGTAGACGTTCACCTGTTGCGTCAAGAACGTCATCGCCCAGCCGAGCCCTAAATCGGCTGTCAAATAGACAATTCCCCTTTTCTCACCCTGCATCACCGGCATGTACTTGTGGAATATACGGTGGACGCTAGATTGCGTATACTGCCCGACGAAAGATTCCAAGTAGAAAATGGGCATGCCGAACAGCACGGTGCAGGTGAAGTAGGGGATCAGGAAGGCGCCTGAACAACAATTCGGCTTCTTCAATACGAAAAAAGCCAAATTAACCTCCTCCATTTTTGTAGGCGACCGCTGGGAAGCGCCAAATGTTGCCGAGGCCAACCGAGTACCCGATGGCCGTCATCAGGTACGCCCATCGAGAGCCGAAGCGCTCACGGCCTAAAAACGTTGATCATCGCTCTAGAATTGTCTTCTGAAAGTTAAAAAACTCAAATCTTACCCTGAGCATCATAATCTTCTTCTTCGTTGCCCGACTCGACATTCTTCAGGCTCTTGCTTTGATCCGACATTCCCTGCAGCAGGTGTTGATGGATGAAAAAATGTTTGAAGCTAAAACGAGCCTTTGAAATTCAAGTTGTTCATGCAATTCAGCAGGAATCCTAATCTTTCTCTGATGCTAATGTCATCGTTGTCGTCGTTTCATCTTCATGACATGTGGGTGCTTCCTGGTTATCGGGGGTCGGTTGCGAACTTTTTTCTATAATACCAGATGGTTACAGTCGCTTCGCGACTGCAACCATCTGGCCTTCGGGCTACCCTGCACGTCCCACTCCACCACATCCTTTCCCACCTCCATCAATACCCCCCTCCATAGCCGAAATCCCGCTCAAAAACTACCTAAATACCTTCCTGATGGCTTCAGATACCCCCCATGGCTGAAATCTGCTTCAAAAACTACCTAAATACCTTCCTGCTGGCTTCAGATACCCCCCATGGCTGAAATCTGCTTCAAAAACTACCTAAATACCTTCCTGATGGCTTCAGATACCCCCATGGCTGAAATCCCCTTCAAAAACTACCTAAATACCTTCCTGATGGCTTCAGATACCCCCATGGCTGAAATCCCCTTCAAAAACTACCTAAATACCTTCCTGATGGCTTCAGATACCCCCATGGCTGAAATCCCCTTCAAAAACTACCTAAATACCTTCCTGATGGCTTCAGATACCCCCCATGGCTGAAATCCCCTTCAAAAACTACCTAAATACCTTCCTGATGGCTTCAGATACTCCCCATGGCTGAAATCCCCTTCAAAAACTACCTAAATACCTTCCTGATGGCTTCAGATACCCCCATGGCTGAAATCCCCTTCAAAAACTACCTAAATACCTTCCTGATGGCTTCAGATACCCCCCCATGGCTGAAATCCCCTTCAAAAACTACCTAAATACCTTCCTGATGGCTCCAGATACCCCCCATGGCTGAAATCCCCTTCAAAAACTACCTAAATACCTTCCTGATGGCTCCAGATACCCCCCATGGCTGAAATCCCCTTCAAAAACTACCTAAATACCTTCCTGATGGCTTTAGATGATTTAAATAATTAATTAACATAATTAAAAAGTATTAAAAAGTATTAAAGTAACTTAAAAAAGCTATCTGGGCGCGCGAAGGGGCTTGGGGAAGAGGGGCGAAGGGAAAGGGGGCGTGGCCTCCCGGGAGAGGGGCCCCCACTCGTTTTATTAAGGCGCCAGTTTCAAAGTTAATTTTAATAATTTAAATTAAAACTTTTTCATAATTTTTTTATCAGTTTGGGGGTTTCTGACCACGCTCTATCCGAATCCGAAGAGAGCTAAGCTCTAGCTCCTTTCCCCTTCGAGTTGAATTCGGCTTCAGACACACACACAGACAGACGTCTTTACTTTTTTATTATAGTTGATCGTGCGGCTCGGCTAATTAAAAACTGGCCGTTTTTATAGACTTGTGTGCCGTTTGAAATGGTTCTGGACTGTTAGCGGGGGAGGAGACATTAAGAAAAGCGTCATAAAACATGTTGAAAAAAAAATTTCTTTTTCGGTCTAACGTATATGAAAATCGCTAAAACCGCGCTATAACCCTAGATTTCGTGACTATAGGATAAATATTTTTATAATTTTTGATTATCGGAAGCTACTAAAAACAGTATTAAAATAAACTACAATTTATCACTAGGCAGGTATAGGCTAAACGAAAAGAAGATGCCAACCGACCCCCGCTAAAATAACCGACCCCCGATAACCAGGAAGCACCGACATGTGCAACAACGTCAGTGCCGGATTATTTATTCGCAAAAGGCATGTACAGATCGGCAAAATGATTGTGAGAATGGCCGTTATTCGGGTGGGGGCGGGCTGGCAGGCGGGGTACGACATCGGGAGATCTGAGGGGGCGTTTCAGCGGGCCGCCGTCGACTTCGATTGAGATTGGGATTGGCTCTCGGTTCCTAAAACATAACAGGTATTTTCTATCAAAAGGTCATGCCTTTTTACGGTAATCTAGGACTTACCCTCTGGCGAAGCTGCGGGAGAGGACTTCGAAGCCAGGCTGGCTCGCTCCTGCTCCGTAGCCGCATCCGTGTTGCCGTAAAGGCGCGCGTATGACGGATGCGAGGGGTGAACGGTGAACGCATTTCGCCAGTCCTACACAAATTTGGGAAACATCTTTTGCGCCTCACCCCGTCCTGCGAAGCGCGGTAGACGTTGTAGGCGCCAAAGCCGAGGATGAATAGCAAGCACAGGTTGCCCCAGATGTATCCGAAGAGGTTGGCCATCGGCGGGTACTCGTATTTGTGAGGGCTAGAAAGTGTTTTTGTGCTTCTTTGCCGTCTTTTCCAACTTGTAGGGGTTGTTGACGTCCTCGATATTATCTTCACGAGGCGTACGGCCCCCGTATGTCATCGACGGGAACTGGCCAGCGTTGTAGATGATCACCAAGCAGAAGACGGGGGCCAGGAACTTCCATGAGAGCCAATAGAGGAGACCCGATTTGCCGAACCAAGTACTAAAAAGGATACTTCGACAATTCAAAAATATCGCTAACCCGAAGAGTCCATTCGGACCGCCGAAGATGGCCTTGAGGTCGTCGCGATGGTTGCCCCAGCCTAAGAAAGACACGTATGATCGGAACTATCAAAACCCACGATCATAGATGTGGCAGACGAGGATGAGCTCGAGGAGGATGATGAGCCCGAGCGCCACTCCTCCACAGCATTCGTCCATCAGGGTCACAAAATAGCAGCCAGCCTGAAGGGTTGCGGTACGGAACGATACTTTCAATCTTTCCCACTTTGGTGCATGAGATTGTACTGCCGGCGAGGAGGGCAAGGACGACACCGACTCTGGCCAGCCACTCGCGCTCCTTCAGCCATCCCCAGTTCTCCACCAACGCCGCGATGATCGTTTGCATGTCGACTAGAGTGAGGAATTTCCGAATTGGTTTATTTTACGACTTACCAATGACGGTGGACACGCCGAGCAGTAGCATCATGAAGAAGAAGAGGAACGCCCACAACCAGGGGAACGTCATTTGAGACATGGCCTCGGGGTAGGTGACGAACGTTAGGCCAAAGTCTGGAGAATCAGTTTTTTTGGGCGCTTGATGGACTTACGGGCCGTCGACAAATCTTCGATTTCCTTGCCGGAGAGTACAGACAAATAGCCGAGCGTCGTGAAGACGGCAATGCCACCGACAATCGACATGAACGCGTCGGCGCCGACGACGAGCCAGGAGTCCTGAATTTGTTAATTTTACGGTTGGCTTTGGAAGCGGAACGTACTCGGAAGGAGTTGTGACGCCTGGGATTATACGAGCCCATCGCCTGCACGCCGCCGGTGCCGATGGTGATGCTCAGGCAGGTGTGGTGGACAGCTTCTTTCCAGGTCTGTCAAAACGTACATTTCTCAACGATGGGAAACCAACGCTGAGCTCGAAAATTTTGTCGAGACTCGGGATGAGGAACTTGGACAGCCCTTTTTCCATACCGGGGAGGAAGAAGCCGTGTACGAAGAAGATTCCTGAATTTTGAACCTGAATACAGCGTCTTTTTTTACTAAAGAGAAGTATTAAACAAGTTTTTAACGCCATATCCCCCAAATAACTTACCAACGATGATATAAGGCAACAACGTAGTGACGTAGGCGATTTTACCCATCATCTTCACGCCTTTCCAGACGATCAACCCGCACAACGTCCAGATGAACACCATCGCAACTAAAGACAATTAAATGAGTCAAAGAAATTGTAACCCACAAAACAACTTCCAATTCATCTCGAACAGCCCGTCGCCGATGTTCTTCGAGCGAAGGAGAACGTATTCCCTATGGGGGAAATTGTGCGTTTTTAGGCGTAAGCGTACTCGTAATATTCTTCGGTGGGCACACGCAGGCGGCGCGACGCGTTCAGGGCGTCCAGTCCGTAGAAGCACACGTCGTTCTGCGTGACGAAGGGTTGTCCGTGTTGTGGCGGGGTGCAGTTGCCATATCCGGAAACCGGAAAAAGGCAATCTAAAACGATGATTTGTCTTGCATCGTTAATTACCGGGTGTATTCCACGGATTTCCGCACTCGGTCCAGTAGTGGCTGCGACCGGTGATGAGATCCGAACTGGAACCACGATTTTATGGCAGTAAAAAAGTAAATTTCCGAGTTAAAAAAAGCAGAAAAAATAGATGAAAAGCTAAAAGCCACTCACAGATAGATGACCGACCAGCCGACGACCACCAGGTAGTAGACGTTCACCTGCTGGCTCAAGAAGGTCATCGCCCAACCGAGTCCTGACGCATGAATTCGGATAGATCAACTCCGCCTACCCTGCATCGCCGGCATGTACTTGTAGAAGATGTGGTTAACGCCAGTCTGCGTGTACTGACCAACGAACGCCTCGAGGTAGAAGAGCGGCATGCCGAACAGCACGGTGCAGGTGAAGTAGGGGATCAAGAAGGCGCCTCAAGGTGAATTTGGCTCAAGGAGGATAAAAGCCAAACGCACCTCCTCCATTTTTATAGGCGATGGCTGGAAAGCGCCAAATGTTGCCGAGTCCGACCGAGTATCCGACGGCCGTCATCAGATACGCCCATCGAGAGCCGAAGCGCTCACGTCCTAAAAAAGTAGATTAAGGGTTTAGAAGTTGCTTTCCAAAAACCCTGAGCATCATCGTCGGCATCTTCGCCTGACTCGACGTTCTTCAGGCTCTTGCTCCGGTCCGACATTGCCGATCGAAGTAGACGGGCGCTGATCAGATGACAGATTTTTCACAAGACATTCCCTCGGACTTCCACATTTTAATTTTTCATTCAATTGAGCCAAAATTTTAATTTCCGTGTGTTTCCCTGGAACCTTTCCAAAACCTTTGTTTGGAATTGTGCTAATTACAAGACCGGTACTTAGAATTTATCCAAAAAGCTGTAAAAATAACAATGAGCAATGAAGCAGCAACAATAAAATAAGGAGACAACATCTTCCAATCAAATCGCTGGTATCTTTGTCCTAAGCTTCGCCGGCGTGATGGCGATCGAGGGGGAATACTAAATTCTTACAATTTCTTCAAACTAAAAGTGCCAAACATGTATCGTCGCCTTGCAGTCACCGCATTCCCTGGGCTCATCGCAGTAATGGCCGAGTTTCTCGTTGCATTTCGGGCAGTGGACCTGGGTGAATAAAAGTTAATAGTGCGTCACAAATATACCTTTCCAGCATAGTCCATGCATTCCATCCAATCAAGCTGGCGAACGATCAGGCCTGTGCATATTTTGTCGGGCTCCTCGTAGTGCTAGAAGACCAAAATTTTTCGACAAACTAACGCATACCCTCGTTCTCTCAAAATGTTTATAAATGTCGGCTTCTTCAAAAAGTGCCGTCCGGCATTTGGCGCAGAAGAAGGAGCGTTGAGTGGAGAGGGCCTAAAATAGGTCCGGTTTTCGATAGAAGCTAAAAACTAACCGTCCCCGCTATCCTCGCCATTGAGCTGCCCATTCCTTCAACGTCCTTTTGGCTGGTCGCGGGGTTCTGCATACGCTCATAGAGCTTCAGCTGGAGGGTGAAGCCTGAAATTCCGGTCTCCCTTGAATGGCTAGACTACCAGTATTTGGCTTCACATCCGGTTTGCACTCCTCCAAGTATTGCAGCGCATCGGCGGCAGTGAAATGATGGCTAAAATATGTTTATTGATTATGGGTTGACTCGGAAAATCACTTTTTGATTAGCGCAGCACAGCAGAGCGTTGCGCTTCTAGACATTCCGGCTTCACAGTGCACCAACAATGCTTCGGAAGCCGTGGCAGCGGCTAAACATAGTTTTCTCAAAATTCAAAACCATGATTGTACCTTCAATTATCGCGCTCGTTCGGTCAAAGATGCCGATCAGGTATTCGGACTCGGAGTCGACGGCATTGAAGTGTTCGTAGCGAAGCCCCTAAAGAACGGATACAGCCTAAGTATACTAGAAGTACCGGAAATCGTTCACTCTCTTCAAGCCGATTTGCGGTGATGGTCAAGATTAAGCTGATTCCTAAAATACATGGACTGACAATTTTCTATAAAAATTGCCTTGTTCTGTCAGCCAGTCCTTATCTCGGGCCGCGTCTGCATCGCCAAGCCACAGATTGCCAAGCTTGGGAATTTTCGCGATCGTCATCTAGGACGTTGCCCTATTTAGATTTTTTTATCGATTTTCAAGCGAGAAACGACCTTTTACCGTAAAATGTATTATTTTTTTCGATTCCCCTTGTCGGTAGAATAGCCAGCAAAGCAACGTGTAGGTGTATCCTCTGCAAAATGTAATAATCTTTATTTCGGTTTTCAAGTCCAAGAATCAGCATGCGCAACATAGCAAAGTACGGTCCAAACAGCTCCTTGTTAAATTTCGCCAAATATTAGCAAAATCAATCCAAAGCACTGTCCAGCTCCGCAGAATCACAATCGTGTATCCAAATGAAAAGCTCGCGAGAGAAAATATATAGGCGGAATATTTGGTGAACTGAGCAAAAAAGTGGTTGACTTACAAAAAAAGACACGTTCACAGTTAGGGTCACCGGTCGGGGCTGGGCGGGAAATATTATAAGGAGGGGGAGGGTAGCACCTGAGTAGCCATTGATACAGCGGCTACCAGCAAAAAAAAAATACAGTCTGTAATTTCAAACATTATTTCTTCACTTCCGGATCGCAAAAGTATTTGCCGGCAAAGAGCTTCCGGCGGACCATCGACAGGTGGTAGACGTCAGATGGGTCGAGTTGTACGGAAGCGCCAGAGATGGACGAATCGACGCACTAAAATGAAATATAACTATTTAACATGCAATAAAGCTTACATGAAATGAGACGTGGGTTTGAGCCGGGGTACTTGGCCCACCACCAGGGGCGAGTCGCAACCGGGCTTTTAGAGAACCGTTCGTCTGTCCGGCTCGCGAAATTTCGGTCAACAGCCAAGATAGGGTAGAAGTGCCGGCTTGCCTGAAAGTTCATACTATAGAAAAAGATAAGAAAAGGGTTGCCTACGGAATTTCAAAATCCATCTTTTAGAATTTTGTCAAAAATCAGCACGTCAACTTTTGACAACGTTTATATGCACACTTTTCATCGCAAATTGTATTGTACATCGACAAAATCAATGTCGATAAACTAAAATTTGAAAAAAGAATTTCCAAAACTTGAATTCGAAGAAGTAAAATTCGACAAAATGAAAACCCGACAAAGTTAATTTCACAAAAATCGAGTTTCGACAAAATCCCTATAAGCTCATCCAACCCTTGAAAAACAAAAAAGCCTCACCAATCCGCCGAGGGGTCCGTAATCACATTCTCCACGCCGCCGTTGACGATCGTCGCCAGGCTGACGTTGAGCAGCGTTGCCGTCACGGGGCACCCGATGTTGAGTCGGTACTCGATGAAGATATCCGTCGTCTCCGCTTCCGTTTTCCAGTATGAGAGCACGGTCAGCGGTGGCTCGAGTGTTTCATCTTCTTTCAGCTCGTAACGGAGGACTTCGGCGTTGAAGAACTGGGTGCCCGGGCGGGACTCTTGTTGGGCTTGTAGCCATTTGGCGAGGGCTTGCCGGTCGAACGAGTAGCGGTAGCCGTCGCCGGCGGTGGTGATCAGGAACTGGAAATGGGACATTGGTGAAAAAACGGTTTAACAAAAATACCTCCTTATTCGGCAGCACAGCTTTGATTTTATCCGTTGAGGCGAGCCGGAATGAGAGAGGTTCAATCGAGTTGTTTAGATCGGTCAGCAACGGTATCGAAGCGGCGGCGAACGAGATCATCACGGTTCCGAATACCCGCACAACTTTTCTGAAACCAAAAACAATTACTTCTACAGAAAATAACCTACTGGCTGGTGTCGCTTCCTTTAAACCACACATGGCAGTACTCGTTGATGGCCATTGCCACCGGGACACGATACTCGCTTGCCTAGAAATGGAGGGCTTTGATAAAAGGATCTAAAGCTCACCGCCATCAAGTCCAGCGTCGAATTGCTGAGCGAAGACATCGAGCCCTCGCCGCCGACGAGCCCGCCAAGTTGTGCGCTCCAGTCTTGCGAGCCCATCGAGTCCTAAAGCGAATTCCCAAATTTTTGAGCTGTTTCTGACCCGCTTTCCCATCGGCAGATTCGGCGTGTTGCTTCTCGGCCTGGCCCTGGCCATACCCAACACCGCCGCTGCGCCCACCGACGAGGAAAAGCTGAGCGGCACGTTGCTGCGAGCAAAGTCGGACTCTAAAAAGCTTTTTGGTGATCCCAAAACCGAATTCTCACCATTGAACTTGCTGCGCAGGTGTTCATCTCCGGTATGGGCGGCACGGAGGGGTTTGACACCGCCAAGGGACTGAGAGAACGGGGCCCGCGTGGTTGAGACTGACCAGGGGTCCTGGAAAAAAGCATAAATTGAGCTGTCGAAAAATACCTTGTCAAACGTCGCGCTCCGGCCCAGCGTTATACTCCCTATCGCGTCGCGCAGTTCATCTACCGACGAATTCCTGGCGGCCCCGACTGCCGCAGGCTTGATCGTTAGTGCTCGTATCCGAGATTTTTGCATCTCATTTTCATCCTGGAATTTAGAAGAATTCGAAGAAGGTTTGAATTAGAAACGTAGCAAAATGCTTAAAACGTTTTCAACCTGACCTCATCGCTCGAGGAACAACTACTCCAGTCCGGGCGGTCCTTCCGGTCCTCGCTGGGTCGTATCGAGTATCCGTCGGCGTCTACCGAATGTGTCGACAGCACACCATTCGCCTGCTTCTCGTCGCTGCGACAGCTGCTGGCCGTACTTTGCGCATCATCCGCACTAAAATAGGCTTAACTCTCGAGTTGAGCTTGGAAACTCACTTTTCTTTGTCGATGGGGGCGCTGAGGTCCAATTGTGACTTCTTTTTGCTGTTTTTCCGGAATTTCAAGAATCCTGAAAGTGATATGATATAACTAAAATAATCAAAAAAGCGTTTCGTTTTTACAAATCGTAATTTTCCGGAAGCACCACAAACTTTTGCGGAAAGACGCGGGTGCCGAGCCGCAGCGTCGATCCATCAGTCTATCGGAGGGCAGAAATTGCTTATGTGGGCTGAGGACAGTGGCCGCCCGGGCCCGCCTGCCCTCGAAATTGTCATCCGAGCCGAGGGCGTAAGCCCCAGCTGCCGATATGGGCCCTGCGTCTTGGGTAGCGCTGCGCGCGGAGTGGCATCGGCGCTCGGATTTGGTGCGTCGATGCTGGTGCGGGGTCTCCGAGCGGAATATGGCGTGCAAGCGCAACATTGGGTTTTTTAAGTCGGGGAATATCGATAGTGGGACCTGGGCTTTCTGGTCTGCCCCCATTGTTAATCCGGCAACGGGATAATCCGCGGGAAGACGCGCACAAGGCTTCACATTCTCATGCCATTTAGCCGGTCCCAAGAATTCGGGGGAATTTTCTACGATCTTTTTCTTCGAAATAACAAACCTCCAACAACACCGGGCTCTTCGGAATCGGGGATGCTGCTCTGACTGGCCGTTTTTCTGGAACTAGGTATCAGGGTTTACATGAGCAATGAAAAACGTTCTTTTCAGTGCTTTAGTATTTTCCGGAGGGACAAGTTTTCACCTCATTTGTTCTAATAGAAATAAAGGATATGTTTCTACGCTGTTTTACGATACCTACTCTTTCAGCTTTTGCAAATCTTGACAAAAAAGGAACCTTCCGACTAAAAATTCTGCGACTCCGCTCTCCTTACGTTCCGTTAAAAACCTACTTTCTCTTCGGCAACCACATAGAAAGCTTCTTCCCAGCCGAGCCACCAAAGCTGGTCGAAAATCCTTGTGGGGGCGGGGGTGGTAGGGCGGATGGTGGCTGGTTACTTGAATCATCGGACCCACTGGGTGAGGGCATTTTCGTGGAGGCAGCCTAGGAAATTTGATATTAGTAATGGACATTTCTATACTTTATTCTCTTCATTGGAATTCCACGTAGATGGTACATCAAGCACGAGGAGGTCATGGGCAGTTGGTGGAAGAACCGGCTGTTCCGTTTTCACGACCTAAAAGGTTATAGAAATGTTTTTTTTCTTCAAATTCTGGCCAAAGTTTTTAGCCGCTGCTTTTTCACCAACCTGACTGCTGTTACAGCTTGACGGCTGTGACGTGCCGGCCGATCGTTCGCTATCGTCTCCGCCGTGCGACATCAGGCCGTCCAGGTCTTCGAATACGACAGCTTCTTCAAAAATAATCGTCATAAATTTCAGTGGATAAACGAACGTGGCCTATCCTTTCCGGTGGCCGCCTTCTTCACGAAATTCTCGACGAATTGATGGACTTCGAGGGCTTGGACGGATTCGCGGAACTGGGAGCAGACCTGAAATCGGTAAGTGTTTTTCGTTAAAGGGATAGGGGCGGCATAAGTCAATCGATTACGCGAGGGAAAGAAAATGTCTCTGCGCCTCTCCCCTGGGCGCCCTCTCTCGCCGCGGGACCTGTTGAACCCCTCCCCCCCCCCCCCCCCTCCGTAAGGGGGGTTCAACAGATGCCGTCCTCATCTCTTTAACGTCTACTTTTAATTTTTAAGCAAAAAATCAGACTTAAAGGCTACCTGCATCGCCGCCGCTAACGTCTCTTGCTGTTGAACGGCATAAGTTAGCAGAAATTGGCGCAAAGAAGAGTAGTGATCCATATCCAAGGCTACAAATCTATTTTTCAAATTACAGCTTCATTCATACCTTGAAAAATCGTTGCCGCATTCTCCATTTTCCGCTCGTATTGTACACGTATTTGTTCGTATTTCTCGACGTACTGCCGGTACTCGTCTTTGGCCTTTAGGAGTTTCGATTCGGTCTGAAAATTCGAGTATGGCAACCCCCTAAAATTTTACCTTTGCCACCTCCTTCGCGCTGGCTGTAGAATCTCGTCGCAACTTTTCCAACTCGTTAAATCGGGACATGTACGTCTCTTTGGCCTATAATGTACACTTTAGAACTTTCTGCCAAATAATTCAATTTTAAAAATGGTTTAAAACTCACTTTCTGAAGGCAAGTAGTCGTTGTTTGCATCAAGTTGACTGTATCGACCACATCCTGCTCTTTGGCCTTCTTTCGGGTCTTGGAGAAGTCGTCTTGATACCGCGTAACTTCTTTCACTAGCTCCTAAAACGAGAAAGTTCAAAATTTTACCGAAAGTTAAGAAAATCTAACGCATAAAACCCACTTGTATGCTTTTGAAATACGCTCCATGAATTTCGGCCAGCAATTCGATCGTTCCCCTCGCTAACGCCCAGCCCGGCGCAAAATTTGAGCCGTGCGAGATGAAAGAGCTTACCTAAAAAACAACGAAAAAAATTAATATATAAAGCCTGCTTACTCGATTCGCATTTTTTAGCAGCTGTTTCTGGGCGTCATCCTCGTATTGCGAGCGTTCTTTCAGGAATTGGACGAACTAAAAGCACAAGATAGATTGTCAAAGACTTCAGAACTAGCAAACCTCGGTGGCCACCTCTTCGCCCTTCCGCAGATTCTCGTACATAACGTGGTGGCCATGATGTTTTTCGCCCTGAGTAATGAATTTTGTAAAATAGAGCTCAAAACTTACCCAAAAATTGTTGACGTATAGGTATTCAGTGCGGCTCATTACTCAACACGTCATCAGATAAACCTGAAGTCATAGTTTTTCGAAAATGTTTTGTCGAATATTATTTTATAGGCTAGAACAAAGTGTAGAAAAAGAGATTTAAAGCCTGTCTTTATATGCGAAACCGCCCAAAAACTAGCTTTAATTAATTTCGCGCTTGGGCCAGAATGTCGAGAAGAACACAAAAATTAAGGTTTTTCATAAGCAAAACCGCGCCAAAACAAGTTTGGGCTAATTTTAGCGATCAATTGACCCAAAAAAACATGGCGAAGAACTCAAAATCCCATTTTTTTTTACAAGCAAAACCGCGCAAAAAAAAACAAGTTTTAACTAATTTTCGCGCTCAATTCCAGCGTAACCGCCGGTAGAATCATATGAACAATCGGTCGCTTGTGAACACCCGAGCAATTTGATGATGGAAAACCAGTTTGTCCGCTGGGGGACGAGAGATCGGCCGGCGAATCGTATCGGATACAGCAGCAGGAAGTGACCCAAGGGGTTCGCTGCGTCTCTTCGATTGCCATGGTGTCTCCTCCCGCGCTACGGTCAGCTGGTCAGAGGGTAGGGCGAGTCGTTAGGGTGTTGATATCAAGAAAATGTTGAAAAAAGAGGTGAAAAACGAACAACTTATTATAGTTTCAAGTCTTAGAGGCCGAATCTAGGGCTAGCAATGGACATTTTGGCAAAATGCCAAAGCCAACGAGACCGTCCTGGGGAGCCCTTCGTTGGCAATTACGACATGTTATTTCTAATATTTTTAATTCATTTTTTCATAAAAATCTTCTCCTTTTCTTCAGATTTATCGTATCTAGACAAAGTTATGCTGACGGTTCTGCGATAAAAACATCCAAAATACTGATTTTTAATCGTATTAATTTGATAGTTTTGATACTTTTTGGATAGTTTAGATAGCTTCTCGCGGGATTTTTTTCTACAAAGGTTTAATTTTGTCTTTTTCGTCTGTATTACATACGTCAAATGACGAAACTGATAAAGACTAGAAGGGCTAGACGTTTTTTTTTACTTTTCAACCCCGTTGCATCTCAGTTTAGCTGTAAGCTTAGCGGCTGGTCATAGTTTTTTGTTTAAATTTTAGGGGTTTCACAGGCTCAGGGTCATTCATCGTGCTCTGGGCGTAGTAATCCACCTCAGAAATCCAATCTAATTAGGTACAACAATTTTTGGGCCTTTAGAATTTGCTTTTGGCCTTAAAAGGCTTATATTTCAAGCCGACCGCCAGCTTTTCGAGCGTTTCAATCTCGGGAAAAGCCGCGTTGTTGGGCGGGGAAGTGGACGGTGTGTGGGGCGGCGGTTCCTCGTTGACAAAACATGTGCCTTTTTGCCGAGATTGATCGTTCCTCCTCAAAGCGCTGGCCAGAGTGGTCCCAGGTCGGCCAATAGTCGCGCCCGTCGTTAGTTTAGTCCTCGAATTTCAGGTCAACTTGTGGCCATCGGCTGTTTGTGACTGGTTTCGATATATTTGAAGCTAGTTCTGCTGTTCGTTTAGGGTTTGTAAAAGCTGTACATTAGTTTGGATCCCGTCTTTCATTTATAAATTTTCTTATTATTTCGTTTTTTTTTTCTATGGCCCGCAATTTTCCATTAAGATAATAGTAAGCAATTTCATCGCGTGTTAAGTAAAATTTAGCTATATTTCGGGCCGAAAACTATCTAAAAACTTCGGAATCTTGTCGAAAGTCGGCCCTTTTTGGTCGAAAAACTGTTTTGTTTTGTATTTTGTAGCAGCACGTTGTACGGATTTGCGTTTAGGAATAGTAAGAAAAACAGTTTAGAAAGCTTTATATTGTAAAAAATGGATCCTAAGGAAAAGAGGTTGCTTTTCCCCCTGATAATCTCTCCCCCCCCCCCCCGATAATGCGAAAGTACACGATCAGTCCTTAAAAATTCGGTTTCGAATGCTTTTAAATTTTTGAGTCCATAAGCAAAAATTTTTCGCTCTCTAGTCCTCGGAACCCTTTTGTCTAGCCAATTAGCCGTGATAGACGAGCAACTAGGGCAAACTGTGGCCATCCACGGCTGCAATAAATATCCTTTTTACGGGGCCGATCGCCTTGAAGCAAGAGGGAGACGATCCGAAAATAAGGTGGCATGTGGCCCCACCTGCGTCACTTGGCCCTCTTTTTTTTCTTGCGGCCCTATTGGAAGCGGTGGCCCTGCAGGAGCAGCACTTTTTTGTTTGCGGCCGACTCGTTCCTGATCTGGGCTTGACGTTTTTGTTGTTGCGCCGACAGCTTTAGCCTGGGCAATAAAGATAGAATTGCATTTTTATGTTTTTGAATTGATTGTGATAAAAAAAACCGCCTGTTAGATGTCTTTAAGGCACTTTCGCATTAACGGGGGGTGCATTTTTTGTGAATTTCTTTTTGTAAATCCTGTTTTGGAATTCTTTTTATGGGAATCTTACTTTTCTCAAGTGGAAAACAACCAACAAACTTAGCGGTAAGTTTTTAGGTTGAAATTTTTGCGGGAAATTGGCGATTTTTTTGGTCGAATAATCCATATTTTTTAATTTTGTTAAGGAAAACTTGTAGATTGTAGATTGAACCAACAGTTTAAAACCTGTAAACACATTCTTTCTACTTGGGTTTTTTTCTTTTTTAAGTTTTATAAGCCCCCAAAAAATCCTGAAAGCTAGCTATGAGTCACCTCCACACAGACCAGCAATGTTTATATGCAAAAACAACATCCCCGACCCACTCAACGATCCAATCGATGGCATCTCGTGTTTTGATCCTCCTTGGCGTCTTCTTCTTCCCATTTCCCCCCAAAATGCCCAAATGCGAATGTTTAGACCGTGCTTGATGTCGGTGACGGCGCCAAATTTCTATCGCCGGCCGTTGCCGGATTCGTGCGTCCCGTTTGCATCGGAGGCGGGGAAGAAATATTTTACGGAGAGCTTGATGGAAGGTATTGTGATTTGAGCTACCGCTTTACAATAATCATTTTTAGGAAACGCGAATATCTACTTCAAGCTTGCCGCACAGTTTATCACGCAGGACGAGCCGGCGTACTGTGGCCCGAGTAGTTTAGGTGGGAATTTTTGGCGGTACTGCTTGTTTTTTTAGTGAATTTTAACGACTGAAATGACGTATTTTTATCTTTTTAGGGCTTATTTTCATTTTATCGAAATTTCAATCCATTTTTCGTCGCGATTAGTATTCACCTCAAAAACTTCGCAAATCCAAATTTCGACGAAATGACATTTCGATTAAATGATTTTCGACAAAAATGATATTGCGACAAAATGCGTCTAAAAAAGATAGCAAATAAATTCTTTTTCAGTAATGTGCCTAAATGCTTTGGAAGTGGACCCGGGACGAGTTTGGAAAAGCCCGTGGCGCTTCTACCACGAGAGTATGCTGGATTGTTGCGTACCATTGGAGGCGATTAAAAGGTAATTTCCGGCTTTACCTTACGATAAGCAGGATTTTTCAGATCCGGCTTGACGATCTATCAGATGCGCTGTTTGGCGAACTGTAATCGGCTGAATTGTGAGCTGGTGACGGCAGATGAGGGGGATGGTTTGTAAACTTTAAACAATTAAAACCGTAACACTTCAGAATCACTTTCTACCTTCCGCGCCGACGTCATGAGGAGTGTTCGTTCGGATACGACAATAATTGTGGCCGGGTATAACCGGCGGGTTTTAGGGCAAACGGGCGCAGGTTTGTTTTCAGCCTTTAGGTTTCCGTTTATAAAATCTAAGCGTACACACCATGTAATTCAGGGACCTAAAATAATGGTATATTCAGGCCACTTCTCGCCCCTCGGCGCCTACCACAGCGGCTCGGACAGCGTGCTAGTTTTGGACGTCGCCCGCTTCAAGTACCCACCCCACTGGGTCCCGTTGCGTACCCTGCACGAGGCGATGGCCACCGAGGACCCCTCCACCCAGCAGAATCGAGGTAGTGCGCCAGAGACCTTTGATCGATGGTTTACAGCACCCTACAGTGCAGGTGATTACAAATTACAACTCAAGAGGATGAATTAAAATTTTGAAACAAATTTAGGCCACCTCGTGCTGTCGCTACGAAGCGAGACGCGTCCATTGGTGGTATTTGGACTGAGGACTACGATAGCATGCAATGACGCTCATGTGAGTGTGAATAAATTTTGGGTATATTCGGTGCTTTTGCATTATCGGGGAGGGGCAGCGAATTTTTTCTGGTAGTGCAGCAACTCCTAATAATGTAATCTTAAGGTCTGATAGTATTTTTTTTAGTAAATTCAACGATATTTTAAATGGAAAAGCTCTCGAACATTTTTGGAAAATTTGAAATTTTGCACGTTGGCGATTTGTGATTGAAAAAACGATATTCTTTAACTTTTTCGGATAAAAAGTGTTAGTGGTAATGTAAAATAGTAAACCTTATAAAGTGATATTTTAGTTTGCCGAATCAGTGGTGAGCTGGCGTGAATTTCTACGAGAAGCCCCAATGGCCGAGGACGCAGACGAATGGGTGGTAGGTCAAAAGACGTTTTTGGCAGTTTTTGGTTTTAGGTTGTCTGCCGCCGATTCCTCCAATGCTTTTCCGGACACGCGATGACGTGCAAGGGAATTGAGGCTTGTTGCAGGGTAGGTGGCAGGGTTACGGTAAAAAGCACAACTTTTAGAATGGGACAAAAGCGACGGAAACTGATGAGATGGCCGAGTGTTCGTTGAAGATTTGCCGGGAAATCAGACAGACCCATGTTGCCCAGCTGACGATGAGCAGTGCCGTGGCAGCGCTGATGTTGGCCTGGCCCTATCAGGTTGGTAGGGATAGTTTGCAGAGATTCTTGGTGAAAATGAGGTAAGCTAGAAAATTTTCTTTGAGATTCGGAGAGGCTAGCAGAGATTTTTGAGGAACCGGGTAAGCTAGCGGTGATTTTTGAGGAACGAGGCCACGCTACCAGTTAATTTTGAAGAAGTTGGGGCAGCTAGCAGTGATCCTTGGGGAATCTAGGCTATCGGCAGAGATTTTTGAGGGATTAGGGCAAGCTAGCGGCGATTTTTCGGGATTTGATCAAAAGCTAGCAGAGATTTTGGCAACTCGAAGCAAGCTAGCAGAGATTCTTAGGGAGTCTGGAGGCCAGCCGAGAACTTTGGAGAATTTGGGCGATCTAGCAGAGGTTTTCAGACCGATTTCTCAAAGCGATCCACGCGACTCCACGACTACTCGCTCGAATGGCTAAAATCTGTCTCCGAGGACACCAGAAATGAGATCGCGGTCCTCCAGGAACAAATTTCCACGATGATCGAGTGCACAAAGCCCGTGCCCAAGTTTTAGAACTATTTTTAGCAAACCTGACGCCTTAAAAATACGTACATTTGATGTTTTTCGCAATTTATGCAAGTTATCAAATCCTGGTTTTTTCGGCGATTTTTAAATTTCAGGGTCCACGCCTGGGTATCGCAATAAGGCTTTACTTTTTCACTTTAAGACGTTTAACTTCAAGTTTTCGGGTGAAAAATTGTTTCAGACATTTTGGTTTGTGATTTTCACACTTTTTAAGATGTTTTGCGCTTTTGACAGGTTTTACAAATTTTTAATAATTATATATAAATTTCAGGCGTTATTATTAAAATGGACTTTTAAGGTTTTGATTTGCGTTTTAAAAAGCGCTAGAACATAAAAATAGTGTTTTGAATTTTTGTTTGTGTTTTTAGCAACTTTTAGACCTTAAAAGCATCCAAAAACTTATTACATTTTTTCAGGTTCAAAAGATTTTTATAACTGTATTTTTATGTAATTTGATTCCAAACATTTGATAAACATTTATTCCATCCTCTATCGCTCTGTAAACACATATATAACATTTCAATTAGTCGGGGGAAAGCCTCAAAAAATGACACAAAAAAAACAAGATAAAAGACAAAAATTAAAACACGGGGCAAACACGCGGGGGTTTTTTGGGGGTTGCGCAGCGTACTGGGGCGGAACCACATCACAAATATGTAAAAAATCAAATATAAAGTGTACACATAAAAATGCTACGTTAAATGACTATATACGATTTAGGGGGCATGGTCTGAATGGCATTTTAAAGGGACGTTGAAGTCAAAAATCTACCCCTTCCCCTACTAGGTCTCGACGCCTACGCAAAGCGCCAAACCACGCATAAAAAACCGTATTTTAGCGTGTAAAGTATCTGACGATACCCAGTGAGACCAGGGGGTCGATTCTCGCACTTCCTCGTCCCTTTAAAGCACCGTTTAAGCCAAATATTTACGATAAATGGTGCCACATTTGTAGTATGTACCCTGTAGTCCCAAAATTGGGCCTCCGGAAGCAAAAATTTGCGGAATATTTTTGGAGCAATTTCTACCGTACTAGCGCCAACACCACGCTACTGTAAACTCTTTCTCAGGGCCTGTAATTGGGGAAATTAGCACAAAAAAACAGCACGAAAAATCAGTAGAAAAAGTGGACTTAGAATGTGTGTGGTTTCGGACGGAAAACAGGGCGAATTGAGCTGAGTGATCAAGGGACAAGCAAGTGGCATCGTTATTACGGTAATTAGGGGGTGGGATATAAGGGTCGCGGGTCGTGAAAATGGGTTTTAAGGGGACTGGCAAGTCTGGGGAATTTTGGAAGTAACTCTAAGCCTAAGCCTAAGCCTAAGCCGAAGCCTAAGCTAAGTCTAAGCTAAGCCTAAGCTAAGCTTAAGCTAAGCCTAAGCTAAGCCTAAGCTAAGCCTAAGCTAAGTCTAAGCCTAAGCCTAAGCTAAGTCTAAGCCTAAGCCTAAGCCTATTTGAGCCTATCCAATACTTGCCAGTCCCTTTAAAACCCGATTCATGGATTTCGGGGGTGGGTGCGGAAAGCTCTGCGTTGTACTAGCATCGGTTTTGGAGATTTAGCGGATCGATTTTGGGGGTAAAAGAGCTAGGGAAATTGGTATTACCGTATTCAGCAATTTCCGAGATGCAACGGATTACGGTAATGTTCCAATTCCCCTAAATAAAGGGGCAAGCTATAGAAAACAGTCGGGGGGGCTACTCGGAGGGTTTCAGGAAATGCCGAATGGACGCCTCGATCCTCTGCCGGTGGGCGATGCGGGTGACGCCAAGCTGTGTGAACTGGGATCGGTCCATCCGGTGGAGGGCACGACCGTCGACTCCGGCACGACTCCACATCGCCACGTACTCGCTGAGTTCTGGAAAGGGAACGATTGCGCCCTCTCGCTCTCTTTCTCTCTCCTTCTCTCTTTCTCCGTCTCTCTCGCTCGCTCTCTCTCTCTCTCTCTCTCTCTCTCTCTCTCTCTCCTTACCGAGCGCATGGAGCCACTGCTGGACGTCGTGGCTGCTCCACGCCATCAGACTCTTCGCTGAGAACGGCCGGCCGTCGTGTGGCGCCCCTAAATTGAAAAATAAATAAATTTCATTTTTTTCAGGTAGAAAAAACTCGTGCTCAACTGGTGAGGATGTTAAAAACCAGGGGATCAAACCAAAATTAGGAAGGGCGAGTAAGAGTTCGGTTTACGGTTTCACGCTTCTTTTGCAATGGCAAATGGAGCTTCAAGTGCAGCATTTATCGTTCTCCCTTGCTCTCTCTCGCTCTCTCTCTCTCTCTCTCATTCTCTTTCGCTCTCCCAGTCTCCCTGATTCGCCATGTGTCGCCTCGCGCTTTCGCCCGCTCAACCTTCTCTCTCTCTCTCTCTCTCTCTCTCTCTCTCTCTCTCTCTCTCTCTCTTCTCTCTCTCGCTCTCTCTCACTCTCTCTCTTTCTCTCTCTCTCTCTCTCTCTCTCTCTCTCTCTCTCTCTATTTCTGTCTCTCCAGCCTCTAATCAAATTCGAAAATATTAGCAAAAATGTGATTATGGTGCGCCCGGAAATGAAAGGGTGTTTTTAAGTGGGTGGGGGTGCAGTTTTCTAAAGCATGACCAGGCTACCGTACCCTTCGGATCGTCGCTGTTGTCGCTGTCGCCGTGGCCCGAGTCATCGTAGTCGACCGGGGGCAGGGCGGGAGCCGACGACGTCGACAGCGACGAGGTGACAGACATCTGAAGGGGTGCATGCACGCAAAGTAGGCTTACGATGCTTAGGCTTAGGCTTGGGCTTACGCTCTGGCTGAAGATTAGCTTAAGCACTGACTTAGGCTAAGGCTTGGGCTTCACTCGGGCTTCGCTTAATTACTAAGGCCACTGCTAAAGCTTAGAGTTGAGGCTTATCTTAGACTTAGCTTAGGTCTTAGCTTGGGCTTAGGCTTAGGTTGAGGCTTAGCGTGTCTTAAGCACAGCTCAGCTTCAGCCAAAATATGCTAAAAATCGACGTTTCTTGATTACGGTGGCCAGGGCGCGCTTTAGAAAACGGCAACCATCTAATAAGCAACAGAACGACACCCGAGGTATTAAAAATGGCACGAAAATTAGGCATTTAGGCAGAGAAATGATAGACAAGGGGGAGGGAGGGCTTGAAAAGGATACGGTAAAGCGGTTGGGGTACGGTAGCCGTCTAAAAAGTGTCCCAAAAGCACTACAGAGCCCGCTGTGGGGAGGGTCCCAGTTAGTTGAGGAAGGGATTTCCCAATAAAGACCGATTTTAAGGCAAAAAATTGTTGGTTTAAAGAGACCGGAAAGTCAGTAAAAAATAGAGGTCGGGGTACTGTAGTTTGTTTGAAAGCTCGGAATTGATAGCTTTTTGACTTCCCGGTCCCTTTAAAAGCCAAGAAACGGTAGAAAAATCCCTACAAGACCTCAAAACCTACCGTATCCGCGGCTCTTCGGCTCCCGTAGTTGTCCTCGATCGATTGGCTGATGATTTGGACCTGGGATTTAGATTTTAATTTCGGGTTTGAGGTATTTTCTCTCTCGCGCTCTCTCTTCCTCTCTTTCTCTGTCTCTCTATCTGTCTCTCTCACTGTCTCTCTCTCTCGCGCGCTCAGTCTCTCTCTCTCTCTCTCTCTCTCTCTACCTTATGATTGCTGCCCGGGGAATCGTGATGGTATGCCTGGCCCTCGCTATGTCCATAGTGGCCAGCGTCAGCTTCTGATGGTTCTAGCGACGTTCTTGAAGACGTATATCTGAAATAGTCATAATGTATAGATTTCGTGAGCATAAGCCAAGCCTAAGCCTAAGCCTAAGCGAGCCAGCTAGATACCCACCCGCTATCCTTCTTATGCCCAATTCCTGGTGGCGAGTGTTGTTGTGGCGTCTTCTTAGCCGTCACGGTTTCTCTGACGGATTCTCGAAGTGATAGACCCCCAAAACGAGCACTCCCATCGCTGTCTGTTCGTTTGTCATCCTCCTCGTCCTCTTCTTGCACCTAGAAATATTGATATTTAATTCAATGCTCCCTCTCCCTCCCCCCTCTCCGCTCTCTCTCTCACTCTCTCGCTCGCTCTCTCTCTCTCTCTCACCTTGCTTCTCCGCTTGGCCAACGCATTTCTGAGGTCCATCTGAAAATCCGGCTTTCCGCCCGCCCCAGCCCCGGCGGCTTTCGTTGGCCGCTGCTCGTCGCGCCGCGTCGCATCGGCGCCGTTTTGTCGGGTTTGGAGCTTGAAGGCTTGGGCCTGGAAAAGAGGAGTTGAAGCTCATCAGGAATCTCTGCTATTTGGTCTCAGCTTGGGCTCTACTTTCCCTAAGAGACTCTGCTATCTCGCAATTTTTGAGTTTTATGCCTTTTCCTCATAGATCTCCGCTAGCCTGTCCCAACCGTATTCCTCAAGAATCCCTGCTGTTTCCTCAGTTCTTGCTTACCTTCAGTGCATCGGCGGTAATCCCAGCTTTCGCCAGCGGTGTTTCATTACTTTTCGAGCTCGACGGCGTCATTAGGTCTGGAGGTGGTGGTGGAGGGGGAGGGGGCGGGGCCTAAATTCGTATCTAAACGTAAAAAGGAAAAAAACGGACATTAGAACTCGTCGGCGCGGGTCTTGAACTTAACGCCGACGGGGGCGGGGGTGGGGGAGGGGGAGGAGGCGGTGGAGGAGGAGCTGCAGCCACGCCAGGTGGTGGTTGTGAGGAGGGGCCGGGCCGCATACTAAAAAAGTTGTGAGTTTACGTATTTATTACCATAGGGTACGTTTGCGTACGTAAGTGTACGTATCTACGTCTATTTTGCGTAAAGAAACGTACTTTTGCTGCTGGTGCCCGGGCACGTGGATTACGGAGGCGCCAGGCGGGTGGTGCCCGTTTTTCGCGTAGATTCCTTGGCTTGCGTAGATGGTGTTCTGGAAGAGGTTTTGTTAAGAAAAGCTGACGAAGCTTAAGCTAAGTCTAAGCTAAGCCTAAGCTAAGTCCAAGCCTAAGCAACCCAAAAACCCACATTATTCTGCACGATGTGGCCATAGTGGCTATGTTGGGGGGCTTGGTAGATCTGGGCGGGTGGCGCATAGGGGCTGCTGTAGCGCGAGCCGGTCATGGTGCCCTGGAAATTGGAGGTTGTAGTTTGGAGCCCATAGTTGTGGTTGTGCTACGGCTACAAAGTACATCCAACAAAACCGTCAGTGCATTAATGGGTTGAGAATTTCGGGGGTTGTGGCGGTGATTGGGAGAACTCAACGTGGTGATGGCATTCGGAAACTTAGGGGTTTTTTTGATGATCGCTCCTTCTGTCTCTCTGTCTCTCTCCCTCTCTTTCTCTCTCTCTCTCTCTCTCTCTCTCTCTCTCTCTCCTTTCTCTCTTTCTCTCTCTCTCTCTCCCTCTCTCTCTGGCTCTCTGTCGTTCTTTCTCCTTCTATCTCTCATACCTCTCCAGGCGGTGGTGGAGGTGGCGTCTTCGGTCTTGAAGTCGGCCGGAAAGGTCGAGAATAATCCGAAGGGTCCCGGATGGATCCCCTCGGGTCTCGCGACGCGCAGCTACCGTAGTCAGGTTCCGGCGGAGGGGGCAGAGGGCCATGCTAAACACGAGCCACGTGCACACCGAGTATTTTAGGGGGATAAATAGGGTCTACGAAACACTACGGGCGAGTACTAAGGACAGTCCATGCCTCTGGGCGATTTTAAAGGGACCGACAAGTCCGAATGGACTTCTGGGGGTCTTTAAAACCACATAAAAAAATTAGAACCAATCGGGGGAAGCTTAGAAAATTTAGAAAAGACCCACATCATCGTACTGGGCCATGTCGGGCGCGGAGGAGAAGGACTTCATCGCCGGCGAGCCGTAGATGGGCTCTTGGTTCTGGAAATAAGAATATTTTTGAGGTCGAGGCCTATGCTACAAAACAAGCTACAAACCACACATGGAACTGAACAAAAAAAATAGCTGATCGGCTATAGCAAAGAAAAGACTACAAACAGCTGGAAACAGCTTGAAAATAAAGTAAACCTAAAAAAACCAACACCTAGACTGCTATAAGTTAAACTACAAGCCACATTATCAGGGAGACTACAAACTACACTGTCAGCTAGACTAAAAAGCCCACTATACTACAGACTACAGATTACGTGATAAAACAGACGACAAACTACATTCTTGGCGAGACTACATAAGGCACTAGGAGGTAGACTACAAACTACACCATGGGCTAGACTACAAGGTAGACTACAAACTACAAGATAACACAAACTGCAAATTAAATAAAACGTGCTAAGAAAGATACTAGACTACAACCTACAAACTACCCTAAATCTCGGCTAGACTACAAACTACACACTAACCACTACAAAATACGTGCTAAGATAGACTACAAACTACAAAAAACCTACCATCATCATGAACTCGGCACGACCGGGCTGCGGACTATCCACCGATCGTTGATTTTTCCGCCGCTTCAGGTCCGCGACGGAAGTGAACTTTTTTGGTTGCCGATCGCCGCACAGGGATTCCTGGAAAAATCATGAATTGAAGTTTTATTAGCTCAAGCTTAAGAAAACGAAGTAAAACTGGGTCGAAGCCATGTACCATAGCCCTAAATTGACCTGAACTGCTCGAAGTCGTTACCTGATCATAGCTCTGGTACTGCTGCGGTATCGGATGCCCATTCTGGCGTACCATCAAATTCTCCAACTCGGCGGCAGATATTCTTCGAGAGCCCATCGGCCGATTCCGGACCTGGAAAATCGATTGTGAAACATTTTGACGATTTTAGCCAGTTTTTCCGCATTTCAATGCCTATTTTTTACGTTTGATTGTGTAAATGGGTGTCACTGTGCCTTTAAAAGGCAAAAAACGTACCGAAGCGGTCCTTGGGGCGTAGTACTCCTCGCGGATGTCCCCTAAAAATGAGGAATTTCACGAGAAAAAATAATTCTTATTAACGACCACCACTTTTGACCAAAAATCGATATTTTTACAAGAAGCAGGAACGATTACGGTAGATGCGGAATATGGTAATTGGGGATTGATGGATTACGGTACGATATTGACGGTACTTGAGGGATTACGGTGGCTTTGGATTACGGTAATCCGAGTCTAAGCTCAAGCTTAAGCCTAAGCCTAACCTCGGCCTAAGCCTAAGCCCCAGGCGAAGCCAAGCCTATGCTTAAACCTAAGCCTAGACCTAAGCCTAAGCCGAAGCCAAGCCTAAGCCTAAACCGGTAGCCTGAGAACCGAGGGAGGGACGATTACGGTATTTCCAGGTTTGCATATTATCAGATTCCATCATGCAAAGCAGGGGGACCAGTGGGTACGCGACGATACTTTGCACATTTTCTACCGTACCCGGCCACCCGACGACCGAATGGACGGACGCGCGGCGGCTGGTCAGAGATTGGGCGCCTGTGAAGAGGACGCGGCCAACTGAGAGAAAAAACAGAAAGTCAGGCAATTTTCGGGATATATACGGTAGATTAAGGTAGAAATACAGCATATAATACGATATAATACCGTATGAATACAAGTGTAAACAGTAAAAGACGTACCGGAATGATGCCGCCTTGCGACGATGGTGCCGGTGCCGGGAAAGGGTTGGCTTGGGTCGACGGTAATGACCTAAAAATACGCATATCGATAGATTTGGCCTTGGCTTAGGTTTAGGCTTTGCTTAGGCTTGGCTTAGGCTTAGCTTAGCTTAGACTTACCTTAGGCTTTGTTAGCTTAGGCTTAGTTTAGGCGTGGTTTCGGCTTACCTTTAAAGTGATAGTATCCCCGGCCTGCTGGATGAGGTGAACGACTTGATCATGACTGGCACATCGCACGTCCACACCGTCGATTTGGAGCAGGAAATCGCCGGGTCGGAGGCCTAAAAGTAAGGGATGAGAGAGAGACGGTGAGAGAGGGAGCGAGAGCGAGAGAGAGGGCGAGAGATTTCGAAAAACTCACCAGCTTTCATGGCCATTCCGCTCATGTCGACGCCTTCGAAGAATTGGAGCGCAGGCTGGAGGGCTGAGGGGTGGAAGTCCATCTCGGCGTCAACATCTACAAGTTCAGGGGTTTAAAGGGAGCGTGACAGCAGGAGAGAGAGAGAGAGAAAGAGAGAGAGAGCGGGAGAGAGGGGGAGTGAGCATCAACTGTAAGAAAAGACTTACGCTTTGCTCCTCGCAGAATAAAGCCGAAACCCTTTGGACCTCTGGGGATCACGAGAATCCGCGGCACATTGCATCTAAAAAATAGGTTTGACTTAGTTTATGCAATTGATGATTTTCCATGTTTTCTCGTTTCTTAAGCTCGTTCAAATACCGTTAAAATACCTTGAATAATTTTTAGGTAGGATTTTTAAAATTTTAAGTGGGTATTTATGCATTAAATCTTTCAAATTTAAATTTAAATTTCAATTTTAAATTTACTAACAGCGCGTTTCCCATGATAAATCGAATAGGAGATTGCAGCGGGTAAATATCTCGCATCTCATCCGAAAATACCACTTTTCGCGCGGTTGGTGTACGGTAGATCGGGGAAATATTGGATTTATGAAGCCAGGGTGGCATTTTGACGGAATTCCTTGGAATCTCTAGTTCAGAAGCTGATGATCAGAGCACAAGCCGAGATCTTCAGCTCCCTTGGGATGTCAAGAGGAGCGCAGCGTCGTCACGGCCTTGGGGCCGATTTTTGAGTGGCACTCCCCTGGAGGGGGAGGCGGCTAATGGAGCTGGATCCTGTCAATGCCAGGAAATCGCACCCCGCATCGGCTTCTACTTTTCATAGTGGATTGGACAGTTTTTTTGAGGGCTGCGACTGGGATTGGCAGTGGTCATTGGGGAAATCGAGAGCAGGCAAGGAGAGAGCATTAGAGAAAGAAACTAAAAATGCCCCCTAAACTAATACATCAGGCAGGTTAGCAGAGATCATTTAGAAAATTTCTGAAAGTTGGAACAACCCAAAAAAATCAGGGCCGGCTGGCGGGAATCATTGAGGAACGTTGGAGAAAACTTGAGCTCCAGAAAAATTGGGGAACTTAGCAGAGATTATTTCAGGTTTTGCTAACCCCTTTAAACCCCGAAAATCCCTGAAAAACACACTCATGCCCTCCGCCTCCCGAAGAGACATGATCGGGCGCGAAGCGGCGTAGGGTGCCGTATTCCGAAGGGACGATGGTGGCTCGGGAGGGAGTGGGAGAAGGTGCCATGGATGGAGCACGACTGCCGTGGCCTCGGATTGAGGGGGAGGCTCGGTACACCTGGAAAGAATATTGCTGGGAAGCTTTTTGGGGTCAAAGTTGTGCTCAAGAAGTTGGCTAAAATGAACCCAAACTCACATCATGACTCGCCAACGACGACTGGGAGAGTGATCTTCTTCTCGAGAGCGTCGAAACAGACACCCGTCTTCTTGTCGAATATTGTGGTGTCCCGCGGTAGGGTACTGTAATTGGGTGGGGTTTCAGGGACCTAAAAAATTCTTACCAGCCGTATGGGGATCGTGGCCTTGGATGACGTCAGCCACCGCCGCAGATCCGACGATATGGGCGACATGGAGCGCTGTTTGGCCTTGTTTATTCGCTGTTAGATGGTTGGCACAGCGGAAGAGGAGCACTTTTGCACATTCAGGACTGAAAAAAGAGGAATTATCTCTCTCACTTTCACTCTCTATATCTCGCTCGTTCTCTCTCTCTATCCCTCTCTCACTCTCTCGCTTTCTATACTACGAACCGATTATTCACAGCGCAGACGTGCAACGGCGTATTTCCATTGACGTTCTCCGCATCGACGTCACCGCCATAGTACAGGAGATGCTCAACGTGTTTGACGAGTCCGTTTTTGCATGCCTGGATGGTTGGATTACTCTGGATCTCTCTCGCTTTCTCGCTCTCTCTTCTCTCTCTCGCTCTGTCTCTTTCTCTCGCTCTCTATACCTGATGAATCTCATGGTTCCCATGCATGTCCGTCACGCCCATATCGGCCGCCTCGCTGAGCAACATCTGGGCTACCAGATCATTGCTGTCCGTCGTCAGCATGTTGTAGTACAACGGCGTCAAGCCGATCGGGTCCCTGGAAAGGAATTTAAAATCCTCTCTCGCTTCCTCTCTCTCTCTCTCTCACTCTCACTCTCACTCTCCCGCTAGACCCACCTGTAGTTCGGAGACGCCCCCAACTCGAGCAACGTCTTCACATTCTCCACCGACGAAAGAAAAGCGGCCTTATGCATGGCGGTTTGGCCCTCAGAATTTCGGAAGTCGATGTGAGCACCACCTCCGACAAGCGCGAGCAGCACTTTTCGGTTGTCTGGAACCCCGGCCGCGAGGGTCAACGGGGTTTCACCGGCGGCATCGTGGAAGTTGGAGTCGAGGCCCTGAAAAAAGGGCATAGTCAGAGAGAGAGAGAGAGAGAGAGAGAGAGAGAGAGATGGATAGATAGAGAGCAAGCGAAGTTCATCCTCACCTGCGTACACATCTTCTCCACCTTCTCCGCATTCCGATTTTGCACATAATCCATGAACTTCTTCAGGTTGGCCTTTGTATGAAGCCCCTTCAACTGCTTCTCGTCGAGGTTCAACATCTTGTAGACGCGCTTCTTGAATTTTAGCTGGAAAAAAGGATTTTTAAGCGAAGAATGGAAGAGCTTACTTCTAGATACGGTACGCAGTCGTGGAAGGGGTAGTCGCGTACGGGGCGGTCTTCTAGCAGGAATTTCCCGGCGCGACCATCGCATGGGGGGAGGAAGAGGCCGTAGTTGAAGGCTTGGGGAAGAGCCTGAAATGGAATGGCTCTCGCTCTCGCTTTCTCACTCCCAATCTCTCTCTCTCTCTCTCTCTCTCTCTCTCTCTCGTTCTTACCTGTGGAAGTGTGGCAAGCAACTTCCGCTTAACGTCCCAAACGAAGTCTTCCAGCGACACCGTCAGGCACTTCTGAAAAAAAGAGGCTTATTTAGTGTATTTGGAAGCGTCACCTAATAGCAGCAGGCTCGCTGAGGTTTTTGGGGAAACAAAACTGGTGGGTTGGCAAGCTAGCAGAGTTTTTTTAGGATTTCTGACATGAAAGCTAGCTCGCAGAGATTCTTTAGGAAATTCAGGCCTGTGGTAAGCTAGCAGAGGCTCTTCAGGAGTATTTTAGTAACTGGCTGATCGAGGGCAGGCTAGCAGGGGTCCCTTAGGAAACGACAAAGGTCGACTAGGCTAGCAGAGAATTTTTAGGAATTGAAAACAGCCAGGGCAAACTATCGCAGAATATATGGGAAAAGAAAAAAATAAGGCCAGCTAGCAGTGGTTCTTTAGGAATTGAAAATAGTCAGGGCAAACTAGCACAGATTCTTTGGGAAACATGACCTTGAAAGCGAGCTAGCAGAGAATTTATAGGACATAAAAAATGCAAAAACACTACCAAACAATCCTAGTCCCGGGATCAAAGGGATACGGTAGCTTTCCGAGCGAAAGGCGAGATAGCAGAGATTTCTAGGGAAATGCAAAATATACAAAAAGTACGGGATAACCCTAATCTTCCCATAGGAGATACGGTAGCATTCCCATGGAATGCCAGTGTTTCGGCTGGGAAACAATGGCTCTGCAGCTAGTGTGAGCTTTGAGGGGGGTAGTGGTGTTGGGGTGGGGATCGGAGCGTGTCGTACATGTTCCCATCCACCCTCCCCCTATAATTCCTTCACTCCCCCCTCTTTGCCCCCTCGACTGTTTGCAGCTTAAGCCCCCCACCCCAGAGCCCCTACCACCCAGCTTCACCATGGAACCAGGCCCCCCAGCTGGCCCACCGCACCAAAAACCTCGGTAATTTTTGGTCTTAGAGGCACAGGAAAGTCACGGGGTACGATCATTACTTCTAAAATCATTACTTCTAAAATCATTACTTCTAAAAATCGTTACTTCTAAAAACGTTACTTCTAAAATTTGGTATGCCGGATTACCAGGTTTTCGGCATATTTATGCCCAAAACTACGCTTAGCATTTTAGAAGTAACGACTTTTAGAAGTAATGATTTTAGAAGTAATGACTTTTAGAAGTAATGATTTTAGAAGTAATGATTTTAGAAGTAATGATGGGTAGCCGAAAGTCACGACTATGGATTTTTTGGCAATATTTTGTGGGTAACTTTGATCTTAAAGGGACTCGAAAGGCTGGAAATGGCATGGCATACGGTAGTCACTACACGGTTCTACGTCATTAACAGGGGGAGGCAATTTCGAGCGTTTCACTAAACCCCTGCCCCCCCCGCTAACAAGCTAGCACTAGAAGCCAAAAAACTTATTTTTTTTTACTTAATGGGACTCTCCAGCTCTCCCGCTCTCTCTCTCTCTCTCTCTCTCTCTCTCTCTATCGCCCTCTCTCGCTCTCTCTTTCTCTTGCTCTCATTCTCTCACTCTCACGCTCAATCCCTGCCTCTCTCCCTCCATCCCTGGCTGTCTCGCTCTCATCCCCCTCTCTCTCCCTCCCTCCCTGTCTCTCTCGCTCTATGTCACTCTCTCTCTCTCTCTCTCTCTCCATTTCCGGTTCCTGACTATACACAAATCGTTAAGCCCAGAAAAGGGAGGCGGAGAAATTATCGAAAACTCGAGTTTTAAGCCGGGCACGCCAAAACAAGCGGATAATCCCGAGTCGTCGCGCCCCACTATACAAAAACTACTTCTCTATACTCTGTCTCTATTGATCTCCAGTTGATGCTCCACCTTTTATTGAAAAGGTTAAGCCAATATTTTGAGGCAAACTACTCAAGAGGTGAGAAGGGTAAACAAAACAACTTTGAAATGGCCGTTTGGGCGGATCGAGTTACAAAAACAACACGAGAACGGCGTTTTGTAAATCAAAACAAAATATTTTGGGGGATAGGGAGGCTAGCAGAGATTTTTTGGGAATTCCTGGTAGTCTGGAAAATTGGGAAACCAGGGGAGAGTATTTGGGAAGAAATGGATTTCTGGGTTTTGGCAAGTTACGGCATTCTTTGAGAACCTTTCTGGTTGCCTCCCTTTAGGAAACCGAACTAAAAAATAAAATAAAAAGCAAAGTTAGGCAAGCTAGCAAAAATCTTAGAGAAATGGACTGGCATGCTCCCTTTAAATTGTTATGACTTCCGGGCTAGCTAGCAAATTTCCTTGAGGAAATCGGCTGTCGCTCTTCCTTTAAGATGCTAAGAAATCCCCGGAAAACTAGCAGAAATTCTCAAGGAATCTAGCTGGCACACTCCCATTAAAATGCTTTTGGATGCCAAGCAATCTAGCTAAGATTTTTGAGGAAACCACCGCTGTCCCGCTTCCTTTAGAGGGTGATGAAATGACAGGCAAGCTAGCAAAGACCTTTGAGGAATCCGTTGACGCATACCAGCTAATAAAAGTTAAAACAAATATGCAAATCCGGATCGCAGAACGCCTTTGTGAAGTGTGGCGGATCTGCTTCTTCCCCCCCATTGACACACTTCATCTCAATCCACCCCCTCTGGCCATTCCGCTTCTTTCCAAATGACAGCTCCGGGGTGGAGAGAGAGAGAGAGAGAGAGAGAGAGAGAGAGTGAGAGAGACGGGGGGGGTACTTCTTGTATAAACAAATGGTGCTCGGGGTATGGGGGATAGTCAACTAGTCAGTTAGCTGTCAATCTAGATGGGGTACTGATCAACAACAATGAGGCGGGGGCATTAAATGGAGTGTGACAGGTAGCTGTTGCTCCGATAATTTTAACACTAGCATTTATGAGCAATCAGCGTAAGCTACAATTGGCAAAAAGCCAACCGATTACACTGCACAATGCGGGGAGCATCGGGTAATCTAGTTTTTCCTCAAGAATCTCGGTTGAGATTCTTGAGGAAAAACTAGATTACCCGATGCGTGAGTGGTTCATGGAAAACGATCGATAAAGCGTAATAATGCAAAATATAAAAACACTCGACTCACCCTGACTTGTATCTCGGGGACGAAAATCTGAATGGAGAGCAGATCGTCCTCATCCTCCACGCTCATCCTGGCGAGCCGGATGAGGATCGGGGGGTGAGGAACACCTGGGGGAGAAGGAGATGGAGCTTCTGCAAAAGGATTACGGTAATTGGTTATAAAGTACGATTGAAATATCAAACTAGAAAGTAGAGAAAAATGAAAAAATAAAAAAAAACACTACAAAAAATTACGGTAATTGATTCAGGCCCGAAAAGGAGTTCCGTCAAAAAAAGCACGAATAGCAGGCTAGTGACTACGAACCAATATGAATTTCGACATCGTAATTTGGAGTAGTGCGGAATAAAGCGGTTTTTTTCGGAAAACGTCGGTTAAAGCAAAAAAAAAGGAAAAACATGGAATTAGCATACGAGGGGAACGCGGTTTAGGGCTTTAGCGAACAGAGTACAGGAACAGAAATCGAAGAAAAGATCAAAAAGTGAAATGCGAGAATCCTTGTGGTGGAGGCAAGTCAGCAGTGATGCTTTGAGAATTTAGAAAAGTGGATGGCAGGTTAGCAGCGGTTATTTGAAATTCCTATTAGTGGCCAAGAAATCATTGACGAGAGAGAGAGAGAGAGAGAGAGAGAGAAAGAGAGAAAAAGAGAGAGAGAGAGAGGGAGAGCGAGAGAGAGTGAGACAGAGACATGGCGAGAACCTCAAAGAAACAAAACTCGTTGCCGATCTCCCCGGCAAAAAACACGATATCTGGGAATAGCGATCAGTTCGGGTGACCGGTCCCATTTATCCAAATTCACTAGCTCCTCGCTGCCAAGGGGAGATGGATTGACGACAGAATGTAGAGACGAGTTCTTGAGAGACAGAGAGAGAGAGCGAGAGAGAGAGAGAGGCGATCATCTCGGCCAATGCCCTCACGGCATAACCATTCTTTTCTGACGAGTCTATCAGAAACCGGGGGAACACGAAAACTACCCCCGGGGGGTCAGGTGAGAAGAAGCCATGAAAAACGGCATGGGAACACGGCAGAGGGCGAGGTGAGAATGTTTAAAGGGGGTGTGACATACAGGGGAAAATAGGGAGAGAGAGAGCGAGAGAAAGAGAGGGAGCGAGAGAGAGACAGAGAGAGAAGAATATGTACATAAAAAATCGAGGAAGCGGAGAAATCGAATATTACGCAGATTGCTTGCTGAATTTTTCCATTCCTAGTCGTTACGGCAGAGTCGTACAGTAGCGCAATGGAATAACAAGAATCCATTCCTCTCAAAAATGGAAATGATTTGAGGGTTTGAGCTTGGAAAGTGGGGCGAAATCCGGGGATTTTCACGAGGATTTTGGGTCTTAAGGCCGTGGAAAGGCCGGGCCCTTGACTACGCGCTGGGCGACGACCGAACATTCGGATATTGGTCACCATTTGTCAAGGTTTAAAGGGGGTGGAAAGTTAGAATTATAAGAGAGGGAGGCAAGAGAGAGAGAGAAAGAGAGAGAGAGAGAGAGAGAGAGAGAGAGAGCGCGTTTGAGTAGGTGAGAACGAGGCTGGCAAGAGTTCAGAGAAACAGAGAAATTGGCCACATGGGAAATTCGTTAACGCTGACTGATTTGTTGAGTCTACCAAGAGATCACCCTCAAAGCCCGCTCGTCCTCCCCGAACATCCCATTTTTGAGCGCCATCCGCCGCATTTTGAGGAGCAAGAAAGGCAATGAAAAATTCTGAGCATGACCGATCAACCGCGGCCCATTCAACAAGGATGGCCCGGGCTGCCCGGCCGCGGCTAACAAAGCCACCAGCCAATATTTCAGGGTTGGAAGCGATTTTTGAGAAGGCGGAAGGGTATTTAAACATTTGGAAAAAGTTTTGAAAATTATCGGCCTCTGCTCTCTCTCTCTCTCTTTTTCTCTCTTTTTCTCTCTCTCTCTCCCGCTCTCGCTTTCCTCAAAGCTATCACGTTCGCCAAAGAAAATTCAAATTCAAATAGCAGATCGTCCCTAGAGGTCCTCCGGAAATTTGAACCGTTTTCTCTCTCACTCTCTCTCTCTCTCTCTCGCTCTCTCGCTCACTCTCCCATCAGTCCATTTGGTGTTAATTGGGCAATTAGTGGGAAAATCAGCTGCGAAGGTGGTGGTGGGGGCGGCGCGGAATTTATGTTGCCGTTTGAATGGTGGAGGTGGGAGATATCTCTCTCGTTCTCTTCTCTCTCGCTCTCTCTCTCTCGCTCTCTCTTTCAAACTCTGAAAAACAAACGAGAACTCTTAAGCCTTCGCCTAAGATCGAAATCTTGGCGAATACGTGAAAATCTGGGAGAGCGAGAGGAGATAGGGAGAAAGACAGAGAAAGCGAGCGAGAAAGATGGAGAGTTAAGGCTAGCGATAAAAGAAATATCAATATTTACAGCTACCGAAAGCCTCAACCTCAAATTCGACCGATTTCCCGGCTCAAGAATGCTCTCGAAAAGTTTAAAGGGCCGAGCAAGCCAAAGCGGGGTGAAAAGCGGGCACTTTGGCTGAGGGGGGAATAATGGGCTGAAGGGAAGGCGGTGGGAGGGGAGATTGACCTTGGCCTCCAAACCGTCATTTCTGGAGAGAGAGAGAAAGAGAGAGAGAGAGAGAGAGAGAGAAAGAGAGAGAGAGAGAGACATGGACAACAATAACCAGGTCTGCAGGCCCCAGATGGTTTTCACCCGGCACCTGTACCACCACACAGCCAGCCGGCCGGCCCTTGACTTGAAAACCGAACTTCCCCTGCAAAACTACCAGCAACTGGCGGGGTTTGGGCTGGACGTGAGCCTAAGCCGAAGCCTAAGCCCCAATCGAAGCCTAAGCCTAAGCCCAAGCCTAAACCTAAGCCTTGAAAGCTACAAGACCGGCCAACTGTTTCATGAAATTGAAATGCATGGATGCCATTCGGAGAAATTCGGGAAAATCCTGCCCGGCCCGGCTTCATGTTTTGACGGCGGCTAACGGAACGTGGAAATGAAGGGGTGAGAGGGAATAGAATATTGAGAGCCGATTCACAAGTCGATTCATTCGATCGACTACGCGCGTGTACGCCATGACCAGGCCCGTAGGAGGGGCCCAGGGGGCCCTGGGCCCCCCCCGAAATCGGTCGAGGTCCGAAAAATTTATAAGGGGGGACCCTTATGATTTTTAGTTCCAAAAATTTTTCTGCCTGCGGCGCTGTTTATTACTGTTTTTCAAACAGTTTTTACTTATATGAAGCCTATTTTTTCAAAATTTTTTGCCTGCGGCGCTGATTTTTCATTGGAGAATCAAATGTTCATAAAAAATTTTCGCCTGCGGCGCGTTTTCTGTGGTGTTTTCACACGAATTTGAGTGTAGCAAACGCTTTTTTGGCTATTTTTGCCTGCGGCGCTATTATTGACGCGATTTTCCGGATGTTTTAAATGTGGCGACCGAGGGGGGGGGGGAGGTCGCCAAAATTTTTGGGCCCCCCGAAATTTCGGTTCCGCTACGGGCCTGGCCATGACGAACGGCGGATGGGGCCGAAAGCTGCCGGAAAAGTTGGTGAAAATTGTTGCAAAATTCGAGAAAGAGAGATCGATAGAGAGAGAGAAAAAGCGAGAGAGCGAGAGAGAGAGTAATGGAAAATCGTAACGGTTACGAAAAAGATGAACGCTGAAAACTAGCGTAACCAACCGATTCGGACATAAAAATGGAAAAAGAAAATTTACCGCAATCCTGGAAAAAGATGCCATATTAAAATGTTTAATTTGAACTGATTACCGTACGAAAAACAGCCAAAAACACAGCCTCAATTTAGCACCGACAGCTAGGCTCAGGCTTGGCTTAAACTCAAGCTTAGACTGAGACTTACAAGGGAAGTGCACGACCGGCCCACGAGAAATCGACACGAGACATAGTCGATCTGATAGAATCGGACACGGGGATTCCGAATCTGCAATCAGAATTTGCTAAATAAAACGGAGAAAAAAGTTATGAAGCTTCAAAGTTGGCCAAATCGTCAAGAACAGTACCTTTAAGGACCCGTAAAAACCGGGGGAACGGAATTGAGGAGAAAAAAATTAGTACATCTTGTTCAGCAGAAAAAGAGCTTTCGAATGAGCTGTAATACGTACCATTTGCAAACAATTCACTGAAAAAAGTTTTTTTGGATTCACGGGCAAGGGTATGGCCTGTCAAGTTCATAGAAGAGATTTTCGCGAAATCATCGTAAACTTGAAGTAAGATAGCTCATTCGAAAGCGCTTTTTCTGCTGAACAAGATGCACTAATGGGTTGTGGCAAATTTCCATTCACTGGGCCTTTACATGCCCATAAAAGTCCGATTTTGGGCGATTTTGCCAACTTTGAAGCTTCATAACTTTTTTCTCCATTTTATTTAGCAAATTCTGATTACAGATTCGGAATCCCCGTGTCCGATTCTATCAGATCCACTATGTCTCGTGTCGATTTCTCGTGGGCCGGTCGTGCACTTCCTTTGTTAGCTTTACCTTATGCCTAGCTTGGGCTCGGCTTAGACTCAGGCTCAGTCTTGGCTTAGGCTTAGGCTTAGGCTTGTGCTCCTGACTCACAGCAAATCAAGGTGTTGGGACCGGACGTCTTAGGTTGGGTGAGGGGTGTGGATAGGTGCTGTCTGTAGCGGGCAAATAATAGAGGTAGAGGACGGGGGGGGGAAGGGCTGATAGCTGACTTGGCTACAAAACTGTGTTTTGTTTGGCCGGGGCAAACTTGGATGGGGGCGCGTGTCAAAAGGCGCCGCGCGTACCGGTTATGGGCCATTTTTGCCGGGTTTTTTTGGGGAGGCGCACTAACAAATATTGTAGAATGAGGAGGAGGGCAAGATAACGGACGCGCTCGGAAATCCGGTGGAAACTTGAGGCTGATGCCTGAAAAGAAATGGAAAAGTTGAGAAAATAGAAAAATGGTTTTCAAGGGATTTGGAAGTTAAACTAGACCCTCGGCAATATGTCAATTCACAATTTTTTTCCTTTCCAACTCCTTTAAAACGCCTCGCGAGCTTTTCAAAAGACGTTAAAGGCAAATTAGACTCCCTAGCAAGGACGAATTCCTCATTTTCGGTGTTTGTGGCGAGCTGCGTTGGATTTCGAAAGGTTTTCTGAATATTGAAGATGAAACGCTGGGAGGCAGGCAGAGGAGCGAGAGAGAGAGAGAGAGAGAGAGAGAGAGAGAGAGAGAGAGTGAGGGGAGCAAGAGAGAGAATGTTCAATAAAAGGAGAGTGAGCGCGAGAAAAGGAGAAAGAGAGCGCGAGAAAATGAGCATGAGAGAGCGAGAAAATGAGAAAGAGAAAGCCAGAAAATGAGCAAGAGAGAGCGAGAAAATGAGCAAGAGAGTGAGAGATAAACCCATAAAATATAACCCAATCCATAAAATCAATAAAAAGTGGGCGTGGCCATCAGAAGCCGCTGGGCGGGGGCACGCGCGCGCGGCGACTGATCCGCGCCGGTATTCCGGGATGATGCGAGGGCGCGGGCGCGCGGGTGCGGCGCGCCGCCCGCGCCTCCCTCGCCGGCTGACAGATTGGCGTGGATGGTGTTGGGAGGAAAGGGAGGGAAGGGACGACGACGGCTTCCGGGACGGGCAAACAGGGGCCTCTACGGACGGGGACCGGTCCCGGACCTGGGGGCCCACAGCCGGAGACGGGTCACACCAGTCAATACCCCCAGCGATTCGGTGGAAATGCATTTTTCGGGGGTTTAAAGGGATTGGCAAGGCAAAAAAAAGTTAAAAAACCACTTGGCAACGTGCCAAATCTTGCCAAAATCATAGAAAAAACTTGTTTCACCTAGCCAGTGGGGGGGAGGATTCGGTTTCAAGGGATTAGAAGACAAAATCGATAAAACTCAAATTATGCGAAATGCCTAAACTTCCAAAATCTCCTCAAAAACCCCTGCTCGCTTGCCAGAACTAGAAAGATTCTAAAGGCGCTGGGAACGCAAAATCGAAACAAAAACGACTTTTGGAAACTGGCCACCTTTCCACAAGGATCTCTGCCAGAATGGCCAGAATGGAAGTGTCGCTGCTAGTTCACCCTCCTTTGAAGGATCTCTGCTAGCTTGTCTGATCGCAAATAATCTGTGCTATCTTGCCCTAGCTTTCAAAATCTTGCCAGCCTCGATCTGGATCTGTCACTCTCCCTTTAAAATGCCCAGAAAATGGAGTGGCGCTTTTAAAGGGTTTGTGAAGTCACTTATAAGCGGCTATTTAAGCAGGCTTGAGCTAGACTGATGCTTGTTAGGCTTCGGCTTATGCTGAAGCTCACTTTAAGCCGTTTCAAACAATTCCGGACGTAACAAAAATGTTACTTCTATTTTCAGGTCCCCGCAATTACCTTCTCCCCATTTTAAGAGGACTAAAACAATGTCATTTTCAGAGTCCCGCTAGTCAGACCAGGAGCTGAAGCGGAAGCCCCCGCCTGGGGTGGTGGGCACGATTTGAAAAGAAAGGGGGCAAAGCGGCTTAGGCTTATGGGCCCCAGCGACTTTTGCTGGGGTGTTGTTCTTCAGGGACGCGGCCGGCAACCATGGATTTGTGTCCCTGGCGCACCATCACAAAACCGGCTTATGACACCCGGGAGGAATGGCTCGGGTTTTGCGGATTTGTACATACACGAGGCGCCTCTCGGCAGAGGTGTTCAGGGAAATGTGGAGATGGTGGAGTATCATTAGTGCGACGAGAAGCAGAGAGAGAGAGAACAAGAGAGATAGAGAGAGAGAAAGCGAGAGATATCTAGAGAGAGAGAGAGAGAGAGAGAGAGAGAGAGAGAGAGAGACAGGCAGAGAGATTAGTGAGAGAGCGTGAGGGAGAAAGCCAGAGTGAGAGAGAGATAGATAGATAGAGACAGAGACCGAGACAGATAGATTTTAAAGGCACAACGACGATAAGGAAAAGTTTGTGAAAAAAAAAATCTGCAAACTCGCGATCACTCCCCTTAAGGCCCCAAGCTGGCACTACGAGTGACCCGGGGGCAAATGTCATTTTGTGCCCCCCCCCCCCCCAGGGGCATAATCAGGGAGAGAAATAGAAAGAGAGAGAGAGAGAGAGAGAGAGAGAGAGAGAGAGAGAGCGATAATTCGAGTCGTCGGGGCCCCCAGCCCGCGCGCGAGTCATCGAACGGATCCGTTGAGTGGCCACGATCTCTCATCTCGGGCCGTGGCGGGGCGGCCATGGAAACACTGTAGCTTCACGGGCTGAAGCGAGGGCTTAGGTTGGAAGAAAATGGAAAAACCCAAGTAAAATCGAAAAATGCAAATGGCACAAAAAAATTTAAAAAATACATATCCAGCGTGATAGAAAGCGCGTGAGAAGGTGCATGACCGAAACTTTAAAGCCGGATACTAGGGATCGTAGAAAACACGACGAAAGAACCTAAAGGCTACAAGACTTTCCCAACCATCCGAGCAAGCTTCTGGCACCGAAAACCGGGCAAAATGACCAGAAAGCATGGCTGAAGGGGGTGGTGGACGGTCAGAGTCTGCCACCGGGCTCAAGGAGGGTGGATGGGGAGGAGGAGGTGGAGGGGGAGGTGTAAATGGGGGCTAATAGCCGGAGGCAACAATTTGGACGGCACCTTCTGCTCACGTATGCCAATCTACGGAACCCGATGCGGTACTAGAAAAAAAATGCCATGGTCAGGAAGGAGGGTTACGGTAGCGATCATGAAAAAAAATGCAAAAAAATAACACAGAGGGATCGAGAGACGGTGAGACAAGCGGGAAAAAGAGAGAGAGCGAGAGAGAGAGCGAGAGAGAGAGAGCAAGAGAGAGTGAGTGAGAGTGAGTGAGAGAGAGAGAAGAGAGAGAAAGGAGATAGTGCGAGAGGGAAAGAGCGCGAGAGAGTGCAAGAGCGAGGGGTTAGAGAGAGAGACAGCGAGTGAGAGAGCCAGGGGTTAGAGAGAGAGAGTGAGCATAGAATCACGAAAATGGCAACAGACAAAGCGGTGATGCTCAGAATTTTCAGCTCTATCAAAGCATATAGGGTTTGACTCCAAAAATCAAGATCCAAGCACGGTGCCAGGAAAGTTGGTGCTCCTAGGTAGCATGGAGCACGAGAGAGGTAAAGGGTGAGATCGATGGATGGGATGGAATGGCTACGGGGGGAACCTGAATGGTCCTTCGCTCTCCCCACCCTTTACCGTTCCCTTAAAGGGTGGAGAGAGAGAGCGAGAGAGATAGAGAGACGCTACGAAGGGTTCCTATCTACACACGCGCACCCTAGCCTTGGCTGATCGCCCATTTATCATGGGCGCCTTGTTTGGGGGAGGGTTTGGCAAAGAGCCATGGATACAAAAAAAATCACTCTTAAGAGGCCGGTAACCTGGGTTTTATGATTTTTGGCGCCATGCCACTTTTTGCTCTAAATAGAATTTACAGTAATATTTAAAAAAGGGCCAAAAATCGTGATTTTTCAGCCATCGGGGAAAAATGCAGGACCCTGGTTTTCTCGCCCGCTTCAAAAACTGCTACAGGGCAGGCCAGCAGAAATTTTGAGGAAACTGCGGCTCTCCAGATGTCGAAAGTAAAAGCCGTGGCGATAGACAGAGGAAGAGAGAGAGAGAGAGAGAGAGACAGAGAGAGAGGGAGAGAGAGCGTGAAAGAGTGACAGAGACATAGAGAAAGAAAACGAGAGAGAGAGAGAGAAAGAGAGAGCGAGTGAGAGAGAGAGAGAGAGAGAGAGAGAGAGAGAGAGAGTGAGTGAGTTCGAGAGTGAGCAGGTCAGAGCGAGAAAAAGAGAAAATCGTGTTCAGAAGGGTTTTCGGTCCTTTAAAACTTTAAATCCACATTTTCGGCATTTTTCATGGAGAGATACCGACAATAGACAGAGAGAGAGAGCGACACAGATAGAGGGATCGATCAAAAGCTAGAGAAACAGAGAAAAACAGAGAGAAAAACAGAGAGAAAAACCCAACCCAAGCAAAAGTTATAAATTCCCCCCAACAACAATGACCAAGGCCATAGGCGAGAGCCGTGTGTTATCATGAGAGTGGGGCGAAGAAGTGGGTGCTTCGAGGGGGGATGGGGGTTTGGTTGGGGTTAGAGAGGAGGCATGCATCGGGTCGGAGCAAATTTGCATACACATTAGAGGAGAGCCTTGGAGAAGGGGGGGGGGCTGAACGGAGGAGGACGGCCCTGTACAGATTACGATGTGCTTCCACCCAGCCAGTCAACCCTTTCCCACGGATTTCGCGGGTGCGGAACGGCCCCGGCGAGAAGGGCGGCCGGCGGAGATTCCGATTAATTATTTCGGGAGCGGGAGTGGGAGCTCGAGTTAAAAGGAGCGTGCCAGGAAGAATCGGGAAATTCTGAGGTACTTGGCTTTTAGCGGGGTGCTAATCAACTTCCAGGGCCCAATTTTCCTCCCAAAATCTTGTACGGATCTAAAGAAAAATATCGATAATTTTTATAACATTTTACGCCGTTTTTTTAACTTTTTACACAAAAAATACGATGCAAAACCCATAAATTACAAATATTCTTTAAAAATTTTGGCTTTTTTGCCAGAAATCTATAAAAAATGATAAAAAAGCTCAACATTTTCAATAATTTTAAAGTTTTCTAAAAATTTCTAGCAATTGAAAATACATAAAACGGATACACAATATATATAAATCATACAAAATACATAAAAAAACTATAAAAATAAAAAATAATTGGCGGAAAAATACCCACCCCCCGCTAACAAACCAGTATCAGTTTTTAGAGCTTTGAACCTGAAAAAATTGCGCCAAATCTCCAAAGAGCGTACTTCCCCATCCCTTTAAAGTACAGCAAAACAAGCCAAATAGCCATCGGAAAGTCGTGGAGTTTCCGCGACACACTAGCGCGGGGCGTTCAGAAGCTGGACAGGCAACAGCAGAAGCCGAAGGAGAAGCGCCCCCGATTAGGCTTCCCGTCAAACACAAAGCCCCCCAAAAGCCCCCTGGGCCCTAAAAAAGGCCAAGCGGGAACCGTACGCACGGGGGTGGATCGGATTGCTCGGCGAGGAACGGCCCCCTGGTCGAACAGGACCCTCAAAAAGGGGGGCCCATTGTCCCGGAAAGGGCCCACTTTTTAGTGAACAAAAGTCACCCTCACAATCAGAATCACTCTCTCTCTCTCTCTCCCTCGCTCTCTATCAATCAGTACCGCTCTTTTTTGGGTCCCGTGGGACTTGCGGCGATCAGGTTCCAACGTTTTTCGGGGACAGGGCAGGCTAGCAGGGGTCATTTGGGAAAAGACAGGCTAGCAGAGGCTTTTGAGGAATAACGAAGGGGCCGGCTAGCAGAGATTTTTGACGACAAGTACAACTAACTAGCAGGCATCCTAGCAGAAATGGGAATGCTAGCAAAGATTCTTGGGGAATAGAAGCGAATAGGGCAGTCTAGCAGTTATTCTTTAGGAAAAGGGCGCGCTAGCAGAGATTCTTGAGGAATCAGCCCGAATAGGGCATTCAAGCAGTTACCGCCAAGGAAAAAGGTTAGCAGTGGTTCTTGAGGAATAGGGAAGGGCAAGCTAGCGGAGATTCTTGAGGAGTTTTGAAGATCATAAATGGTTTGTAAAGGCACTTTGGTGGAAATACAAACCGAAGTGAAGCGGAATTCCGGGCGTTTTGGGACGATCTGTTGGTATGCGGGGTGTTTGAATGGGTTCCCCTCTTCACTTTTTCTGCCTCTACCATCCACCCATCCATCGAATAGGATAGAAGAGAGAGAGAGAGAGTGAGAGAGAGAGAGAGAGAGAGAGAGAGAGAGGTAGAGATGGGTCCGGAATGGTGGGATGGCCGGGTGCGCTTCCGCGAGTTCCGCTTTTCACACACGAACACACACGGGTCGTCGGGCACGTGGGAACGAGCGGTAGGAGTGGCGCGAGCCAGAGAGCAGGTAGAGAGGGAGGGACAGAGAGAGCAAGCAATTTAAATGTCTGACTTCCTTAGGCCTTTAAAAACTGCCTTCAACGTTCCTTTAAAAGCGATAAAACGCTTTTTAAATAGTTTTTGAAAATCGGAGTTGCTATTTGCGGCGGAACTATTTTTTTAAACTCCTAAATAATAAGAAAAGAGCATGAAAATGATAGAGAGAGTTGGGGAGAGAGAGAAAGAGACGCCAGAGCGATAGAGAGCAGAACAAAAAAATCTATGAACTGTCCGCGGCGCGCAAGCGCATCGGTCAGCGCCCCAGATTGTGGAGGGGGCTGGCTGTAGGGTGTTGAAAGATCGTAGCCTCCGATTGTCTTTGTGCCCTCCGGGTGGAGCTTCTTGGAAGAAAATATTGGTCACTCTCTCACTCTCTCTCTCTCTATCTCTCTCTCCCGTCATTTTCCTATAGAATCCTCAGAACACAACCGTCTTCTAACACCTCGGTGCCATGAAGAAAGCGAGAAGGTGCTACCCCAAGGCCATTCAAAAGCTAGGAGGTTGGGGGATCAGCACGCCTAACACCCGCGCACAATAGCGTGCACCGGGACCCCCCCCCCCAGCCGGGAATTTTGAGGAGAAGCCGCTTAAGAAGAGAAAGCAAAGCTGAAAAATATGGGAGTGAGTTGAAAAAGCCAACTGTGGTAAATCTCAACTGAGAAACTCGCTAATTTCCAACCTCAAAGAAACTCTGCAGCTGGCCAAAGAAGCAAAATAAGCAGAAAGAGAGCGAGAGAGAGAGAGAGAGAGAGAGAGAGAGAGAGAGAGGGAGAGGGAGTGAGTGAGTGAGAGCGAACGAGAGAGGTAGAGCTTGAAAGAGAGGTGCTTTTGTATTAACGGGGGGGAGGGGCACTAACCTACTTTTTTAAGTTCAAAAAGCCAAAAAAGCAACATAATAGCATTTCCATAATAATAGTTTTTAGAGAAAATTAGCTATATTTTAAGTAAAAAACCCACTAAAAACTTGCGAACTTTGAAAAATGGAAAATTTGGTTGCTAACGCGCATTTTTTGGCTTTTTTTATAAAATTTGTAATGTTGTTGTGCTTGGGAATAGTTAAAAAAGCTTGGAAAATTCTTGTCTACATTTCATAGAAAAATTTCATCCTAAGGAAGAATGGCTGTCGCCCTGATAACCCCCCCCCCCCGATAATGCAAAAGTACGGAACGAGATGAAAAGTTGGTCCTCGGACGTCATACTCCCTCTAAAACGCCAGGTATACAAAAAATAAGTCCAAAACAGACAAAAAGTGAAAAAGAAGCTTCTCCACCTCGCGCTCAAATCCCTTTAGGGTGTATTTAGGGGGAGCGAGTGGTTGTGGCTGTGGTTTTCGCCCCGTTTCGGATTAGGGAGCTCTGTGGGGAGGATAGAAGAAACCTCGTCCTCCCCTTCGCGACAGCTAGAGAGGGAGAGTGGCGTGCCGATGGTGGGGTGGGGAGCATCAGGTGTAGAAGCTGGCTCTCCCCGCGGTGGTTCGTGTGGTTGTGGGGGATAATAGATGGTTTGTGGGGGGAGGGGGATGATGGATGGATGATGCCTGTAGGGGTGGAGGATTGTTGCCAAAAGCCGCCACAGGGGAAGCTTGAAATGCTGAAAATGAGCTTGAGGTCGAGGGGCGAGCTGGCGGAGATCATTTGTGGGAATTCAGAAAAAATTTGGTGCAGGTTAGCAGAGATTGCTTAGGAGGGGGTCGAGAGAGACAGAGAGAGAGCGAGAGAGAGAGATAGAGAGAGAAAGAGCGAAAGAGAGAGCGATAGAGAGAGAAAGAAGCAGAGAGAGAGAGAGAGAGAGAGAGAGAGAGAGAGAGAAAGGATTTCACCGGAACGCCCATCAACCGATTACGAGCAACCGTCGGGAGGGCCAGAATTGACGGCGAAAACCGGGGGAGGTGAAAGCCACCGTAACGGCGCTGATGGAGGAGGAGGAGACAGGGGAGCAAGAGCCGAGACTTCAAAACAGATTTCGCTCGCCAGTAATTTCTTGTGGCGGGTAGCGCGGCGACCCCCTTGGGGTTGTGGAAGGAACTGGGGGAGGCACAGAATCAAGAAGTCAAGTGGACGACAGGTTATAGTGACTTGTAGAGTGGGAATGATGTTTTAAAGGGACGATGCCAGCTGGTTCAGCAAGCTTAAGGCTAAGCCCTAAGCCACGCGAAGGCTATCATGCCAAGCCTAAGCCTAAGCTTAAGCCTAAGCCGAGGCCAAGTCTCCCTAAGCCTAAGCCTAAGCCGAATCTAAGCGCAGTGACTCAGGCATAAAACTCGAAAACCCAATCATAACCATAATTTCCGGCCTTTCAGATCGTCAACCCCGGAGGGCGGGAACGCGGTCGGATACATACATAGATGGGCGGCTGCTGGAAGTTGAGTGGTTCCGGGGAGGACGAGAGAGAGAGAAAGAGAGAGAGAGAGTGAGAGAGAGAGAGAGAGACAGAGACAGAGAGAGAGAGACAGATAGACAAGTCAATGGGGAGACTGTCTCGCACAAGGAGCGCCACCTCTTCACCCCCTATTCGATGTATGTAAGCACCAAGCCATGCCTATGGATTCACCCCCTCCCCCCACCCCCACAAGTATTCCTTTCCTGCCCCGGAATGCATCTAGAAGGGCGGATGGACAGGTTGCGTGTGTCGTCAGGCGCAAAAAGATGCCCTCTATGCACCGTTATACAGTCACCAAGGGGTGACTGTAGGGGGTTAAAGAGACTTGTAAGCCATCAAAATTCTATGGATCTGGGCAAATAGGCCAAAACAAAGAGAGACCTAGAGAGAGAGCGAGAGAGGGAGAGGGAGAGAGAGAGAGAGAGAGAGAGAACCTGTGGAAATTCGGGAAGACTGTAGTCGTTACCATCACGAAGTTGCGCCAACAAGGAAGCTTTGCTCCTTACCGTATAGGTGGAGCGTTACGTCCTTTTTACAGGAAATTGGCGCCTAAGCCTAGCCTAAGCCTAGCCTAAGCCTAGCCTAAGTCTAGCCTAAGCCTAGCCTAAGCCTAGCCTAAGCCTAAGCTAAGCTCAACAAGGACCTAGACCACGTTGAAAAACAAAGTATCGTTTCGGAAAACAAGGGGTATCTCATGCAAAACGGGGTGGGAGTCAGATGGTGGGGGTGGCGGGGTAGGTGGGTCCGGTTGATGATGCGAGGAAGGGAACAAGAAGAAGAAGAAGCCCGGCCATGGGTAACCGGATCGTCGCCAAACAGAAGCCGCCGCCCCGACCGCCCCGATGGCCCAGAAGGCAAGAAGATGAAGCATTGGCGAAGACGATGAAGAAGCGGACGATGGTCGTTGTGACATACACCAATACACCCACATGTGGGAGAGAGAGAGAGCGCGAGAGAGAGAGAGAGAGAGAGCGAGAGAGTCGGAATATTGCCCGGCATCCGGAGTCGTGGCCAGCAATCCGTTCCCGATTTTTGGAGGCTTTTGGAAGGGGAAAATTCTCACGGGTGTTTGATGATCAAGCCCAAGAGTTAAGCCTGAGCCTAACCTAAGCCTAAGCCAGGCCTAAGCCTAATCTCTACCTATTTCCGCTTCACCGCGATGATAAAATTTCCGGGTTTAGAGGGATAGCAACACCAAAAAAACCATTTTTGACCAAAAATTATATTGTACGCATGGCTACGTCAGTACGCTAGATTTGTAGGCGAGAACGAGAAAGATGGGGAGTGAGAGAGAGGGAGAGAGAGAGCCATAGAACTGGTTAGCACTGCGAGAAGTTTTTTTTGAAGAATTTGGTCTGGAGTGAGAAAAAGTCTCCTAAACACGAAAATATTCCTGTAATTACAGCGTCAAAAGGCGCCGCGCGGAACCCCCAAAAGTGCCCGAGAATAGTTTGGCGTTCCACAGAGCTGGTGGTGCCCGGAATATTTGCATAGGGTTCTGAAGGAGGGTGGCCGGGGAGGGAGGAAGACGAGTGCCCAGGTGAGGGATCGATGGTTGGTCAGAGGGCGGTGGACACCATTCCAGCCCTCCTACCCCCCGCATACACACACCAGTACCTGCGTCAAGGCCACCGCCCTACCCCCCCCTCACTATGATCATTAATTATTTTGGGTGGCTGGCCGACAGCCAAGGCCATGAAAGGGGCCTACCGATTGGGGGGACGGTCGCCTACAGAGTGCTGCTAATGACTGCCCTGGGTGCTAATTGGATCGAAGCGTAAACCGAAGCCTAAGCCGATGTCCACCAGTCCAAGCCTAAGTTTAAGCCTAAGCCTGAAACCGACCCTAATCTCGCCGATATTAAGGAAAAACTAAAGCTTAGAAAATTGCTACAAAACGCTTACCTACTGTAGATGAGCCTACTGTAGTTATACAAATTTTCGATTCAGCTTTGAATAGCTTTGAATAAACTGGGAAAATCGGATTTTTGAGAGAGTGAGAGAAAGAGAGAGAGTGAGAGAGACAGAGAATGAGAGAAAGACAGAGAGACAGATGGAGAGAGAGAAGTGAGAAAGACGGATAGAGGAAGACAGCGAGAGAGAGAGAGAGAGAGAGAGAGAGAGAGAGAGAGAAAGAGCGAGAGAGAGCGAGAGAGAAAGAAAGAACATCAGATTTAGGGGTTAATCGGGACAAATAGCGATTTGAAAGGATGCTTTAAAAATTCAAGATTCGCGAAAGATACCGTAGTCCGCAGAGCGAGAGTAAGAGAGAGAGAGAGAGAGAAAGGTATAGAGAGAGTGAGAGATAGACACGCAGCTAGAGAGAGTGATTGAGCAAACCTATTAGTCAACAACCAACTCTGACCCCTGCTAATAACAAACCCAAACAAAGCCAATCAACCCATGTGCAGTGGGCAACCAATCGAGTTATTATTGGCAAGTGAGAGGTGGTGGGAAGGTAGGGAGGTGGGTGCATGGCGGGTGGGGGCATAATGGAGCGCCTGAAGGTGTATACCGGATGGGTGACATGAGGCCATAAAAGGGGAGGAAATGGCTCTCTTTCTCTCTCCCAAGGACACCGATGCCTCCCGATCATGCCTTTGGCAACTCGGTAAATATTCCGGCGGGTGGAGGTGGCAAAATTCGAGCTAGCGAAAGTATAGCTTGAAAACAAGGGGCAATTCTGTTCTTTAGAACATGGAGGTCGTTTTATTAGAATTTTCAGGTAGGTTTTTTATATATCTTAAACTTATCGACTTCTAGCTATGTTAAACCATCCACCGATCCCAATTTTTCCGGCACGATCACTATCTATCCAGGCAGAAATTTCGACGCCTCAGCGGCCCCTAAAAAAAGGTTGCACCTCGAAGTCACGCTCCCGCGCCCTCACGCCACGCACAAGAAATTTTGGAAATGGGGGAACGGCGAGCTCGGCGGGGCGAGAAGCCCGCCAACAGATTACATCTATTCGATTTTGGAGGGTGTCGCTGCTGCCGCTGTTTCGTCGACAGGTTCGAACGATAATAAAGTCCTTGAAATCGAGGGTGAGTTTGATTTTCCAAAAGGTAAACTTTGGAGTAAATCAAGAAGCTTTTCCCTTAAAAATTTTCTTCGAAATCGACGATTTTGTATAAGGCAAATTTTCGAGTACATCAACAAGCTTCTCCTTCAAAAATAACCCTTATACATTTTCTTCGAAATCGTCGATTTTGTATAAGGCAAATTTTCGAGTAACTAAACAAGCTTCTCCTTCAAAAATAACCCTTTTACATTTTCTTCGAAATCAAATCAATCAAAACACAATCAATCTTTATTACCCGGAAGTCAAGACACCTGGGGAGATCATCGGGCGAGACACACAAGCGACAAAAAAAACGATCAAGATAGAAAAGTACAACAAAAAAAAAGATTAACACGATCAGTCGTCGAATTCGAGACTCTCATCACCGTCCGCCACATCCATCGTCCCTTGCGAAGTGTCGACGTCGTGGCTGAAAATTTATGTTTTTCGAGTATCGGATCGGTTCGTCTATCAAGGCGTTATTTTGCAATATCGGAGGGGGGGAAGGGGATTAATGTAATAGACAGACAGCGTTTTTGATAAACGTTTGAGATCTTTGAGTGGAAAAAAACTATGCTGAGAATTGAGAAAAATTTGTCGAAAAACTACTAATTTTCAGATAATAACGATTTGTCTTTTGACGTTGAAGAATAGAAAAATGTTCCCCCGATATAGCAAAACACCGGAGAAAGCTAAACGCACCGTGTCGATTGATCAGCCATTTTCGCGTGCTCCGTTTCGCCATTAACGTTGCTCAAGTCGTTGAGCATCTTCTGGCCGTCCGGGCGTGTCTAAAGCACACAAAAACTTAGTGATTTCGAGGTCCGGCTCACCTCTTCGTGATCCATGCACAGCATCGCGTAGAACTTTGCCGCCTGCCAGTTCTGGCGCTCGAACGAGTAGTTGGACAAAAAGCGCAGCACGTAGTGCACATCCTTCTCATCAGCAATCTGAAGAGCACGGAGTGTCTAGCCAAAAACATTACACTTACACTCCCAAAGGCGTTCAGGTATTTTTCGTAGGCTTTCGCCGTTTCCTCGATGGGCCCCGTCCGCTCGTTGACCCTGCCCAGCAAAAACAGCGCTGTGCCTTCGACGTCGCCATTCAGGAAGGCCTTCATGAAGCAGCGCTTCGCCTCGTCAAACTGAAAATACAATTTTCAGAAATCGTCGAAAACCTTTTTCTTAAAAATTGGCACTGCCATCTTACACCCTTTTTCAATTTTCGGAAATCCTCATTTTCGAAAATTTTACGCAAAAACCCGCGAACAGCTTTTCGAAAATGTTCATGAAAATTTGGCAAAAAACTGACCGATCCCACTTTGCTGAACGCCTCGCCGAGCCCGACCAACATCCTCGAGTCGTACGGCCTAGACGAAGGAAATGATGCCAGCCGAAAAATATTCTACCGTAGATTGAACGCCATTTTGTAGTAGCGAAGACTGTGCGAGTAGATTTTGACGATGTCGTAGAGCGTGGCGAGCCCATAAAACGGTGCCGGATCGTGTGGGGACAGCTCTGAAATTGGTGGCAATAATTTTAAGCGCCAAATTTTACCAGATGCCCGTCGATAGGCCATTGCCGCAGCGGGGTGCATTTTCAATTCCATGTACTCGTGCCCGATCAGGGTCCAAGGGCTAGAAACCGATAAAATTCATGTAACGGCATAAGGGCCTACCGCGAGTTGAACGGGTTCAAGCGTACAGCCCTCTCGAATGCACGAATAGCCTTGAAGTGGTCGGAGCGCAGCGCGTGAAAATTTCCTAGAAAAACTTAACGTACGCAAAATAAAGTGCACCTGTGATCATACAGTGCTCCCATTTGAAGCGCTGACCCCAGAATCGAGCCAAAAGTTGGTAGAGCGTGGAGGGCATGTTCTAAAAAAGCCAATTTTAACCGTAGCAAGCCGCAAATACCAGAACAAATAGCGAATTGGCGTAATTCTCCATGCCGTGGATGCGAGCCGGGTCTAGCTTGAGGACGTTCTCGTACTGTTCTTGCGCTTCTATGTTTTCTAAAACAAAAATAATGAATAAATTTCCAGCTGCTGATTACCGTAGAGATCATGGTGGCAGAAAGCGATGTGCTGGATTAGCGTTGGTTGATTTGGAAGCCCGCTGCTTAGCAAGCTAAAGCGGCCATAATTAAAACCTGGAAACAGCTACAACCGCTTAGTTTCAAAACGAAAATTAAGTTAAAGTTAGTTTACCCTATCGCAGATTGTAAGCTTTCCTGGAACAGCCCGAGTTTCCCAAGAGCGTACATTTCGAAGAGATTCTAAACATACAAAATAAAGCCTCAAATTTTGAAACCCAACCTGAAGCCAGTACGTCTGCTTGGACTCGTTGAATTGGTTTATGAGCTCCTTCAGATGGCGCTCGCCTTGGCTGTTCTTGTAAATCGCTTCATACGCGGGCCAGAATCTTAAAATCGCTGAATTCAACCCTAGAAGAAAAAGACAAACCTCTTCTCTCGTCGGATACAATTTGCGAACCGGTTCCAAGCGGTGTCAAATTGCCCAAGTGTAGCCTCGACGCGGCCGAGCCTGGAATTGAAGCTCAAAAATATTGGAATCCCTTACAGATATTCCATAAAAATATCTGCTTCCGGTGGCTCTTGTTTCTTCTTGGTGGCCAGTTTGGGTAATTCTAATTCTTGCAAAAGAGTTCGGTGAAGATCTTCTAGGGTCTAAATTGCCAATAACCCATTCAAGAAGAAAAATAAACTTACACCCACATACAGCCCGCGTTGCTTGTCATCGACGGGTTGCGCTTGGTCATTCGGCAGCGCCAACCGCTTTTCGTAAATTGCACCTTCTTCAGTCAAGCGTAATTGAAGGATGGCCTAAATTCCGAATGTCGCCAAGATTTCTACATATAAACTTACTAAATATCGCGCCCAGTAGTGCAGAAACCTTGCCCCCTCGTCTCGATCTTTCGCCTTCCCAAAAAAATAGCTCGCTCTAAACGGAAGTGACAAGAAATTTATAAGCAACTACCGGTCCAGCTCTTTCGTGTTCATCAACGCTCTCCCCAGCAGGATATACCGATTTTCGGCAATAACCTCGTGGGGATGCTAAAATCACGTCACAATTCTGCAGCTTATCATTACCGGCGGGACAACAAGAACCAAATCCGATGCCTCAAAGGCTTGGTACATCGCATCGTCGCAGTGAGCGAGGATTTCTGCAGCCCTAAAAATACCTAAAGCAAAGAGAAAAACGCTTACCAAGCCACTGTGTCATTCATACACCGCCGCGAGCACTCGAACGTCAGCCATTGAAGATCGGCGATTACCTGAGTATTTACAAAAGTAATAAATAAAGATTTTCTATTTACCTCATCCGGCTTAATCAGCAACTCTGCGTTTTTTGCCCACGGCACTTCCCGGGTGCCGCTCGGATCGCCTGGTCCGAACATCGGGTGGCAATTTTCTGAAAATTCGTTATTTCAAGGGATTTTTAGAGAGTTCTAAATAAGAAAAAACAGTTTTCAATGGTAAAATAGTAAATAAGGCCCTTTTCACAAAAAAAATAGCTTCTCCAGTTTCCTTTTTGAGGGGTGAAAGGGCGATTCTTACAAGTTTCCATCCTTTTAAAATGTCGTTTCTTGGCTGGAGCTTCTACTTTGTTTTATAAACTGTTCTAAAGCATTTTTTTTACAAAGTTTGGATCCATTTTTGGGCGACCGCGCGTAAATTGCGTTCGGGGAGCGGAGCATCGTGTAGCGATCGCGCCCGGCACCCGCGAAAATTAGACCCCCGAGATATGAAATTCGTAAATGAAACGCTTTTCTGTAATTCCTTTAAAATATAGTTTCTTTGTCATAATCTTCTATTTCTAGACTTCTATCGACAAATCGATGGCTCCTTTAGGGATGTCGCAAGGCAATGAGCGCCAAGAACAACCGCCCAGCGGCCATCACAGCGAAGATGTCATCCGGTCAAAAGCTTTGCTGGCGTAAGGATTTTTATCGAAAATGTAGTTTCTTTTTCAGAGACCTAGGCGTCGAGGAATATGACCCGAAAGTTTTGGATCTACTGAATGATGTAAGGTTTTCGTTATTGCGCTTGGATAAGCTAAAGTATAAATTCTTTTAAGCCCGGCGTTAAATCTTTTTTTTTTTGCTTCGGCTACTGCGTTAAGAGAATCGTTAAATTCTGGTTTTTCTAGATTGCCTACCAAACGGCCACGGAACTACTCAACACAGCGCGATCGGTCTCTACGCATTGCGGAAAGTCTTCAATTGGTTAGGCTGTGTTGTTCTGCCCGTCAAATTTATATTTAGAAGTAACTGACGTGCGAATCGCGAGCGAATTTCTTGGATATAATAGAGCGGACGGGCCAACGCGAGATCAGATTACGCAGGTTTGTACTTTCACCTTGTCTTTAGGCGAATTTCTGTAAGCAGTATCGGCGCCTACGTCTCGAGCGACTTTCTAATTCTTGAATTCCCCTCGTTTAGATAGCCAAGCACACGAATGAACAACCTCTTCCCCAAATCAGACACAGCAACGGCTTGAAGCTGCCTAACGATCGTTTTTGCTTGTTGCAAAATAACGTCAGGTGGAGGATGGACAACCCGCCTCCCGCGAAGTGAGCTATTTTACCTGACTGTCCATTGTCTGTATTGCAAGTAATATATCCCATTTTCTAGACCTGCTGCCCACCTCGGTGCCGGTGACATGCCCACCCAATTCCGCCCCGAACAAGTCAACGCTATGCTAAAGCGAAAGGCGCCGGCAGACGATTTTGACTAATCCCGACCAATTTGCTATCTTTCTTTTTTTTTTGGTTCTCGCTTCCACGGGTCGCTGTTTTCCATTTTCGCTCTCATTCCCTGATTTCTTTGTGCTAATAAAATATATTACAGATATGTCAGGCGGTCCGTTCGGCAAGCCGCTGTTCGGCACTCCCGCCGTCGCGCCGATTGGCGGTGACAATGTAAGTTTTTTAACTTTATTTTGTCATAATCATGATCAAATGTAGGCTCTCAACGGGGATTCGAGCGGAAAGAACGAGACTCCCGTCGACCAGAATCAGCCCAAGCGATTCACGTTCAAGAAATCTGCTCTCAGCTCTGTAGCTGACAATATGTGGAAGAAAAGTGAGGATATCTATTTTTAGCACACTTTTTCAAGTGGCTGACGAATATATTATACGCCATTTTTTAGGCCAATCGGTATTCAATACCGACCAAAAGAGCACACCAGTGCAGCTGGAAAAGAAGACACTGAATGATGTGTTAGGTGAGGAGCCACTCTTAAGAAGAATCTTGTTTTAGGCAAAGCCGTAGCGGACAAGGAGAAGAAGGAGGCCGAGGAGAAGCCATCCGTCATCTTCGGCTCGCAAGTTAAGGAGAAAGTGCTAGGAGTAAGAGCCGCAACTCGATCCAACATCCAATTTAGGAAATTCCGACTACAGATGAGCCCGCCTCGAGCACGAGTACGTCTACTGAGGTCCCGAAGTCTAGTCTTACGCAGGAGGTAAAGTACTTTAATAGATGAAACAAATTTATTTAGGCGACGGCTGAGTCGACGACGAAGTTCCGTGAGGAATCCGCCAATGTAATTTTTATTTATTTGGGATATTTCGTCATTTTTAGGCTGCCGAGGCTTTGAAGCGGGAAAAGGAGAAGCACCTTGCTGAAGAGGTAGAAGTGAAAACGGGCGAAGAGGGTGATCGAAATATTTGTCAGGTATGTACTTCCTAGCTTTTCAAAAAGATTTTTTAGGCTGCCTGCAAGCTGCACGCCTTTGATAAGGAAAAGAAGGTCTGGGTCGAGCGGGGACTTTGTCAGGTAATTTTGAAACGACGTCTTTTATAATTTATACCGATTTCAGCTACGGATCAACAAACGGCAAGAGGACACCGAGACTCACTATCGGATCGTCGCCCGTTCTACGGGCAACCAACGGGTCATCATCAATTCTAAGGTTCTACTGCTTTATTGTTCGTAACAATTTTTTCAGATTTTCTCCGACATGTTCCTGGAACGGGTTGACCGCAAGCGCATCAAGCTGTCGGCGACAGGGCCTGATTGTGACGCTCCGCAGATATTCCTCGTCTCGCTGAACTTTTCTGTAAACGTCTTTTTAAATTCTTTGTTACGATAAATTTTTTTCAGAAAACCGATCAGACGGCCGAAACAGTTTTCAACCACCTCGAAAATTGCCTGGCCACTGAGACTCCAGCCGAACAGCGCAAGCGGAAGGCCAGCGAGCAGCACGCGGAAAACTCGGAAAGCGGTAGTTTCCCCTATTTAGTAGTTGATCCAATGAATTTCAGATTCTAAACTGCAAAACAAGCGTGAGAAAGTCGTCGACGAGGAGGAGGAGACCGAAACGACGACGGAATCCACGGAAGCTGACACTTCGAAGCCGACGGATGAGGGAGAGGACGGGTCAGAAAATGATGGATCTTGTCAGGTAATAATGTTGAGGCTTGTTTCCATTGGTATATTCTTACAGGGTACCTCAAGCGAATCGAAAGACTCTACCCAGGACACTTCCGGCGAAACCGAAACCGCCGCCTAGACCGATTATCCATTTCCGATCCCCCGTTATTTCGCCACTCACCTCATTACCCTCTTTCTCGCGGTTCTATTAGTACGGAGAAGCTTTTATTGGTTGTCAAAGTCTCCCCCATTCGGTGAAGTATCGTGTTGCCGCAAACCTCTTTTCCACTTTCCTTGATATTGATGATGTGCACGCGCTATTTATCTAAGTGTTAAAAATTTGAATGAAAAAGCTTTAACCCATCTGGAAATTACAATACATGCATTGGTCTTGTCGGTCGAAGAGAGGGGAAACTGGTGTCAAATTACGAGCATTTCCGCGCCGCTGATGCAGGACGACGGTCTCCACTTCGGGCCGCGCCTTTACGACGAAGACGAGGTACGGTTCGGAGCTTTTGGTGGCGTCCTCAGGAATCTGCTGTTCTTTTATCAGCTTACCGGCTTACACCTTTCTGGGACTTCTAGAATCACGCCAAAACTTTCGTCCCCCCCCTGATAATGAGCGAGGACCCGATGTACCTGTTAGGTGTCGTCGGCCGACGAGCGCTTCGATTCGAACGAGTCGGCGGACTTTGGACTGGAAGGGGGCGACATGGCCCCGCACGAGCGCTTCATCAAGGAGCAGGCCCAAAAGGACAAGAACAAACTGAATGAGGTGCTGCCTGAAATGCGAAACTTCATTTTCTAACTCAGGCCCGCCTGAACGCTATCGGCGACGATCTGGCTTCGACGATCGGCGAACTGCGCGAGGCTGCTGACGTTGCCCAGTTGATGCGCCGCGCGCTCAGGGACTCGAGGAAGTGAGCAGCTACTTTCATATTTTACTGATTTTTTAAAACTTTTTTTTTGTAGCAAAACGATGGAGCGACTGGTCGAATTCGAGGGCACCTACAAGGGCGTCAGCAACATGGCCCAGCAATACTCGGATATGGTGTGCAGCTGCAACATATATTTTTAGGTTCTTTATAGTTTGACTATGGCATCGCCGACTGCACGAAGAAGGTGACCGCCGTCAACAAGCAGGTCAACGACTTGGACTGGCATCTGAATAGCGTCGGTTTTTCAAATTTGTTTTTTTTTTGTATTTTCGGGGGGTATTTTCAATCTAATTTTTGTTATGCGTCTAGATAAGCTTAGTGTTGTGATAAGGCGGTTTTTATCTCATCCCGCTCGCCAGCAACACTTAGTAATTTAATACCAAGTATTTTAATACTATTTTTATGAAGTGTAACTAGCTAGGAATTTAAGAAAATGTCCAAAGACTGGAAATTCGCACTCAAAAAAGTAATAATTTTTTGCACTTTTGTCTGACTTTTAAATCAGCAGAATCGGGCCCTAAACCCCCCCCCCCCTCCCGATAATACGGAAGAACCTTCATTATTAGTGATTTTGGTGACATTTCAGGCCGACTCGCTTGTCGAGGCGCTGGAGTCGGTGCGTGGCGTCACGCTGCTGATGGACGCTCGCATGGAGCCGATGGAACAACTGTAAAAATATGTTTCAAAACAATAAAACTTCCAGCGCCCGTCGCCGAGCCGAAAATGCTCAGTGGCAGCACTTGCTCGAGGTGGACGTGAGTTTTAATTTAGTTTTGAATGTCTAAAACCATTTTTTCCAGATCGACAAGATTCTCGCCGCCCAGCGCCAGTTCCGCGCGTTCATCGACCGCCCGCCCACGCAGTTCGGCTCGACCACCTGGAACGCGTCGGTGGCCAGCGAGGTAATCTCAATTAGACCTTCTTGTAAAGCTTTATTTAGATGGCTCGCCAGATGAGCAACGTGCGGCTGATCTTTGCCCGCCTCCACCACATCATCGACGAGTCCGAGGAGGCCAGGGAGTGCAACGAGTTTTCCCACCAGGCCCGTCTGCTCGCCTCGGCCATTGCCGACATTGAGGTACGTTTGTTTTTCCGAAATTTTTCCAGTTTTCCTTTCAATCTCATTTTGTTTAGCTGCCAATCCTGATCGCCGAGCCGGGCGGCACGGGGATGCACGAGATGGCGTCGTGGGCCGAGCTCAGCACGTATTCCACACAACACGTCACCTCGAGCGCCAGCAAGCCCTTGGCCGCCGAGCCCCCGCACACTGACCATGTGAGCATGAGCTAAAATATTTTACACTTTTCCGTCATTGGGGAGACGGTTCAAGGTTGGTTTTAACATTCCTCAACGTAACAACATGGTTTTGTTGAAGAAAATGCAAAAATTTACAAAAATCAAGTTTTCGAGCCAGAATTCCCAATTTCGCCTTTATTTTAGACATAAAATGACCAATCTCGACTCCAGCAAAAAGAGCCGAATTCATTTTCAGTCGGCCCTGCCCACGCACCTCAGCTACTCGGCCGAGTCGTTCAAGTCGGCCCTGGAGAAGCTGCCCGAGGCGAACGCGACCAGCTCGAAAATCCAAGTCGAGGTACAATTGTTCTGATCCTTGACCTCACCTATTTTCCAGATCACCGAAAGCGAGACTCGTCCGATGTTCGCGCCGACGACCGTCACTGAGGACGTTGGTTTTTCCCGCTTATATATCTAAACTGTTTTCAGAAGGACTTTGTCAACCCGGAGCCCCAGTCGCCAATGTGCCCGACGGCCCGTCACAAGTCGGCCGACTCGGTGGTCACCGCGGACGTGCAGCCCTCGGAAGCTGCCCAGAATACGTGCGACACGGACACGGCCGACTGCCGCACGGCCTGCGAGGTGTGTCGATTGTTTTATGCTATTTTTGGATGCCAAAAGTTCATGAATTAATAAAATTGTTGTCTTCAGATCACCGGCCTGCTGTCGTCGAACGCCGACGAGAGCTTGGTCGAGCCGCTCGCCTCGGTGTTGACCGCCTTGGAGGAGGTTGAGTACCCTATCAGTCTCACTCACGTTCCGCCCTTTTTAGTCGATGACCAGCCTGAGCCTGAAGACGGCCACCGCCAGGGGAACTCGCTCCACCTCGTCGTCTGCCGTAACGGCCGCCTCGGCTAGCCTCGACAGCTTGGTGGTAGGTGGGCCCCCGCCGGCCTTCGAATAACTGTGGTCCCCCCACTGGATTCAGAGCATGCTGACGGCCCGGGGACTGTCCGTCGAGGACCTGCGTACCGCCCTCACCACCACCACGACGCCCACCCGCACGGCGCGCTGGGCCGATGAGGTGAGGAATAAATCAAGTTTTATCCAATCATTTCTTTGAAGTCAGCGCTCACAAAGGGAAGTAAAAATAAAAAAAACCGATAAAATTCGTCTCTAAATTTAAAAATTGTTGTTTTGGATGTCCGGCTTACCTGTTTGCGACGGCGTGCACGCACAGCGTTCCCCTAGCCTGGCCAGGCGTGCCCTGTCTGGCATCCGTCGCATGCTCAGTTGCCGCGCGTTCTTGCGGGCCAGCCGCAGCAAACAGGCAAGCCGGACATTCCGGCTGCCAAATCAAGCCCCACCGCCTTTCAGCTCAACACCGAGTGCACCCAGAACGATGTCTCCTTCGTGGGCACCGATTAAATCTTCGAAACTCCCCTGCTCCTCCTCCTCACCGTCGAAGCACATCTTTCTCATTCTCTATTCAAAAGCCATTCCTCGAACAAGTGGATCTCCATCCTGCGCCCTGCACATTCTTGCCTGCTCACCTGTATTATTCGACCGTTAATAAATCGGGTGTGATTTTATTTACACGTATGATTGCTGATGGAGAGTTTATTGAACAGAGACCAAACGGATGATGGAACTTGAAAAATAAGAAAAACAAAAAAACATCATTCGCCGCCGAAGCGCTCGTTGATCATCTCCTGGATCTCGTGGAAGTTGCCGCGCTTCATCACCTGCAAGCGAAAATCTTCGAAAATCAATAAACAAAACGAGCCTTGAGCATTTCCTCCTGTTTTCGCTTCCGGAAACGCCGCCGCGCAGACTTTGACATTTCCTCCGGGCCGAGCAGCTGCTAAAATTTTCGGGTACTAGCAGAAAAACGAAAATTACATCAGGATCGTCTCCTTCTTCGCCAGCATAGTCACCATCATCCTCTCCTTGACCGCCTTCCGAAAGCGCGGAATGCTGCAAATACACATAAAATTTACAGAACAAAAACACTCGCCTGGGCTGGCGAATCGAAGTTTGAGGGGGACTCGGTCGCCGACGTGCCCAAGTCCTTGTTTGCCTGAAAATCTAGATAAATCTAAACAATGCCACTCACATGTTGGCTAATCTGGCCTATGAATTGTTGCAGCATCTCTTGCGCCTCAACGTCTTCCCTGAAAAAAAATAAAGTAACATACAAAAAAGAATTCCGAACATTTGCCGGCGTCGCTCCTTCTTTCTCTTCTTCTGCCGCACCTCGCTATCATCACTGGCATCGGAATCGACTTTGACCCTGAAAATTGTTTCTTTTTTAGAAATTAGCTCACTTTTTGCTCCTCGCATCCTTGGCCGCTCTGTGAAGCGCTTGGACGTACGCGCCTTTCTCGATCGGGAACCCTCTCGCCTTCTCGAATGCTAAAAATTTGGTCTGAACAAAAATTCTGCGAAAATACCAGCAATTGCCTCGTGCGAGGACCACTTGAGCTGCTCGATCAAAAACCGGCAAATCAGGTAGCCGCTCCGGTTGACGCCGTGCGTGCAGTGGACGCCAATATAGAGCTCTAAAAATATGGAAACATCGACAGCCTTCGTTGCTAGGTTTACCTGCATTGTCCTTGTCCGACAAAAAGCGCTCCACGGCCGAATAGAAGCTATCAACGACCTCCTCGCGCTCAACGAATCCGCGGCCCGGGGCGAAGATCTTTTCATAACTAAATGAAGGCTAAAAAGACAGATGAAAGGCTTACTCGACACACATCCCTTCGAACTCTTTGCGGTCATAGTAGCGCGTGGTGTCGGTGAGGTCGATGACCAAGCCGAGCTGGATATGACGTTCCGCTAGCTGAAAAGACAGAAATTCCCGATAGTATGAAGCGTTTTCATACTTTAATGCAGACTTGGCAATCCCGGCCGGCCCAGCCGCCCGGCCGAGCCGCCGGCCTAATTTCCATAAAAACCCGGCCCCATACGAGCCGCGTTAATGACTTACTTCCGGAAACCCGGCTTCCCGGTCCAGCCGGCATTTAGTTGCGGCCCGGCCAAGCCGGTCCGGCCGAGCCGGGAAACCGGAAGTTGTTCATTTACTTATAGAATCAGTGTATCCTATGCAAAATTGTGAATGGAAATGACAAACTTTCTTTGGTGGAATAGTTTAGCCCTTGCCATAAAGCCAATTATTGATTGAATCCGCAATTTGCGTATCGGAAACACGAAAACCTCATTTGGGTCCGGCTTTCCGGCTTTTCAAAAGCCGGCGGCTTGGCCGGGGCTCCGGCCTCAAAACATAAAAAAGCCGGGGCCGGACCGGAAGCTCCGGCCCAGCCGCGCGGCTCGGCCGCATGCTAATTTTTCCGGCCGAAAAAAGCCGGCGGCCCGGCCGTTTGCCATGTCTGCTTTAATGCAATTTTCTACCCCGGAAAAGGTCTTTTATCTTCTTCTCATGACCTATCTTTTCGGGTGACAATTTCTAACCTGCTAGTGATGTCGATGACTCGAAAACTTTTTAAAACTTTATTAATCGAATTAAATAGTGTTCAGTCATTTCTCGCGCGGCGCGTCAATTGGTATCCAAAATTCCCCCGAAAATTACAACTGGCGCTGCTTGCTTAATAAATTCGGGCCGCTAGTAGCGTGCCACCCATTAGTCAGACCGGAAAAACCCTTCTAACTCTAGAAAACCGATAAAATCCGAAGACCGAAGACGAAGACCGACCGTTCGGTATAGATGTAAAGTTGTCCAATGGTCCTTCTTCGGCACTTTCGTCAGCAGCCGCTCGTTGAGTGGAGTTTTGAAGACGATGAACCGGGTGTTCGGGATCACCTCGCCGATGGTCGAGTAGCGCGTCCAGCTGAATCGCGTATAACAAAAATACGAGGTCGCCTACCCATTAGGGACAACACGATGCGTCTTCACCATCGTGGGGTCAAAGTTGGAAGCTTGAAACCTAAAAATATCAAGCTACGACGAGAGGAGGGATTGGATTGGGCCGGCCCTCGGCCTGCCAATGACTACGCGGCGATGCTCTAGACAGTGGCCTGAGATTACCTAGCGTAACGTTCAATTGAAAATGATAAAAAGCTGATAATTGCAACAAAAAACTGGAAAAAAATACATTGTAAATAGAGGCTTTGGTATTGGAAATCTTTAAAGATAAATTTGAGTTGGCGATAAGTCTTCCGGCTTACGCGACCCAATATATAAGTTTTTTGAAGCCTTAACCCGGAAATTCAAAAGAATAAAAAACGGAAAACTACAACTAAAAATAATACTATTAGGGTTCCTTTATACTTTTTTGCTATAGACCCAGAGTTTGGTCTCAATTGTTTTCTGCGATAATTAAGCCAAAACCGAAGTCCATGGTGAGCTCTAATTTCTTCACTTTTTTCCAAATTTCGCCGCTAAAATAGCTTCTTGAACTCCAGTTCTGATCCCTATCCCCTATGTTTCCTTTTCGGGCACTTCCATAAAAACGTGACGACGATGCGTCGACGAAGTGTAATTCGAGACGGCTGCCCCCGAAATTAGGCACCGTCACCGGCCGCGCGTTCATTCCAGAACAGATCTACGGGTTTTGGGGTTTTGTGAGTGAGCCCCGGGTCGGGTTTCGGGATATTTCGGGGATGCGCATCTAATTTCCGGTGAGCCTGGAAGTTGCCATCGGCGAGTGACGGTCGCCTTATCGTTTTTTTTCCGGTCGACCGGAAAGTACGAATCTGGTGGTTGTCCTTTTAGGGAGCTCGAGTCTCTATTTCATGACTGTGTTAAAAGCGCTTCAAACTGAAAGGTCTAAAAAGGTTTCCTCTTAGCGGGTGGGGGGGGGCGAAACTAGGAATAAATTCTGCCTACCTAGTGAGTTCTGAGCCTTTTATGGTGTTTTTTCGATAGTTTTTAATGATTAAAAAGTCAAAAGTGTTTTTAGAAATTTGTGAAGTCATGTTCGACCAAAAATTTAAATTTGCAAAAATTTTAAGAATTTTTATGAACTTTCTATAATTTAGAAAATTTGAAAATTTTAGGGTTTGTTAGTGTATCTTTTCTGTTTTCTAACAAATTTGGATCATTAAGAGGTTCTAGAAACATTTTTAAAAACATTACAAACAGCATTTTTGCGCAAAAATCAAAATATTCGAGCACTGTCGGGATTTTGGCATGTCGAGATTTTGGCTTGTGGGTTTTTTAGCTGTCGGGATTTTGGCGGGTTTGGCTGTCGTCCCCCCTCCCCCCGTTAACACCCTAGTACTCACTTGCCGGGGCCAAAAAATATTGGATATTTCTCAGCCTGGGACGGCGTCTAAGTTTAGCTGTCGGCTTTGGCATGTCGATATTTTCGTCTATCGGTTTTTTGGCTTTCGGGATTTTAGCTGTCGGCATTTTGGCTATCGAGATTTTGGCTGTCGGTATTTCTCTCGATTTTCGCAAAAATCCCGATTTTTTTTTTGCTGTGCCGGGGACGACGTCTGCAGAAGTGCGGGTGGGGCTGAGGGATGGGTCCCCCGGGGAGTTGAGGGTGTCAAAGGTATTATTTTGGGTGTAGGATGGCCCGGATCGGGACATCGATCATGATGGCGTTGTTGGGTGGGAAGGTGACGTGATCCAGGATGTTGTTTACGGGCCCACATGTCTTGCTTGTTTTTTGGAGTAATGTACTCTTTGAGGTATCGCGATACTGCTGTTGTGTGAAGTCGTTTTGCAGGATTTCTGAGGGTGGGAAATAGCAGACATGGCAAACGGCCGGGCCGCCGGCTTTTTTCGGCCGGAAAAATTAGCATGCGGCCGAGCCGCGCGGCTGGGCCGGAGCTTCCGGTCCGGCCCCGGCTTTTTTTATGTTTTGAGGCCGGAGCCCCGGCCAAGCCGCCGGCTTTTGAAAAGCCGGAAAGCCGGACCCAAATGAGGTTTTCGTGTTTCCGATACGCAAATTGCGGATTCAATCAATAATTGGCTTTATGGCAAGGGCTAAACTATTCCACCAAAGAAAGTTTGTCATTTCCATTCACAATTTTGCATAGGATACACTGATTCTATAAGTAAATGAACAACTTCCGGTTTCCCGGCTCGGCCGGACCGGCTTGGCCGGGCCGCAACTAAATGCCGGCTGGACCGGGAAGCCGGGTTTCCGGAAGTAAGTCATTAACGCGGCTCGTATGGGGCCGGGTTTTTATGGAAATTAGGCCGGCGGCTCGGCCGGGCGGCTGGGCCGGCCGGGATTGCCAAGTCTGGGAAATGGTGCATTTCGCGAATCGAGCTCTATTTTGGATATAAGAAAAAAAACTTAGGTTATTTAAGCGTCGAAACTTGTCATTTCGCTAATGGAAGTAGAGGAATTTCGCTAATTTTAAGAACTTTTTACACCTTTTTATAATGTAGTTAGGTTTCCCACTTTTTTCAAAATTTTCTTCAGTTTTAAACAGTGCTTTTTCATCCCGTTTCCGCTTTTTCCAGTCCTTCTTTGATTATTTTGTTTAGTTACCATTTTTTGCAAAATTTTCTAGGTATTCAGGCACTTTCACATTATCGGGGGGTAACCAATTTTTCCTATAGCGCCAAAAATGCCTAATAACGGTAGTAAGGGTCTTAATGGTTTTTTTAGCTACATTTAACTAATTTCAACTGGAAAAACTATGCTAAAAACTTTGAAATTTTTTTGTGTTGATCCCCCTGAGAAACACCCCCCCGATAATGCAAACGAACCAGTTTTTCAGAGCTTAAAATTCCAGTTTTCAAGTATTTTTCGAGTTTGCGGTTTGCGGTAGGTTTAGGTTTCAAGCTTCAGCTTAAGATTTCCCCCGCTTGCAAGTACTTTTGCCGATTTCCCGATATACCCGAGCTTTTTTCCGCTTCCTTAAATTTTCCCAAATTTCCACGCCGCCTAATTGGCCAAGAAAAACCCGGGCCCGGCAAAATTCGGTGATAATTTTTTCGTGCGAAACCCAGGGTGGCGCGCGTTTCCGGGAACCCCAAACTAAAGTTCAAACGGGTCCCCCCCCGCAGGCTTCGAGCTAATCCAGTTACGGGGCGCGGAGGGGAAAATTCGTCATCGCAGACTCCAAACACTTTAGGAGTCAAAAAGTCCCGGAATTTGTCACGGAGCAGGGGCTCGGGGGGGGCGCAAAACGGAAATGCGTTTTGTCGGAGGTGGTTATGTGTTGCTGCTGGTTATTGTGGGTGCTGACAGGGACTCAAGAAGGAATTCCCGGTGCTTTTGCATGATCGGGGGGGTAATTTTCCGCGTAATTCTAGATATTCTAATGTGATTGGAAGTAGTAGTAGTAGTACGAAAAAATTTGGCCCCCCTACCCGATTTTGCGAAAAAAACGAATTCCCGAAAGTGTGTAGTGTTGCGGGCATGTCATTAAATGGGTCAATTTGCGGGCAAAAAGCGGAAATGGGCGCAAGGTAATTATTAGAGCCCCCGCAAAATGTGTTCTGATTGGAAATGTCAAGTTTCTGTCAGGGAAAAGGTCAAGGTGAAAAAAAATGGCAAATTGGTCTTGTTGCAGACCTGTGGTGCCGTCTGGGTGTCTAGTTTTTTGGGCGTGTAAATAGGCAAAAACGTTAGAATTATTGTTATTTTAAAACGGAAATGATTATTACTACGCATGTTTAAGCTTAAGCTTAACGCTAAGACAAAACCTAAGCCTAAGCCTAAGCCAAGCCCAAGCCTATCCTGAGCCTAAGCCTGTATAGCCTGGTTTTTAGAGTTTTCTAGCCCCAGATTGTCGCCAGTTTCCGGGTAGCCTAGGGGGAACATTGCTCATAAATGGCGAGAGCGCGAAGAACAGCCAAAAAAGATAAAGATCGGGTAGACTAGGGGGGAGAACAAAGCGAGAGAGACAACGCGGGTCCACTCTCCCGCCCGTTCCGCATGTTTATTTGGTATGGCACATTAGGGCGGGAAGTCTCGACAAGGGATGCCGCGCATTTTGGGTGATTATCGTTGTTGCCTCATTGTTGTAGGGTTTTTAGGATTTTTAAAGCCGGCTAGGCTTGGTTTAGGGGGGCTTCGGCTTGGCTTAGACTTGGCCTAGGCTTGGTTTGGACTTGGCTTAGTCAGGGCATGGGCTTAGGCTTAGGCACGGCTTAGGCTTGGTATGGGCTTAGGCTTGGCTTAGGCATGGCTTAGAATTGGCTTAGACTTGGCTTAGGTTCGGCCTGGGCTTGGCTTAGGCTTGGCTTAGGCATGGCTTAAGCTTGGTCTGAGTTAGGCTTAAGCTTAAGCGTAGGCGCTCGGCTTAGACTTAGGCTTGGCTTAGGCATGGCTTAGGCTGACTTGGCTTTACTTGGTTTAGGCGTGTCTTATCCCACTCCAGCAACATAGCGAAGCAATAGCGAAAAGCATCAGCGCCAAAAAACCATACTTTCCCACCCCAAAATACCCGTGGAATTTGAGATATCTGCGCTTACTTTGGGGGCCCGTTTCCAGTCATGTTTCGTAGGCTTCTCCCGAGTGGGGGATTACGGTAGCCAAAAAAGGGGGCCATTTTCAGGGCTCTTTTTCAGGCGGGCCGCAATTTTCCTGGCGACTTAAGCGGGTTCTAAATGGGATATTTTGTGCCCGGGTTTTGAAATTTATTTTCTTCATAGCTGCCTATTCTTACGAACTTTAGAAAAATATGTTTTGATTGGGCTCAGGCTGGTACTGGTACTTATACTTACCGTGCGTGCTTTAAGTACGCGAAAATCACCAAATATATAAAATCGCAAACACACGGACAAAGGTCAGTTGCGTTACGATATTTTTGCATTCACGCCCTGCTAAAAGCGTCCGATTTTGTATAATTGTTTACGCGTTTTGAATAAAAACGCTGCCGGCGCGGAGGGAATTTTTTTTGAGCCCTGGCGGAGCCGATGCACTTGTATTTTTCATCTTTATTCTAATTTTATTCTGGATTAGTTTTGGAAAGAAGGGGTTTTGTCCGTCTTTTTGATTGTGTTGTTGATCTGTGGTATAAGAAGAGGTCTCGAGGCGGGCTGTTGCAGAGATCCACCGTTTAGTTTTCTTCGTTTTCGGCTCAAAAGTGGAGGGAGAGCAACATTAAAACGTGCCCCTGGTCTCGGCTTCCGATTGGTCAAGCGCATTTGATCTCAAACTTCCGGTTCACGGGAGCGTTTTCTTCCACTTTTCTGTGAGGGTTTGCTCACGTTTTTTGCTTTCTTTCCGTAGCTTTTTCGCCAACTGTCTCTCTTGCTTTATCTCTCGCTTTCCTGCTCATTGTTTCTCACGCTCGCGCTCTCTCTGTCACTCGCTGGCTGTAGCTCGCCTTCTCTCTCTCTCTCTCTCCCTCATTCTCATTCTCGATCTCTCTCATTCTCGATCGCTCTCATTCTCTCTCCGCTCTCTATCCCTCTCTCTCTCGCACTATCGCACACTCGTGTTGCTCTCGCGCTTTATGTCTCATTCTCATTCTCTCTATCTCTCTCTCTCTCTCTCTCTCTCTCTCTCAGTCTCTCTCATTCTCATTCTCATTCTCTCTCTCATTCTCAATCTCGCTTTCATTCGCTCTCGCGCTCTCTCGCTATCATTCTTGTATTTTTGCTGTCTTCAGGAAAGAATTTTTTCTAGGACCTTGCCCCATAAAGTTCCCTCAGTTCTAGTTAAACTAGACTCTTTGCCGTTCGCCAGAATTTTTTGGAGTTCGTCATTTCGATATCATTGGCCGGAATCCAATCTCGTTACCCTTTTTCCTCCCCCTCGATGCCATACCCTCTTCAAAATTCGACATTTCGTGTGTATCGGAGGGTGCCACAGGGGGGTTGGGACGGATTGGTCTGACCTTCCACACCTTCAAGGCAAAAAGGGGCCCGATGTGACATTTCGGTCGGTCCCCCCACATGCTTGAAGCCGTCTTGAATATCTCACACCACGCCCCGTCGCACTTCCGCCACCACACAAATATCCCCACCCACCCCGTGTCGCCTCGCGAGTTAATCGAGTATAAATTTTTTGGTATAGTTTTGGGAGTTTATAGCTCATTCTTTTTCTCTCTTTTGCTGGCTTCATGCTCGTTCTCATGCTCTGGCTCTCTCTGTCGCTCTAGCTCCTTCTCGCTCTCTCGCTTTCTTTCTCTCTCTCTCTCTCTCTCTCTCTCTCTCTCTCTCTCTTTCGCTCTCTCTAGCTCTCTCTCTATCTCTCTCTTAGCTCTCTCTCTGTTTCTCTCCCTCTCCCTCCCTCTCTCTCTATCGCTCTCGCTATCTCTCGCCCTTCCCTCTTCTCTGCCTATCTCTTGCTTTTTAGGCGTGGGCTTAGACTTCTAAGTCAGGTTCGCCCCAGATCTTCTTCCAAATCTGCCTGGATCTCGAATAATGCCCATTTCCCCCCAAAATCACCCTCACTCACCCTGGCACTACCGGCGTAATTCTCAAAATACACTAAAATCCGCGCAGAAAAAGAAAGTCATTCCGAAAATTTACTCCACACTTTGGCTGAGGGGCTGAGCTCTGGCACAAATCCGCGCCTAAAAGTCACCGCCGCCACCGTAATCCCCCCAGGCAATAGTGTACGGGGAGTGTCATCCGTGCCGGCCGTACACGGATTACGGTAGTGGAGTGCGGATTTTAGAAGGGGGAGATTCCGGGGTCAGCATGTCGTTAGACTTTTAAGGTGACTGGGACGGTAGGATTTCAGTTTTGGCGTAATGTAGAGTAGTCTCCATGGGATTTACCCCCGGCGGAGCAACCGGTTTGGATTCTGGAGTCTGGCGAAAGTGAGTTCGGTTCCGGTCGCGGATAATTGCTTTTAGTATGGTGCTGTTCTTTTCGACTTGATTAAGAACCTCAGTATTTGCTCTCTCTGTCTCTCTCTCTCTCGTTCTCTCTCTCTAATCTATTTCTAAGCAAATACCGAACCCCTGCACTAAATGCCAACTATACCATCACCTTCCCAAAGTTGCGAACCACCGTAGTCTCGGAATCACGTATTCATACGGAACTTTCCCATCCTATTCACGGCGTTCCCCCTCCTCCCCCGCCCGTTGACGTGCCCCCCGAGCATTTATCTTGCGGTATGGAGGACTTGGGAGAAGATCTGGACGTTGCGCCCACTTTTTAGCTATTTTCCTGTCACTAGTCAGCTTCCGGAATTTTTTGAAAAATATCGTATTGCGAAATGATCCTTGCTAGCCTGCCTGGTTAGCCTAGCCGATTAAGCTTATTCTCCTAATCTCTCTATCTATCTATCTGTCTCTCACTCTTCCTCTCTATCACTCTCTCTCTCGATCTTTCTAGATATCTCTCACTCTTTCGCCCTCTCTCTCTCTCTCTCTCTCTCTCTCTCTCTCTCTCTCTCTCTCGCCCAAGCTCACACACGCGCTCTTTCTAGCTCTTTCTCTCTCTCTCTCTCTCTCTCTCTCTCTCTCTCTCGCTCTCTCTCACTCTCCCTTTCACTCGTTCTACGTGCAGCGCTTGAAAGCTAAAAATGACCCATCTACCGTACCCCCAACACCAGAGACGTGACCCCAAAGGTTCAGGAGCCAAATCCGGGCTGGCCCTCCCTCATTGTACCTTCAAACGCCACGGCGAGTGCCGGCTTTTCATCAGCCGCGGGGGGTAAGTGTTCCGGGTCTAAAGATAGTGTGACGAGGTGGGCCCCCTTACGCTTAGGGCCCAGATAAATGGACCAGGAAGGGAAGCGACAAAAAGGGACCCTCCGCGGACCCCATGGAAATCTGCAACCTGGGCCCTCCACCTCAAATATTTCCGGTCATAGAGCCGCCCCGGATCGGGCTTTCCACCACCAGCCGCGCGTCATCCACCCCCTCCTAAAAACGCGGGGAGCACGAACAAAATAGCGCAAAGATTGCGGCCTGGCTGCACCCGTTTTTTTTGGGCGGGGGTAAATGTCTTCGGGTGATGACGAACGGGAGATTTTGGCGACTCAGCGCCCTTAAAAGGCATACTGTATATGAGGCAATTTTTAGCCATGTGTCCTGCCTTTCCACATTCAATACTTGAGCTTTTGCTGTCACTGCACCTTTAAAGCTCGAGTATACGGTAATTTCTGCCAGGCCTAAACCCAAGCCGAAGCCGAAGCCGAAGCCTAAGCGCAAGCCTAGACTCCTAAGCCTAAGCTGAAACCTAAGCAAGCCTAAGACTAGGTCAAGTCCAAGTCTAAGCCTAAGGTTAACCTAAGCCTAAGCGTAAGCCAAGTCTAAGCCAAGGCCAGAGTATAAGCCAAGCCTAAGCCAAGTTTGCTTCCCGTTACCCCCGCAGTCCAAAGACAACCACCGCTTTTCCCCCCAGCCCTGGAACACGTGCAGGGGCTCCTGGGGGAGCTTTCACCTCGACTTCCGCTGCGTCACACGCTGCCCCCCTTTTTAAACGGGGCCGCTTTCTTTTCCTTGTCCTCAGCCGGGAGCATGGTTGGAGCGTGGGTTTGAGATTTGGAATTTTCGGGGCTTATCTGGCTGAGCACCAGCCTAAGCTTAAGCCTAAGCCTGAGCGTAAGCCTAAGCCAAGTCGAAGCCCAATCGTAGGCCTAATTTTAACCTAAGCCCAAAGCCTAAGCCTAAGCCCAAGCCTGATCCTAATACCTAATCGTAAGCCTAAACTTAAGCCTAATATTAAGCCTGAGCCTGTTTCCTATACCTAGTCCTAGGCCCAAGCCAAAGCTAAGCCTAAGCCTCAGCCTAAGCCTAAGCCTAGGCCTGAACCTAAGTCTGAGCCAAGCCTAAGGCTAAACCTAGGCCTGAACCTAAGTCTGAGCCAAGCCTAAGGCTAAACCTAGGCCTGAACCTAAGTCTGAGCCAAGCCTAAGGCTAAACCTAGGCCTGAACCTAAGTCTGAGCCAAGCCTAAGGCTAAACCTAGGCCTGAACCTAAGTCTGAGCCAAGCCTAAGCCTAAGCCTGCCCACTTTTGTGCAACAAATTTTCTATGAGCGTGCCAGCAATATTTCGTGATCTCGTGACCCAATTTCTCACGGAACCACTTTTTTCGTCTATTTTCCTGACCTTTTGGCCTTATTCATAATTCCGGGATCGCAACATTCGCGGCCATCAATTTCTGGAGGGCAAATAGGGACCAGTTAGGGCCCAACTAGGACCCAGTCGGGACCCAGGGGTTCCCCCGAGATGTTTTTTTCGGCGCCACAAAAACTACCTCTTTTGTGTGGCGCAACTACGTAGGTACCCACCTCTACGGCTACAACCTCTGACCTGCTGACGAAATTCCAGGCCGGGCAATTATTGCCTTTTTCAAAGGGGCTGTTGGCTATTTAGGGGGGTACACACGTTTTCTTGGGGCCCATAAATTGGACCCAGAACATTTGTCGTTTGTAGTTTTTGGTTAGGGTACGGTAGTCGTTGTCTCTCTCTCTCTCTCTCTCTCTCTCTCTCTCTCACTGTTTCTCTCTCTAACTAAACATTTTCAAGTGTTACTAAAACCTGGAAACCCCACTTTCTGTAGCCTCTGGGCCCAGCGACTCTATTTTGGCCCCTGAATTACCCCGTGTTCTGAATAAGTTCTGAATCACCCAATTTGGCGGAGATAATTCGAGAAAAAGCAGCGGATTAGGATAGGTGGCGGGCGAGAGAAAGCGAGAGAGAGTGAGAGAGAGAGAGACAGAGAGAGAAGGCTAGATTAATTTTTTCTTGGAGCATGGTTCGGCACTAATGCGATAATCCAATCCCACGTGGGGCGTCGGATTAGAAAAATGAGGCGATTTATCTTCGGCTACTGTAAAGTACGGATTTTCGAGGGTTAAGAACGATTCTGGGTAATTTCAAGGGTTATGCTTAGCTTAGGCTTATTGACCTTGGGCTTAGGCTTAGCTTAGACTTAGCTTAGCTTACGCTTGCGCAAAGTATTAAAACCTATGTATTTTTAAGACTAACAAAATCATCGTTTTCCACTATTACAAATGTTCGAATTCAAATTGTCATCTGAAACGTGGGAGGGCGGAAGGGATTTGTATTTTCTAAAACCGATGACGATACCAAAATAGCCCCGTCATCAGCAGACTTTCGGATTTCGGATTTTCCGTCAAAACGGACTCATCACTCTTTGATTGGAGCTGAGTTTAAATTTGTGTAGTTTGTATGACACTACAAACTACAAATTGGTACATTAATCCCCAGACGCGAAAACGCACCCCAAAAAACCCGGAAGAGCCGGCGGAATTTGGTGAAAATCGCATCTCCGATTAGAACAGAGCACATTTTTGAATGCCGTGAATTTTGAGAGCAATTTTTGAGGCCAGATTATGACAGAATTTCGTGATTTTTTGAGGTTACGGTAACCAATTTTTCCATTCCATTAAAATACCTTTTTCTATAACATCAACTTTCCTGTTTAAAAGCCTTAAAATAATGGCTTCCAAGTCCCTTCAAACCCCTCAAAATCCTGTTAGAAACCTTTGAAAATAATTAGTTACCCCGTCCAGACGCTCCAAATCGGCGGGGCTAGCGTAAATCCAAAAAGTAGGTTAACAAACGCTAATCTGTTTATCTGGTGCGAGTACGGCAGAGTATTACGGTAGGGATTCACGCAACTTTAATTTCCGCAAGACTACAAAAGGTTGTGAGTGTGTAGTGGGGTGTAAAAAGTCGCCATTCGGAATTGGGAATTCGGGATTCGGGATTGGGGAATCCGGAATCGGATTAGGGCAATGTTGCCGAGCGGGTATAAAAGGGAATGGAAATCCAAACGTTCCGGGATGTTCGCGCACTAATAGCGGTGGAATTTTGCAGCACCGGCGACACGCGACGGAAGGGTTGTGCCTTGGTTCCACCTTTAAGATAAGTTTAAAAAAATAAAATAAAAACGTGTTTATCGTATAAAACGTACAAAAAATGTGTTCATTTGTTTTTTAATTGTCAGTGTTGATTTTACCGTTTCAAAAATTGTGGTTTCCACTAATTTGTAGCTCAGTTCAAGCTTTTTCGAAAAAGTAGTGCCAAAATTCTCTGACCCCCAGCAAATTCTGACTGCACTTTTTTTGCGCTGCAGACGCGATAAAAACGTACCTGTGCGTCTCTCTCCTTTCTCTTCCTTTCTCTCTCACTATCTCTCTCTCTCTCTCTCTCTCTCTCTCTCTCTCTCTTCCTCTCTCTCACTGCAATAACTTCCGGGTATTCGCGGAATTTGTGACGCTTTTTTATTACAGGCGCCCCCAGGGCCCGGCGAAAGATAAGCGTAACGCCCAGGCTAGACCGTTCCCCCGCCTGCCTTGTCAGAATCTGCTCACGTTGCAAGCTAGTTTTTCGTTTTATGGTGTAAAATTGGATTTTCCCTGAACTTTTTTGCCAATTGAAAAACTAAGCCAAACCCAAGCCTAAGCCTAAGCCTATGCCTAAGCGTAATACTCAGCAAAACCTAAGACTAAGCCTAAAAAACTACGTGCATTCCTATCCACGTTCCAGGTCACAAAACCAAAATCTTTGCGTGAAATTCGAAAATCATGTCGCCAAGACGCACGTCTTGGAGAAGATGATCTGTCCATTCTCAACTTCCTGGCTCTCAGAATTTTCATTCTTCCAATCCTGGAAGTGCCCCTAAAATCCCTCGAATGGCGTGCATTGCACAAAAAGACGAAAACTTTCCCTTTTTACCCCCCTAAGCCCTGGATCTGCTACCGTAATCCGGCCTTCTCCAGGCTGGAAGGATACTCTTTAGTATTTCAATCCCCGCCCCCACTTCCGGCGTCCCTGTTTTTGCGATTTGAACATAGGGACGGTTAGGCTACGCGGTGCTCCACTTTACAGTACTGTAGGACGCGAAAAATTGCCTATACTGAGAATTTTGAAAATTAAACGTTGTTTTAATTGTTGCATTGAATTACTGTAGCTTTTAAAACTGTATTTTTTTTAATTTTTAATAGTACTAATTAATTTTCTGTTTTCATTCTCAATTTTTAATGCGAATATCGGAATTTCTAACCTTTTTTTGCAGAAACAGATGCTGTTGGCCACGTTACTTTGCTGTGTACATTTCCAAATTGTTAGAAGTTTAGAGGTGGGGTTACTGTGGGCTACCGTAACCGTCGGCTCGCCTTTTTCAGATTTTAGCGCCACAAGTCGACCCCGACGAGTTCCAGGGCGTCATTTCGCGGCTGCCGAACTGGGTACGGTGCCCCGGGCGGTAAACAGGATTAATTTGATGTTTTTGTAGGTGGCCGACGAATTCCCGGATATCCAAATCGGAAGTGCGAAAAGTTTGCGGAAAGGTGGGCTGGTGTTATTTTTGGGGGATGATGAGATGGAATGTACTTTTTGCGAGAGAGAGCGAGAGAGAGAGAGCGAGCGAGAGAGCGAGAGAAAGAGAAACAAAGTTTACCAACTTTTTAGGCTCCGTCCGCATTTCCATCGACTCGGACGGTGATAAGATTCTGGCAGCCGAGAGTGCGGTTGATGCGCTATATGGCATTAATGTAAGCAATAGGCTCTCTCTCGCTCGTGCTCTCTCTCCTTCCTCTCGCTCTCTCCGAACCACCGTCTCTTATATTCCATTCTAGTACTACCTACGCACATTTTGCGCAAGCCAAATAGCTTGGGATGGCAGCTCATTTTCCGGAGGCTGCGACCGAGTCAGGGAGCACGAGGTGGCCCTCGATTCGCCACCGTGAGTTTTTTAAGACTATTGTAGATATTGTCTTTTTGATTCTTACCCTAATTTTCCAGGATTCGCTTCTTCGGGAACCCGGTGACGTACTCGTACAGTTTTGCCTGGTGGAAATGGGAGCAGTGGCAGCCGTTTATCGACTGGCTAGCGTTGAGTGAGTTAGAGAGAAGAGAGAGAAGGGGAGAGCTGTAGAGAGAGAGAGAGAGAGAGAGAGAGAGAGAGAGAGAGAGAGAGAAGGAGAGGAGAGATAAACTCCATTTTCCAGACGGCTTCAACATGGTGCTAACCCCCCTCGGCCAGGACTACCTTTGGAAAGAGGTCTGGCTGGACCTCGGAGTGCCAGAAGCCGACCTCAGAAGCTGGCTCGTCGGTCCGCCATTCCAATCCTGGTAGAGACTATTTAATTTTAATTTATAATTCTATTTTTTATATTTTTCATCTATTCAAATTTTTCTTTTTAAGGCAATGGATGGGTAACCTTCAATCTCATGGCGGCCCCGTTTCCGACCACATTTTGAAGCAACAGCTTGAGCTCAATTTGAAGGTAATTTTGAGGCTGCGGTAATTATTGGGAATTTCGACAATATGAATGTGAAAACATAGAGCTTTATCCTCTAAAAAGTTTCAATTTCGCAGATTGTCACCCGTCTCTCAGCCCTCGGCATCGTCCCCGTCATGCCAATGTTCGATGGCATCGTGCCGGCCGCGATTTTGAAGTGAGAAATCTGCTTATAAATCTTATTGGCGATTATTTATGTTATTTACTCTATATTGGATTGAATTTAATGTTCTAAAAATATTTCAGAAGCTTCCCGAACGCGACGCTTCGGCAGAACAGGCCGTGGAACAAGTTCAACGGCACCTACAGCCTCTCGCCCAGTGATCCACTTTTTCAGAAGATTGGAAGGATGTTTTTGGAGAAGGTGGGAGGGTTAGCGGAGATTTTTGAGGAATTTGAGGGCAGACAAGCAGCGGTCCTTGCCAAAACCCCAATAAATATTAATTTTTCAGCAAAAGAAGTACTACGGCAACGTGATCCAGAACGTCTACTCGGCCGACCCGTTCATCGAGAATTTCCCGGATCTGAAGGCGATGAGCAAGGCGAAGAAGTGAGTCGTCTGGCCTAAGCCTAAGCCTAAGCCTAATCATACGACCCATTCTACCGTAATCTAGGACCCCACATCGAACACATCCGGATGCCGTGTTCGCCCAGACGGCCAAAGCGATTTATGAGGGCTGCCGGAGCGTTGATCCGAAATGCGTCTGGTGGGTTTTTAAAGCGACTGACAAGGACCGGAGTATCGCATTTTGCTGACAAAAATAAAGTCGATTTTCAGGGTCGTACAAGGCTGGGCGTTCCAGGACGCCGGCTGGACCTCACGACACGTCAAGGAGTTTCTGACTGCCGTGCCGAAGGGGAGAATGCTGGTAAGTGAGAGAGAGAAAGAGAGATAGAGAGAGAGTGAGGGACAGAGAGAGAGAAAGAGAGAGAGAGAGGGAGAGAGAGAGAGAGAGAGGGAGAGAGGGAGAGAGCGGGAAAGCGGTAGCGAAAGAGAGAGGGAAAGGGACATGAGAGAGGCAGAGAGCAAATAGAGAGCGAGAGAGAGAGAGAGAGAGAGAGAGAGAGAGAGAAAAAAGCAATTTCTGCAGGTTCTCGACACTTTCGGTGATGAAGCTCCCCTCTACCCGGCTTTCAACAATTTCTGGGGCCAACCCTTTGTCTGGTGTCTACTCCATAATTTTGGCGGCTCGGTGCAGATGCACGGGAATTTGAAGCGGATAGGAAAGGTACGCAAATCGAAAACCTCCTGAAGCTTTAAAATCTGGAAACTTCTAATTTGTATCATCTATCGATTTTAATGCACTTTTTCAGTTCTGGGAACAAGCCCTGGCGTCGGCTCCAAATCTGGTGGGTGGTGGCCTGGTGATGGAGGCGATCAACCAGAACTACGTCCTCTACCAGTACGCCATCGACGCGTTCTGGGGGGAGGAGAGGGCGGAATTATCGACTTGGTAAGTTTTGAAGCAAGCAAAGCCCAAGTTTAATCCTAAGCTTCAGCCTAAGCTTGGGCCTAAGCCAGGCCTAAGCCAATCCTAAGCTCATTATCATTTCAGGTTGATGAGCTTCGCGCGAAGTCGCTATAGCGTATCCCGGTTAGCCGTTCCAGCCGTTCATAAGGTTCGTTTTAAAGTCATGTTTTATTTTAAAATGTGGAAATTGTGCAAGTTTTGTAAAAAATATGCTAAGCATTTAATACCATTTTTCAATCCAATTTCCATGTTTTTTAGCTCTGGACCCTCCTGTCCGACACGTTCTACAGCGAACCCCCGAGCACAAAACCCCACTTTGACGTCTTCATCTACAAACGGCCAAAGCTCGGCCAGCGGATAAAGGTAGCGTCATCGTTTTGGGCCTATGGATTTGTCTTCTCTGGTCCTTTAATCAAAGAATATCACAATTTTTCAGTACTGGTTCGACACGCGGTTATTCCCGCGCATCATCAACTCGTTCGCAGCGCTTAATCAGAGCCTCGGCACCAACGAGATGTTCAGGTACGGTATTTATACCGTAAACCTGGAATTACTGTATCTATGGGGTTGAAAATTTGCATACGAATTTGTCAAAGCATTTCGGATTTTTTGCGAAAATTTGAGACTTTTTGGGCTTCAAATAGCCAATCTATGAGCAAAAGACTTAAAATACGGCCGGAAACACAGTCTTTGTATAATAACTCGTAAACTACCTGCTTAATTTTTCCGAAAGTTTGCATGCGACTTTAAAAAAGCTTTTTCTAGCGCTATGCCAATTTTCAAGCCGGTCCAATCGGCAACAACAAAGTTACAACCAATTCTTTAAAACCTCCGTGCCTTTCCGGCCCTTTTAAAATCAATTTTTCTTATTTTTATCTATATTAAATTTTTCAGAAAAGACTACGCCGACATACTCCGCGAGGCGCTACAGTACACCCTCGGCAATAAGCTGATTTTGCGGATAAACGAGGCGTTCGCCATCGGTGATGAGCCGAGTCTGCGCGAGTCCTGCACAGAGGTCGACCAGGCGTTCATGGTATCGTTGCGCTGTCACAGCTAAATTTTTGTTGATTTAGCTTCTCGATGAGACGGCAAACGTGCAACTGGAGCCGTTGATACGGCAGGCGAGAAGTTGGGGGAGTACGAAGGAGGAGAGCGATCTTCTTGAGCACAATATGAGGCTGATGCTCACGCTGTGGGGTCCGGAGGGGCAGATTGTTGATTACGGTAGGTATACGGTAGTTTCTAGGGCTAGAGTGTTAAGAGACACAGAGAGAGAGAGCGAGAGAGAGTGAGAAAGAGAGAGATAGGAAGCGAGAGAAAGTGAAAGAGAGAGACCGATAGGGCGAGAGAGAGTGTGAGGGAGAGAGAGGGAGAGAGAACGGAGAGAACGAGAGAAGAGGGAGAGAACGAGAGAGAGCTAGAAAGAGAACGAGAGAGAGCTAGAGAGAGAGAGAGAGAGAGAGAGAGAGAGAGAGAGAAAGAGAGGGAGAGTGCGAGAGAGAGAGAGAGAGAGAGAGAGAGAGAGAGAGAGCGAAACTGAGCGAGAAAAATTATTGCCAAATCCCCAAGAAACCCTGCAACATTCCCCTATTTTCAGCTCGCCGTGAATACGGTGGAATGATCAGCGGCTACTACCGTGCCCGGTGGAGCTTCTTCTGCGACTCCCTCCTCGACGCCAAGTACCACTTCGACCAGGACAAGTTCGAGGAGGAACTCTTCCAATTCGTCGAGCTGCCCTTCACCCAGCCAGCTTCAACCGATCGGCCATGAGCTTTCGCCTTGATTAGCACTTAATACATTAGATTTATTGTCTGTTAACGTTTGAATTTGCATAATTCAGGGGCCGGGTAGCCAAACAATTTATTTTTGGCAAATCGCCAACTATTTTTGCCACCATTTTTGCCTTCCCGGTCCCTTGAAACCCCCAAAAATAGCTGCCTATTATCCCCTTCTTGCCTTAGTATTGTTTTAAAAGGATTGTTAAGTAAAAAAATTCTGTTCTGTATCCTCCAATCGACGGAATTTTCATAGCTTAATCAATTAAACGTCTTGCCAAAATTATTTAGATTTTTCATTTATTACTGCATAACTCTAAGCGTAAACCTAAGCCTAAACCACTTCCCTCCATTGTCCACTAGTGTGCTATTTGTTCCTCAAACTGGGTCCCGAACAGATCTCACACAACACACGCATACAAAACGTTATCTGTACTCTTCTGTATTCCGTATTTTGTTGCCCGGCATATTGTACATTTTTGTCTATTTTTCATGCTACGTTTTTTTATTTTTTTTTTGTGCTCGCCCTCCCTAATTGGCCAATCTCGCTCGGTGTTGTGTTTTTATTTTTATTTTTACTTTGCATTTTTCGGATATAATAGACTGTATCCGGCTGGCTTTCGTCGTGATTAAGAGGTACCCCCGTATAAAGTTGATATACTGTAATTACGGAGTAAGTTGGAAATGCACATGGTTACGGTGGTTGGGGGCAGAAAATAGAAAAACATAGCAAATTCAGCTGACAGGGTTTTTGGGCTATAAGCGCCTAAGGTCCTTCCCTTAGCGTGAAGAGAACCTTTCCTCACCTCGCCACCAGGCACGCGTCGGCCGAATGGGATGGTTCCGCGCCAACCACCCATGGGGTCCGGGTTCAACCCCCGACGAGGTTACGAGTTTTTGCCTTTTGCTGAAACCCTAGAAAATGCCTGTCACGAGCCATTCACAGGTGCATTCTTTATCCAAAACTTCGACAAGTTCGCCTAACACCTCACCCCCACCAGGTGCAAACAAACCTGGCCGTTCTGAAAACGGCTAATTGCCCCCTATTGTGTCATGGTAACCGCCCCGGGGCCGCCAGCCCATTTTCGCCTTTTTCCCGCTTCTCTTGTTTTTCTTTTTTCATGAGCTGTCCATGCGGAAGGGGTTATTAATTTTGTTTTGGCCTTTTCCCTTGGGGAAGCTGTCAACCGACGAATTTGCCATTCAGGCGGCTCCCTGTAATTTGCGAGGGTTGACGTGCCGATTTGTTCCCGGGGGAGTCTTTAAAATAGCTTTTCTATTCTTAACTGTGTAAATTGATGGGCGATTTTGTGGTTAATTGAGTTTTAGTGTCTATTAATGCACGAATTAACGGATTTACAAGTGATTAATCGAGCCAGATTGAGCTGGAAGCTTTGATTCTTTTTTGCTTTGGAAACGGCTTTCTCAATTGCTTTGAATGTTATGAAACAAATTACAAAGGTTTTTGACCATCTACAACACTTAAAATTTCAAGTGTGAAGCTTCGATTCTTTGTTTTTTTCTGCTTCCTGGGTTTAATGGTTTTTGGTCTTTTTAAACATTAGTTATCTTTTTACCTCTAAAACGTTTCAGACAGAATGACAACTATATTTCAAGAGGAAGAAAAACCATCTAGAAAACCTCAAAAAATCAAAAAATTCAAAATTTTGTAGTTTTTAGTAAAACTGCTAACGCTTTTGCATTAATATTAAAAAATAATGTAAAAACACCTCGTATGTTTACGGAGAGCCTTGACAAGGATAAACGAAAACAATTTAAAAACTTATGTATTCAGTCCCCTAATAAAAACGGATTAAAGAAACACATTGACATTTTCTCCTCAATTCCCTTGCTCGGTCCAGTTGATAAATCCCACATTCCCATTGTGATTTCCAAAAAACACCCAGGTAAAGATAATCCGCCACCTCCCTAATTACCCGCCAGCGACCAAATTTGAAGCCGCGAAGAGCCCCCGCAAAAAAGAATTGTCCGGCTTCTGCTCCTGGAGGGCATCACCAATTTCCACAGCAATTCCAAGGTGTTGGGTGCCGAAACGAAGCCCAGCAAGTCCAATTTCGGAGCGAAACGAAGCCCCAAGCCGCGGACCCGATGGGCTTTTTGGCTCGCGCACAAAACAGCGCTTCAAATTTTACGACTGGAAATTTCGTATTTGCTTCAAAAATTCAATTTTTATAGTTTTTTCGCTTGAAAATGCCGCGAATTTTAAATGTATGTTAACGAACAGCTAAATGTTTAACGTTCCGCTCTTGAACGTCGGTTTTAGGAAAAAGGTGGATTTTATAATTATTTGCATTCAAACAACCGAGCCTTTATCGTTTTTCGTTTGAAAATAGATGTTTTTATACATCTTTACTTCAAATCTTAGTTTTTTTAGTATGTCCCTTTAAAACCCATGTTTTTTGGGAGTTTCTTCACAAAAATGCAGTTGGTTTTTACAGTTTTTCTATTGAAATTCTTTGTTTTCATAATTACTGGCACAAAAAGGCGATTTTTGGTTCCGTTTTATGCTTAAAATGGAAGCTTTTTAGTTCCCTTTGATGATCCCAGACATCAACAACGTGATGGACGATCCGAACCTGGTAGGTTTTGAAGCGAATTTGATATTTTAGTCCTGAGAAATCGATTTTTTTTGTGGATTTTGCATATTAAAGTTACGTTTTATCATTTTACGCGATTACCTACGTTTTTCAAGGCTTTCCTCGACGTCACTTGGCAAGACAGTAACGGACTGTCGGCTCTGATGCTGGCCACCGTTGACGATCGGCAGAACCACGTGAAGGCCATCCTCGCAATGGCCACAAGAGCCGGAAAATTGTCCCAGGTTTTGCTGAGATACGTTAAAAAACGTTTATCTCTTAGGTACTTGACATGAAAAACAAGGACGGGTTGACCGCCATCGAGCTGGCTCGCCAGTTGGACAACACGACTGTCGAGAAGCTGATCGAGGCGTATGCGCAGATACAGACGCGGGAACGGAGACCGGTAAGGTATTTTGGTTCTTGAGTATTCCCGGGGGGGAAAGAATTCGCGGGGGGGAACCTTTTTTCTGTTTTTTTTCGGGCCCTTTTTTTTCTGTTGGCCCTGGTGGGCATAGTAATCAAATATAAAGTGTTTTCACATTGTTTTTAGCAAAACTTAAGCCTATTTGAATCGGAAAAACTTTTTAAAAAGTTAGAAAAACGCTTGAAAAAGTCGAAAATTTGGTCATTTTTGGCCCGAAAAAATCGATTTTTCGACCTAAAATTAAATTTTTTAATTAAATTTTGTAAAGTTTTTATGTTTAGGAATAGCTATAAACAATTTAGAAGCACTTCCACTATTGATATAAAAAATCTAGGCTTACAAGGGAAGGTTGTTTGGGTCAGGTGTCAAATCTTTCTGAAAATTGGCCAGTGGATAGAAAAGTGAAAACGGAACAAGGTGCGCTAAGTCGTTTTCTGCACAATACCCCTAATTAAAAAGTTATAAGCATTTTAAGTTTGTGGTCTGAAAAATGAGTTCTGCGCAGGCTTTTGCACCAATACCACACCGTTTCACATTTTCTTGATGCGTGATTTCTTGACCCCCTCTCGTCTCCGCTCCCCCAGGTCTCTTCTAGCGCAATCGGTAGTGCGCTTGACTCACACTCTTTTGAAAAAATTTTTGCAGAAGTTCGAGACTAAAACTTTTCTATCCTTTTGCTTTTTGCTTTTTGCTCTTGCAAATTAGGGTTAGTTGGCGTAAAACCCATAAAGCAAAAAGTTGGAGGCATCAAAGACTTGAACTCGATTACAAAAATTTAAAAGTTTTTGCACTCTACGGCACTACCTACTGCGCCAAACAGCTTGCCAGTCTGGGCGACGCAAGAGCTTGAAAAGGGGGCAGGCCACAATGAGGACCAGGTCAGAATTGTCGGGTCGTTTCGTGCTTTTTTATGTAACTTCAAAGACCTATAACTTTTAAATTTGGGGTATTGTGCAAAAAATGAGATTAAGAAACTCGACTTTATTTTTGATTTTCTATCCACTGGCAAAGTTTCAAGTCGATTTGACACCTGACCCAAACAACCTTCCCTTGTTAGGCCAAAAAAAGTTCAGTTCCCCCCGCGAATTCTTTCCCCCCCGGGAATACTCAAGAACCGGTATTTTTGAGGTGCGTTCACGCAAGCACAATTGGTGACGCGGAAAACAAATTTTAGTTCCTGAGAATCCAGAAATGTTTATTAATGTAAATTTAATGTTTTTATTAAATTTTGCTATATTTCAAGTGGAAAGTTATTTGGAAACCCTAGCAAAATACTTTAAATTCGAAACGAGCGAAAATCATGCATTTTTCCTCGAAATAGGTTTTGTATTTTTCACTAACAATTGAAACCTTTTGACGTTTCTGAATAACAAAGAGACAAAGTGGAAACGCTTTCTCTATTCCGTAAAAAATTTTGGAATCTGATTAGGAATTTTTGAAGAAGTTGCCGAAGAACTGCTGATTCTTAGTATGGTTTTGCCAATGTTGTGCCACTTCTTCCGATTTGAGATTTAAAAGTCCCTAAGCCAGAATTTCAAAAATTACACCTAGAAGCTCCTTTTCGAATTGGAAGTCCCGCCCGGAAATCAGCAGCTCCCGACGAAAAGGGCTCCTCGAAGGAAATCAACGTTTTTTGGCCCATTTCCCGTTTGTCCTTTTTAACTGACGGCCAAATTATCAGCATAATTTCAGAGCCGCCAGAACTCGCGGCAAGGACTGTTGGCCCGCGCGACCTCGATCAGCACCGACATGAACTCCGAGGCCGAGACGAGCGAGCAGGACATACAAATTGACATTGTGGTACGTACTATTTTGTATGAAGTATTTTGACGTTTAGGAGACGCCCGGTGCGATGCATCTACGCTTGAATCGGGATAAGATCCCTCGCCGAGCGCCCCCGCACAAGGATTTCCGGATACGGCGCACGAGGTTTGTAAGGTTTTGTAGTTGTGGCAGAAGCATTGAAAGTTTCATGATGGAAAAGCCATTAACGCGAGGCTTTTTAGCTTTTTAGTGTTTGTGGTAGATTTAAAATAGATTTCATGTGGACAAACTATTTTTCACACTTTGAAGATTTTGAAAATTGTGTGGAAAAACCGTTTTTTTGTTTATGATCAAAATTGTAAAGGTTCTTGCGTTTAGTAATAACAAAAAAACGGTTTAAAGAAGCTGCCTCTATTTATATCAGAAAAATTGAGTCCTATAGAAAAATTGCCCCCCCCCCTGATAATGCACAAGCGCTGAAACTAGGATCAAAATATGCCCAAAGCTTTTCTACAAGGAACGAACTTTGAAAAAAATTCGGTTTCCACGCGGAAAATGCGCACGAACTTTAATAAGTTCTACCCCCATTTAAAATTCCATATTTTTAAATCTGAAAACGCACCCCAAATCGTGGGGCCCTAATTGCGGCCCGGGGCGTAGAGGCCCATTTCCCCCCAGGGATCCCCCTGCCCTGTAAACGCTGTGGAATGCCACAAATTGACACCTCCGGTCCCCGCCTCCTCCTCCTCATCCCCGGCCGGCCGGCTGCTGCTACAAATTTTTTTCGGTTTCTCGAATTTGGGCATCCCTGCCCGGTTCCTCACATTATTTTCGAGAGGGCCTTTGTCTGTGCGGAAAACCTGGATTCCCCGACGCCACCAGTGAAAATGAGTAGCAAGCGGTAGGCTGGGGGTTTTGGGTCTGCGATCTTTTATAAGTATCTTGATAGTTAATGGAGCCTTTTCTTCAGGTCCTCGCATAGCCGCCTCTTCATCGCGCACCAGCGCACAATTTCCGCGGATTCACTGCCAACACCACCCCCGCAGGTCAAGAAGTTTTGATCTTATCTAGCTTTATATTTTTCTGCCTTTTCCAGATCAAAAACGATTTTTCAGACTCCACCGAGCGGCTTCATCTCGTCGCTCAAGGAGAGCGTGCTGAATTTTGTGGGCAAAAAGGTGAGTGTGTTGCTTTTCAAATGATGCTGAGACGGTCTAGACGCTTTACGCGCTCGTAATTAAAGCCGATAAATCATGTCTAACGCTCAAAAAATTTTTCAGGAGGATCCTCGCATCAAAGAACGCGACGAGCTAATCGCCCGCCTTCGCCACCCCATCGAGCGCAAGAACTACGAATCGCAGGTTAACAAAGCTTGAAAAACTTAAAACCTACTGTATCCTCTAGGAATCCGTTGACGAATCGGCCGCCAGCTCGCTCTTCCGCGGTCCGCCCGCCGGCGACACGTTCTCCACTTGGAAGGAGGAACCGGAAAAACCGGACAATTGTAGGTTCTCCATAAATAGTATTTGCTGCAAGTAGCCACGCTGTAAGCCCGTACTTTTCAATACCATAGCGCGTCATTCCGCCGACTTGAACCCTACCGTAACCCCCGTTAATTCGTGTGATAAACAACCAACTTAGCATTCCGCTCATCGCCCTGGTCCCAGGAGGACCAGCAACCGGCTCCGAAAACTGCCGGAGTCCGTCTCCCGCCCCTAATGTCCCTGAGGAGGTAGGGTGGCCTCGCAATTAGGGCCGAAATCTCGGTCGAACTCAGCCGGGCGATTCTTGGATTTTCAATTTTAGGCGTACGGGCAGTGACGTGGTACGCGGCAGTCGTCCCATTCTCCGTGCCGACACCACCCCGGAAGAGGTTGGCCCCAACTGATGCATTGATCTCGGCAAGCTCAAAACTGTTACCCAAGCATTTGCAGTCGAATACCTTGTTCCGTATAAATAATCAAACGAAAATTCGCAGAAAAATGAGAGGACAACAAAAACAAGACCTATGAGTCGGCTAAAGCAAACCCTAAAAACAATTCAACGTGAAAACCCGTGAGTTATAAAAACTACAAATAAATCTATAGTGTTGGGGGCGTGTTTGTCTCCTGAAGCATGTAGGTGCGGTAGTTGTTCCGGTAAAAGTCTTCGGAGCTGAGGACTGCACTAGAAATATAAAGAATAAAAATAATAGAGAAACAAAATTTACTTTCTTGATCCTAATTGCACATTTCCGCGGAAAGCGTCGATCAACAATTTGTGATTTTCATTGGAGTACTCCGCCAGCAAAGGTACACATTTCGATCGATGGAATTGATGCTGAAAACAGAAAATGATACTAAGTACGGCATCTAACCTTTCCTTGCATAACTAAATTTTTCGTGACGATGGCTGTGAACTCTTCAGGGTTAGACCTAAATGGAAATTAATGTTGGCAATCCAAGCTTTTACCTATTTTGATATATTCTTTGGACGCGCAAATGCTGGAAACGGATAAGGGTAATGATCACGACGACAAAGGCGAGCCCGGGCAGGCAGGCAAAATAACCGAGCTGGAAAAAGATAGTATAAAATTTGTAGCGCGCCGCACCTCGTCCACATCGGCCAAAAATTTCTTTGTTGTCCAGTACCGATCTTCGTTTTCCTTGGCAAACACTTCGTACCCCAAAAATAATGTGCCTAAAGCAGCTCTACAAAACTGAAAGCAAAAAAATACCTAATAATATAAAAGGGGCCGCGAATCCCATGACCCCGTGCGATTTTGAAGCCGCTAAAAACCAGATAAACGGTCCGAAAATGTCGATACCTATATCTCGGTAGATTAATAAGAATTTTTCTTGCTCCATCTGATCCCACTTATGCAATCGTTCGAGCTCGCGGGCCGCGAATACGTTTTCTGGATCCTGAAGATGAACTGATGTAAAAATTAAATCTACTACGCACCGGTAACACATATCTTTTTGCAATTTCCCACAACCGTTGATGCGGTGGCTGTGTGCTCAACCGGCGGACCTGGATCAGCCCAGCTATCCGAAGCATAAAATGTCACACTAAACCTTTGGAGTTGCAACGCCGACCACGGTTCTTTCCAAGTAAAACCAAGATTTTACATGTAACTTTTCTTGTATGCTGCTTAATCGGCGATAAAAACTTTATTCAGAAACCGGGACTCGGCATATATCACAAGGAAAAGAGAACGATACAACTCGTAAACAACATGCGGATAAAGCAATTGGGAAAACTAAATGTTAAAAATGGAACTCGGGTTTACACCTTCTGGCGTTCGTTGGCGAATGCATCTTCGGGGTGGCCCTCCATGCTAAAAGAGGTAAATTTTGAACAAAAAGCGGGAAATACTCACAAATCTTGTAAGAAGAGACGTTGATGGTGGGAGACTTTGTTGAGTTTTTCGACTTCATCCTGAAATTGAAAATAGCATAAAAAGCAACAGGAACAGACCTTCTCTAGATGGAAATCGAAGAGCTCGAAGTTCTGCTTGATGCGGTCCGCATTCACGGATTTTGGAATGACGGCGATCCCTCGGTCCATAGCCCAACGCAAAAGCACCTGATTACAAGATCTTTCGAATTATCCGGGTTTCTACCTGGGCTGGGGTCTTGTTGTGCTTCTTGGCCAATTCGACGACCGCGGCGTCCTCGAGAGCGCTAGGTGCCGGGGCCCAGTTGAGTTTTCTAAACAAACAGTTCAATCATTTTCTCAAAAAAACTTACGCTCCGCTCTTGAGCGTAAAGTTGACGCGACCAGGGGAACCAAGCGTGGCGTAGGAGGTCAAGGAGATGTTGTGCTTCTTGCAGACCTCTTGGAGCTCGTGTTGGGGAAGGTAGATGTACAGCTCAACTTGCACGTTGGCAAGCGGCACCTTGGCGACTTTGACGACGCGCTCGATCTAAAACACTATTCTAGCCAAATTTAAACTGCCAACCTGCTCAATGTTGAAATTGGAGACACCGATGGAGCGGACGAGGCCCTTCTTGACTAATTCCTCCATCCCCTGCCAAATTTGTTCGACTTTGACATTCGTTTCATGTCCAGACATGTCCTCCTGAAACAAGGTAAAATGGTCAACAAAGGTTTCCAACATTAAAAGCGGTCGGCATGTGCGCTAGGAGCAAATCGACATATTCCAGCTTCAAATCCGAGAGCGATTCCTTGAGGGAAGCCTCCTGGCGCTCAGGGTTCAAGTGGGTGGTCCATAGCTAAATATGGGGATTAATAAAGATCAATAAATGCCTTATATTATACCTTGGTGGTGACGAAGATCTCCTCGCGCTTGACGACGCCCTCCTTGAACAGCTCCTATAAAGAAATTAAAGCCGAATGCAATGTTCCGTACCTCGAGCGCGTTGCCAATCTCGGCCTCATTCTCGTAGCACACGGCAGTGTCGATCAGCCGATATCCGGCTTTAACAGCATCTTTCACTGCCGCTTCGACCTCACCGGGCTTCGACTAAATCAAACGAAATCAGAAGTAATCTTTCCAAACCGTTAAATAGCCCCAAAACCAAAATTATCCCAACACTCACTTGCCAGGTTCCCAACCCAACTTGAGGCATCTTATGGCCATCGGGCAGGGTGATGGTTGGGCCGCCGACAGTCATTATATCACCTCAAAATGATCGATAGAAGCGGATGTCAAGCCTAGCCAATCAGGAATTTCAAGGATTGAAAGGCCCGTCTTCGCCCACTGATCAAAAACTGTGAGAGCGACGCCGAGGGATACGTTTTCAAAGCTACGCCGCACAAGAACAAAGTCGCTTTTTTCTCCGAATGCCTTTCCTTGCCATTCAAGCATGCCATATAGAAATAACTTTATTCCAAGGTAAGATAAAACAACATTGAGGTGCGGGCTGGACCCGGGCACCCTATGATAAAAACAGGTCTGGAGAGGAGTCAAATAGGACAACAACGGTCACAACGCCGGCGCTTCAACGGCTGGAGGGGATGGGGGCGGGGGGACGGAAATGGGTAAGCTCAGGGCCATATTTTTGGGATGACACGAAAAAGAGGCCCTGGGCAGGCCGGTGTGATGTCGCCCTAACAGTTTTCCTGCATTTCCACGCGGACACCTGGGGATTGAACAAACAGCTAGGACGGCGTGTCCGACAGGATAAGCCAGAAAAGCCCTGGGTACATCGAGAATCAATGCTCTAATTGCCCGGGGGCGGCCACCGGGCATCGATAAGGCAACTGAGACTACAAGGCTGACAAAGTCACCGAAAAAGCGTGATTAGAGATTGTTGCGGGGAAGCGGGTGGCTAACTGGCAGATCCTGACAAATTCTAGCCATCCTAGGATGTTCGTAGCCTGCTGTTTTTATTAGCGATTTCGAAAATCTTCTAAAAATTATAACCCCACTTTAAACCAAAACCCCGCAGACCAGAAACGAGCGGCCAGAAGTTGTCAAGCCTGGTAGCTGACTAGGGAATGGTGGTGTGTGAGGGCTGATAAAGCACAGCGAGAAAAACGGTGACGGCGAGTGAGGGGTGGAAGAACAACGACACATACCCAAGGATAACAGATAATTTACAGAAATACGGGGCGGGGCAGGGGGACATTTGACAGAAGGCGAATGGTCACTTACGGAAAAGGCAAAACTCTCGTCACAAGAAAGGAATTTTAAAAAGTGACCATTGCCTGGGGAAAGGGGCACATCTCCTCCAAGCGGTGAAGCGACAATGTTGGACGCCCGAACGACGGCTTAACGACGAGCGTTCGGAACCAGCGGCACGGTCTCAATTTCACCCTGAAAAGCGAGATCTATTGAACGTAAGCCGAGAAGGAGACGCTTTTTAGTGACAATGGACTTTGGAAACCGAAAAATTTTACGTTTTGCCACTAAACAAGCCTCCTTTTCACCACTAATTCCGGCAAACAAACCTTGTTGGTGCGATTGGGATCGCCGGCCGGCGTGAACCCGAGGCAGGAACCGTCAACGACCATGGTACGGCCCTTGCCCTTCTTCTTGTTTTTACCCGACTGAGCAGCGGTGGCCCACTCCGAAGAAGAACTTTGCTGAGTGGAGGTCGTCGTCTAATGAACAATTATCGAACTAAATTACTGCACCAAACCTCAACCTTCTTGCCACCACGAAGGTCGCTGCGCTTCTTCATGAAGTCTTTAATAAACTCCTTGACTTGCTTGGTGTCGCCCAAATAGCCAGTGACATAATCATCGACCTAAGAAAAACGTTGACATTCTTTTTCTAGGCTTACCTCGCCCGGGTCCATCAAGTCAGCAATGAAGGAGTAGAGAACATCAGCTTCAACCTTGGCATTCAGCTGCTTCATGCGAGTGATAGCCCATTGTTGCAGCGTTGGAGCGGCAGGCTTCTAAAAAGGTTTGTTTTGAAAGTGGAAAAAAACCATACAGTATTCTTTGCCTGCGCGGCAGGTGCAGCCCTGGCAGGAGCCGGCGCTTTCTTGGCAGCTGGTTTAGCGGACGGAAGCGGAGGACCGTCGAGAAGAGGATTGACCCGAGCTGGCTCACTTGGGACGGCCGCCCAAACAGTAGGAGTGTTCGGAGAACGCGGCTTGGGTGTAGCAGCAATCCGCGAGGCAGCGCCAGACCAAGTGGCAGAGGAGAGGATAGTTTGCTGACGATTCTCCTAAACACTCCCATCAAGTTTGAAAATCTGGCGCACTTCTTTGCGAATAGCCTCGACGCGTTTGCGTTCCGCGGCAGCGGCGCGCTCCTCTTCTTCCATGATCTCGGCCATCGTCTTTTCGCGCTGGGCGGTGGCCCCCGTCCATGGTGCAGCTACAAAAACAATTCCAAAACAATCAAGCGATACCCACATTTAGCTTTCTCCTTCTTCTCCTCTTTCTTCGGCTTTCCAGCCACTTCCCAGGCCTCCGTGACGTTGAAGCGCTCCATTTCTTCTTGAGCAGCCTTGAGCTCGGCAAGACGAGCGGTTTCGTCATCCTAAAACAATCCTATAGAAAAACAAGTCAAGCGGCAACCCGACATGACCCAGTGCATAAACTATGATAAAAAATCAGGCAGTGCACCGAACGATCTAGAAAAGCGTAGCTATAAGAGCCGAAAGTCCCAAAGATCCTAGCAGATAGTGGAAAATCAGCAGCGAAGGATTATTTGCCCAACCTGCTTCTTCCTTTCTTGCTCCTTTTTAGCCGCTTCCTCCTGAACCGACACTTAACAATTTTCAACCAGGTACCGAGCTAATAGTAAGAAAGAAGTACTGACCCGACGGCGTTTCTCGGACTCCTTTTGCTTCAACGTTTCGGCAGCTTCACGGGCGGCGGCTTCCAGGCGCTTCCGTTCAGCTTCCGCACCAAGTTCTGCCCTCCGTCTAAAAATACCACGTAAGGTAAGAAATGTTTCAATACCGCCTGTCATCCTCTTCAACACGCTTCCTGTTTCGTTCCTCTTCCTCACGCTTGAGCTCCACGGCACGACGAGCTTCCTCTTCTTCGGCACGACGCTAAAAAACAATCTAAGTTTTTCCTACAATCAAAAGGCTAAAAACTTTAAAATCCTACCCGCTCATGCTCCTCTTGTCGCTTCTGTTCATCAGCGAGTCGCTGCTCTTCAACCCGACGAGCCTTTTCCGCCAGTTCTTCGCGCTCACGAAGAAGTTGAGCTGCAAGCTCCATGGCTTCCTCCTTCATCTGGGCCTCGCGGAGGGCAATTTGCTCCTGGTAGGCGCGTAGCTGTTCCTCTTTGTTCTAAAAACACTAACTACAGTCTAATTTAAAGCCAAACCTGGAGTTCCAAACGGCGCTGCTCTTCTTCCTCGCGTTGTTTCAAGAGACGAGCCATCATCTCTTCGGCATCTGGGCGGTACACTGGCTGCGCGGGGTGCATATCCTGAAAATCAAGTCAAAAGGAAGTCCGGATTTGGCTGACCCTGTACATGGCTGGATGATTAAATGTCTGTTGAGCGCCCTGTCCATACAAGTAGTCGACGCCGCTTGAAGGCCAACTGGAAAATAGACCAATTACAAAAAAACCAATATAACTAAGTGGCTACAAATTTGTAAAAAAGAGACTTACCCCATCATTCCAGCGTATTGGCTAGGATGATGCGGAACTGGAGCGGGCTGAGGAGGCGGAGGAGTGGGCTCCTTGAAGTCGAACGGTGTCTCGGCCCCGTTGATTTTTTGGAGCTCCCCTAAATTGAGGTAAAATCAAGTCCCCCGCAACCAACCTAATGTTTTGAATTCGCCCTCGGTGCCCATGCGCAATAGCAGGTTGCTCTCAAAGTAGCCGACTTTGAACCATTGGTCCATCTGCTGCTTCTCGAAGGGTCCGCGCTCGACTTGACTCGGGTCCAAGTAGTAGAAAACCGCCGGTTTCTGGAAAAAAAAAACAGTTCAGTAACGTGGTTGGAAATACCGGCGGGGAAGGTGCTTGCTGCGGCTGGGAACGTTTATAAAGATCTTGGTAGGCGGGATTCGCCGAAGAACCTGCGGCCTCAGCAGCCTGAAAGACAGGGAAATAAATAAGATGTGCAAAATATAAAAAATATGAAGGAAGAATAAAGAAAATATTGCCTTTTAAAATTTCGAGGACGAGATCCAAGGTCTACGCACAGATCAATCTTATCGACAAAATTCACTGACCGCCTGTTGAGCGGCACTAAGCCCAGAAGCGGAGACTTGGCGAGCCCAAGCCGGACGCTCGTGCTGCTCTATCTCCCTCGGTGGCGCTTCTCGTTGAGGCAATTCCTTGCTTCGCTCCGGGTTTGAATTGGTCCGCTCATGACCAGAGTCACTAAAATTTTAATAACAAACACAGGTGTTTCGCAATACCGGTCAAGGATATTGTCACTGTCCTCCTCTTCTTTATGGTCGAACCACTCGGGCAGCTCCTCTTCCCTTGTCGTCCGACGACTCCAGCCATTATTGGAACCGATAGGATTCGGCCCACGAACGGTTTGCCAGCTGAAAACAAAGTTCCGAGCCGGAAGGGTGAAGCTACCCATTGTTTGAGCTGGGCGTCCCCAGATTTGTAACGTCATCATCGCTGGTGCTCCTGAGACGCTGACGAGGGCGGTCCTTTGGATCACGTGGATCGTAGAGATTCTGGGCACGAGTGTTGAAGGAACCAGCAGCTGTGGATCCGCCGCGGCCCAAGGGAGGCGTGCCGCGAGCGCTTCGAGGCACTAAAAATTGATCAATTTTTATACTACTTGATTTTTTTAGTATTGCAGTGGGAGGGGAGAAACTTTTGTTTATCATATAAAATTTGTAAATAAATGAAGTGTTCTCACACCGTTTTTCGTCAAAACAAATTCTTCAGGGTATCTCCACAAAATTTCATTTTTTTTCTAACATTTTCTAAGCTGGTAAAAAGTTTTCCAATAAATCATAAATGATCACCATAGCGTTGCCCATATTGCGAGCTACCATCATCATTCACAGCGCCAGCAGATGGTGTGGCGCCGCCACGGGCACCGTAAGTTCCAGCACCGAATCCGCCACGTCCCGGTGTTGTTGAGCCGCGCGTTACAGTGCTGGCGCCTCGGGTGCCCCAACTCGACTTGACCGGCGTCCAGCCGCCACCGCTTGATTGAGCGGGGGTGCCACGCTGGAAGCCACTGCCGCTTGTGCCGTTTACCTAAACATAGTTGATGAAAGAAAAATGATGCGGGAACCTGGGCTCGTTCGGCTGGAGTCAGGGAACTCATCGCCTTCGAGGAATTGATGTTGGTCTGGACCATGCTCTAAAAATGGAAGAATCATGGTAAAATGAGCCCTTCCTTACAGTTTCCCTTTCAGACAACGACGTAATGGTGATGGGCGGCTGATGCTGGGGTACAAAGAGCTCAGCGCATTGTTGCAGCCCCTCGGGTGGTTCACTGTCCTTCCCCACTAAGGCCAGCATTTCTTCCCGTCCGTAACGATGCTTGGCGAACACCGGGGTGGCAAGCGGATAATCCTAGGAGAGGAGGTAAAATCTTTTCGGAAAATGATACCGAGCCGTCGGTGGGATCACCTAGAAGACGCCATACTTGCCCTTGGCCAACAGGAGCCCCTCCTCCTCCGCCGCCGCCGTTGTTGGCCGGGCTTTTCATCCTGCAAAAACAAACCAATTGAGTAATACAAGCTTTACAACACCGCGAAAGCCAAGAAAAGCTTACCACGAAGGGTTGAAGTTGGCGTTTTGGTTGTTCTCAACAGACGAGGACATCTTAGCAAGCTGAAAATTCAACGTATCATACACTCAGCGAAACATAGCAAAAAAAGTTAGGAAAGCGAGAAATAGAGAAAGGTTGGTTTATCAAGCTTCGATGAGAAAGACAACCCCGTCTGCAAATCCAGAATAATGCCGCGGGTTGTCAAACATTTTACCCGGCTGTCAATAATTTCTGCAAGGTTCTACACGGCTTCCCGAGCCAAATTTCTATTCTATCATATGATCTCGGGCTTGCTAAGCATATAACCAACCCCCTGTACATTCAAAATAACCGCAATTATCTTTTCACTATCCTAGATGAAGCCTGATTCGACAAAGCGACGATGGCAGAGGCCATGGGTTTGGGGCCTTTCTAGCATTTAGATCGACCGGCGCAAGGCCGCCGCGCCAGGACCCTGACTTTTGGGTGGTGAGCGTAATAGCGCGATCCGGGCGCCATAAACAAAGGAAAAGAGGAACGGAACAATGGTTTGCTCGCAGTAATGTATAAAAACTAGACGTTAGAAGCTTGAGAATCCGAGAAGGCCTTAAAAGTGAATCCAAAGAAAGAAGACTCTAGTTAGCGTTTTCAGAAGATCAAATTAAAGCTTTAGCACAACGTTGTGCAATCGGAAGAAAGAAAATAAAACCGAAAGTTCAGTTCGGACCCAAAACTTTGATTTGATTCCGTTGGAATACTATTCCCACTGTATACGAGCACGCTTTAGCGTCCTAGAATCGGTTACGACATGAATTTTTCTAATTTTTTACCATTTTTTGCGCAAAATAAGGTCGTTCTAAAAATTTTAGCCTAACAATGCCGGGAGAGTCAAACTTTGTTATCGAGGACCAGATTCTGGGCACTTCGATCACTTGGGAAATGGTTGAGACCGATTTTCAAAAGGCCTTTGAAGTTCCTTCACGCTGTGGCCCAAATAGAGACGCTCGTATGATCGAAAACGGCGAGAAGGTTGGATCAACCCTGTTTTCACACAAAGCTGTCAAATTAAAAAATTGTGTTTTAGGGCAACACCTCGCTGCTAATCAGGGCCGATTTTGATTGGGACACGAAAGAAGAGGTCCTGCCGAAAACAGCTCTTCTAAAAATCATCAGTTGTGATAAATTCAAGAGCGTCGGCGCAAACAATGCGCAGATGAATTTCCGCGGAGAGAAGGAACGGGCAGCCTGGGTAGGGCTTTTTGTTTTGGTTTAGAGGTGGGGGTGTTTTTGAAAATCGGGCGGGGTAGCGCTGATTTTGCCTCGATAATACTACATTTGCCTTCTAGTGTAATAGCAAGCACTTGATGGTGATTTTGATAAAATTTAACTATATTTCCAACCTAAAAACTGTTTAGAAAACTCAGGTAAATGTTTGAAAATGGGAATTTTGGATAAAAATTTGTAACGTTTTTACTCTTAGGAATATCAGACAACAGTGTTGAAGCTGTTTCTATATTTAAAGTTAGAAAAATCGTGTTATGCATATGAAAAAGATTGCCGAAGTACCAAAGTGGGCTCCAGATGCACAACGCCGAGTGGAATTTGTATGAAAGGGCGCGGGAATGCCCCGAATTTGCTGAAATCGCCAAGCTTCCGGCGTATTATTGCGGCCGTGCCTTTGATGAAGCTCTGGAAGCCGGTAGGTATAAAAAAAGGAAAAACAAAGTATGGTTTAGGCTATTTGGCGATGGAATTTCTAGAAGGCGCTGTCTGCCTACCGGCTTACGGGGTACTTGGCGTTGATGAGGTCAAGCAAGTATTGGATGTATTAGCGAAAATAGGCGCTTTTTGTAGGTTATCATATTCACGGCTTGACGGATTTTAGCTATTAAAAACCCGGATATGGTCAAGAAAATGCACACAAAATGATTGATGAGATTTTGGAGATTTACGTTAGCCGGGAGGTAGACGATGTTTTTTTGTTTATCTAAAACGCGGTCCTTTTGCATTATCAGGGGGGGGGGAGCAATTTTTTTCCTGTACACACAGAAATGCCTAGCAGCGAAAGAGTGTGTTTTATTAACTTCACCTATTTTTTAAATGGAATTTATCCTGAAAAAATCAAACATTTTTAAATTTGGTTGAAAATCCCATCTTACATCAAAATAGGTTTTTTTCACAGCAATTTGTGAAGTTTCTACTCTTAGAAATACTAAGAAATAGCGTTGCCCCTTCCCGATAATTCGAGAGCACGTCTTTTTCTAAAAAGAAAAAAGCTTTAGAAAATCGAAGCCGGTCTAGACGGAATTGTCGCAAAGTTCCCAGAGCGAGAGGACCAAATTAAAGTTTGTAAAAAACTATTGCCAATCTATGAAAGGTACGAAATCCTAGCTCAAGTGATGGCAACTTCAGGTGAGAACCCCCCCCCCCGTAAGGCCTCAAAAATTTAGGAAATAACCAATTTTTGTGCCACGCCGATTTGTGGTTGGGTAATTTGTTGTGGAGACGTGACGAAGGCACTGGAAATTTAGTTTTGGAGCGAATTATCGATTGGCAGGTATGAAAAAAAACGATAAAAATAGGATAATTTGATGTAATTGCAGCTCGTCCACCTTTCCAGCGCTACGGAGGATATTAGTAAATTCATTTCGGCTTCATTATCACCAGTCGACTATCAGAATAGGTACTTTATCTAAAAGAAAAAAAGATAAGAGAAGTTTTACGAAGTTTTAGCAAAGCGGAACTATTGCGCTACTACTATAAAACGATGGAAAAAGAGGTGAAGCACCATCTACTGCCCTGGAAAGGTCACGAAGAGGTATTTTTACGTTTCTAGGTTTTATAAAGTAAGGCTACGTTTCAGTTTTTGCAAGAACACGAAAAGTGCATGCCGCTGATGGGGCTGATCAGTCTACCGATCGCCTTTTATTACGAGGATAAAATTTTTAGAGATTTTCCAGGTAACTCCCTTAAAGTTCTATAGGAAAATTTATACAAAACAAGGTTTCAGGCGCCACATCTGAAAAAGAAGCCGCTCAAGAGCTTTTCCGAGACAAACTCTTTTCGTCGTTGGACGAGATTGAAGCCGCCGTAAAGAAGCATTATATTTAAGATATTATTTATTTCTTATTAGTTTATATAGTTTTATAAGAATACAATGCTCTATAAACAATTAATGCACGTTTTTCGCATTAATACTATGTCATAGCCGTCTAAAAGTTGCAAAATAACTGTTTTATTCGTTTCATACATGTCTGGCCTTGGAGAAACCGATTTTCGCCTGTCCAATGTGGTACACGTTGCACCACGAGCGGATCCAGGGGTCGCCTGCAATTTTTAGAATAGTTTTTTAAAGATTTGGCCATGATTTGCCTTGATTTTGAGCTTTGAAAAACTTTTAGTTTTTATAAAACCAGCTTTTAGAGATTAAAGCATCATAAAATAAAGTTTTTAAGTTAATTTGGATGTTCGTATAAGAGTTATGAGCTTAAATTTTCGAAAAATATGTTTTTTACGTGCATTTACACTTACCCAAAATCCATTGGGGCCCAAATCCGCCGAATTCAAAGCCGAAAAGCCCAATGATGCATTGCCCATCAAGGGGGACCTGTAAAATTACCAAAAAATGTTATAATCTACCAGCCAATCAATACTTCCCAATAAAACTTTTTAACTGGAACAAAACGCATTCATAGACCCACAATATACTCCTGGTAGCTAATGGGGTACTGGTTGTTGCCGATGTTGATCACCAGATCGGGCGTCGTCGCGTTGCACGAGATTGTGTACTGTAATTCTAATGGTTTTTTGGAGAGATTAAAATGTTAAAATAAAGCTAAATATTCTTCTTAGAAATAAAGCAGCAACTATAAATTAGCTTACCGCTCCGTAATATTGGCTGAACACCCCGCCGAGCTGCTTGCCGACGGCGTCGACGACGGCTTGCGGGGCGCCGATGAGGGAGGTGCCCGTGTCGGAGATGACCTCAAAATTCCGTTTTTTGGCTGTCACTGTCCCTTTAGAAGCGGCAGTAGATGAACATACACCCGAACAACACGAACAGGAAAAAAATATACTGACCTGGTAGGCAACTTTGCTGCTGTAGGTGTCGAGCGAAACTCTAGAAAAAGTAATTAGATAAGGTAATCGTTAATTTTTACGTCTACCCAGCGTGACCGTGACAGTATCCAATTTATTGACCCACCCAGCGATCTGGAATTGCCAGTAGGTCTGCGAGGACAGGGGATAATACGTCGTAAGCGGATCGCAGTTCACGGTGTCGAGCGCGCCGTAGGTGAACAGCCCGCCGACGACGTTCTGCTGCGTCCCCTTCCTGAATTTAGGGTTAAGCTATGCTAATCTTAAGCCAAACCTAAGCCTAAGCCAAACTGTACCTGTCGAGCCAGACGCTGAACAGTGGCATATCCAGCTGGGAGACGACGTTGTTGAGGAGGGGCGGCACGTTGTCGACGGAAATCGAGGGCCACGCCATGCCGAAGATGCCGTCGCACTAGGGGTTACGATAACTGCGTTACGCCAGAGCCAAGCTACGCTAAGCCTAAGCCTGAGCCTGAGCCTAAGCCTTGCCGATCCCTTCTAAAACTAAGACCTACCGGTTGATTCGCAAAGAAAGCGGCGATTTGGGTGGCTTGTCCAAAGACTTGCTTGTCGTAGCAGACCCCGGATGATCCGAGCTAAACAGGAATTCGGGGTGCAAATCAGGGTACCGTACTCTAGACCGTATATTAAAGTAACTATAGGCACTACTGCAAAACCCACGCAAACCCGATCCTGACCCAAGAAACCTTGTGCCGAGCCGGTACCGTATTGGATCGACCAGCGCTGCCCGTTCTTGACATACGTGCTGGAGGCCGATTGGTTGTAGCGGTTTTTCAGGTCTGAAAGTACAAAACGTTTAGGTGCAGGCTTGAGAAGGCTTGGTTCCCTTAGGCTACGCTTAGGCCAGACGCAGATATAGAGATGACAACTCACCGCACGGGTCCTGCGCCAAAATGTTTTCCGCACCTGGACAGCACTTTGTCGGGTCACAAAACTGGCCACATTGGTCCTAAAAAGCAAAAAAATTTAGCTAATTGGCCTACGGGACCTTTGGCAGCTTATTACAGTAATCCGCGCATCCGGGGATACCGCCACAGGTACTGTCGGGCACCCACAGATTCGAAGAGCCTGAAAATCAGGTATTACAGCGTAGCGAAATAGGTGGAACGACAAGCCTAATCCTAAGCCGAATCCGAAGCCTAAGTCATACCGGTATCGAGGATCAGGTTAAACTTTTGGGCGGGAGTCCCGATCGTCACCTGGCCGATGTAGACGAGCTTAAATCGTGGAATCATTTTTTCAAGGTTACAAACTTAAAAAGTAGGGTTTTAGTTAACTTATATTAAAAAATAACATTTTATTACTTACATCACCATAATCATAGGCGACTTGATTGCCGCTCTGGAAGATGTGAGGCTCCAGCTTGCGGTGGGCCTCTTTTTGGGCCTGGTACGCGGCCCATTTACCCTAGAAAGCATGGCTTTTCGGGTTTTTAGTTTTGCATCTAAAAAATGTTACAAGAATCCCGACAGCCAGGATCACGACAGGCGAAATTCCCCCAAGATGCCGACAGTCCGAAGTATGAACAAGCCAAAAAGCCGAAAAATTTAGTGATAGGCTACGTGAATTCGTGCACATACAACCTGTTTTATGCAACCTTGGCATCCCCTTAGCATTTTAGACCCCAAAGACTTTGAATCTCTTTTTTTTTACGGTTTCTCATCTAGAATCAGAAACCCGACCTCCTCCATCAGCTTCTCCTGCATGGATTTGACGCGCTGAAGCGGAACTTGGACCTGCGCGGCCAGCGCCACGGCCGACAGGGCAAGGAAGATGAGAATTCTTCGCATTCTAAACACTGGATCTTTTGGAAACTGAGAAGCTGCAAAATAGGAAGCTTAGCTAGCTTTGAAACACTGGCGCATGCAGCTGGGCTTATCTCAAAAACATTCTTTGCTCTTGGCGCTTTGGCGGAAATACGGCCCAGCTGCCTAGGCTGCGCTGATAAAAGCCTTTCCAAGAAAACTGTGTATAGTTTGGAGTCGTTAAAGGGATTGTTTCATCCATAAACCAGATGATCGAAAGACGCTGCTCCATCTGTAGAATCCGGAAATCGAGCGAATGTAGAGCTATAGTCCTGTTCCGAAATGCTACGACTACTTGTCTGCCTTTGACGATACATACCTTACCGTATCCTAGGATACCTTAAATGGCCATTATACCAATGAGGTAAAGACAGTCTTGTGCAAGCGATCAAAAGAGGCTTCCTCTCTCAAAATCGTCGTTTTCAGGTACTGGTGCCTTGGCGGGGTGGGGTCGATTGGGGTGGGGAGCCCCCCCACGCTAATCACCCAGATGATTTTCGAATAAATTTCGCATGGCCGGTGTCGCCACTAAAAATAGAAGTATTTATCCACAAAAACAGAAAGAGTAAAAACAGCAATCGATTGGTCACGCGATATAAATCGAAAAACGAATTCATGCAAATCTCTTCAGAAGTTGGGTGTAGTGGACGGGCCAAGAAGTGAGCAACAGAAATTAGGGGCAGAGGAGGTGGGCAAAGGGAAATATTTGGTTTTTTTTATGAGATTGAAATGGGGTTCCAGTAGCTTAATTGGTGTAAAAATGTAGGATTTCAGTAAAATTTTCTAAATTCAAGAAAGCCCGAGTGTTTGGGGGTGAGGAATTGTTCTGTAGGCTTCGGCTTAAGAAAAGCTGTCTGAGGTGTTCGGTTAAACTCAAGCCCAAGCCTAAGCCAAGCCTAAGCTAATCGTAAGCTTAAGCCTAAGCCCAAGCCTAGGCCTAATCCCAAGCCTAATTTTCAGCCAAGCCTAAGCCTCAGTGCATACCTTGTAAAGTTTTTGATATATGAAGTTAGCCAGAGAAATTTGCTTAATAGCGTACTGTAGCGTACTGTATCGGACCGGAATGCCGTGGAATTCACCGAAAATAGGAAAATAAAAATAGAAATAATTTTTAGACCCTTAGGAGCAAGAAGAAAAATGAGAAGGTTGCAACCGGGATGAGTAGATAGGAGCGTGGCGTCGGCGTCGCGTTGCAAAAGTCGGAATCGCTGAAAAAGATATGGTAGATAGCGATACTGTAGGCAGTACTGTAAAGGGATGCTGGCAGGCAGGGACGTAGCGTAATACCGGCCCCGGGGGCCCGGGGCCCCCCCCCCCCCCGAAATCGGCCGGGGCCCGAAAATTTCATAAGGGGGGACCCTTATGATTTTCATTTTTTCAAAAATTTTGCTGCCTGCGGCGCTATTTTTTCACGTTTTTACGGCTATTTGTAGAGCTATGTAACCTTTTTTTCAAAATTTTTTGCCTGCGGCGCTGTTTTCTCTTTAATGTTTTATGGTTTTTGGAAAAAATTTGTGGGGGCCCCCCCCGAAATTTTTTTCTGGCTACGCCCCTGCTGGCAGGTACTTCAGTTTTCGAAAAAATGAATTTCTTAAGCAAAATTCATAAAAATGGATAAAATTGGGACAAAAATCTCAAATTTTCAAAATTAAATTTTTTTATAATTTTTAGCAATTAAAAACTATTAATTCCATTACAATGAATTTATTAATAACTATAGGCTGGAAATGAGGAATAGCTACACACTATCCATCGAAATCCCCCCCCCCCCGCTAACGACCCAGTACCCGAAATTTGCAAATTTTCAAAGCTGCTGACATGGTTTTTTGGGTAATTTTCTGGATCTTGAAACCATTAAAACATTGCAGAATAATAATGCAGAAAAATACAGGAAAGCGGAAAAAATGAGTGTCCCCTCCCCCGCTAACAGCCCAGTACTCAACCACCATTCAATAAAATCACCCACCTGCAGTAGCAAATCTCCGACTCAATGCCGAACACCTGCTCCGTTTTACAGTATGACTTGTCGCGCTTCGGGTCCCACGCCGTGATCCCTTGGCTACGGTAGCTGCGCACGTTTCTGAAAAAAGCGATGAGCCACTGCGTCGATAGTTGCGTAGCATAGCCTTCGGGATTAATCCAACCCGCCCTTGTTAGGAACGCTAATTTTTATGGTATTAATTTGTATTAAGTTGTATTAATTGATCGAATTGTTAATGGTGCTTTGGGGTATGTGAAATTGCCTGTTCTACTGTGCACATTAATGAAACACAAAGATCTACGTAGCTTCTTACTTTCCAGTCAGCTCAAATTCGCGCCATTCACCCCTCAAAAGTTATATTTCTAGCTGGTATTTTTTTGTTTCCTCAAGGATCCCTGCTAGCTCGCCATGTCCTAAAAAACTCTGCTAGCCTGCCCGAATGATTGGAATTTTTTTCATGAATCTCTGCTAGCAGCCCCTGACAGTCGGAATTTCCTGAGGGATCTCTGCTAACTGTCCCAGATTCTGGTTTTCCTAAAGAATCTCTGCTAGCCTACTTGCTCAGATTTCCTGCTAGGTGGCCCCAGATAATTCGTGCATTAATGAAACCTACTCGGTGAAATTTTCGCATCCTTTGCTGACGTAGCGGCCGTTGGCTGAAAATATTAGGTAATCTGAGAGAGAGAGAGAGAGAGATAGAGCGAGAGAGAGACAGAGAGCGTGAAAGTTGTCAACAAACCTAACGATTTTATGCAAACATCCCCATAACAACTCCCGGATTCGCATTGTATTGGCATGTTGCACTGGAAGCATCGACGGCGAGCTAAAAAAATTATTATTAATGCTAAGAACTAAATAAATCGCTATTTTATTCTTGAATTACCGTACCCCTTCCCTCCCTTCGTGCATAGGCGTGTTGCGTATTGGCGAGGGGCAACAGGGCCAGGACGAGCAGACAGAGCAGCCCCGGCGACCCCAACACGAACCCCGCCCGCATTCGGATCACACCATCAAGGGGCACCGGGTGGAGGCGCTGGAAATGGCTTATAGGTTGGGGGTAGGCTAGCAGAAAACGTTTAGGAAAATCATAGACTACCGAAATGAAGAATAAAACATGGCCTAGGTACTAATATTGAGCTCAGGCTCACGCTAAGCGTAGGCAGAGCTTATCGCTGCCTCTCTTTTGCTCTCTTTGTTACTCTTCCTCCCTCCCTCTCTCTCGCTAGCTAGCAGAGAGTTTTTAGGAACTAAGGGCGGAAAGCTAGCCTAGCACGGGCGAGAGTGCCAAGGTGAGACAGCGTGAGTGCGAGAGAGTGAAAGAGCGCGAGAGAGAGCGAGTGAAAGGGAGAGTGAGAGAGACAGAGAGATAAAGAGAGAGACAAAGAGAGGGAACAACACTGAGAAGCAGAGCCGATTGATAAATTCTTTGAACAGAGCTGCAACTAATTTTGTCAAAAATAATTTCATCGAAAATCATATTTTTTTTGAAATTTTATTTTGTCGACATTTATGGATCTAAAACACGCAAAAATTTAAATTTCAGCGGTTTGGAATTTCGAGAAATTGATTTTTCGAATTCTAATTTTCGGCTGAATAAAAATATTCCTAGAATCTCGCTGGTAAGCTAGCAAAGATTTTTTGCGAATTTGCATAGATTTCTGCCCTCCGCAATTTTGGGGTGGCTATTTAAAGGTGCGTTGATGTGTGTGAGCGTGAGTGAGTGGGAGAGCAGACCGATGGGGGGGCAAACAACCGAATCGAGGCAGCGGTGGGCCATTCGGGGTGTTGCCTCCGATTTCACCTGGCCTACCCCTTATGCTTATAGGGGGGAAAGCCTTCTCGGCTTCTGAAAGCCTCGATCGACACGCCAATTGAAAATTCGAGCACGAGAGAGGGAGGGGAAAGCCGGGGTGGGGGGATCGGGTGGCCGGCTCATAGCTGGAGGGGATATGGATTTAGAGGAGAGGCGCTAATGCAAAATTAAAGGTACGCAGAAGTCAGAGTAGTGTTTTTGAATCGTAAAATCCACAAGCATCTCTGCTAGTTTGCCATGGGCACTCTTTTTTCCCCAAAGATATCGGCTATTTGGCCCATTCCTAAAAAAACTCTGCTAGCCTGCCCTACAGCCACATTTCTCAAAGATCTTTGCCAGTTTGCCCTGACACGCTTGATTTTCTCGGGATCTTTGCTAGTTCGACCTTATTTTTTTCCTCGAGATCTATGCTAGCCTGTCCTTCTGACGCTGTATTTCCTCAAAGATCTCTGCTAGCTGCCCTCACCACCCGGTTTTTTAAAGCCCCCTGTTGTCTTGAAAAATGAGCATGAGAGAAAAAGCGAGCCATAAAATACAAATTGAATTTTTTGAGAGTCTAAAGCCAAAAATCCAAAAAAAGTAGCTAAATGGCTAAAAAAACCAAAAATTAAAAAAAAATAAGTATAAAACGAGGAAACCCCCATTTTTTACAGCATCCAGCGTAACGGGGGGCAGCGAGATGCGCGTGAGTGAGATTGAGCGGTTGTAGTGGATGTTGAGGGGGGAGCAAGAGATGTCTCTAGGGAGATGCCATCGGAGGAGAGCATCATCGAACTCTTCCGACAACCACAGCACACACAACTCCATATGGTTGGATTGAGGAAACACCTAAGCCTAAGCCCAAGCCTAAGCTAGGCCTAAGCCTAAGCAAACGAAAGCCTATGCCTAGGCCGAAGCCTAAGCCTAAGCTAAGCCTAAGCCTAAGCCTAAGCCTAAGCCTAAGCCCATACCCAAGCCTATAATAAACCTAAACGAAGCCTAAACCGCCTAAAAATTCTTTGATAGTAATTATTAGTTCCGTTTAGATAACGAGGCCGCTGTGTGGCTGACGAGAGAAAGTGAGTGAGAGAGACAGCGAGAGAGAGAGAGAGACAGACAGACCGAGAGAAAGAGAGATCGAGTTAGTGAGCTGAGGTGTGTGATCAAGACGAATTGAAGGTGCTTTAGGGAGTGACAGCCCGCACAAACAGATCGACACGCGGACTCACGGGGTGGACCCCCGGGTGTCAACTGGAGTATTTTGTAATACGATTTGGGCCTGAGAAGACGCCAGGGTCAGCTAGCAAGGATTCTTTAGGAAACTAAGAACCTAGGTCATGATGGTAAGCTTTTTTAGGCAAATACCTTCCAAAAACCAAAAAAATAACCCTGAAAAAGCTACCGTACCCCCACGGATGTCTCCAACGACGTCAATTAGTGAAGCGGGAAGGCGAGAGTCCTGCCTGGGGAGGGCGATATATGGCAAATGGGAGGGCTCTGCTTATCGGGAGGTCTCCAGGGGGAGTTATGGCCCGAGGAGTCTAGAAGTCTACAGAGAGAAGGGAGATGGGCCCCAAGGGGGTGCCAGATTGGCCTTGTTTCCGCTCACTTATCGCCCTCCCCTCTCTGGGGCCCTATGGCTTCACGGAAGCACACAGGAAGGGGGAGACGTGTGACCACCTTAAAAAGAGGTGGCTATAGGCCGCGGATTGTTGCTTCAGGGGGTCTCGGAGTGTTAAAGGGATGGTAACAGGAAGGTTTTGAAGAGAAAAAGAGAGAGAGGGCTAGACAGAGAGCGAGAGAGAGAGAGAGTGACGGAGCAAGAGAGAGAGCGAGAGAGATAGAGAGAGCGAGCGATAGAGAGTGAGAGAGAGAGAGAACGAACTAGAGAAAAACCAGAGACAGCGTAAGCTGATTGAAAAAGCTGCAAGCGAGAGAACAAATCCTAGAGCGAAAGATATGGAGAGGCAGAAATAGAGAGACAGCGAGAGAGAGGGAAAGATAGAGAGCGAAAGAGAGAGAAAGAGACAGTGAGATGGAGAGCGAGAGGGAGAGCGAGAGGGAGAGCGAGAGGGAGAGCGAGAGGCGAGAGAAAGAAAAAGAGTGAGAGAGCAAGAGAAAGCAAGCTAGCATTGGCGAGAGATTGAGAGCGAGGAGAACGCGAAAAAAGCGTGAGATGACCAGCCAAAGTAAGCTAAAGAGAACAACCAAAAAGCGGGGTAATAAGAGGCAACCCGCTCCCCATAGAATCTCTGCTAGCCTGCCCTCAAAAGCACAAAAACGTGCTATAATAACAACTTCCGGCTGGGCAAAGCTACCGTGTAGAGACAGGTGTGTGCAAATGGCAGCAAGTGTGTGGGGCCCTTTCCGGTGCCGGCTAATCCCGCCAGGTGAACCAAAAAATTTCAGCAGGCATTCAAGCATGGGCAACGGCCCGAAACGGAAACCATACCCACGGGAAAGAGGGGGAAGCGGAAAAGCTTGGCGGAAATTCAGGGGAAATTGGGTATTTTAGGGATTTGAAGAGAAGCCTAGGCCCAAGCCCAAGCTTAAACCAAGCCTAAGTCAAGCCTAAGCCGATCCTAAGTGAAGTCTAGGCCTAAGCCTAAAGCTAAGCCTAACCTAAGTCTAAGCGGCACTCCGAGTGTCACTAGGATTCCCTTGTAGTTGTCAGTGGTTTTGGACCAGGTACCACCCTTGGACCCCAAATGAACAGGAGGTGTGCCCGGGTTTGAGATTTATGACCCCAGCTCATATCTAAAGGAACACAAAAGAGGCAGGCAGCTGATCGATGTTCCGGTTAGAGGGAGCAAACGATCCAGGTGGATCGGGGAGAGGGAGTTTGCCTGAAAAATAGGTATTAAAGGAGCATTTAAGAGGGAGGGAGAGAGAGAGAGAGAGAGAGAGAGAGAGAGAGAGAGAGAGAGAGAGAGAGAGAGAGAGAAGAAGAAGTGAGTGAGGGATTTAGCTGTTTCCAAGCCCATTTAAACCCTTTTTTAAGCTTTAGCAGCCTCAGCAACCCTGAATAGCCGGCAGGGCATATAATAATGGGCATCTCCTCGCAATAACGGGCGTAGTGCCTTCATGGCCCCTGCGGGGCCCCTGGGCCTCAAGGGGTAATTGCTAGATGTCCCATCGTGTCCCCCTTGACAGACATATCCAATCATCGTTCGCTTCGGGACCTAGTGGCACTGGGTCCTCGGCGGTTGGTCCCGAATATGGGTTCCTGGGGCCCACCCAGCTCGAGGGTTAGGAGGTAGTTTAGCCGATTTTTTGAAAGTTTAATTGCTCGAAATTATTTCAGGCGGCCGGTAATTTTCGGGCCTGCAAAAAATGGTATGGGTTATTCAAAATTTCATGTGAGCTATTAAAATTTAATTTCTGGGGATGGGGAGAGAGAGAGAGAGGGAGCGAGAGAGAGAGAGAGAGAGGGAGGGAGCGAGGGAGAAAAAGAGTAACAATTATCCAAAGTCTCCTATATAGAATACTGTGGTGCAATACGAATGAATCGGGGCTAGCTAGCAGCGTTCCTTCAGCAAATCGGATTTACAAAATAAATTAATCTGCGATGAGGGCAAGCTAGCAGAAATCCTTCAGGAAAAGCTGAGTGCAAGCCAGCAGAGAACATTTAGGAAATTCAGTTTTTTTTCTAAACACAGCAGCCAGGGAGGAGGGCAAGCTAGCAAAGATTCCTTGAAAAACCGGGACTCTTCCCGATACCGTAGTCTCAGCAAAAAGATCAGTTCTACCAAATTCAAGGGACAAGCAACTTTTGATCTTTGCAAAACGGGGTCCTTTTGGGGGCCCATCGCTGAGGCCCTCCTCCTGGCCGTCGGGGGGCACCCACATAAATCAGGTGTGGTGTCGGGGGCCCATCCGCCATTCATGAGGACCCTGGGGCAAAAGGCTGGGCCCCCTGGCCACCCCTACTGAATATCCTGCCCCATCCGGACGGGTCTCCTGGGGCCCGTGGAGGCTAGGCTGGGGCCCTGGGCCACCTATGGGACTTATCGGAACAGTGGGATAATGATGGTGTTAAGGTTAAAGGGGGTGGGACAGGAAAAATGGGGGGTGTCGAGAGGGGTAAGTAAATGGCAAGCTAGCAGAGAGTTTTTAGGAAAATACTGTCATTAATGCGTGGATATCGTTGTTAGCGTTTTGAAGGGTTTTCTTGGAGGAATGCTAGCAAAAAGCTTTTGAAACTTCCAAGCTTCCCAGTCCCTTTAAAATCAACCAAAGCATCGAAAAATAAGCAAAACAACTAAAAATAGATCCACGACTCCACGACGCTCCGGTAGTCACTTGTCGTAAGGAGTTATGCATCGTAGGCCCTCTGTATCGTGCCCATATTTCTGGTGGAATGTGAATTCGTGTTTCCCGTCGAAATATGGACCCCAACTGGCCGTCAATTTTTCCGGATGGCTCGAGCGAACCGAAATATTCCTGGCGCCGGGGGTTGCGTGTCCATTTTTTTCGTATTGCTGGTCACCGGGGGAGCGTGAGAAAGAGAGAAAGAGAGAGAGAGAGAGAGAGAGAGAGAGAGAGAGAGAGAGAGAAAGAGAGAGAGATAGTGAGAGAGAGGGAGGGAGGGAGGGAGAGAGAAAGATAGAGCGAGCTAGAGAGTGAGCGCGAGCGCGAGCTAGAGAGAGAAAGAGAGAGAGACTGAGCAAGATCTAGCTACTATTAGCGAGAACGAGAGAGATGCAGCGAGAAAGAGAGATAGAGCTAGAGAGATCGAGATCCAGCTAGTTCGGGTGATCACGAGCTGAGAGAGAGAGAGAGAGAGAGAGAGAGAGAAAGTGATTGGGCTAACGTGGAGGTTGAGCTGCAGCTCAAGCGATAGAGAGGGATATAGAGTGTGTTAGGGTGAGAAAAAGCGAGCGTTATTGAGCTAGCAAGGTCGAGCTCAAACTAGAGAGAGGGAGAGAAAACGAGCATGAGCTCTAGAGTGGCAAGCAGTGAACAAGACAGGTAAATTCAAAACTTCTCCATCGCTTAAAAACACCCCTCTCCCTCATAAGCAAGAACAAACCAAATAAAAGACCCTCCTAATGGGCCCTGAGGGGGTGGCCCACATTCACGCATTGGCGCTCTGGGGGTGAAGAGCGATGAAAAATTCAACGCCTAGATTAATCCACTGCCCCAGTGGCCGAATGGGCGGAAGGAAGGAGGGAGTATGGCCTCCTCCTTTTGGCCCCTTTTGGGCCCCTTGGCCCACTCGAGAAACATTGGCCAACGACTAATAAGTTGGGCCCCAGGGAGGGGGCCCATTCTGGCCCCCCACCCTCTCCACTTCCAGCAAGGGCGAACGGCTTGTTGCTGTCAGAAGTGGGGGTGTGGTTGAGAGGTGCAAAAAAGGTCAGGGTTGTTCCGGAAACCTGGGACATTTCGGCTGAAAAAAACAAAAAAATTCTAAAAAATCAGAAATTACCAGAAGAAAAGGATTGTCCCACCTTATATAATTTGGTCGCGTATGTGTGTGTGTGTGTGTGGATGTCACTTTCGAGGCCCGATTTGAGGGCCTTCCCGTGTCCAAAATGCCCTAATTCTCCGTCACCCGGGGGAATCGACCCTCCTCTTTCCGATGGCGTTTTCAGAATTCCGATAAAATACAAGTTTACAAAGTTAAGGCCGGTTTTATTCATTTTTGGGGGTCCCTGAGGGCTAATTTGCATAATGCGAGAAAATACAAATTTCCTCATTCTTGCCAGTTGCACTCGCGCGTTTGGCTGCCCGATTGGAGCTGCCTCTCGATCCCTTTCCTTCCCCTGGATCGCTTGGGACATAAAAGGGATGTTTGGCGCGTGCTCCCAAGTGTTTGATGGTGTAGTGGTTAACGCTTCGCCATCCCAATCTAACCATCGGAGGTTCGATTCTCGGATATCGTAGTTGTTTTGCTTTTTGCTCGGAAAGTGCGTTTCGGAGTAGATTTCCGTGTAGGGACGTTATTATGAAGCCTATAGAATGAAGCTACCCGCTCAAGCATGCGCCGCAGGCCAAGGAATCAAGCTAACTGCTCAAACTAGCGCCGCAGGCTTTGGAACGACGCTAGCCGCTGAAACTAGCGCCGCAGGCTAAAGGTTCAGGCCGGCCCCTAAAACTAGCGTCGCAAGCTTCGGAAGGAAGTTAGCCGGCCAAGCTAGCGCCGCGGGCCCAAGGTGAGAGCTAGCCCTTCAAAATTGCGCCGCGGGATCAGGAGGCTCAAGCTAGCGCCGCAGGCTTTAGAACCAAGCTAGCCGCTCAAGCTAGCGCCGTAGGCTTTAGAACGAGGCTAGCCGCTCAAGCTAGCGCCGCAGGCTTTAGAACGAAGCTAGCCGCTCAAGCTAGCGCCGCAGGCTTTAGAACCAAGCTAGCCGCTCAAGCTAGCGCCGCAGGCTAACGAATAAAAACAGCCATTGAAGCTAGCGCCGCAGGCCTAAGAAGGGGGTTACCGCTCAAGCTTGCGACAGGCTTTATCTCGAAACAAACCGCTCGAGCCGGCGCCGCTGGATGAGGACCTGCGCCGCAGGCCTAATAACGACACTAGCAATTTAAGCTTGCGCCGCATGAGAATACAAAGAGGTTTGCATGGGAGATGTGTTTTTCGTTCTTCATGGTAACTTTATGTGTAAGGGCGCTCGATTCATAGGGCCTAGACGGGGTCCAGCGGGGGAGAGTCGCGAAGCGGCTCCTCCCCCGCTGGTATTCAAATAACTGTAAAATTGCATAATATTGTGTTATGGAAAATTTTATTTGAGCTAAGCCAAGCCTAAGCCGAGCCTAAGCCAAGCCTCTGCTAATTCTAAGCCAAGCCTAAGCCAAGACTACGCCAAGCTTAAGCCAAGCCTAAGCCAAGCCTAAGCCAAGCCAATCTCATTATTTTTTCGATTCGAGCTGAGAGTCGAGAAAAAAACTGGGCCAATTTGGAGCCGCTTTTCCCGGGGTTGTGGCTAGGTAATTGGCGGAATTTGTGTCAACTTTGCCTGGGTGGCTAGGAGGAGCGCCGCAAATAACAGGCTTCATCAATAGATTAGCTGCGGAGGTGGGGGCAGAGCGGATAGACTGAAATAAAAATAGGATCCGAAAACTGTAAAAAATGAGTCAGGGATTTAATTTGGATTCCTCAAAGATCTCAGCTAGCTGGCCGCTTCCCAAAGGGTCTCTGCTGGCTTGCCAACCGGAAAGAAAAAAATCATAGGGTTGGAGAAAATAATTTCACTTAGAAATCGGTGGCCCGAGCGGCCAGCCGATTTCCGGCCTCTCAGTATTGGCCGACTAACACGACTAGGTAGCCCTTCCTGGCCGACTGGGGCCCCCCGAAGCTTCACGGTCCAGTGGAGAACCCCGCCACTGGCTGGGGTTTGGCTTTTCCTTTTCGGGTTGGAATATGGACATACACTGGTGGACATAATTATAGCCTCAGTGAAAATTTTTCGAAAATCTCGATTACTGGCGGTGTTGGTTGAAAGCGTTCTATAACGGAAACTAGCGGTATTCTATCACGATTTCATAACACAAACCCTTTTTGTGATTCTCTGGACAAAAATTTTTTTAGGAATATTTTCCCAAAAAAGGCACTTTGAAAAAGGGACATAATTATAGCCTCACTTGGGTAACATTTAAATAAAAAATTAAATAATCGCACAAATCAATAAGAAACAATTGTAATAATGTTTGGCTAAACCATTTCATGTAATTTGATGGGGGGAGATGCCTCTCCAAGCCAGAATACAGGCGGGCGATCGACTTTTTGCTTCACCGGATGCGAGGTGGAGACAATCCTCTGTTACGACGCCATACTCTTTTCTTCTGCTTAGATTTTGAATACCGGGAAGCTTTGAACATGGCCAATCACGTTACAGTCAATAAAATTACACGGTGACGCTAAAAAACCAACTTTTAAGGGATTGGTCCGACTCTGGGGCCCATTTGGCTCGAAAAATTAAGGCTTCATCTTACTGTTAAATCGGATTCTGATCCTGATTTCGATTGGAAATGTGCTGTTTCTTGAGTTGAACAATTGGAAATTATTGACATGGTTCCTGAAGTCAAGATCAAGCATCATTTCCTACCTGCTCGTGAAGAACTGATCTTCCAAACGGGCACAGCAACACTTTGAAATTTTTTTCGGCCAAATCAGTTTTTTTTTCTGCGCATTACAAAGCGACCTTTCCGGATGGCTACGCGAGAGCCTCTAACCATTGGAAACAATGATCTGGAGAATTTTGGGGGGCCCGAAGCCTACCGTATCTTCCTCAAAACCGTCATCTTCGGTGACGGGCGGAATCCGAATCAGAATCCGATTTAACAGTAAGATGAAGCCTTAATTTTTCGAGCCAAATGGGCCCCAGAGTCGGACCAATCCCTTAAAAGTTGGTTTTTTAGCGTCACCGTGTAATTTTATTAACTGTAACGTGATTGGCCATGTTCAAAGCTTCCCGGTATTCAAAATCTAAGCAGAAGAAAAGAGTATGGCGTCGTAACAGAGGATTGTCTCCACCTCGCATCCGGTGAAGCAAAAAGTCGATCGCCCGCCTGTATTCTGGCTTGGAGAGGCATCTCCCCCCATCAAATTACATGAAATGGTTTAGCCAAACATTATTACAATTGTTTCTTATTGATTTGTGCGATTATTTAATTTTTTATTTAAATGTTACCCAAGTGAGGCTATAATTATGTCCCTTTTTCAAAGTGCCTTTTTTGGGAAAATATTCCTAAAAAAATTTTTGTCCAGAGAATCACAAAAAGGGTTTGTGTTATGAAATCGTGATAGAATACCGCTAGTTTCCGTTATAGAACGCTTTCAACCAACACCGCCAGTAATCGAGATTTTCGAAAAATTTTCACTGAGGCTATAATTATGTCCACCAGTGTATCTAGGGCTCGGGCGTTGAAGGCAATAACAAGCCTCGGGGATAGCTTAAGCCTCAGCCAAGCCTAATCCTAAGCCCAAGCTTAAGCCTAACCTAAGCCCAAGCCTAAGCCTAAGCCTAAGCCTAACCTCAGCCTAACCGCGGCTTCGGAAGCGATAATTGTCTAATTTTTACGATAAAAACCCGGTGAAATAACTGCAGGCGGCCTTCCAAAAAGTCATAAGCCGCAGGGCCCTCTGCTGGGGGCCCCCTTTAATTAGGTTGGTCGCGACGGGAGACTTGAAACCGGCATTTTCCGCCAGAAACACCAATTTAATTTTCGGCGAAACTGTTTGGGGGTGGTAATTATGATTTTACTGGGTGCTAGAGGTCGAAAGGAGCGTTCGAAACAGCGAAAAAATGGACGGAAAGGGCTAGGAAGCAATAAATTTTGCTCTCTCTATCGCTGTCTGTCTGTCTCTTTATGTTTATGTTCTCTCGCTTCTCTTTATGTCTCTGTAGCTCTCTCGCTTTCCCTCTCTCTCTCTCTCTCTCTCTCTCTCTCTCTCTTTGTATATCGCCGACACTACCTTTCTCCCTCACCCGTTTTTCAGATTTTCGATCTTCATTCCCAAAATAGTAAATGTTTATTCGACAGAGACACGCGATAAATCCTAGACAATCAATCGATGAAGTTTTCGAATTATTGGCTTTAATTGGGTGTCCAGGCTTCCTTCCGGCGTATCATCGCCAATCCTCCGGGATCTTCTTCTCGCCGTTCAGGGTTTTGAGGAATTCGTTGTACTCGTATTTGAATCGGCCGACATCGCTCTGGCCCTTCGCGTAGATTACCTGGAAGGAAGGTCATACGAAATGTCGCATCGATTTTTATGTACTTTCAGGTGGTCTTAAATGTCGAAATTCTTAAAGTGCAAATTCACAATAATATTTTTAATAAAGCCGAAATTGTATGTGCACACCAAAAATTGGAATATCAAAATGTCGACTCGGCATTCTGAATTTCAAATACGAAATTTCGATATTATCAATTTCGACAGTACGGAATTTCGACATTATCAATGGCGACATATCGATATGTCGACATTTTAAATTTGTATTACGATATATCGAGATTTCGGCATTCTAAATTTGCGTTTCGAAATACCGAAATTTCGGCACTGCCAATTTCGGCATTCGCTTTTCGCACTTGTGAAATTTCGCCATTCTAAATTTTGCCACTACAGGGTGCGTCAAAAAAAAGAACCAAGTTTGTATCAATACATCCGTATCAATACAAATGACACCCGAAAACTGTGCGTTCCGGCAAAACTTCGTTTACAGTTTTTATGATTGCTGGTGGTCGAACACTTCCAATTTTTACAGTGTAGGTACCTAAGGGCTGCCCCTACGCACATCCGAAATTATGGAATTTTTGAAGGTCAGGTTGGCAATTTATAGCGTGCTCAAATCCTATCCTATAAGCGAGAAAAGATGTTTGTTTTCTGTAATGACGATTTCTCGGCCGTCAGGCCGAATTTCGCGCTGATTTTTGGCATGGAGGTGGAGAAATGCATTTGCCAGACACGCATTTTTTTTCCGAAATTCTTTCATTTAACAATTTTACAAGCAAAATAGTAAAAATCCTTAACAAAATGGGCGATGAGCCGTGGTGTTCGGGCGATAACTCGAAGCCCAGATGGAATTTCGGGCTGAAATTTGGACCACTTATGTATTCGATAGTGGGGATCACGCGCATCTTATTATTTTTACAAATTTTCGGCGCATTCAAACTAAAAAAAGCGATTTTGCCAAATTAATAGAAGTCCTCCCGCCCGAGTTGGACCGCGCCCCCAGGACGGAAGAGGCTTTTCCGCATCGCATCCCCATGTCCCCCTTTGGTATAGTGGCTTGACGCCCGGTCTACCACGCACATGGACGAGGGTTCGGATCCTCAGCAAATTTAACTTTTTGCTTTTTGATAGTTCAACAACAAAACATATTTCGAGGCTCTCGGTATGCGAAATTTAGGCCAGTCCCTCGCTCTAGCGCCTCAGGCCAAAGAATAGGTCCTTGACCCGGGGTTCTGCCGCAGGCCAAAGAAAAGGCCCTTGGCCTGGGCTCTCGCGCCGCAGGCCAAATGCTGAAGAAAAACCAGTAGCTAGCGCCGCAGGCCAGGGAATGGTTCCTAGAGTCAGGTTCTTGCGCCGCAGGCTTGAAAAAGGGAAGGGGATTATATGGTTCCTAGACTGGGGCCAGTGGAAAAGGGCCGCGAAGCGGTCATTTTCCACTGGTTTAATATGGAGAAATTTCGTAAATTTCGATTATAACAAAAACCTATGGTGGAAACCTCAAGATAGGCTGTTTTAGCATGTCTACAGGCTCGATACAATCCCACAAAAATATCAAAGAATTTTTTCAGATCCGCGGATTTTTGAGTTTTTCGACGACCCCCTGGTCATAGATTTTTTTGGGGTGACGAAACTGAACTTTGGAAAAATATTTCTAAAATAGCAGATAGAATTTCGGGGTTTGCTTTGCTTAGTTGTGTAGGACTGGCGTGCATCTGTCATGTACACAATTTGTAGCTACCGTACACCTTTGGAAGGTTGCCTTTTAGCGCCTCCAAAACGGTTGGTTCGTGCTATTTCGCAGACCTTCGAGCCAGTCTATAAAATTCAATTGCGCGGCTAGAATTATTGTCATAATTTTATTTAATACTACTTAATGGGCGCATGCTAAGATTATTGTTACAAATTTATTGGGCCATCCGATCTTTCAAAAGAAATTCATGAAAAGTCGAAATATACCCGAATTCGAGGCGACGTAAAAAAATTCTCGAGGGTTTAGTAGCCCCGACTTTTTTGGCATAAACTCAGCTTGGGTAGTCAACTAGAACCCATGCAAACACAAAATCTTTCATGGCAAACGAATTTATAAGAGCGTCCGAAAGCCGGCTTTTCAAAAAACGTTATTTTCGGGTTTTAAATCTAAATTAGCCATTAACTTCAGCCAGATCATTCCAGAATTCTGCTTTCATACACAATTTGATGCGTGCTTTAATTATATCCACCAAACCCCGGTTCCTTTTTCATTTTCGAAAAATTCGATTTTCGAGCCAGGGCGGCGGGTCCAAAATCGGGGCCGGGAGGGGGGTTTTCCTCTTTCCTTCATAACTTTGTGATTTGCCACAGGAATAAAGTAGTTTTTTGCATGTGTTCTCACAATCACCCGGAGAACAGTCTAGAATCGAAAAATCGGCACTTTATGGAATTTTGGCTTGGGATGCTAAAACGCGCTCCAGGCGGGTTACGGTAGAAAACAGAAAATCGTCGTTTTCTCCTTCTTTTCACCATAGAAACGTTTCGATCTTTCAGGAAAACAAATAATAGTAGTTTTCAGTCCGATGCATCAAAATATTTAGAAATTTCCGTGGCTAAATTCAAAAATAAGTTTTTTGCATATTTTGGGAAGGTGTATGGCTAGAACTTCGCGATCTTTGGCCAATAGATGGCCCTTACTGGTGTTTACCAATGATAAAATTTTTAGCAAAATCGCAGCTTACAATAAAAACAAAAACACGAAAAACGAAAACTACAGTATCCCCCTGGGGCACGTTTTAGCAAGCAATATTAAAATACCATAGAATCAGGTAAAAGTTGGTGTTGTGCTAAAGATGATCATTCGGAGATACCATCTGCAAAAGATCAGCCATGGGCAGCGTATTTGAAGCGAGTTGCGAATTAAAAAGTAAAAATAAGCAAAATGGGGAAATTTGTTTTGTCTTTAAAAAAAGAACTAAACCTTCAAAAATTCTAAGACTTTGCTATTACCTTTCTACAAATTTATACTATTTTTGGGCCAAAAATCAGAATTTTTCCACCACCCGTTCAAGAACGCACAATTTTCGGTCGTAACCAGCGTCAATAGTACAGTTGCGTACTCAAAAATCGAAAAAATCAAATTGTGTTATATCTTCATACCCAGCATATTTAAGCCTTCTGGCATGGTAACGTACCTTCGATTCTCAAAGATAAGCGAGATATTTTGGTGCAAACTTGGTTCTTTTTTTTTGACGCACCCTGTATAAAATTTCGACACAGCCCCCCCCCGCTAACACTCCAATACCGGGGTTTTTCGACACTCTACAGATAGATATTACCTCCGCCAAATGGTCGATGAGGACCTTGTGCAAAAAGAGGTATTGCGCCTCGGTCTCGATGGCATTGGCCCGGTGCTCTCGCACGTCGCTGAGGAGACATTCCAGGTACCCGCCCATGCCCATGCTCTTTCGGATCCCTTCCAGAAACATCTTAGCCAACACGACGACGGCCGCCCAGCCGGTTCCGGCACTGTCGTGCACCAGGATCGGCGGCCTGAAATTGATAGCGGTGGGATGGCGCCAAAATCCCACAGCCAAAATCCCGACAGCCATAACCCCGAAATGCTAAACAGCTGTTGTTTATTTTTCTCTGGTGAAAAATCCAAAACTAAGAAAAATTTTTCGGATCTTTTTAAAATAAAATAAAAATCGAAAAAATAGGCTTTAAACAAGTAAAATTTTTAAAGCCTATTTTTTGATTTTTTTGGGCATTAAAAGGCCGTCTGCGAAGAGGCCTTTTGTTAATTCCAGAGAACACGAATCTTCAAGAAGATGAAAACTCGGTGGCATCTTAAAAAATACACAATTTGACGTAGAACATTTTTGCGCATCTTTTGATGATATTTCCAGCCTGCCGTCGCCACCGCGCCCACGCGCAAGATCCCCTGACATACCAATATTTACGGCCCATGGGGTTTCGCGTCTTGGCAAAAGCCTGCAAGTCGTAGAAAACACGTTGAAGTGTCTGACCTCAATCTGCGACAGGAATTCGACGAATGCCCCATCGGCTGGGGGAAGACCGCGAGGGGGTAGGCCGACCCAATGGTAGTGGAATACTTCTGTCAACACCTTGCCTTCCTTATGCACTTCTAGGGTCGAGATGTTGACGATGGCCGCCGTCTCGCACTCCCATTTTACCTGAAAAGCCCAACCATAAGCCTAAACATAAGCCTAAGCCCAATCATAAGCCCAACCATAAGCCTAAGCCTAAGCCCACGCCCAAGCCCAAGTGGGCTTAGGCATAAGCCTAAGCCTAAACCTAAGCCTAAGCCCAAGCTGTCCCACCTTGTCCGTATTCTTCAGCTTGATTGTAAAGGGGCCAAATGTCATCTCCGGCTTTTCGGCGGTCGGGATGTATTCGGCGCACTTTTCCTTCCCGTCCAGTTTGTAGTCGCACAGCATCAGGATCACCTCCACCCCTTCTTGCTCGATCATTCTAAAAAAAATGATTTAGGAGCCTGAGAAGTGACTATTATGCCTTAATCTCTATTTTTTTCGATATTTTCAATACGCCATGCCATAGAGCATCAAAAATTATACTCAGAGTTTGAATTTCAGACCGAAATTATGTAGGAAAAATTAGTTACAGCTAGAGATGTTACGCATACGAATACGATGTGCTACTTCCGGCAGATTAGCCCGATATGCATATCTGATTTGAGATAGAATGCCGGTAATTCGAATACGACGATCGTATTCGAACAAGCTTCGGCTGATTCCGACGTGGTGATCTGGCAAGTCGGCTTCACGTCGGGATAAAAAGCTAATTTCAAATTGAAGACGAAATGCTATGCAAATATCAAAATATTGACACATCCACCGGAAATGACCGAGAAATTGGCACCTAAATCTATTCAAATTATGCATATTCTGACTACTTGTTTCCATTTTCCGACCGTTTTCTTCGTAATATTGCTTTGCATCCCAATTAGCTTATTATCCCGATGTGACCCGTTTAAACGAATACGAACGTCGCATTCGCTTGGTTCCGACCCTAATTCGAATACGATGATCGGGTCGGAAATAAGAAATCTTTGATTCCGACGGCCTATTCGAATACGACGCGTAACTCCCATGTCGTATTCGTATTCGTAACATCTCTAGTTACAGCCCAAATAAAATTTAAAAGCGATTTCCTAATAAGGACGTGGGGTGTAATTTCGACATTTTCCACATTGTAGTAAAATTTCTTGAACGCCATTCGGTAGAGCGTCAAAAAACATCCAAAGTTTTTGAATCTGAGTCCAAGATAATAAAAAATGGCTAAACTCCAGATAACCCCCACCTACCGTATCTCGGGTCCCTGTTCATCTACAGGTGTGTACAGTATACCAAAACACTCGCCAGAGCTAGGCAAAGATTTTGGTATACTTGACACACCTGTAGATGAACAGGGAGCCGAGATACACAATTTTGGGCCCACCTCGGGGGGGGAGGACTATCTGGAGTCTTACTCGAAAAATAAAATATTTATGGCAACAAAAAGCAAAATTTGAACAATTCTGTCAAATACTATTTTAATTGTATAAATTTTAATGCTTGTCTTATTTAGAAAAGATCCAACTCTCAGCTTTTGATGAAAAAGCAAACAGCCCTGTCACGGCCGCGGGGTCGAACCCGGGCCTTGTGCGCGACAAGCCAGCGCAAAACCAATGAGCCAACAGGCCGATGGGGATAGCCGAAGGACAGGGCCTCGTACCCCTAGAGAGGTCCTATCCACGCTTTAGGAAACAGCGGCTACGTTTTACCCTTCCCCCCCTTAGTAGGATTGTTTTTGCTATAACTTTTTTATTTTACATTATTGTAGGCTCAAATTAAAACTCATAGTATATTTTTCGACGCTCTATCGAATGGCGTTGCAAAAATCCCGACGAAATAAGCGAAAATACGGAAAACTTTGAGACCCTTCGGCTGTGGGGGGGGTAGGTGAATGTTTCCTTAACTATACCTCCAATGATCAATCAACGTCTCCTTCTTCGGTGCTTGGCAGCAAATGAAGCGCGTCACCTCCTCGGCGTACCGTTTAGTGCACATATAGTTCGCGTGTATGTAGTCGTTGTCACAATCTTTCAGGATGACCCTCGTCTCGTCAAGGCATGGCACGTCTTTGTATCGATTTTTCGGCATATTCTTCAAGTATACGCGCACATTGTCTTTGTCGACAACCCTGAAAGGCTCGAGTGCAATTTAGATTTATACCAGGGTTGAAAAGCCGCTTCGCGACTTTTCAACCCTGGCCTCCGTCTTACCCCACATACTTAAATTCCTGTGCAGAAAAATGAAAAGCGCGTCCTCTCCCCCCTTATATAGGCTTCCTCCACTTCCGGTGCATATAAATTGATTCCTAACAAAGAGGTCGAGCGAGATTTTCACAAAAACTTAATTTTAATATCGAAAACAGCTGATTTTTACAAATCTCATATGCGTGCAGTCGTGTCATGACCATTACGCACCTAATGACGTATCATACGTACCCTTAACTTCCTCCCCTATTGAGATACGACTGGAACATACGGACGGAAGTTGCATGCAATTGCGACAATTGCACTTTACATATCATTAGCATCAGGTTTGAGCTTGCAAACTACATGCTAATGAACATTCAAAGTGACTTTCCATTTCTGACTTCCGGATTTTCCAGGGTGATGCCAATCTGCATAGACTTGAACTTCGTATTAGCAATTAGCATGTAGTTTGCAAGCTCAAACCTGATGCTAATGATATGTAAAGTGTGGCTCTATCGTTTTGACACTTCGGTTTTTTGGCTCTATTTGTTCTTTTCCTTATAAAAATCGCGTGCTCTATTTTTGAAAAACTTCAAGTATATGGAAAAATGCGCCTTTTCGAGCGCTACAAGACCTGCGAGTTGGCTTGGCGTCAAACTCAACGAGGGCCGAGATAATAGCGTTCAAAGAGGTGGCTCTATCGTTTTGACACACACTGTAGTAGGATACAGGGTGTTCCAACCCGCTCCCTCCCCCCGCTCCTAGCCGGCCGCAGACTTGTCCGATTTCTACGATTTAGGTATTTATCGAAAGCTCTCGGAGAGGCGAGTCCAGCACGTCTCTTCGATTTTAAAAATGTCGAGATTTTTTGCTCGGTTTTCGACTTTTTCATGCAAACTGGACACGCTTTTTTTGTCCAAAACGCAATGAATCGGCTGAAAAGTTACGGCTCGGGGGGGTAAACAAGATCTCAGCCTTTTTTTATGCATATTGATAGGGAGGGATTCAGCAAACTCACCGCTTTTTCTTCCTGAAATCTTGTCGGATCCCCGAGAGTCCCCGACCTCCCCCAGTCAGCATTGACAGATGTGCCAGCCAGCACTCCTTTAGTGTGGGCGGTTTCGGGAAAACATCCCACTCTTTGCGTTTCATTTGCAGCTGCCATTTTTGCTCGTTCAAGCGCTCCACTTCCTCGGCACCTAAACCAATCAATGTGGGCAAGAAATTTGGGTTCTGCACTGTTAGCGGGGGGGCGAAATAAAATTTTCCCCTGTGATTCTCACGCATACGCAGATTTTCCAGCAGCTGCCGGGGATCGTCGTCGTCATTACTTAGCTCAATCAATTTCATCCGGACCAGGGTTGAAAAACCGCTACGCGGCTTTTCAACCCTGGCCCCGTCTAGGATCGATGAAGTTGTTGACTTTGCATAATCCTTGCCGAAAACCGCTCACCAAAAATCACCCTATGACGTTTCTTCCCTACCGAAAAAATGCTTCCCTGAGGCTGTAGGTGCGGAACATCCAAACGGAAGTGCATGCAAATATACACACACACACACACAAACACTATTTTTTTATATATAGTAGGATACGAGCTAGTGCCAAAAGAATCTGTGGAAAAAGCAAATCCTACTACCCTAAAACCTCGTGTATAGGTCCTCCCCGTGTATAGTTCCGGGTGAAAATTTTCATGTGTACGGAGCGTCCGTAATTCCGTATGACCGTCATTAGGTGTGTTTCGTTTTTCGGTTTCTTGCAAATAACGCCGCTCACGAATGGTATTTTTGCAATTTGGATGGAATATTTGTTCGTATTTCGACTATTTCCAACAATTTGAGTGGTTTAATGAAAGAAATTGCTGCATGAGGCCCTGAGAACCGGCTCTTTTGGCTTACATAGCTTTTGGGCCGAATTGTACCCTACGCACATTATTTGGTGTCATTTGTATTAGTGCGCAACCAAATTGTACCGGACCTATACACGAGGTTTTAGGGTATATATAAAAAAATAGTTTCCGTCAGGTTGTTCCAGTCGTATCTCAAGAAGGGAAGTACTTAGGGGTATGTTCGATACGTCATTCGGTGCGTAATGGCCTGGGAACGGCTGCACGCATATTAGATTTTACAAAATATGATGTTTTCGACATTAAAATTAAGTTTTTCATGGAAAACCAGGGTTGAAAAGCCGCTACGCGGCTTTTCACCCCTGGCCTTTGCGCGGAGATCTTTCGAAGCTGGGCACTTTGCATAATTCTAGCGAATTAGCGCCAACCTCTCAACCCTAATAATCACAAAACCGACCGACTGAGAGCGTGACAAAATCCGAAATGAGCTTCCTAACGCTCTTATGCAAATGAGCTTATTTCCATATGTTTTTAATTGGCTAAAATAAGGTATAAATCGTCATTTTATTAAAAATCTGATAAGCTTGCAGTAATCTATGCCCTCGACCACCCCTAAATACCTCTCGTCTCGTCCGGTCCCAAAATTCTTCCCCCTGCCCGATATCTTGGTAACTCGGTTTTTTCGAGCCATTTATGCAAAGTGTCCACACACAAACACACAAACACTATTTTTTATATAGAGTAGGATGTAGACCTCCCTAACCCCTCCCCCCCCCCCTAAACCCCCCTCCGAACCCCCCTTCCAACCCCCCTCCGAACCCCCCTAAACCCCCCTCCCAACCCCCTTAAACCCCCTCCCAACCCCCCCTAAAAACCCCCTACAACCCCCCTCCCAACCCCCTAAAACCCCCTCTGAACCCCCCTACAACCCCCCTCCCAACCCCCCTACAACCCCCCTCCCAACCCCCCTAAAACCCCCCTCCGAACCCCCCCTACAACCCCCCTCCCAACCCCCTAAACCCCCCTCCGAACCCCCCTACAACCCCCTCCCAACCCCCCTACAACCCCCCTCCCAACCCCCTAAAAACCCCCCTCCGAACCCCCCTAAACCCCCCTCCCAACACCCCTAAACCCCCCTCCGAACCCCCCCTACAACCGCCCTCCCAACCCCCCTAAAAACCCCCTACAACCCCCCTCCCAACCCCCCTAAAACCCCCCTCCGAACCCCCCTACAACCCCCCTCCCAACCCCCCTACAACCCCGAACCCCCTACAACCCCCCTCCCAACCCCCCTAAACCCCCCTCCGAACCCCCCTACAACCCCCCCTAGTTAGGGGGGTTTAGGGGGGGGGGGGGGGTTCGGGAGGTCTAGTAGGATGTATCGCCCTCGTTCATTTTATACCGTCATACAGATGTTTATCACGGTCGACTTCCGAAGGCAGTTCGTTGTGCTATGTTCGGAAAGAAATCACGTAAAGTGTGACAATATCCGTAGGCATGTTCCTATGGTCCGTATCGTGCTGGAGAAAAATTTATCCTCCCATCCCCGTTAACAGGCAAGCACCAAAAAGTTTCTTAGCCACCTGGCAGATCACCCCGGACCGGATTAACTCTCGCGAAGATTTTCAAACGCACCCATCGCAGTAACGGCATGGAGAAAAACCGGCCAATACCCTTGCGCAATATGCAAATAGCCCACAAAGTGGCGGGGGGGGGGGTTAGAAATTTCACAAAAAAAACCTGATTTTAACAGCGAAAATTGCAATTTTTGAAAATCCTCCGCGTCTTTTGAACGCTCTGCAACTGGGTCCTGTGAAAGTTTTTGATTTGCATGCTTCTCCCCAACTCCGGTACGGAAAAAATGAAAACGCCCTCTCTTCGCCGATATATAGGCTATTTCCACTTCCGGCGTATGCTAATTGCCCCTAACAAAGCGGGTTTTACAAAAACCTATTTTTAATAGCGAAAACCACAATTTTTCAAAATTTTTATGTGTGTGCAGTCGATTCCGGACCATTCTAAACCCATTGTCGCTTCTTCCCTATCTAAAAAACCCTTCCCCGAGGCTGTAGGAGCGGAACATCCTAACGGAAGTGCATGCAAATATACACACACACACAAACACTATTTTTTTATATATAGTAGGATCGGACACCCCACTTTGTTAGGATCAAATTAGCATGCACCGGAAGTCGCGGCAGCCTATATAAAGGGACGGCAAGAGCATTTTTCATTTTTCGTCATCCGAATTCGCGAACATTATGCAAAGCCAAGAATATCATGGACGCAGACGGGGCCAGGGTTGAAAAGTCGCGAAGCGGCTTTTCAACCCTGGTGCGGGTTTAAAAACGCGCAAATGATCCATTACGTAGCTTTCCGAGTTTTCCTCTGGAATTCGTTCTGTCTTTTGTTGCATTTCGTACTACTGCCGCCCTCAATATTTCGTCATTTTGTTGCTTTTTTTATGATATCTCGAGATAGAGCTTTTGCCGCCAAGTTTTCTTAACGGAAATTGCATCAGCTCTTCTTGCTGAGCATTTTGACGTATCAAAAGTTAGGTTTTGAGTAGGTGACCGTATAAGCAAATTTTCCCAAAAATTTATCTGTCATCCACAGGTAGGTGGGTACGACTCTAGTTTACCCCCCCCCCCCCCCCAGACGCCCCTTTTCTCTGCGCCCTCTCCCCCAGGCCTACTATCTCGCCTGGGGGGGGGGTAAACTAGAGTTTAGCCAAAATTTGCATCTTACGCATCTCTTGGCGAATCCGTTCGACCTCATTCGGGCTCCTCACCATAACGACGGAAGAGATCGGGCTGAGGGAGTTGGAAGGCCGTCAGGCGGGGTAATTTCTAGCACGTCTGGTGGCGCGACAAAATGATATGCCAATTAGGCACCCAATTCAGTAACATTTATTAAAATTGACACTGAATGCTAATTTTGGGGTAAGACGGCGGATACCACTCCCCATAATGATTGCGATTTGAAAACCCGGTGCTTTTACATTATCGGGGGGGGGGGGGGGGTTTTTCTTTGTAAGCGTTTTTTTTTGCTATTCCTAACCGTAAAATTACAAATTTTTATAAAAACAGTTTCAAAAATATAGATTCTTCGACCAAAATTTCGACGTTTTGAAATTTTTTTGCTAGTTTTTCTAGTTAATTAGTTCAGTGTATTTTACTAAAAACTTTATGAGAATACTTCCTATAATTTATTAAGCATTTCTAGATTATGATAAAAAAGTGTATTAGCCATTTCTTGATTATTACAAAAGAATTTTCCCCCCCCCCCCCCCCCGATAATGCAAAAGAACCGAAAATTCATGTTAAGTCGCTGAAGCCGCTGATGCCGCTGAAGCCCAATAAGCCAAGCGCGAAACACATTAAGCCGTTTATTCACCGCACACCAAGTAAAAGCAAAACACCAAAAAGAGAAAATCATGCAAAAGGCAGCGAGTTATTTGATGTATATATAAACGTTTTCGTCGAGTTCGTCGAGTCGGTAAGGGTATATTAAGCGAGGCGAGGCGGGGCTTTGTCGACTTCGGCTACTTCTTCTTGCGTCGGGCGAACGTGAAGAAGACGTTTAACGATGATTCGCATCACCCGGTGGACAGGCCCTCTCTCTCACTCTCTCTCTCTCGCTCTTTCTCACTCGCCCTCTCTTTCTCTATATCTCTCTCTCTCGCTCGCTCACCGATTTTTCACATTTTCGCTCTTAAATGTTTATTCGACAGAGACACGCGATAAATCCTAGACAATCAATCGATGAAGTTTTCGAATTAAATTGGCTTTAATTGGGTGTCCAGGCTTCCTTCCGGCGTATCATCGCCAATCCTCCGGGATTTTCTTCTCGCCGTTCAGGGTTTTGAGGAATTCGTTGTACTCGTATTTGAATCGGCCGACATCGCTCCGGCCCTTCGCGTAGATTACCTGGAAGGAAGGTCATACGAAATGTCGCATCGATTTTTATGTCTTTAAAAAAAGAACTAAACCTTCAAAAATTCTAAGACTTTGCTATTACCTTTCTACAAATTTATACTATTTTTGGGCCAAAAATCAGAATTTTTCCACCACCCGTTCAAGAACGCACAATTTTCGGTCGTAACCAGCGTCAATAGTACAGTTGCGTACTCAAAAATCGAAAAAATCAAATTGTGTTATTCAGATTTCATACCAAATTTCAGCCCGAAATTCCATCTGGGCTTCGAGTTATCGCCCGAACACCACGGCTCATCGCCCATTTTGTTAAGGATTTTTACTATTTTGCTTGTAAAATTGTTAAATGAAAGAATTTCGGAAAAAAAAAATGCGTGTCTGGCAAATGCATTTCTCCACCTCCATGCCAAAAATCAGCGCGAAATTCGGCCTGACGGCCGAGAAATCGTCATTACAGAAAACAAACATCTTTTCTCGCTTATAGGATAGGATTTGAGCACGCTATAAATTGCCAACCTGACCTTCAAAAATTCCATAATTTCGGATGTGTGTAGGGGCAGCCCTTAGGTACCTACACTGTAAAAATTGGAAGTGTTCGACCACCAGCAATCCTAAAAAAATGTAAACGAAGTTTTGCCGGAACGCAAGTTTTCGGGTGTCATTTGTATTGATACGTCGCCAAAAATCGAAAAAATCTAGTTGTGTTAAATCTTCATGCCCAGCATATTTAAGCATTCTGGCATGGTAACGTACCTTCGATTCTCAAAGATAAGCGAGATATTTTGGTGCAAACTTGGTTCTTTTTTTTTGACGCACCCTGTATAAAATTTCGACACAGCCCCCCCCCCCCGCTAACACTCCAATACCGGGGTTTTTCGACGCTCTACAGATAGATATTACCTCCGCCAAATGGTCGATGAGGATCTTGTGCAAAAGAGGTATTGTGCCTCGGTCTCGATGGCATTGGCCCGGTGCTCTCGCACGTCGCTTAGGAGACATTCCGGGCAGCTGCCCATGCCTTTTCGGATCCTTTCCAGAACCATCTCAGCCAACACTAAGACGGCCGCCCAGCCGATTCCGGCACTGTCGTGCACCAGGATCGGCCGGCTGAAATTGATAGCATTGGGGCTACGCCAAAATCCCGACATGCTAAACAGCTGTGTAAAACTGAGCAGTCGCTTTTCAACCCTGGTGTATACTAGAGATGTTACGAATACGAATACGACATGGGAGTTACGCGTCGTATTCGAATAGGCCGTCGGAATCAAAGATTTCTTATTTCCGACTCGATCATCGTATTCGAATTAGGGTCGGAACCAAGCGAATGCGACGTTCGTATTCGTTTAAACGGGTCACATCGGGACAATAAGCTAATTGGGATGCAAAGCAATATTACGAAGAAAACGGTCGGAAAATGGAAACAAGTAGTCAGAATATGCATAATTTGAATAGATTTAGGTGCCAATTTCTCGGTCATTTCCGGTGGATGTGTCAATATTTTGATATTTGCATAGCATTTCGTCTTCAATTTGAAATTAGCTTTTTATCCCGACGTGAAGCCGACTTGCCAGATCACCACGTCGGAATCAGCCGAAGCTTGTTCGAATACGATCGTCGTATTCGAATTACCGGCATTCTATCTCAAATCAGATATGCATATCGGGCTAATCTGCCGGAAGTAGCACATCGTATTCGTATGCGTAACATCTCTAGTGTATAATTGAAACTGGTAGGGATACAGGTGAAAAAATAGAGGTTACTGTAACGTGTTTTTACTCAAGTTGGAGTTTCGATTCGGGGCCAAGTGCAACCTGTGCAGGATTTTTCGCTGATTCCGAAAATCCGCTTCCAAATTTGCCGCGGACTTTTAATTAAAAAGTCATTTTTGGTGAAAATTAAGCTTAAAAAGGGCAAAAATTCTGATTCTTCCCCATTAGTCCCTGTTTGGTTCTATGACTCCCCGGGGCCCTGAAATACGCTCTCACAGCCCGCTGGCAGGGTTGTTATCGACCCGGGTCGAAACTCGGTCGGGTCGAAAAGGCTCCCGCAGCGAAAACTTTTGTAAATTCATAACTTTTTTCTACAGTAGAATTCCGCTATTTGGTCTTCAGTTTTGATTCTGTGAGATCATTTCCTACATTTTGAGTTGTTAAACTATAAGTTTTTGTGCTAGAATCACAGAGAACGGGCAAAAGGGATGGGGGGGAGTGGACCGCCGCACGCAGAACCTGAAAAATTTTCCGTTCGCTCAAGCGTTCAACGATAGTTTCCGCCATGAGGCTTGGTATTCATCGTTCTTGCTGATCATTTTCTCGCTACATGAGCAATCGTTTTCCAAACGCTCCATCAAAAAAATGGCACTTTTCAGCGAAATTTATGCAAAATCGGCTTGTAAATGCAAGAATAACGCATTTATTTGATGCAAATTTCAAAGATCCCCATCCTACTATATATAAAAAAATAGTGTCTGTGTGTGTGTGTATATTTGCATGCAACTTCCGTAAGTATGTACCGCACCTACAGCCTCAGGGGAAGGTTTTTAAGGTATGTATGATACGTCATTAGGTGCGTAATGGTCCCGAGATGGGTGCACACATATAAAATTTAAGAAAATCGGCTGTTTTCGCTATTAAAATTAAGTTTTTGTAAATATATCAAAAAACCTTTTGTTAGGAGGCAATTAGCATTGACCGGAAGTGGCCGTAGCCTATAAAAAGGGAGGGAGGGTGCGCTTTTCATTTTTTGGTGATCGGCATTCGGCAAGCCCTATGTAAAGTCAAATTTCAGATGTCCTAAACGGGTCCAGGGTTGAAAAGCCGCGAAGCGGTTTTTCAACCCTGGTATTAAATTAAAAATGAAAAGTATTTTCGCTATAACTTTAAAACCAGCTGGTCAATCTGGCTGAAACTTGCCTTGTTCATAGAAAAGAAAGAATTTCCCCCCGATAATGCAAAAGAACCGAAAATTCATGTTAAGTCGCTGAAGCCGCTGATGCCGCTGAAGCCAAATAAGCCAAGCGCGAAACACATTAAGCCGTTTATTCACCGCACACCAAGTAAAAGCAAAACACCAAAAAAGAAAAATCATGAAAAAGGCAGCGAGTTATGTGATGTATATATAAACGTTTTCGTCTAGTTCATCGAGTCGGTAAGGATATATTAAGCGAGGCGAGGCGGGGCTTTGTCGGCTTCGGCTACTTCTTCTTGCGTCGGGCGCTACGGTTCTTGGTGGAGCGAACCTGAAGAAGACGCTGAAGAGAGAGAGAGAGAGAGAGAGAGAGAGAGAGAGAGAGAGAGAGCGCGAGCGAGAGTGTGAGTGAGAGAGAGGGAGAGAGTGAGAGAGAGGGAGACTCGTAATCGATTACGCACTAAAACTCTACCTTGATGACGCCCTGATTGGCTCGCAGCACCTCGAAGCTGCACTCCAACTGCTTGCCCACCACCATGATGGCGCCGTTGTTGTCGAACTCGCCGCAGTAGCTGGAGAACGAAAGAGAGAGGTTGAGCTTGGCTTAGGCTTGGCTGGCTTGGCTTAGGCTTAGCTTAGTACTATGCTGCGATTAGCTTAGGCTTGACCCACCTCGAAGCCGTAAAAATCGTGACGAGCTTGCGGTCGGCGAAAAATTCGTAGCCGTCCTGGACAACTTGGTGGCCCCGGGCGACCAGGTCAATGTCCATGCGTAGGCAGAACTCGTGGACGATGCCCTCGCCGAAGATGTAGGAGACGCCGCGGCTGTTTGCGGCCCAGCCTTCGAGCTTTTGCTCCGGATCCGACCAGAGGAGGTCCTGGAAGAGGTATATTAGAGGGAGGAATAGAGAGAGAGAGAGAGAGAGAGAGAGAGAGAGAGAGAGAGAGAGAGAGAAAGAGCTGACCATGTGCAGGCTGCGATTCGGCGGATCGATTGGACGGTTAATCTGAAAGAAGAAAACGGGAGTTTTTTCTTTAATTTTTTTGAGTCTATTAACTTGGCCAACATCAAAAAATCCGGAAAATTTGCCTTACATCATCGAGCTGATCCCAGCTCATCAAATCCGGCGACAGCCCCCCGTGCATGCAAAAGATGCGCCCGCCGACGAGGGCGCTGAACGGCAAGCAGTTGAATAGGCACTGGAAAGAGGGATTCAAGCGGCTTAAGCCTAAGCTCAAGCCTAAGCCTAAGCCTAAGCCTAAGCCTAAGCCTAGACTCCTAAGTCTAAGCCTAAGCCTAAACTCCTAAGCCTAGGCCTAAGCCTAAGCCTGAGACTAAGCCTAGTCTCTCGAAATCTCAATGTTAGTACCTGAAAAGACTCCCATAATCGCGTGTTGTACCGCCGCTTGCACTCCTCGTAGAAGCCGTAGACCTGGGAAAGATAGCTAGACAGAACGAGAGAGAGAGAGAGAGAGAGAGAGAGAGAGAGAGAGGGAGAGAGCGAAAGCGAGATAAAGCGATCCCAAGATCTACCTTATTTATCGATCGACACTCATGGTTGCCGCGCAGGATGAAGAAGTTTGTCGGGAACAAAATCTTGTAGGCCATCAGCAGGCAGATCGTCTCCAGCTGTTGCTTGCCTCTAAATGGGTTCGTAGACATCAGTAGCAGGCTTAAGCCAAAGTCTAAGCCTACGCTTACGCTACGCACCTATCGACGTAGTCGCCAAGGAAGAGGTAGTTGGTCTGACTCGGGTAGCGACAGCGGTTGAAGACACGGAGAAGGTCTGTGTATTGGCCGTGGATGTCGCCGCAGATCTAAAGCGAAAGAGTGGAGAGCGAGAGAGAGAGAGAGAGAGAGAGAGAGAGAGAGAGAGAGAAAGAGAGAGAGAGAGAGAGAGAGAGAGAGAGGGACAGAGAAAGACAGGGAGATAGAGAGAGAATCAACTATAATAATTTTCTTGACGCGTCTGTCCGTCCGTCCGAAGCCGAATTCAACTCGAAGGGGAAAAGAGCTAGAGCTTAGCTCTCTTCGAATTCGGATAGAGCGTGGTCAGAAACCCCCAAACTGATAAAAAAATTATGAAAAAGTTTTAGTTTAAATTATTAAAATTAACTTTGAAAGTTTTTTCCTTAGAAAAAGGGGAGGGGATGGAGGTTGGGGTGATTTTGGACATAGTGAGCCAGGTGGCGTGCGTTTCCTGGATGAAAATTTTCACGGGAGCCATTTCATTTCAATTTTTCTTCCACGGATCCGGTCGGTAGTTATTTTAGTTTTTAAGGGGCATTCGCCTAGGGGAGGTATCTAAAGCCATCAGGAAGGTATTTAGGCAGTTTTTGAAGGGGGATTTCAGCCATGGGGGGTATCTGAAGCCATCGGGAAGGTATTTAGGTAGTTTTTGAAGGGGGATTTCAGCCATGGGGGGTATCTGAAGCCATCGGGAAGGTATTTAGGTAGTTTTTGAAGGGGGATTTCAGCCATGGGGGGTATCTGAAGTCATCAGGAAGGTATTTAGGTAGTTTTTGAAGGGGATTTCAGCCATGGGGGGTATCTGAAGTCATCAGGAAGGTATTTAGGTAGTTTTTGAAGGGGGATTTCAGCCATGGGGGTATCTGAAGTCATCAGGAAGGTATTTAGGTAGTTTTTGAAGGGGATTTCAGCCATGGGGGGTATCTGAAGCCATCGGGAAGGTATTTAGGTAGTTTTTGAAGGGGATTTCAGCCATGGGGGGTATCTGAAGCCATCGGGAAGGTATTTAGGTAGTTTTTGAAGGGGGATTTCAGCCATGGGGGGTATCTGAAGCCATCAGGAAGGTATTTAGGTAGTTTTTGAAGGGGATTTCAGCCATGGGGGTATCTGAAGTCATCAGGAAGGTATTTAGGTAGTTTTTGAAGGGGATTTCAGCCATGGGGGGTATCTGAAGTCATCAGGAAGGTATTTAGGTAGTTTTTGAAGGGGGATTTCAGCCATGGGGGGTATCTGAAGCCATCAGGAAGGTATTTAGGTAGTTTTTGAAGGGGATTTCAGCCATGGGGGGTATCTGAAGTCATCAGGAAGGTATTTAGGTAGTTTTTGAAGGGGATTTCAGCCATGGGGGGTATCTGAAGTCATCAGGAAGGTATTTAGGTAGTTTTTGAAGGGGGATTTCAGCCATGGGGGGTATCTGAAGCCATCGGGAAGGTATTTAGGTAGTTTTTGAAGGGGGATTTCAGCCATGGGGGGTATCTGAAGCCATCGGGAAGGTATTTAGGTAGTTTTTGAAGGGGGATTTCAGCCATGGGGGGTATCTGAAGCCATCAGGAAGGTATTTAGGTAGTTTTTGAAGGGGATTTCAGCCATGGGGGTATCTGAAGTCATCAGGAAGGTATTTAGGTAGTTTTTGAAGGGGATTTCAGCCATGGGGGGTATCTGAAGTCATCAGGAAGGTATTTAGGTAGTTTTTGAAGGGGATTTCAGCCATGGGGGTATCTGAAGCCATCAGGAAGGTATTTAGGTAGTTTTTGAAGGGGATTTCAGCCATGGGGGTATCTGAAGTCATCAGGAAGGTATTTAGGTAGTTTTTGAAGGGGGATTTCAGCCATGGGGGGTATCTGAAGTCATCAGGAAGGTATTTAGGTAGTTTTTGAAGGGGGATTTCAGCCATGGGGGGTATCTGAAGCCATCGGGAAGGTATTTAGGTAGTTTTTGAAGGGGGATTTCAGCCATGGGGGGTATCTGAAGCCATCGGGAAGGTATTTAGGTAGTTTTTGAAGGGGGATTTCAGCCATGGGGGGTATCTGAAGCCATCAGGAAGGTATTTAGGTAGTTTTTGAAGGGGGATTTCAGCCATGGGGGGTATCTGAAGTCATCAGGAAGGTATTTAGGTAGTTTTTGAAGGGGGATTTCAGCCATGGGGGGTATCTGAAGTCATCAGGAAGGTATTTAGGTAGTTTTTGAAGGGGGATTTCAGCCATGGGGGGTATCTGAAGCCATCAGGAAGGTATTTAGGTAGTTTTTGAAGGGGGATTTCAGCCATGGGGGGTATCTGAAGTCATCAGGAAGGTATTTAGGTAGTTTTTGAAGGGGGATTTCAGCCATGGGGGGTATCTGAAGTCATCAGGAAGGTATTTAGGTAGTTTTTGAAGGGGATTTCAGCCATGGGGGGTATCTGAAGCCATCGGGAAGGTATTTAGGTAGTTTTTGAAGGGGATTTCAGCCATGGGGGGTATCTGAAGTCATCAGGAAGGTATTTAGGTAGTTTTTGAAGGGGATTTCAGCCATGGGGGGTATCTGAAGCCATCGGGAAGGTATTTAGGTAGTTTTTGAAGGGGATTTCAGCCATGGGGGGTATCTGAAGCCATCAGGAAGGTATTTAGGTAGTTTTTGAAGGGGATTTCGGCTATCGGGGGTATTGATGGAGGTGGGAAAGGATGTGGTGGAGTGGGACATGTAGGGTAGCCCGAAGGCCAGATGGTTGCAGTCGCGAAGCGACTGTAACCATCTGGTACCAAAAATAATGGAAGTGAGCGAGAGCGAGAGCGAAGCAAAATCAGGACATCCTCCCCACATTAATAGGAGGGTCGAGCTGTATGAGTGGTGGCTGCGTCATCACCACCCGCCGGCAGTCGATGATCACCTGCTCGATCTCGGCCTGCAAGACGCATCGCGTGAGGGATGGTTGCGAGAGGTCGTTCACTAGAAAGAAGCATTTTCCGGTGTTTTTTGTTTTTCGGATTTAAAGGTATTTTGAAGTGCATCAGCTTAAGAATTTTTGGCTTAAGTCTAGGAAACCCCCCCAGCCAACTTTTCAACTTTTCTACCTTCCTTAATTTTATTTTTCGCTACTTTTTTCGGCTGAACTGCAATGTAGTCATACTAATTAGCCCACGGCGAACATTTTGGTATACTTTATAGCTCGCTAGCACAAAGGGGAGCCGAGATACAAAAGTTGGTGCCGGCTGGGGGGGGTTTCTAGACTCTTACCGAATTTTTGCCTTCCCAATCCCTTTAAAATGTACAATTTGGAGCGAAAAGCCCAACCTGCGAGTAGTCGATCCACAAACGACTGGTAGTCGACTTCCCGGACGGCTGGCATCCGCTGGGATCGACTGAACGGGTCGAGAAACCTGGAAAAATTGGTTAATCGTTTATGCTAATTAGTGTATGCTAAATTTTATTAAAATTGGGATGTTAATTCGAGCTTGTAAATTTTGTCAATCAGCGTATTGAAATTAGCATATAGACGACTCGGTAATGAAAGTCCGACTTCCGATTTTTTCGCCTGATTTTAGCGCATGACGGATCGGAATTTACACGTTAAAATTTGCATAATTCCCTGAAATTTGCATCTATGCAGCGGCAGGAATTTGCATGACGGCCTCATATAAAAAGCCGCCAAGTCTTGCTCGTTCTCCATTCATTTTATACCCCCTCCTCCTCCTATTCGCTTTACTATTTAAAGAAGAAGAGAAGACACAGAGACAATGTTTTATATTGCTCAGATTATTCCAAGTTTACTCCATCTACTACTCGGTGAGCATGAGCTTCAGCTTAGCCTGAAGCCTAGCCTAAAAAGCCCTTCTTTAGCATCTCTCCCCTCGCTCTTCCTGACCCTGGCGCTGACGGTGGGCTGCAGAAAGGGAGGGAACGCGGTTGACGGGAACAACTCGGAATCGTTGACGCGCACCCGCAACTCCAAGGAGGCCAAGCTTCGCGACGCCACCCTCGAGCAGCACAGTCAGCGGACAAAGACATCGAATGAGAAGCTGGTGAGGGTTGGGAGTTGAAGCCGAAGCCAATGCAAAAGCTTAAGATAGGCAACCCTAAGCCAAGCCTAAGCCAAGCCAACGCCAGGCCTAAGAATAAGCAGAAACCTAAGCCTAAACCTAAGCCTAAGCCAAGCCTGAGCTCAAACCGAAGCCTAAGCCGCCTAGGCCTAAGCCGAAGCCTAATCCAATCTGAACCTGTTGCAGAACACGGACGCGATGAAGACGGAAGAGGCGACAGGTGGCGGCCCGATGAGCAGTAGCCCGGATGCGGCGAGTCGGGAGCCGAACACCAGCGGCAACAGAGCCAAGAAGCGCCTGCTGCTGCCAAGAAACCGACTCGAGCATTCGGGCAGTCTCGAGCCGCCCAACCTCAAGAAGTACGGGTTTTTCCCGCTGGTGCTCGAAGGGCTTATTTTTTCAGAAACAACTCGGGTTCCGGCGAGCGTCCCCAAGCCCACGAGTCCCACCCCTTCAAGCCGAACACCGAGAACCAGCGCAAGTGGTGCGAGCGGATACTGACTACGGTAGCTGTACAGGTTTACTATCCAATAACCTTCCTTAGAAAGTGAAATCAATCCTCCGCGAGTTCGAGTCGATCCGCGACGACACGGCCGACAACGCGGAGAAGGACGGCGGGGCCGAGAGGTTGCAGGAGGCTAAGAATAGGTATCATTGATGGGCCATTGACAGCACCCGAACCTCAGATACCCAAACATCCCCCTGGCCGAGAAATCACGTGTCGTCCTCCGCCACGTCGAGCACGGGTACATCCACGCAAGCTGGGTGAGGGTGCCGAGCCATGGGTCCGCTTACATCTGCGCCCAGGGGCCGTTGGACAGTACGGTGGATGATTTTTGGTAGGTCTCCCATCTCTCTCTTTCTCGCTTTCTCACTCATTCTTACACTTTCCACACTTACAGGTCGATGATGCTGCAGGAAAAGGTGCGGATCATCCTCCAGCTATGCGACTACGTTGAGGGTAAGAATAGCTACTCTCTCGCTCTCTCTCGCTCACTCGCTCTCTCTCACTCTCCCTCTCTCCCTCCTCTCTTACTGTTCATCTCCAGGCGAAAAAGAGAAATGCGCGCGGTACTTGCCCGAGAAGCCGGCCGACCAGATGCAGTGCGGCGAGGTGACGGTGCGAAATGACGGCGAGGGCTCGACTATCGGTCTTCCCCTCAGCGCCCGCGTCACCAAGCTGCACGTCAGCAGCAAGACGCTGGGGCTGAAGTCGGTGACGCTTGAGCATGTGCTGTTGCCAGACTGGCCCGATCAGTCGGCCCCCGCAAATGCCGACGACATTGTCAAGCTGTACGGGTGGATGAAGGTGGGTCATAGCAAAGGGTGTTTGCTAGCCTGCCCGGTTTTTTTAGGATCGGCAGCAGGGCAAGCGGCCGGTGGTGGTGCACTGCTCGGCGGGGATTGGGAGATCGGTGACGTTCGTTGGTGGGTGGAGAGAGGAACGAGATAGAGAGAGAGAGTGAGTGAGAGAGTGGGAGCGAGAGAGATAGAGAGAGAGCGTGCGTGAGAAAGAAAGAGATTTTTCAGCCATCGACTACGCGAGCGTGTGCATCAGCAACGACCCGAACCGCCCGATGGCCGACGTCGTGCAGGAGATTCGACGACAGCGCATTAAGGTGAGGTCCTGGAGCGGCGACTGAACGCGTTGAAGTCGCGCCGCCCATCGATTTTCTGAAGGGCTGGCGACAGTTATGAAATTCGCGATTTCCGGGCCGATTCACACACTAAATATACCTTTTTCAGGGCATCCAATCGGCCTACCAATACCTCTTCCTCCACGTATGCATGCTCGACAATTTTGCTAGGGTAAAAAGTGTATGGGCTACCGTAACCCCTTGGCCTTCAGGAAAACGTCATCCAACTCGACGACCGGCTGCGCATCTTCAAGGACGAGTACGCACGCATCGTCGAGCGAAAGAACCAGAAGCAAAAAGCCGCCGCGTCGGCAGCAACCGCCACCTAGCCAGAACTATTTGAATTGCATTTATTTTTTGATGAATAAATATTGCGAGAGAGTGAGGGAGGGAGAGAGAGAAAAACAGAGAGGGAGAGCGGGAGATCGAGAGCGAGAGCGGGTGAGAGAGTGACAGCGAGACAGCGCGAGATAGTGAGATAAGAGATAGGAAGGACGAGAAAGAGTCAGCGAGAGAGAGAGAGAGAGCGAGAGAGACACCGGGATAGATGAAGCGAGAGAAAGGGGAGAGAGAGAGCGAGCGAGCGAGAGAGACTTTTCGTGGTTTGCCACTCCAACACTGCATCCTTTATCCGACTATCCGCATGTTAATTTGAATAACTAGGCGTTGGTACTGCAAAATGCTAATTAATATGCCAAAAATTATGTAAATGAGATCGATAATGACAGGAATATTCCGAAAAAATGGCTGAAAATCAGTGAAGACGCCCGAGCAGATCGATGTACTCTTTCGACTGCAGGAAACGGACGTATGGATCGTTGCGGAGCACCTAGAAGGGTACGGTACCGGAAACGCGTTAAAATTGGGTTAAACCCTTATTTTTTGGATTTTAAAGGCACCAGGAAGGCAAAATCTCCGCCTATAAAGTACGAAATACACCTATGGCCCTGCGTTAGCCTGGTTTTCTAAAATGCGCCGTTCCCCCGCACCTGCTCAATATGCTTGATGGCCTCGTCGAAGAGGGAGATGTCCACCTCCTGGTCGGCAATTTTTCGCTCGATCACCTGGCGGACACCGAAGGGGAGGAACACCTGAAAGGAGCACGGGTTAGCAGCTTTTTTTATGGCGTAATCGATTTCCTTCCTTGCCCACCTCGTTGCTCTGCCCCTCGGCCAGGTAGGACTGCAGGATGACCTTAGCCAGGTTGAGCATCGCCGGGCTCTTGTTTTTCGTGGCCCGGAACTCGACGACGGCCTGAAGGAGTTCGAGGTATTTTACCGCATTCGAAATTCTGCATGCTTCTTATTGATTCTATGATTCCTAGAGATAAGGATACGACGACTTGAAGGAGTTCAACGGGTATCAAAATGTATCAAAATTATTTAAGCGGCGAACATCAACAGAATATCCGCTGCAAAGCTCGGACTCACCTCCCAAAAACGCAGATTCTCCTCGGCGTGGATGCTGCGCAAGAAGACGCGGAAATACTGGCGGCCGACCTGAAGCAGTTCGGTTTAAGCGGAATTCAGGGAGCTTTTTTACGGCAGCTACAGATTAATAGGAGTCCAATAAAACTTACATGATTTCCAAGAAGCGCCTCAAAAGACGTTGCCCACTTCTCGGCGTAGCTGCGTGGGAGCAGCTCCTGAATTCGAATTCCTCAATGCTCTCTGCTAGCCTCCTCACCTCGAGGTATTTCAAGTAGCACTCGGAGCGCCGGAAGCGCGGGAACTGATCGTTTTCGAGGAGGCGCCGGACCTGGAAAGGATGGATTTTAGCGAGTTGCGACTTTATACTTCTTTGCAGGCCGGGGCGAACTCGTTCGGGTCGGGGTTGTCGGTGGCGGCTGCGGTTTTGATTTTCTAAAAAAAAAGTAAATTGGTGGGGTTTCATAAATTAAAGACGTTAATCGACCTAAAAAATGTAAAATTACATCCACGTTTTAGTGCCTACCTGCATGGCGCCGCTGCTCAAGTTGACGTACGGGGAGTAGCAGTCGACAATCTCCTTGGCAAATGCCTGAAATTATTAATATAAAAAACCCCAAACGTGGAAAGGCATAAAAAACTATAAAATTTTGCACCTGTTTCTCATCGTTTTGCCTCATTTTCTTCAGCTTATCAACCGCCTCGAGGAAGTTGAGGTTCTCCTCGGCAAGGGCGTCGAACAGGAAGCAGCGGAACAGCTGGCGACCTGGAAAATTTTAGGTTTTTCGACTGTCACCATCCCTTTAAAAAGTCCACTCAAACGAATTGCCGTCGGTCAATAAAAATTTGTAATTCATTACACCATGTAAATCTTTGACCCATAACGTGTCTTGCCGACCCCTTTAAAACTTCCAAAAACTCCTACCCTTATCATCAGACAGCAAATTCGTCAGAGTCCCTGCAGCCCAGCTGGCCGCTCGTGGGTACTCGATCCCGTCGATCGAAGGAGCCTGGGGCGCTTCGCGGGCCCCGCCGAACGCGCCGTGGTCGAACACGGCCATTTTCTGAAGCGAAAATGGGTTAGAAAAATCAGAAAATTACTTAAGACTAGACAATGCGCTTAAAAGGGCATTCACTAACTTTTCAGCAAAAAGCAAAAGTCCCGCACCTGCGGGGGACGAACCCTGGTCGTGAGACTGGTAGGCGAGAGCTTAACCATTTAACAAGCATCCAATGATCAGTTAAACTTTGCCTCTATATTAAATTTGCTAAAATAGACCCCGGACAAGCTCCTAGTCAAAAAAATAAAAGCTTCTGCACCGGCGGTGATCGAACCCTGACCCTGTGGCTGGTAGGCGAGAGCTTAACCATTTGACCACAGCGTTTCGTGCCAAAAATGACCAAAAATTTAGGAATTTGTAGTTTAAGGCTAGAAAAGATGCTCTATCTGATGCCCTTCCTACCGTATTCCAAAATCCACCCACCTGTGGTTGTTGATTGGGCTTCACCTGAGCACGAGAGGGTTGCTGGACGAGCTTGACGGACCGTGGGTCCTGAGCCGCGGCGAGAAAGTCGGGGATGGCCGGGAACGATTCCTGCATTCGAGCTTAGGCTTGGGCTAAGGATTAGGCTTAGGTATAGGCTTCGACTACGGTAGTCGATACGCGGCACTCCCCTAGACGGTCGCCCCCTCCGATCCCTGCCTTTTATATTGTGCGCCGTGTACCAGACCGCCTTCCCATTGTTCCCGGGGCCCTTTCATTTCCCACCGCCCTGAGATCAGGGCGCCTAATTGCATTTTTTGCTGAAAAGACGGATTTTGCTTGGGGTATATCCTTGTTTTTTCTGGAAGCCTGGGATATTGAGAAAATTTTGATGAATCAGCGGAGGGCGTTTTTGCATTGTTATAGAATTCAGCCTCCTGGCTCGCTTTAAAGTCCCTTAAAATCGACATTTCTAAACTTTTTTGATGATATTTGATGGTTAAAAAACTTAAAGGGACCCGCAGGTCAAGATTTAGTTTATGCCGATTTTTCCGGGCTTTAAAACAGAGTTTTCGACAAATTTTACATGGCTTTATGACGATCTTGGCTTGCTGGTTTAATTTCGATACATTTTAGAGCGTCTTTATAAAAATTCTTCCTAGCCTTCCTAACTTTCTCCTCGAGATTGCTGACTTTTCTCACTCCCTTTAAAAAAATTTGTCTAGAGATTTCGAGCTTCACAATCCCTTTAAATGGTTTCTCTATTTTTCTAGCGTCCCTGGGCCTTAAAAAGGCTTTCTCCATAGATTTCAGACTTGCCAACCCCTTCTAAACAGTTTCCGTGTCCAAGTCCCCTAAAGAGCAAAACCACCGTAACCACGCACCTGTTCAGCTGGCTTTCCGGTCGGCGGCTTGGCTCGCGGCACTGGGGTGATACTGAAAAAATAGAAAACATTATGAAATTATTTGTCGAGAATTCTTGAAACCCAAATCCAGCCCAAAAACTGTCCTGGGAGTTTGATTTCGATTTACCTATCCGTTTTTAGCGGCCAACAGGTGAAAAATCGGGGTTCAGAATACAGCTCTCGGCATTTCGAGTAAAAAGCAAAAATCTTGGCGCGGGCCGGAGTCGAACTCGGGTAGTGTGCTTGGGAGGCTAACACACTACCAATCGGCCATACTCGTTCTTTCGGGTTCTTTCGGGAAAAGCGCTAGAGTTCCGGGTTTTTGCAAAAATGTGTTATAAGGGTAGTTGGCTTTGCGTTTCCTGACTCTAAAATTACCCCGGTACTCCAAAAAAACTAAACAATAAAAAAAATTCCAAATTTTGGCAAAATTTTACGTAATTACGTCAATTCTGGTACGTTTCCATACTCTACACACCCCTTCTGGTCCAAAAAACTCCAAAAAGCCATACAAATCAGAAAATCTATGAAAAAAATTTGATTGACTGCCAAGAGGAAATGTGTCTGTCTGTTCGTCTGTCCGTGTCTGTCTGTCGACGGTATAATTGTAGCTTCTACCCGGCAATTCGTCAGAGCCGCGCGACGGGCGCACAATTTCGTAGCCCCCGAGGGCATGATTGGATTTTCCACCTGGACACCCTGGCAAAACCCATATGACGCCAATCGGAGGAGATATTCAGGGGAATTGGAAGAGCCGTAGGTGCAAAGTAGCTGTACGGAATTAGAGGAACCCGGTTTAAGGGGTCGGAAAGGAAGAAAAGTCACTTTGTGTTAACTCAATAGTACCTTTAAAACGCTTTCTAGCTTGCAAACTCGATTTTTGTTTCTGTAGTAAATTCCAGTTCGTTTTCAGTAGTGTTTCGGGAAAATAAAACTTTAAAAAACCTTAAATCCTCGTAGAACTTTATAAATCTATTTATTCTAGTTTATCGGCTTTGCTGGCCTTAAAAGTTTCTAAACACAAGCGAAGCTCAAGCCAAGATTAAGTCAATCCGAAGACAAGCCTAAGCCATGCCCAACTGAAGCCTAAGCCAAGCCTAAGCAAAATGATTGGCAAAATCTAAGCCAAGCCTAAGCAAAGCCTAAACCTAAGCCCAAGCCCAAACCTAAGCCAAGCTCAAACAAGCTTAAGCCAAGCCTAAGCTAAGCCTAAGCCAATCTAAGCCAGGCCTAAGCCAAGCCCAAGCCAAGACCATCCTAAGTCAAGCCCAACCAAGCGTACGCGAAGCTGCCCGAGTCTTACTTATCGTCATCAATCATCTCGGCCTTGCCCATCAAGCCGCAGCCGAGGCCGGCCAGAATGGATTGACACTGGATCGGCGGTATTTTCAAAGTTAGACTTTTCAGCGCAGCGGCAATAGGCCAGCTTCGGAATTTTCTAGAAATTTGGAGGGAGCGGCTAAATCTGGAAAGTGTAGTCCGCGCGGAGTCACAGCCAAAGGGGGAGGGTCCGATAAGTCGTAATTAGCATGTGGTCCCCCGGGGGCCCGGGATGAGTTCGCGTTTACTTCACAAACCTGGTGAAATTCAGAATTTCAAAGGGTTTTTCAGTAATTCTAATTCCGCCTAAAACACCACAACCGCAACAGGGTACCGTAATGACGGAAGTGTCGATTATTAGGTACGAAAACGAAAATAAAATATGAAAAATTGCGAACTTCCTGGTACGCTTGATGTATTAGGTTTGTAAATTTCGTCGTAATTTCTTTTTTTCTTGTTTCTAAAGGTTTCAATAGCAGTTAAAAGGTTTAAATTATCGAGTCACCTCCAAAAAATCTCTAAAAATGCATTCCCTCAAAAAAATTTTTTCTTCTACCTGAAAAACGGGGGGTTTTAAAGGACGATTGAAAGCAAAAATATATCGGGTTTTTGGAAACTCGTATTCTGGCTTTAATAGCTTAGACACTCAAGCTATGATATTAACTCGACATGTAGAAAAATTCCGGAAAGAACTGAGCAAGGTTTCCCTCCTCTGTCTTTTAGCTCGCTCTCTCTCTCACACTCTCAGGCTCTCTCTCTCTATTTTTAAGAACTCTCTCGCTCTCGCTATCTCTATCTCTCACCCACTCACTCTCTCTCTCTCTCTCTCCCTCTCTCGAACATTCTACATTCCATCCCGCTAGAAACTACAAACTCCAATCCCCCAATCCAATTGGGACATTGTACCCGAACGAACCAGCAGCACGAAAAATACCGTAGTCCGTGACTCAATTTTAAAAATCAGAAGATACCACATAAAAATTGAAAATTATAGGTGTCCCCAGGTGAGTGGCAAAAGAAAGAGAGAGAGAGGGGTCCCGGCGGGATCTTGATTCCAAGCCAATCAACGGGCACCCAGGGTCCCGTCGGGAACGGGGGCTGTTTTTTAGGCAACGTCTCGCTTTCACATCCCCCTTGAATTTTCTGTGCACGGGTCCCACAGCGAACAAGAGCTGGGACCTGGCTAGGGGCCGTAAACCGTGGCCCGGGCAACGGGGGCCCGAGCCATAGGAGTGCTGCGGAATTTCGTACACCGTGGGGATAAACGGAATTATTCCGCCGAAAATTCGGTTGGATCGGGGGTTAATAGTACTTATGGATATAGAAGGGATTTTGGATATGTGACAGTACTCCGCTACGTCAGGCCACTAGATATAGTAGCTAAAGAAGAGAAAAAATTACAGTAAGACCTAAAAAACTTCCAAAGTAGGTCGAAAATGAAGAATCCAACTTTTACTCGTATTTAGAGGCATCAATTCAGCACTGCACTACGTAACGCTACTAGATACGGTAGCTCAAAATGGGGAAGGCCCAATCTACCATAGTACCTTAAAAAAGAGAAACCCGACTCAAAAATATTAGTTAGAGGCCTCAGAACAGTAGTAGTATGCAACGATACTAAATACAGTAGCCTGAAAGGATAAAAACATACATAATACCCCAAACAGGCCGGAAAATTGTAAAGTAAGAAAAGCTGGACCCCCAAAAAGCAAAAAGTAGCTCAGAAAGGAGGAATCCATCCTATGAGCCGGGTCGCCACCTTGGGTTTGAGCCTTATTCAGGCAGGCACGTGCCCGGGCCTCGGTCGCCCTCATATTTCCTCATAGCCGGCTGCCGCGGGTGGGGGTCGAACCCGCGAGGGGTGGCGCCGCCCCGCGCCCCTGGACCACTAGGCCACAGAACCGAGCGGGGAAGGGTAGGCTGGGGAGGGGAAAAGGATAGGGGCCTCGCAGTATGACCGACCAAACGTTATTTTTCGAAAAGGTAAAACGTGTAGAGTTGGGTTTTTTAATTTGTTTTTATAGTTTTCACTTCGTATAATTTACTATTACTATAGTATAGAGAAACCACGTCAAGTTCTTTAAAAAGTGGCGTAATCTAAATTTCGAAGTTAAAAGGCTAAAGCCAACAATTTTTTTATTTCTGGAAGATTAAAACTATTTTAATGTAAAGCGGTATAAACATAAAATATAATTGGCTATTATCTGCAGGTTTTAAAGGGTTTTCAGTGTTATTCCCGTCTAAAGAAATCTTATTTTCCTTTTGCAAACCGAATACATGCCGTAAGCTTTTAGCTATGATTTCTCAGGGCTGCTTATGGCTTTCTTGGCTTTCTCAGAGCATCTGCCGTCTAGAAAAATTTAACAAATTTTAAAAGCGCCAGAAAAAAACTTTTAAAAACATATTTGCCCCTTAAAGAGGTCAAGATGTCCTAGGGTCAAAAATGAAACTTTTCCTCGATTAAGCAAACAAAAATAGGCCGCCTCCAGCTTTCCAGGATGAGAAAAAGGTCAATTAAGAAAGCCGAGAAAGCCGCCACCAAAACCCACCTCATTGCCGTCGACATCGAGTTGGGTTGAAAAATAAGGTGTAAAGCCCCAAAAATTACAGAGAGTTTTTAGAAAAATGGGATTGTCAGCCTTGTTATGCGCAAGGGAATCCAGTAATTTTCATGCGGCTGGGCGGGTAGAGCGGAAGTGGCTCGCAGAAATAAATTACCGTTTACAGACGAGGGGTCCGAGGGGACCGTGAAAACAGGGGAAATAACCGCGCACTGACTACCCTATTTTTGTGTGTCATTTTGGGCCTGGGGGCGGCTGGCAGGGTGGTGATTAGCTGGGGAAGCGGGCCGTGAAAATATTGAAAAAGATGGGAATATAGAAATTTTACGTTTTTATGACCAATGCTTGTCTGTAGTTTATAGTTTTCTGTAACCTTAATGACCAGAGCTGGAATTTGGAGCCGGGAGACCTGTAAGCCTAAGCCTAAGCCAAGCCTACGCCTAAGCCAAGCCAAAGCCTAAGCCTAAGCCTAAGCCTAAGCCTAAGCGTAAGCCTAACCTAAGCCTAAGCTACAAGCTTAAAAGCAACTCCAATAAAAGCTCCCTTTCTCTCCCCCTGAAAATTCCACCACCATCCAGACAACGATCCCACAACGACCGGAAAATAATCGGGTTTTCGCGCCGAGACCCCCTTTTTTCGCTCTCATGGGCCCGGAACCAAATCAGGCGGCCAATTCTGGGTACGGTATCTCCCACCTGGGGGGCCGCGAAATAATAATGACTCGTGGATTTCCATTAGCCTCCGCCGGCTAGATGCGCCGGCATAATCCCCTGAATAGGGTGGGGGCTCTATAGAAATGGGCGAAGAATATGGCCAATTGAATGAATGGTGTAAACCGGGAAATGGATGTGTAATTAGGAGCGGGGTGGATATCGAGATTTGGAACCGGGAGTAATAAAAAAAAAATTGTGTGGAAATTCTGGTTACCGGGGATTTAAAGGTTTCTCAAACCTTTGCAAGAGGCTAGGAGCGGAAAACAAAAATTGACGTTTATTTTTAGAAAAAAAACGGACTAATTAAATCAAAATGCGGATCGCTAAAATACCGATAAATAAAATTCCGGAACCAAAATACCATTAAATAAAAATGGCGACATAGAAAAGAAGCATAAAAATTCCTAAAAAAATCTGAAATCCCCCTCAGTACCGTTCTTTCTAAAAAACGGCTTTATAGGAATCGCACTTGGCAGCGTGTAATTTGTACTACAACGTAGCCTAATTGTAATGCCAAAAAATGGCTCCCAAAAACCGTGCGACCCATCGGAACGCCAAATTCCCCAAAAAAACTCAGAAAAGGCCCTTACGTTCTCAGCGGTTCCGAGGGGATTGGATCGGCGGCTGGCACCTCTAGGTCCTCGAGAAATGCTTCTTTCGCGTTGTTGTTTTCCTAGAAATAGGCTTAGCTTAGGCGTAGCTTCGGCTTAGCTTCGAATTATCTTCGCCTACCTCCTGACTATCCGGATCTGGGGTCGACGACTTGACAAACGTGCGCCACATCCACGAGCCGAGCCGTGACGCGCGACGTCGGCGGTTCGGCTGCAAAGCGCACAATTATGACGTGTAAGGAGGAGTGGCACGGCAGCGGAAGCGGAAGCGAAAAACTATCGGAAACGCGATTTTACACTTTGAGCAAGTTGCGGTGGAAAACTTTGCTGTTAAACTACGCGGGATTGCTATGGACATCGAGAAGAAGCCAACGAATTTTGAGAAAAATTTCGTGGCCGTTTAGATACTCAACTTTGATCATTTCGAAGGTGAATTACACTCGAATACTCCTGGCAACTCAGTATCATGATTCCAAAACATCATAAAAGTATGAAAAACGATTTTCTAGCGATCAAAATATCAAAAAATTCTCAAATTACGTATTACCGAGCCCAACTACGCTAGAATACTATTGACAACATCAATATCCTGACCGCAAAACCTCTTAAAATATCGCTACGCTACGCTAGAATACTACCGAAAACACCGATGTAGTTGGTGTACTGAAAACATCGATGTAGTTGGTTGCAAAACGTTCAAAATCCCATGAACTGATCACAAAAGCTCTTCCAATTTCCCCAACAAACCTTGTACCGTTTTTGCCAAAATTACAGACTTGCCAAACCTGGCTAATAATTATCTCAGGTGGCGCCAAAAAACACATAAATGACAAATGACACTAAATCCATGATCGCCAGACTGCAGCCCCCCCCAAAAAAAAATTCCCATCGGACATGGATGGTCTGGAAGTAACCAGGGGCAGCTGGAAAACAAGAACAAAATGGAAAAATCTCATTTTCTTGGGTGCCAACGTCTTCGGCAAGTTCCCGGCAGGTGGATAGCCAAAAACAAAAGTTTAGGGTGCGCGTTTCGTCGGATTTGAGTGGCTAATGACGGGAAACCGACAAAATACAGAGAGCCAAAATCCCGACAATCAAATCTGGACAGCGAGAATTGCGACTGACCAAAATGCCGACAAGCCAAAATCCCCCAGGCCAAAATCGCGACACGTCAAAAATCGTCAAAAATATATGTTGGGATTTTGTCGGGATCATTTCGATTTTGTCTGTCGGTATTTTGGATGTCGGGATTTTGGCTGTCGAAATTTTAGTCTACCGGAATTATGCCTGCTATTCCTAAATGACGCTCGTCTTATCGTATCCCAAATTTCCTAAATTCGGCCAAAATATCACATATATCGTCACATTATTTGCGCTATGAAAAGCATAAAATTCCCCCCAGCTTTTGCGCCGCGTTTCGGAGCCAAAATTCCGTATTTTCCACGGGCCGGGCCGCGCCGGAAATCAGCCAAAATTACGGGGGAAATTCTGTTAAATATAGCCCTGCTCCAGGGCGTCGTCTCGCGTTGCGCTCACCGCTTTTTCTGAATTGTACCCGGCCAGACGCTAGGAAAAACAATTTCCGTAGGAAACGCTAGGAAACACGCTGGTTTCCGTTCCCAAAAACGCTGTAATACGTCAGAGATGGTGTCTAAAGGCGCGTTGCGTAGGCGTGGAAAGACGGTTTTATTAGTGGCAAAAGTTTGAAGCAAAAAATGGGGTGCTTTTGCATTATCGGAGGGGGAATTACTGTTTTTTGGGTCGCATTTTTCTAATATAACTCGACAGCTTTTTATTGGAAATACAAAAATGTAATTTTTTGGACCAAAAATGACCGATTTTCGACCAAAATTTCAAACTATTCTAGGATTTTTAGATGGTTTTCGGCTTTAAATCTCGCAAAATCCCTACTATTATGTTGTTAGGCATTTCTAGGCTTATAGAAAAACTCTTCCCCTCCCCCCGATAATGCGAAAGCTCCTAAAACTGAATTGGAAAAAAAATCGAAATAAACTCTGGTATAACTTTACACTACCACTCACCGCCTTCGTGAACAACGGGATGTTGCTGATCATCCAGCAACCCGGGGCCACGGAACGCGTTTCCCTGCCGTCTCGATAGTATTACCGCCCGAATGCCCCAACCGCTCCCACCACACCGGGGCTCCAATTTACAACCCGAGCTCCGCCAATTTGGGGGTCTTGCGCCGGCAAGCGGCAAATTGCGACGATTCGCTCGGTTTCGCAAGGGAGGCAAGGCAGGTAAGAGACGATGAAAATGGGTTGAAGTCGGTTTCATTAGGAAAAATATGTCTTAAAAAGGAAAAACGTCATTACCAGTTTTTTTCGAGAGAACCTCGATGAAGCGGCGGCTAACTAACCGCTACGAAACAGGCAGAAAAACGTGTAAAATCGAGCATGAAGTCAGGTTTATTAGGAAGTGGTTCTTTCGCGCTATCGCGGGGAGGCTAATTTTTTTTTCCTATAAGGCCATAAATCCTAGTAGCGTCTTAGTAAGCGCTTTAACATTGTTTTCAGTAAAGTTTGACTATATTTCAAACGAAAAAAACTATCTAAAAACTTATACAAAAAAAAATCGAAAAATTTTTGGTAAAAAACCAGGGTTGAAAAACCGCTTCGCGGCTTTTCAACCCTGGCCCCGTCTTCTCCAATGATATTCTTGGCTTTGCATAATTTTCGCGGCTTCGGATGACGAAAAATGAAAAATGCTCTCTCCACCCCTTTATATAGGCTACCGCGACTTCCGGGGCATGCTAATTTGATCCTAACAAAGTGGGGTGTCCGATTTTCCATGAAAAACATAATTTTAATGCCGAAAACATCATATTTTGTGAAATCTAATAGGTGTGCAGTCATCTCCAGCCCATTACGCACCTAATGACGTATCGAACATACCCCTAAGTACTTCCTTTATCGAGATACGACTGGAACATACGGACGGAAGTTGCATGCAAATGCACACACACACACACACACACAGACACTATTTTTTTATATATAGTAGGATCTGAAAATCCGGATTTTTGTGTTTTTCTATAAAAATTGTAAAGTTTTACTTTAAGAAGATTAAAAAGTTTAGAAACATTTCCCCCTTTTTCTATTGGAAGAATGGAATCTAAAGAAGAGTACCCCCCCGGAAAAGTAGCAAGTCTGGTCACCGTAGTTTCCAAGCAAGTTCTACGCTAAAATATTGCGAGATGCCGAGAACCTCGCTACAAGGCTTTCCCAGCAAGTTCGCCCTTCCGGGTACCCGCTATATCAAACGGGCCCTAACTACACCCCTCCAATCAACGCAGCTGTTTCCCACCGACCACATCAAGCCTGGAAAGTTCTTGAATTGGCTGACGAAGTGGTGGGCCGGCCGGGATCGAGAAATGTCACGCGGGACCCTTGGCCCATACCCAATCCCTCGCAGTCAAAGGTGCTGCACTAAATGAATGGGACCGGGGCGACCAACCAGGGGTGAACTTTACATTCAATTCGGGGAAAATCGCCCAAATCGGTGGTTTTTAAAGCGTTTAAAAGTGCTCACGTGCCGTTTGAAAAAATCGTTCGGTACTGGACTGTTATTGGGGGGTCTAGCGCTTTCCCAGCGCACCAGTACGACCCCACAACTAAATATAATTGTACCATTTGTAGCATTTTACACCATTTTCTAGGCAAAAAATCTAAATTTTTAGAATAATTTTACTTTTGGGTCAAAACTGTATGAAAAATTATCAAAAAATCGGCATTTTCACTTTTCAAAATTAAAATTTGTTTGTAAGGCCCTAGCAATCAAAGCTACTCAAAAAATGCCTTAAAAAGTAGAATTGGTATGATCAACATAACAAAAATCATCTTCCTCCCCCGCTAAAAGGCGAGTACCGAAAAATCAGTAGTCAATCCAGACGCAAAATTCGCAATTTCTGAAAAATGTTAAACATGCCGAGAACAAAAATGTTGTACAAAAGTAGCTTAAAAAAAAACAAAAATTGATGCTCGAAAACTGATCAAACCTCACACCGGGTGTTTATTTGATTCCGAGCCCTAAAACGCCGCAAGAAAACCTTATTGCTTTTTTCTACACCTTAATTTACGAGCCCCGCACTTTTGCATTCGTCGAACAAAGCCTAATTGTCGGAAAACAAAAAACCTTCAGTTTTAGATGTTTTACTGGCTTGAAGCCCGTCAGGTTTCACATAAAAAATTATGAGAAACAAACAAAAAAAAGATTAAGATATCAATCAGCTGATCAATTGATGCCCCAACCCATTAGTAGTACTTTACTTTAATCAATCCATTAAAGTCGAATTTTCACTAATATTTTCACCACTCGCACATTCTGCATTTTTCAAAAATACCCCGGGGACAAGGCGGCCTCCACAAATACGCCCACCGCGGCCGGTTAATTAGCGGCCGTCGAGTCGCCTGAATTCTTGTTAGTAATAGATCGGAGCTATCTTTATGAAAAATTTATACAAGATGCAAGTATTAACTATAAAACGAAATAACGTATTCTTGACGTAATCGTAAAAATCAGGCGCCACCGCTGTCAGTCTATAATAGTTTCCATGGAGAACGAGACGGCGGCCAACCGATTTCAACCGTCATTGGGGCTGTTTGTCGCTGCTGCGGGCTTGTGGCTTTTCGCTCGCGCTTTTTTATAGGTCCAGCTTGTGAAGCAGACATTTCAATTGACCACCGGATGATTTTAAAAAACTATGAATTTGATCATTTTAGCTCCAAAAATGCGATTTTTTTCCCTTAAAGTCAAGTTTTTCATTAGAATTGATAAAGTTTTTCAGCGCAGAAATAGCCAAAGTCGACGTACAATCACACCCTTTATTTCGATAAAAACCCTAGAAAAAATCTTCCAAAAAAAATTAGTCTCTAAATATAAAAAATAATTTTTTGAATCATGATGAGATCTTTATTATCTGGGCAGGCATGCAAGGAAAACCCGTAGCGCACGAGGCATATTACATGAGCAAAAAAACATGTTACAATTTAGGTTTCTTGGGTTTAGAAGCGACTGGGACGGCGCCGGCGGCAGGCCGCTTCCGGTCTAAAAATAATAGTATTTCGGCTCGAAAGAATAACTACATGACGAGCCACAAAACAAACTCAAAGAAAAACCTACATTCCAAATCGTCAGAGGTGATGTTGTCAAATTGTGAAACGGGCTTGTGGAGTACGTCTAAAAAATCGTAAAAAAAATTCCCAAAAACACGCACCTCCTGGCTGTGTTGTCGGCGCGTCCATATTTTCCATGTCCGGGCAAGCGGGGATGAACCATAGCGGGCCCTTTTCGCCTCTAAAAATTAACATTTTAAAATTTTTAAATTCTCAATTTCTGCCATTTTCTACCTTTCATTTTTACAAACGGATTAAAAATAAGCCATCCAAGCAAAGAGTCCACCTCGGATCTGGCATCAGCAAATCCGGATCGTCCTCTTCGTCGGAGGAGCAGAGCATGTCGCCCGCTTTCAGCCCGCACACGTCCAGCTCCTCCTCGGCTTTATCCTGAACAGGAAAAATAGCACTTGAAAAATAACAAATTTAATTGAAGATCAAACTCTACTTAAAACTTTAACCATGAAGCTAAACTAATCAGACCTAAGAAAATTTTAAATTTCAAACAGAATTTAACCTTTTCGAGTTTCATTCTGGCAACCAGATTTTAAAAAATCAACAACAAATCCGTTAAAGGGATGCCGACGGCATAGTCAATCGGTTACGCGCTGGAAAGAAAATGTCTCTGCGCCTCTCCCCAGGGCGCGCTCTCTGCCCTGTTGGCTACTTGCCAATTTGTTGATGGGGGGGGGGGATCGACACATGCCGTCGGCAGCCCTTTAATATTACCCACCAGGTTGTCTTTATTCTCCCCCTCATCAGCATCCTCGTCGTCGAGATCGAATTCGCTCTCTTTTCTTTGTGTCTGAAAGCGGAATATGTGCCACAAAACCGAAGCGTCCCACTTTTCATTTTCTTCCAGTTCCGTGAATTCAGGGGCGAACGCCGACCAATTTTCGACGTGGGCCTGGGTCCATACGCTGACGATGCCGTTGGCCACGGAGAGAATGATTGGGCGCGTTGGGTGCCATTGGACGTCGAGCAGTAGTTCGCCCTAAAATGACGGGTTGTTATATGTTTGGCTAGAGAAAATTATGTAAGGGGTGGTGAACATCTAAAACTACATTATACGCCAATTCCCGTCGTTAATTTGCCTTTGGAAATTCTCGCAAAATTTTTATACAAAAAATATAAACACGGATTCATTACGCCGAAAAACACTACGCCAAAATTTAAATAGGCTGCATTTCGGCATAATGAAATTTAGCTTCAGCGAAATCAAACTTTAGCCGTAATATATGCATCAAAAATTTTGCAATAACGTTAGCAGATCCAGCAAATCCGGTAAAATAAACCAAAAATTATTAGCAACAGGGCGGGTTGACACACAGATTAAACATCATCCCCCCGGGGTAGTTCCACAAGCCACATTTAGGGTAAAGAAACGACTCAGCCACGCACACTCGCCTTCGTGCCGTGCACGATTTTGACCAGCGACCCGGAGTTGCGCTCCCAGATGTGCAGCGAGTGCGACTTGTTTGAGCCGCCGCAGATGTAGTCCCCCTCCGAGGAGACGCACACCGATTTCCAGGCCGCCTGAAGTTGATCATTGGCAAATGGAAAACTTTCTTGTGGTGGATTGTTGGTGGGGATTTTTATTTGTCGGTGTAAAAAAATATAAATGACCTTGATTATGCTTCAGTCCAGGAATTTTTTTCTATGTAGCTTTTCGACACAAAAATACCTTATTAACGATGTCCAACAGCTTCTGCGCCTGGTCCACCACCGCACCCTTCGGCTTCGTTATCAACTCGTCGAGGTCGAAGCACCTAATGACACGATCCGACGAATTTGTGAGCAGTTGATTGTGGCGCCGTGGGATGATGATGTTCCGGATTTGCTGCTGGCTGTTTTGGCGCAGGTGGTTGACAAGCTTCAGCGTTTTCGCGTCGTAGATGCAGAGGCGGCCCTAAAAACCAGAACGTGTGACAAATATATTTTCGTACCTTGCTGGTCCCGGTGATCAGGTATTTGCCGCGTCGGTCGAAGGCAATTGCTGTAACCTAAGTTTCGAAATAAATATCAATGTCTGAAAGAATTACGCCTTCGTCTCCAGCGCCAGGGATGTCGCAGGTAACGACAGAGTGTTGTGGCCGGCCATCAACGATCGTTTCGGAGAGTGGGAACATGCCCAAGGGAAGGACCACCACCTGGTTGTCGTTCCTAGAAAATTACAAAAATTGAAGGAAGGAAATTAGGTAAAAAAATATAGAAAAAAAAGAGGAGAAAACTAACCGGGGATTGAACAGCGCGGAAACGACTATCGCTGAGTACTTGTATTTGTGAAGTGGAATCGTTGTTAGCACGTCCCAGACAACGACTGTCGAGTCGGCAGAGCCTAGGAAAAACGAATTTAAAGATCATAACTGACGATCCCTACCGGTCAACAATTTCCGGCCATCCCTCGACCAAGAAAGCGCCATGATTGGCTGTACGTGCGCCGTCCAATGCTATAATCAAAAAGTTTAAAAAAAACAATTGCTGCAATACGAACCTTGACAATTCCCTTCGTCACAAAATCCACGATATACATTCGGCCGTCCGTCGTTCCCACCGCTATCAACGAGCCCCATCGGTTGAACTTGCAACAATTTGCATTGGCTATAAAAGGGGGATAAAAAACTAAATTAGATTTCACCAACCGCCTTGTAGATCCAGAATGCAGTCGTGCTCTTCTGGATAGGCCAGGGCATAGTTTCGATCCAGGAAATCCACGTCCATTACCTGGAAAGGGGCAAACATTTATCCGGCTTTCTAACGACCATCATAATATGGAAAGCGAAATACACGTACATCAATCCACACGACAAATGGGAAAAAAAACAATGAAACTATGGCTATGTCTAAAAGTGGTATGCTTCGGGTCGAATGCTTATTTTCGGGCCCGCTGTTTCAGCTGCTTTTCATATTCAAGACGCATCGCCTCTTCCTTCACGTCAATGTACGAGAGTTCTGCCTGAAATTACAGAGATTCCTGAGCCGAAAGCCATGCGCACTGACCTCAAGTAATTCCGTAGGCCTCTTCTCTCGTCGCGCTCGCTCGATTTGCTCATGTAACATTTTCCGCTCCAAGTTACAAGTCAGAATATGCGGTGGAGCGTTCCAGATCTGAATAATGTTAATATTTCCGCCGTCAAACCCGCCAGAATTACCTCGTCAAGATCAGACGCTTCGCGAAGCCACCCAAAATACACCGTCAGGACGGCAAGCGATGAGAGGAACGAGAATAGTCTCCTATAAAGCAAATATACAATTTTCGAGAATTTCCAACCGATTGTTGAACTGGTCCGACTCGTAGTAATTGCGCTGAAATGGTTGGAAATCGAACGACTGGGCGCCTGATCGTTTCCCCTAAAGAAAGTCATGAAAATACAAGGTCTAAGTTTTACCTGGAAGGCAGCACTCTCGCTAAATTTCGGCTCTTTCAGCGGCAATTTCGATGTAGAAGCAAAGCGGACACTCCGCAATGCACCAAGCCGGAACCGGATCAGCATCGCCAAACAAAAAGCTAGAAAAGTTTTTCCGGTCGAAAAATTTGCTTGAATCGCTGGGATCTTACTGAGTAGCTGAATTTCGCTGCAATATCTAATGGAAATCCTTCCTGTGTTGTTAAAATGGAAAACGTGAGTACGTTAAAATATATTTATCTGAACAAGTATCAAACGCAATGCAGAAATGTGGGAGCTAACTAACATTTTGAAGGGGTGGGAGGCATAAGGGGATAGAAAGGGAAGTCGCCCTCTGTGTCTGGCTGGGCAGTGGTGTCTGGGCAAGCGGGGATAGCCGAGAGCGACGTATAAAGAGGAAGACAACAGATGGGGGACGATAAGGCAAGGAAAAATGCTACCCGAAAGCAATGCCCGTTTAAGTGAAGAATTTAGACATAAGAAAGCAAATAATTATGACACGATAGCGATGCGGGGAATTGAATTTTTAGCCCAGGGTCGTCTTTTGGAAGAAGTCGATCAGATCGTCGAACGCCCGTTGGTCCTCTTTGAATATGGCGAGATGGCGTGAGGTCGTCTAGAAAAGGACGATGAATAATTGGAATACTCGACTCATATTTTAAAAATTAATAAAGCTTACATTATGCAACAACTCGGCTATCGGGCAGGTTTCACCGCATTTCGGCAGGCCATTGGCGCGTTCAGGGCAGCACTTGGCCTGAAAATAACCGTTAAAAATTGGCAAAGGAAAATTTACCTCGTTGAACAATCCGAGCGCGCGCCTCGTCAATTGTATGACGATCGCGGAGCTGGGGTTGGTGTCCATCACCAGACCCAGCTCGGCGAGGCGCAGGAATTTCCGCGTGCTCTGCACATAGGCCGACATGCATTCCTGCAACACAAAATTAGAGAAACCCGATAAAAACTTACCGATTGACTGGGAGTCAACGAGACGTGCGCCAGGGGAAGACCGACTTCGACAGCGTTTCTCTAGAAGATAAAAAGTGAAGTAGGAAATCATGGGATGCCTGTTCGGCCGCAGCTCCCCTGTTGATCGGAAGGCCGGGCGGGTGGTTGACGGCCGACACGGGCTAAAAATATAGTTAGAAAAGAGGATTGATAAAAAACCGGTGACGTCGGAGCATGTTTTGGCACCGAGAAGCGTGTGGGTGGTGGATGGTTGCTAGCGAGCGATGGTGCGGCAGCGGCTTCTCGCATCAGGGAGGGCATCTCAGACGCATTCTAAAGAAGATTTAAGATCAAGATAAGGTCATACCGTAGCAGCATTCAGAGCAGCGTCCGGCCTGGCGGTGGCCGCGGTTGGAAGGGCGAACCGCACGCGCGGCTTCGCTTGCTCGACGGGGCGCACGGGCTCTTGCTCAATGAACATCATCGGCTGAAATCGTTAAATCATTCTGGCTAGAAGTCTAGAACTAAAAAGAGTAGTTTTTAGGCGGTAGTGGAGTTTTAGGACTTGAAAGAGCTCATTAGAGAGGCTGGAATTCCCAACAAATTCAAACTTTCACAAAATGCTGAGTGTTTTTCTTTCTTTCTTCTTCACCATTTCGAAAGCTGGGACTTGCTTAGAATTTCAAGCCCTATCGAATGAGTTATACAACATTCGAAAACCCCATAGCCACCCAAAAAGGACTAGTAAGCTAAAACAAGCCCCTTACCTCGGTGGTATTGGGCGGCTGCTCCAGGCCACATGAGTAGACGTTGAAGGGTGTGTGAGCCGCGGGCAGGCTAGCCGATCCCGCCGAGCTGACCGCCACCCAGAGATCGTATTCCCTAAAAAGTAAACTGCAGGAAAATAAAAAACCTACTTATTAGGGGCCGGCTTGCGCGGGCACTCATCTTTCAGGTCGTCGAGTGGGCCAAACACCGACGAGGTGAGCACCGCCAGATTCTTCAGGATTCCTCGATCCCAGACTGCCTTCGTTTGGAAGAGGAGCTTTAAATCGAGATTAAGTCAAAATTTTTGTTTTTCAATGATACCATTCCCTCAGCAGTCTGGCAAACACGAATCGTGTCGGGCAGCTCGGTGAACTTGGTGACGACGAAGGACTAAACAGGTCTAAATAAACGGCGCGAGAGGGTCATTTTTGCCTGTAAATCCAGCTATGTCTAATAACGTAAGAAAAATATTTTAATAGTATTTTTATATAATTGCGATAATTTGGAAAAACTCACTTTAAAAACCCCGAAAAATCGTGAAATATATGTAACGTTGATCGAGAACTTTTTAGTATGTTTAAATCAAAATTTGAAGTCTTTACGTTAGGGCTGGTAGAAAAACGGTGCAGAAACACTACGAATATTAAAAAATGAGTCCGAAGCAAAAAAGGTAGCTGTCCCCGAAAATCTGACTCATTGGGAAGAACAAAGCACCAAAAAAGTGGCTTACACACCTCCATTCCAGGTTCATATCGGATGTCCATCTTGATCTTGGTGCCAGGCTTCATGCGGCGCCAGCCGGGGCAGACCGTCGAGTCGAACCTAATCAGATACTCGAAAATACACAAATTCCGAAATTCTATCTACCTGATCTTCGCCATCGGCCAACCGCAGATGGCCAATGCGGTGCCGTCCAGCGAGTAGACAACGGCCTCGGTGTCCGAAACACATACCTACAAAGAAATGATCTATTTGGATAAAAAATACCGCGTTTTCCTGCATGAATTTCCGCAGCTTGTTTTTCTTCGATTCCTCTACGCCGACAATCCGAAAATGACCGATACTAAAAGGGAATAGTGAATGAGGCAAAAAAGGACATACCGGGTCGGGACACTGTCGATCACGGTAACGCGGCAGATCGATTCGCGATATTTGGTGAAGTAGTTGGTGTAGAGCCTAAATACGATCATCAAAAAGAAGGAGAAAAAAAAGTCCATCACCGAATAATTTAAGCCCCAAACCGTACAATTTGTGCGGATCATCGATGTAGCCGAAATGCTCGGAGTGGAACAGGCCTTGACAGTCTACGACTTCACGAACGCCGATTTCCAACTAAAACAAGAGATAACAAGTAAACCACCAAAACTCACGGCATATTGATTGTTGGCGTATTCCCGTCGCATATACGGCTTGTCTCCCGCGGGCTTGAGCTAAACAAAAGATTAATTAGAAGCAGCAGTGAGAGCTTACATCGGACATGACCACGAAGCAATCGAGCGTCTGGTTGAAGTGGAGCTCGCAAAAGAATTGGTGGCCTAAAGCAAATCAAGTTTACAAGCAAAAAAAAATGTGCTCACCAATCTTCTCGATTATCTCCTGGCGCTTCGCGTGTGGCAGGACAATACGCTCCTTCGGGTATTCATTGCTGTAAAGTGTGGTCGGGCCCGTCAGGATGCACTTGGCATTTCGACGAATCTGAATTTCCCTTTACAAAAGCCAGCCCAATTTATCTTACATCAGTGTGCTTGTATTCCTCGTCATCGTCCCTGTATCCCATCACCAGGGCGCCGTCTTCTTCTTGCAATTGCAAATGCACAGTTCGCTCCGGGATTTTGGCCCATGGCTAAAAGAGACTAATACAAAACGTTGGGTCAACATTACCGCTCGGTTGACCGTCATGAGATCTTCCTTGACCTTCTCGTACTCCACGAACACGGGCTAAAATAATATATTTATTACAACAGAACAAATGTACCACAACGCGCCTGGCAGCGGCATCTACGGTGAGCCGAGCCCAAAATCCCATTCGAACGTTCGGCACAATGAAATCATCGATCTCGATAGCTAAAAGGTTTTGAGATGCAAAAGACTCGGATCTTACGAATAGGGATCACGCCGGCCATCTCCATGAAGATGCGCGAATTCTTGGCTTCGTCGGTGATGCCGGTGAACCTCATCTAATTGAGTAAGTGTTAATGTCAAAAAGAATACTACCTGAAGATCCGGTCGGACCGGGAACGGGAGCTGCTTGGGGGTTGAAGTCTTCGTGAAGCTCCGCACGCGCAGGAAACCATCGTGCGCGCTCGCGTCGCCGGGCAGGAAGCCGACCTAAGAAATGTAATTTAGGCGAAAAAGAAAGAAATACCTCGTCGCCGAGGATCAGCAGCTCCTGCGCCTTGCGAGTCAGACGTTTTTGTTCCTAAAATAAAAGTTGCATGACTAGGCGCATAAGCTTACGGCAGCTCCCAGGCCCGGATCCAAGCGGAGCTCCGAGCGGCGGGCGAGGATGACGAGCGTCATCCGCTCGTGGCGCTCGAACGGCTCGGTGAGAAAGGCTATGTAGCCGCTATCCACCTAAACTCAAGATCAGCCTCAATATCGGAAAATACCGGTACGCCATCGCCACGCTCGACTTCGCGGACGACGACGGCCCTGTGGAGGTGCGTCGCCTGGTCGGCGTCGAAGCCGCCCATGGTTGGTCTTGGCTGGATTCGGCCAAGCATCCTGGAAAATTTGAAATGAAAATTTTGCTTAGAAGGAAGGTTCTAGAGGCGTGAACTTAATCGATGGGCGATGGGCGCAATTGGGGAAGTTTGGGCAGGAAAGAAAAACGTTTGCAACCAAAGTCGTACATGGGAGTGATTCTGATTCTACAGTACACTTTTCATAGAAAGTTGTAGCGGCTTTTCACCAAACGATCTTTTCTTTTTCCTCAACTTTGCAGACTTGCTTGCCGTAAGTCAGTTATGGATAACGAAAAGTGATGTTTTGAAAACTTGTGGCTCAATTTGTTCATCAACAGTTTAGGGGCGGTAGTTTGCAGCCGACAGACTATCTACACCTGTATCGCACTCCATTTGAAACCATTTATTTTAACGCACTACGAGATCAGAAAAAATACAACATAAGCAATGTATTAGGTAACAACATATCACTTTAAAGTAACGGAAATAATTTTCACTTCTTCCTTAGGGCGGCCGCTTTTCTCGTATGTGGGTAGGTTGTTGATTTTCTGCACGACGTTGAAGCCTTCAGTCAACTAAAAATGCATAAGCGAAAGGTGAAACGCGATTCACCTCTCCGAAGAGCGTGTTCTTTCCATCGAGCCACTCTGCGGGTACGACAGTGATGAAAAATTGGGAGCCGTTGGAGTTCGGGCCAGCGTTCGCCATAGCCACCTAAAAACAACAGTATAAGCTTGAAGGGCTAGGAAGGACCTTGTATGGCGCATCAAATCGTAGGCGGGGGTGGAATTCGTCTTCAAAATCTTCGCCCCAGATCGAGTTACCGCCGGTACCTTTTCCAGAAGGGTCTCCAGTCTGGAAAATATTTTTAGAAAAATTTCGCTTGAATTGCAATCAGTGCAATGAAACAACTTGCCTGAATCATGAACGCCTTGATGACGCGATGAAATAGATGCCCGTTGTAATATCCACGTCGAGCATGTGTGCAGAAATTTTCGACGGCCTTCGGACATTCCTCGGGGAAAAGACGCAGATGGATATCGCCGTAGGAAGTATGGACAATAGCTTTTTCGGACCATTTTGTTGATCCGCTGCCGTCGTCCAGGGCTGTGACCATCTCTTCCTTGCGAGGCTTTTCATTGAAAACATCGCTGAAACATCACGTTTGGACATTAATTCGGTTCCTTACCGGCCAATACCACCTTCCTCGTCAACCTCGGTGGAATAGGGCTCTTGATTTGTGAATAGGTAAAATCGCGATTTGTTGTAGGCGATGGCCACCTGAAAATACCATAAATGAGTCTAACAGCAGGAATTTACCAAAATCGGATCGGGATCAGTTCGCTTATTCAGATTAGGATTGTCCGCCGCTTCGGTTTCTATCGTTGCTGCAGCTCCTTGTAATCTAAAATGTAAGATGAGAGGGAGCTTGAACATGATTTACCTCGCTCTGATATCCGGTACAGCGCGACATAAAGCCACCGCCGTGAAGCGAACAGATTCTTCTAGTCCGATCGTCCGCACCACCTCATCAGTGACCACATTGTACACGCGAATTCCGAGCGGGCATGGGTAAATTAGGAAGTTGCTCGAATAATCCCACGCAAACTTCAGGTGGCGGAAGTTTGCCGACTTTTCCCTAAAATGGGTAATGTGCAAAGGAACTTGACCCACTTGTCCAGTTCTCTTTCAAGCGCAACTCTTCGATTCCATTCCATACTTTGCAAGCCATAACTTCGGCTCTCCTTGGCCCCGTCGAGATATTTCGTAACTGTTTCATCGATCAGCTTCTCGATCTTTCCGGTGAGAACATCGAATATCCGAATTTTTCTGCAAATCGGGTATACAAGAAAGGTCTATTACTGTACCTGTCTTCGGCAACCGTAGCGAAACGCTTCCCATCAGGTGACATTACGATTGCTACGGGTAGGGTTTTCGCCTGAATACGGAAAGATTAGTCTTAACCGACGACTTACTTTCAAAAATTCGTACAAATCCGTGTCCATCTTGCTGTCAAACTTGACAAAGTTCGGGAATTGGAAATCATCCTAAAATCGATATATATATTTATGGTGGTTGTTTCACCTTCTGGCCACACCAATATTCGACCATCCCGCCATCATCAATGGAGACTGCCAAGTCAAGCCGATGGTTGTATTCTATCAGGCGAACGCTCTTTCGGTGCAGTGAGTCGAAAACGTGAAGAGGTTCCTAAAACCACCTCATCGAAAAAGTAAGCGAATATACCTTTGTCCCCTTCCCATCAACAATAATGATTTTGCTGCTGTCTTTATCACTAATTGCCAGAAGGTTCAGGAGATCCGATCCTAAACAAAATTGCCTTATAAAAAGTTTTGCTCAACCTTGATGGACCCACGCAGCGGCCCTGGGTGAAAAATCAAATCTCAACATGTTGATCATGTCAAAATTCTCGACATCGAACACTTTCACAGTCTTGTCCTCTGCGCAAATCGTACATAGGAGCGTTCCATTGAAGTTGACGACGATATCGGTAAATGGGACTAAAAATATCTAGCAATTTAGAGCTACTACTCACACATATGACATCGAAAATGCTTGACGAATTCGACACCCTCGCCATACTTCTTCTTCCAAAACTTCAGATGGCCATCACGGCTGGCGGTGATGATAAAATCGGTTCTAAAGAAATACGTCCGAACGCTCGAAATAACTGTACTGTGTTGCGATGACATGCGTGATGACGTCTCTGTGCATAAATGATTTTTCATATTGAGCCGCTCCGGGAATCGACCGCAAAAACGTGGACTCGAATTGTAAGGCTAAAAAGAGTTAAAAACGAAGCAGCAATCTATACTTTTCGCTTTCTTGACTTCTTCGTGCCCCTCTAAATCCTTGTTTTGAAGCTGCGTCGACGTTTCACCATTATTTTCCTGGCCTTCAGCTGGTCTTTTCATTACTAAAAATCCCGATGCTTAGTCAATCATGGCGCGGCTTGCCGCAGATAGCTGTCGAAAAATGATCGAAATGTGGCGCAAATTTCTGAAGAAATTGTACAAATTTATTAGTTGTATATCTCGAACAAAGAAAACCAGCAGTAACGGAAACAACAACGGAAGGAATAACGATCAGGTATAACAAAGTAACAATCAGAACAACTAATTTAATGATCAAGCTCCTCAATTTTTCCGGTCGACCGTTGCCATTTCTTGTGGAGAACGATGTGAAACTCGCTCATCTTGTAACCCAGCACCTTGAGGATCTTTGCCTGTTCGTTGTTGAGCTGCTCTCCCTCGGTGCAGACGAGGAAATTCTTGTAAAGTGCGACCTGAAATATAATCCTTGGATTGAAGCGATAACTTTTATAGAATCTGAACACTGCCTCACCTGTCCCTTGTCCAACTTTGTCGGCAAGCCGAGCTTTCTCAATTGCGGTTCCATAGAGAAGGCAAACTGCGGCAGCAAACCCTCCTCAAGCTCTACGGTCTCTGTTGCCATGAGCCCTAAAACTTTTTCGTGGCAAAAAGATATATGTACACAATACCTCCACGAGCATAATCGGTGTGTCGGAATTCTTCAAAATACTTGACAACTTCTTCGTGGGGAACGTTCGTAAACATCAGCCCGCACTGTCCCTTCAGCGCGTTCGCGATCTTGTGCAAGTTTTTCTGGCATTCATTTTCTCTTGTCTTGCCCAATGCGACAGCCATAACATTGTTTTTGCCAAAGAAGAAGCGTGAGTTTGCCTAGAACTTTTTTTTCGAAGAAAAATCGAAGCTTACCTTAAAATGTTGCCGTGCCTCGATGAATAGATCCGAGCGCATGTTTTCGACGGAAAATAGGTACAGCGTGGCGTAGCTCTCAACGCATTTTCGCAACTAAAAAAAGATATACATAATTTGTTGTGCTGCAGTTGCTGCATACCTCGTCGACAAGTCCGGTTTTGGTGACGCGCGTCTTCTTCTTGACCTTGGTGAAGGAGACCTCTTTTTCGCGCTTTGAACGAGGCATTTCGACTGAAACGGGAAAAATTAAAACTTTATGGAAGTTTTGTAAAATTAGTTTTATTGATTAAAACAAAAAAGCGAGAGGCTCCGAAAATCGTCGCATAAGAGCGATTGGGTCGAAGATTTCCGGGTCCCACCGCGATGCCCATGCGCACGCGTGGTCAGTTACGCCCTTTTTCGTTCCTTCGGGAAATGCATCGAACAGTGTAAAAATGCAAACGTAACAAAGCTCTTTCTCGCATTTGATATTCTAGACTTTATTTGGGCTTTCTTTTCGTAGATAATAATATTAGTAGCATTTGAAGCAGATCCGGCCGTTAGATAAACGTGGTAGAGAATGGCAGCGTCCCGCCAAAATTCCTTTTCGATTTTGCAATTTTTCTGCTTCACGCGAACGTCTTCTCTTTGAAACAAGATTCCGCTCAATTACCTCTTTCTCACAGAAATGGCCCCTGCTACTGTTGCTGCTGCAGCTGGCGGAAAAGCTTCTTCTGCCTCCGGCGCGGAGCGGTGCTTCCAGGTACCCGCCTTTTACCAAGTGTTAAAACTTTAGTTTAGGACAAGGACAAGCCCGCCGGTGTCAGGAACAGCAACATTATTGCAGCAAAGGTAGATTCATTGTTGGTCTCCTCGCTTCAACCCATTGTTTCAGGCCGTCGCAGATGCTGTCCGCACCTCTCTTGGGCCCCGCGGAATGGACAAGATGATTCAGTCTGCCAATGGAGACGTCACGATTACTAACGATGGTGCCACTATCCTCAACCAGATGTCTGTCATTCACCCGACCGCTAAGATGGTAGTACTTTCTTGGTTTTTCAGTATTTAGCTTTTTTTCTAGCTCGTCGATCTTTCCAAGGCTCAAGATATTGAGGCCGGTGATGGCACTACTACTGTCGTCGTCACAGCTGGTGCCTTGCTAGATGCTGCTCAGACGCTTCTTTCCAAAGGTATTGGTTCAAAAATTTTGTGTACGCTATTTAGGCATCCATCCCACCAAGATCAGTGATTCTTTCCAACGTGCCGCCACCGAAGCTGAAAATATTTTGGAGAAGATGAGCAGCCCCGTCGATCTCAGCAACGATGAGCTGCTCGTCAAGATGGCCACCACTTCTTTGAACAGCAAGGTGAATTAATTTTTAAAATCTCGGAAAGTGATTTTAGGTCGTCTCGCAGCACTCGTGGCTGCTCGCCCCAATGGCTGTCAACGCCGTCAAGAAGATCATCGATCCGGCTAAGGATACGAACGTTAACCTCAACGTATGTTTTTATCCCCCTTGTGATCCACGGCTTGTTTAGATGATCAAAATTATCAAGAAGCTGGGCGAGACTGTCGAGGAGAGCGAGTTGATTGAGGGAGCCTTGATTGATCAGAAGACGATGGGCCGTGGAGGGCCTACCCGCGTCGAGAAGGCCAAGATCGGCCTCATCCAGTTCCAGCTTTCTGCCCCCAAAACGGATGTACGTAATCCTTTGATTTTAACGCCCATCGCGTCAATTTATTTGTACCAATTCCATCGCTTGTTTTCAGATCGAAAACCAAGTGATCATCTCCGACTACACGCAAATGGACCGTGCCCTGAAGGAAGAGCGCCAGTACTTGCTCAACATTTGCAAGCAGATCAAAAGCGCCGGCTGCAACGTGCTCCTTATCCAGAAGAGCATCTTGAGGTTGCAAACGACGAACTCGATTTCAACAAAATTTTAGGGACGCTGTTTCGGAGATGGCACTCCATTTCCTAGCCAAGCTGAAGATCATGGTCGTCAAGGACATTGAACGCGACGATATTGAATTCTATTCGAAGGTGCGTTTCAGCGTTATTTTGCTGTATGAATTCTTTTTGTAGATTCTCGGTTGCCGTCCCGTTGCCTCTTTGGACCATTTCGTGGCCGAGTCGCTTGGTAGCGCCGATTTGGCTGAGGAGATTTCTACGGGCGGTGATTCCAAGGTTATCAAGGTAGTTTTCTTTGTTTTGAGCCAGGTATCAATTTTGTAGGTTACTGGTGTCCAAAACCCAGGACAGGCTGTGTCTATCCTTCTGCGCGGATCGAACAAGCTTGTGTTGGAAGAGGCTGATCGGTAGGGTCCTTTTTCCAAGTTAAAATATTGTTTCAGTTCTCTGCATGATGCCCTTTGCGTGATTAGATGCTTGGTGAAGAAGAAGGCCCTGCTTCCAGGTAGATTTATGGTTTTCAGTTTTTAGCTGAATTTAGGTGGTGGCGCCCCGGAAATGGAAGTGGCTGTCCAACTCCGACAACTTGCGCAGGAGCGCAGCGGAGCCGAGCAGTACTGCTGGAGGGCGTTTGCTGATGCTTTGGAACTGGTGAGTTTTATGGATGATGGCTATGCTGACGTCAATAATATATTTTCTTTAGATCCCGTTCACACTTGCCGAAAATGCCGGTCTTTCTCCGATCCACACCGTCACCGAGTTGCGCACACAACACGCGAATGGTCACAGCGACTTCGGAATCAACGTCCGCAAGGTAACCCAATTCTTTTTTTTTCAACAAAAATCTTTAGGGTTACGTGACAGACATGCGAGAAGAGGCCGTTCTTCAGCCCCTGCTCGTCTCCAGCTCTGCTATCAAACAAGCCGCCGAATGCGTGCGATCCATTCTCAAGATTGACGATATCGTTATGGCCGTTCGCTAATCGCTTCCAGCTGCTAGCCTTTCTTCGATGTGCTTTTCCTTCCGCCTGTTTTTTCGTAGCCCGGTTCGTCGGGATATCCCAGCTGCTTTATGTCCGATTTACCGTGTGCATCTCTTTCTCATCCGAAATCTCATCTCATGTTCTTTTTTTTGTTGAGAATCAGTTGTTGCTTGACATTTTTACTTTGTTGCCGCCTCATAAAATTATAACGTGCCTGGGATGTTTGCATCTGGAATTACCGCGCAAGGGGGGAAGTGAAAGTGGGAGATCATTTCGTTTTCTACTCGCTTCTTAGTTCGGTCCTGCTGTAGGTGAACTTGACGAATCACGTAGATTTTCAAGAGAATGGACGCGCTCTTCTCGATGGCAGGTTTCCTTGGCATGGCCTATCTTATTTACTTGTCACACCTTCGGATTAAAGAATTGGTGGGCGGAGTTACGTCGTTAGGGAATCCGGCTATTCAAGGGAGGTACCACCGGGGCGCCGGTCGTTGGCCCGCTGATTGATCGGGTTGCTGCAGTGTTCCGCAGGAAGGTAATCTGATTACCGTGCCAACCCAACAAAAGTGGCTGCGCAGAAAGCCGGCTCGCCCGACGTGCGTACGGCCGTCGGCACCACCACTTGCAAACCGATCACGTCGATTAAGGCAATCACCCAGCTTCAAGGTATAACAGTTTTATTTTTGCAGTCTAACTGCCCGACAAGCACGCTGAGAACCCAGCAGCCCGCCAACGAGGAAGAGATTGTTAAGGTACAAAGAGAAAATGTGCAACCAAGCCTATCGCTCAGAGTACGACCAGCGATGCGCCCGGCTCCACCTACAACCCCTACAGCCGGATCACGATGCGGGGGCTTAATGGTGAGGGATGCAAAAAGCGCCTCAGCACCAATTTCCAGGCTCGCGCTCACGTTCCCGCTCCCGTTCGCGCTCCAAGACGCCCCACCACGCTGCGCACCAGATGAAGACGCTCGTCGAGCCGACCGGCCATTGACATTTACTCGATTCGCCATTGACACACCCGTACTCACCCAGAATAAACAGTTCCCATCGTTTGCTCGTCCTTGTTGCGGTCTGGGCCGAATCGAATGTTTGCTAGAACGTCGATGGCGCACTAGCTCTATCGAATGAGCTGTCGCAATGCACGACTTCAAAAGCACAGGCATTTGCCTGAAAACAGGCAAATCTTTCGGCTTTCCAACATCATTTGTATCAGCGCCGGCAACACACATTGTACGAAAAGAACCATTTATTCTGACGGGCGACATTTAACGGGTTTATGAAGCGTGGCTACGAGCACCACAGAGGTATACAACGAGTAGAATGGTGGCGGTGGCAGGGGCGAGGAATGGGACAAAAAGCGGGGCGAGGGGGTTCACACATCATCCCGCAGTAGACGAATAGACGACGACGCGGGCAAGGGGGACAGCTTAACGACACCAAAAAACACCGAGTGGCGGCATGGCGACTACAGCTCGCGAGCTGAGGCGGCCGAGGATTTTGCGGTGGCCACGTTGTCCGATGAGGTGGCATGAGGCAGCGAGGCTGAAAATAAAGCATTGTGGAGCAGGACCGTGTTGAAAATACCCTGAACAACTGGCGAGGCTGCTGTTGCGGTGGGGGTGGTGGCGGTGCTGATCACGCCGGCGTACGGCAGCGGGGCCGTCTGGACTTCAGGCGTCGTGGCCACGCCGCCAGGGGCGCTGAACGTCGTGCGGGGCTGCAGCGGTGGCATTGCAGTCACTGTTAGGAGATCAGTAGATTCACTAAAATTATTTGATGAACCATTGGAGGGCTGCTCGCGCAGCTTGAGAGGCGAAGCCGGGGCCGGCTGCTCCTTGGCGGTGCGCGTGTCCTCGTAGGCCTTCTCGAGGGCGGCCATGTCGATGCCGCAGTGCTTGAGTACCTCCAGCGGGATGCGCCTGTAAAAAAAGATCAAGATAACATCGAAGGCCGTACTCCTTGGTGACGAGCGGCTTCGGCGGGCCCGCGTCCTTGATGGCGAGCTTGGACGGGGCGACGGCGACGGCGATCGGCTCGGACGACATGTTGACGACCGTCTCGGACGGCTTCTTCATGAGCTTCTCGCGCTTCTCGGTGAACTCCTTGACGCACGCGGCGAGCAGCTCGACCGACGTGCGCACCTCGTCCTCCGTGGCCCGCTCGTGGGCGACGGCGATGGCGATGAAGGTGTGGCCGTCAAACTGAAGGAGGTCAGAGAAAGAAAGCAGAGCCACACCGTGCCGGTGGCGACGTATAGCTGGCGGCTGCGGTTGATGTGGGCGGCCAGGACGGCTGTGTGCTGGTTGCGCTCCTCGACCGAGTGATTCGGGTCCTGGGATAAGCATGGGGTGTAAAGAAGGGCGTTAGGGCGCAGCTACGTGGTATTGGAGGAGGAAGGCGAGCTTGCCCTTGGCCTTGGTGTCCCACGGCAGTTTCCGGAGCTGTGGGCACTGCTGCAGCACCATCTTCTCCATCTTGGCGGTCAGGCTGACCAGCTGAAAAGAAGGAGTCATTTTTTTCAAACTGAAGCAAGTAAATTAAATTGAAAAATTCTATATTTAAAATCCTCACGTTGTTGACTTGGGACCTCAGCCCGGCAAGTCCGTAGAGCCGCATCTCCACCCAGAGCTTCAGACCGTGGAACGCCGTGTAGCGGTGGAGCGTCCACGAGAAGCCGAGCGGACCGGCGAAGGCAGCGCGGTGTTGGCGCTGGTCGCGCGTCCAGTAGACGGCCGGCGACGAGTTCTTCATGAAGGCACGCGGCGCGTTCACGCACACCGATGTCGCCTCTTCCAGGCTGAAAGAAGAGATTAGAAAAAAAAGCTAGCGAACCCCTCGGTGCCGTCGCGGAAATTCGGCTCCACCCAGGCCACGCCCCACGAAGAGGCGTCGACGTGTAGCCACATGTTGTATCTATAAATCGAGCTGATACACAACATTATACTGTACTTGTTGGCCACCGCGGCGAGCCCCTTGATGTCGTCGCAAGACGTGCTGACGACGGTGCCGTAGTTGCACAGCACAAAGGTGGGGATCAGACCCTCGGCGAGATCCTAAAAAAGCAAAAAATAGATAAGAGAAAAGAGCAAGACCTTCTGGATCTGCTCCTCGAGCTCTTCGGCGCCGAGGACGTAGTCCTTGTTGACGCCGGGCGCCATCTGGCGCATGCGCATCCCCGTCGCGCCCGTCACCTTGGCGAAGCAGCAACGCTAGAAAAAGATGCTTCGAGTTGAAAAAACAAAACAAACCGTGCGGTTGCCGTAGACGACGAGGCGGTTGGCCTGGTCGACGCCAACCTCCTTCTTCTCGCCGGCGGCCTTGTAGGCCTGCTGGAGCTGAGCCAGCTTCCAGTTGCGCGCCGCCAACATTGCGTTGTGCAGCGCGTCGGACGCGTTCGGCATGATGGTGCCGCCGCCCGGAGAATCCTAAAAATAATGGAAAACTGATTAAAAACGCAAAACTCACTTTGACGTTCCCCTGGAAGAGGAACGACTCGGGCAGCCCGAGAGCGCGGCCGTACCAGTTGACGACGCACATCTCGAGCTGCTTGCGCCCCGCCATTTCGTCGGCGTCGTCGCCCTGGGCCACGCCGGCGGCCATCGTCTCGGCGATGACCGTGCTGTAGGCTTGGCCGCTGGACGGGTTGCCGTGATAGCGCGGATGTTGATAGTGGGTTATCTGCAAGTGCGTTCGTTTTACTAATTCCAGGGGAGGTTCCTAAAAAAATCGTAATCGTAAATCGTAATGAAAGTCATAGCGGAAATTTGGGCAAGATTTGAGTAGAATTTAGCAAAAACGCTTGAACCTCTCCCGTTTTGGAAGAAAATCGGCTATTTTTGTCAATTTTTGCGAGTTTTTAACGAGCTTTAAAATGTCCGGCTTAAACGTTTAAAAATAGTAAAAGAACCCCCCTAGCAACATTTAGATTAGAAAAAGCAATCGGAAAAACGCACCGCCCTCAGCAACAACCCCGTCACGTCGGCCTCGACGTTGTCGTAGTCGTTGGGGTTCTCTGGAGCGGTGGCTGGCAGCGCGCTCAGCAAGAAGCCGGGCTGGTTCGCTAAAAAGCACAGGATTACAAAATACATGCTAAAATCACCCGTGGTGACCTCGTAGAAGTCGGGGCTGGCGAATTGGGTGAAGACAAAGTCACCCAGCTTGTGCATGATGTCTTGGAACTCGGGGGCGGTGATGGGGTCTTTGATGCGCTAAAAAAAAAGAACGGGAGGTGGTTACAAGAGGGCAAGATGTGCAGAACGAGTCGCTTCAGCCGTAGCCCCTCCTCACCTCGCCAATCGTCCGCTTGCTGCGCGTGTCCTCGGCCTGAATCTCTTTGCTGATCTCCTCGTGTGTATGCGACTGTAATGTTAAAACTCCGGCGATCGTCATGGGGAAAACTGACAAAAATTCAACTGGTAAGGACAGGGTGCTGACAATTTTCTTTTTGACATTTTTTCGAAATGGAAAGTTCACGAACCGATGCCTTGTCGCTGAGGTGGGTACCGTGGCCTGGAGGACGGCGGCGGTGGTGCGACTTCCTGGGCGCCGAGCGATCGGAGCGGTCTGGCTGCTGCACCTTATCCTTGGAGCCGCTCTTCTTGGCGGTCGACGCCGACGAGGCGCTCGAGTCCTTCTTCTGGCTCTGGCTCTTGCTGTCGCTCTTCTTCTCGCTGGTCGACTTCTTTTCGCTGTCGCCCTCCTTCTTTGCGGCCGGCTTGAGCTTAGCTTGGTCGGCGCGTCGAGCGGCGTCAGCACGGGATTTGCTCTCTTGGCGCATCTTGCGCATCGCTTCGACCAGCTTCACCCTGGAAAGGAATATTTAGGTACTAGGCTATTAGGGGGGAGCTGTCCCATCATTTCTAGCGCTTTTATGCCATTTTTAAGTATAGAAAATAAAAATTGCTAAAATTTGCATTTCTACGGCTATATTATTTTTAGTCATAAAATTAGTACCACAGAAACGAGGAGCAACTCATTTGTGCCAAATGACCGACTTGGTATCGCGCCACTTCAGGTAGAAGGTGAGGGCGACGACGAGGATCAGGATGACGAAGACAAAGATGATCGTCAACGCCCACATCTCGATGCATTGTTTGTAGGTGAGCCCGTGCTTCAGCTCCTACAAAAAACCTAAGAGAATAAAACTCCAATCATACGCCCTTGGTGTTGAGATCGGGCAGCAGCTGGGGATGGTACTGGTCGCGGAACTTGCGCAGCTCCATAAGCATCTCGGCGACGACGACTTCGGGCTTGAGGCCGGTGTGCGGCTTCAAGTCGTTGATAGAGTACTGTAGAAGCCGTAAAATAAATGGAAGGATGCGCTACGAATGTCGGGCCAGCCACCATCAGCCATGTGGAAGTGCCGTCGGCCTTGGGCGTTTCGATATCGGCTTCCTCGGCATAGCGTTTGTACATGGAGCGCGATTCTGAAACAAAGCTGCATTGCTGAAAAGCTCGAATAAGGAAACTCGAAATTCGAAGATTTTTGCAAACAAAAGTGTGGGCATCAAAATCACTCACTAAATGCGAGTTCCCGCTCGTGGAAGGCCTTGGATTTCGGCGTCGGAGATGCGGTAGTCGAGGGCAGGTCGCGGCCCTCATTTCCGCACAACGGCTTGGGGGTCAGAATCAAGTAGGCCTCGCCGTAGTTGTGCTCCATCTCCCGGTCGCGGCACGACACCGGTTGCTCGAGAAAGTCCATCATGGCCTCGCTGCTGAACGCCAGCAGCATCTGAAAATGATGATCAGTAAAAGTTATCAGTAAAGAAGGCAAAAGCAGAAAGCAGGCAAATGCTGTAAAGTACACAAAAATGTTCGTCTTGTTCTGGCGAATATTTTTGTGTCTCGTGCGGACGCGAGATACAAATTTTAAAGTGAGCTGGAGGGATTAAACCTCACTCTTTTCGCCTATTTTAGAGAACGAAATGGTCAGCAACCACCAAACCTCCTTGAAGAAAGTGGCGTTGATCTTCGTCCAGGCCTCATCGAGCAGCACGTGCACTTTGGCCTTCGTCGGGTCCGCAGCTTGCACCCCGGCCATCAGGATAGCCGCCACGAAAAGCAACCAGTACCTGAATGTTTGACTTTAATAATTGGCACAAAACTACCCAGTAGTGTCAAAAATCGCGCGCATCGAGCGAACAACTTTGTGGCGAATCAATGGTGTTTGAAGGCATGGCGCGGGCTTTTTCTACGAGCCGCTATAGAGGGAAATACCTGGAAATGTAAATTTTGGATTCATTATTTTGATGTTAACTAATCGATTCGGAAAACCGATAAGAAAACGATAAAACCTTGCTTCTTAAGCGATCCACACTTTCGAAAGTTTCTTTCCTTTCAGTTTTTGTTAGAAAATGACCATTTTCCGTTCAATCAAAAGCCGAAAAATAAAAAATATTTTGAAGTTTCTCTCACTCTAGTTCGTCTAATTTTCCCGCGATAAAAGTTGGCCAACTGCCAAACAGTGACGTTTTCAGCATTTTTTAAAATAGCGTTCGTTTTTTTTGGCAATTTGGCCATTTTCTCTCACTAAACGTTGGGATCGCGCCAATGAGTGACGAATCGAGCTCGATCGGATAATTTCTTGCAGATTGCCCAACTGTGCATCATTTTTCAGTGCCAGAAATTTCCCTAAAAACTTGCGCAAGGGAAGCAAGCGAATTGTGACTTAATGGAATGCAATTGGCTGAACGTCGGTCACGTTTTTCTTCGTTTTTCGGTGCCTCTCTACCAGCGGGGGGTATTTTTACGGGTCGTTAGACCATGTAACCCACTGCTAAAAAAGTTGGTTTTCACTTGAAACCACCCGCCTGCCCCCCGATAATGGGAAAGAACCGTCCTATAAGGTTAAAGTCCAGAAAAATCAGTACCCTCCCTAACAGGCCAGTACCGGTATTTCTACATAGCACCACCCCTTCAGTTGTTCAGTAATTCCTGGAACAAGTTTCCTAATCCACTCTCGAGCTCGGGTCAACACCGCATCCCTCCGGTTAGCCCATGCCAAGGCCAAAACGGGTTCAACCCGAACCAGGAACCGTGGCCAGTGGAGGCGGGCGCTCTGTGGTCAATTTCTGTCTACCGTACTTGCCCGCCCATTTCGGTCGGTGGTGCTCCTCCAGCCACAAGGGGGTGGGATCGGCCTGGGCTGGTCGAGCTGCGTCACACGCTCATACAAACGCCCGAAAATGGGCGGTCCGCGCCGGGCTTCCCAGCCGGACCCCCTTCTTTAACCCAGCCGCGGCCTAGTCCCAAAGTTCCCGCTCCGTCTGCTTGAGCAGCTACACAAGCTCATCGCCAATCTCTTTAAAACTTGCTACGATGATTTCTATCGTCCACCCGACACGCTTGGAAAACCTCGAATTCGTGTCGTACGCCCGGAAAACACCGCCGGCCTCCGGTCGCTTTTCGACAGTGTCGAGGTGAGCTTGAAGGCCTAAAAACTTAAATATTAGCCAGATAAATTTTTTTAACAGAATAAAACCAAAAAATCCATCCTCCCCATCAATTTGTGCCCTAAAACTCAACGAAACCGGCCAAAAACCTAAAATTAATGAAAAGATACCCCTTTCTACCAGCAAAAAAAAACCCAAAAAATCCAATAGCAAATCTTGAATCTAGGCAATTAATGAAAACATCACTTTTACTAGTAAACAAAACCCAAAAACCAATCCTCACCCCCAAATTTTCAGCCCGACGCAACAATAGCCGCGCAATTCCGCGAGCCACCGCCTACACGAAGCTCCAATTTACACGCCACCCGCCAGCCAGCCCCGCCGAAAAAGACGCCACCCTTCTATTCCGCATTTTGCTGCAGCGGATGGTCGTTAGAAGCCGAATTTGCCCCCTATTCTATTCCCGAATTTTCCTATCGAATTTTTGGTCCCAAACCGCTCCCGCCACCCCCAAAATCAACCCCAACGATGCCGGTCACACCCCCATAAAAAGTTCTCATCAACCACTCTCTCGTTCAAAAGAGCTTTAAAACAGTATAATGAGGCTTTCCCCGTTTGACCCCACGATTTTTTTATGCTTTCCCCCCGCGGGCATTCCGTTACGATACGGCTTGCGTCTGTCTGTACATAATAAACGCCTTTGCCCTTGTTAGATTTGGAATTGCTGGGAATCTACCGAATACATGAACAGATTTCAAAGCGCACGGTGCACAGAGAATTCAGCGGGTCGCGGAGAAACTAAAAAAATCGCGGTTCTAGTTCGTTAGCGCGGGGGCTCAACAAATTCGACTATCCTCCAGGCAAAAATTTGTTCTTGTTGTTCTTTTCCAGCAGCACAAGGGTTCCAAAAATGCAGCGGGGGAAATTACCAAAAAAAGATAATCCCGTTCCCGTCATTAGCAGAGATCCAGGGCGTTGTTCCGGTGTTTCCCCATTGTTCTGCACCCATTTTTTTATATTTTTGCACTCAAAAACACGCGATTCTCTAGTCTGCCAAATTTTGTCCGGCGCCTGATTGCAGAGAACTTGGCGGGACAAGGAATTGTTGCTGTTGCGCCGAAGTGAAAGTCTAGCTAGCTGATAGCAGCGCGAAACGTGATCGGAAAAACGGCAGTCGGGGAGAAAAAGCTCGTGGGAGGCAGCCATGGAAAATATAATTCAAAAAGTTTCATTAGACTGACTTTAGCTTTCGGATTAAAAAAGAAAAGAGAAATCGAAAAATCTGCGATTCTTCGAAAGATTTCAGGTAGAAAAACTACCTAAAAAACAAAAAAAAATTTAATTTAGCGGGAAATCGCTCAATTTTAGTCGAAAAATCTATATTTTTTTAAATGTTTTAATGCTTTGGGCTTAGTAACAGCAAAAAACAGTGTAGAACACTTTCGATATTTCTATACGCAAAATTGGATACTAAAGAAAAAATTTGCACTCCCCTAGATTCCCCCGATAATGCACAAGAACCGCCACAAATGGCACTTTTACCTTCCGCTTTCACCACCTCGGAACTGCCCTTTGTACGGCGTTTCTCGAGCCCAGTTTGGCACCTTGCCCTCCACCTTGTTGCCGAGCGAGACCACTGAACCACGTGAACCCCAGGCAGTTGCGGTCGTCTTTTTGGAACGTTTCGTAGCCGCCCAATCCATTCTTATCGCTCTTCCTCGCCGTGTGATCCGGACGACCAGAAGAAATGGTTGTGTGAAAAAATGTGGGGGCGACCTTTGCTGCCAAGTGTCTCGGGCTAAATGCACCCACCTATAAAGTGTTCATACAGCCTATTCCGGGCCCGGCGAGATCCAATCTCTGAGGAGTGTAACGAAAATCCCGGCTCCCCACATCATATATCACTTTATTTTTAAGTGGTTAGCCGTGGGGAACTGTCTTTTAAAAGTTCCGCGCCACAGTTCATCCAGGGGGATGGGGTAATTTATCAACGAGGCGGACAGGTAGACGGCGCTTGTTTTCCTGGTGGGACCAGGAATCATTGGAATTGTTTGAGGAGGAAGACCGGGGTCTTTTGTAGGTATTTATTAATTTCGGATGGCTTTCTAGACATTGGCCACCAAAAAAAAACTTGATTGACTTTTCCAAAGTTCTAAAGGACTCCGGTTTTTTCGCATTAACAGTGGGCAACCTCTTTCTTTAGAATCCAATTTTTCCAATATAAATAGAGTACGTGTTTTACACTGTTTTTACTAGCATTATAAAAAATAAAAACGATAGATTTTTATAATTCTTAATTTTTACGAATTTTTTTTAGTTTTGGTCAGTTAAGGCCAGGTTTTTTAAGTTTTTTTTACGCCAGAAATATACAAAACAATCAGTCTTGCCTCAGAAAAACACACGGATATTTGCAGGCGAATTACGCCTTTTTTTACCCGGCTGGTGGCCACTCAGCGGGGACAAAGTGTACCTTTTCGTCTTCCGACGAAAGCACGCACTTTTGCAGGAGGCAGCCGCGGAAAAACAGGAGCCATTTCCGTGAATCGTCTGGCGATGCCGGAAAATATGAGATTTCCTGCCGGGGGGGCTTGAGGTCAGAGCTTGTGAACTGTGGGCTCAGACTGGCCCAAGGATGCGGAAATTAAAAAGTGACTCCTTACCGTAGTCATTCCCCGAATCCAAGGTTTTGGTTCTTGATTTTTGGCTTCTTTAAAGTTTGGCGACGAGTGGTGTTGAGCAAACGAACAGGTCCACTAAACACTTTAAGTTACCGTACCCGGCGATTCGGACGCGGTGGAGCGCGAGGAGTTCAGCCAAAAACGAGAGAGAGAGAGAGAGAGAGAGAGCCTGGCAGACCCCCAAAAAACGGACAGAAACAGGCACAGACACAAACAAACAGGGAAATGATACCGCGGAGGGGGGATGGATGGCGGGTGCGCGGGGACGAAAATAGAGCCGTAGATGAAGGATAGCTGGCGGGAGATGGCATGGCTGGCACGTTGCCCCAACCCTTCAGGCGATCCCAGCCGCCGCACAAATAGTATACATCATCAGCGGCTACGCTTGTGTACTGTGTACTGCATTAGGCGCCCCGGCTTGCCCGATTTGATAAACAGCAACTAAATTGGAGGTCGGGAGGCAGCGCCGCGCGCACTTTTTCGGTCATCAGATCAAGTGGTTAGGGACGGGGGGAGAGGAGGAGATGGACTTTAAAAAAATAGACTTCCCTTTCTATTTTTGAAAGGGCAAGATCTCGGTGGGAAAAGCGGACTACAAAAAGCTCCAAAATACAGCTTTGCCTTGCGTTGGCAGCATTAATTTGATGATTTTTCCATGGGATTTAAACGGCCCTTTCAGCCTGTTTGCAAGGTTGTTGTTGCAATAATAGGCAGTTTCAAGGGACGGGCAAGGTAGGACTATGGATTTCGCGGGTCCGCGCAAACGCAACGCGAAGCGGATGTGATCAATTACGGACGGGCGCGTTGCGTCTCGCGGTCGATACGCGCGGATAAAGTTCCTAAAAAGCCAGATCCACCGAAATCCATAACAGCGCGTTCCTAGTCCCTTTAAAAACATGTGAGCACCTGAAACTACACGTTCTCATAAGTATAAACGGGAAAATTCAGGTTTACGGTACTCTCCCAAAATGCGGTTTTTTGTGTTCAAATCGCTAAATAAAGGTCAGAAACGGACTCAGAGACAAAAATTAGGTGGCGGAAGGCACTTTTTAGGGGAGAAAACCTCATTTTAGTTTTGATATCGGGTACCGTAAAGTAGTATACGGGGGTGACTACTTTACAGTACTCGCCCAAAATTTTAGTTTTTCTGCACGAAAAGAAGCAGTAAGGGCTGAAACGAATGAAGCAGCAAAAATAATTTGGCGGAAAGGCCTAAAAATGAGTGATTTGAGACTTCGAAGTTTGAGGCTTATGACATGTCGCGCAAGGTGGGCCGTCGCTTCGGATGGGCTGCCGCTCCACTCTTTCGAAATCAGGGCGCCTGGGCGCTTCGCGCTCCTCGGGCGCCCCGATTTCGAAACACTGTACGAGCTCGCACCCATCCGAAGCGACTAGGCCCCGGGTGGCACGAAGCCTTATTTTTAGGCTTAAACTGGGTGTGATTGAGAGATGGAATCTGTGTCCGAATCTTTCCTTTATAGGCCTTTCCGCCCACTTATTTTTGCTGATTAATACGTTTCAGACCTTGCTGCTTCTATTCGTGCAGAAAAAGGAACATTTTGGGCGAGTACCGTAAAGTAGTCACCCCCTTATACTACTTTACGGTACCCGATCTCAAAACTAAAATGAGGTTTTCTCCCCTAAAAAGTGCCTTCCGCCACCTAATTTTTGTCTCTGAGTCCGTTTCTGACCTTTATTTAGCGATTTGAACACAAAAAACCGCATTTTGGGAGAGTACCGTAAACTTGAATCAAGCCGTATAAACTCGAGCGTCTAATCCCAACTTCCTCATCAAGGACTGTGTAGTGTGTAGTGTGCATCACCTATTCCCGGACATCTCCAGACTCCAAAAATGAGCAACAATTCATTCAACAACGGAAACAGCTATACCCCACACGCGACAATCGCCGCTAACAAGGTTCAGAACAACAAATGGCTGCACGGGGAGGTGCACGCCGTAAAAAGGGCAACAAGCAACAACTTGCAAAATTCTATCAGCTAGAAATTTGGCCAAAAGGTGGGCTAAAAAATAATAACAACAACAATAGGGCCTAAAATGGGGCAAGATTCTAGGGCTTTCGACGCCTGACGACACCCAGGGGGACGTAGTCGTTCACTTGGTTCGGGTTGATGAAAAGGTCGAACGCGCCGGTGCCGCCGCGGTTCAGCGCGCCGACGACGATGCGGGATGACGGCGAGTTGAGCGTGTCGACCTCGCCTGAAAATTGTATTGAAAATATGAGTTTGCAAAAATTTGGGAACCCGATTTTTTAACGGCTTTCAAACCCGGATTTTTCGGTGAATCCTCAGCAAGTCCTCCAAAAAGAACTCTGAACACTAAAATTCCTCAAAAGGTCAAACGCTCCTTTGAAGATCAGCGGCGGCGCCGGCGCGCAACACGCGTGAAATTGCCGAAAAATGCACGCCACGCAACTGAACTGCAAAACATGGAGATGCGGTGCGCTGAGGGTGATGAGGGTTTTGGAAAAAAATCAAAATACTGAGTGCCTGCGAATTTCGACGTTTAGTGGCGACCTTCCATTTACGAAAAGCCTTGTTTCGAAATTTCATAATTTTCGAAAATCCCAATTTAGAAATTTCCTTTGCTATTTTTACAACACGTATTTTTCATTACGTAGCGCAACGGAAATTTTTCGAAATTCTGATTTTCAAGTATATGACTCCACAAACCCCCTTTTTGTGGAATAATTTGCGAAAAAATTGTTTTTAGAAATATGTTTTCCAAAAATCTGTTTAGTATTAGTTTTTAGGTGCTCCTTTAACTTTTCCCCTTCACATAACAAGCACAGTACCAGCTGCGTACGTACTTATTTATGACGCATCCCAGGCACATGGTAAAAACAAAGACCGCACAAAACAAATATTGTTTTAATTGCCGGTTCTGCTTATTCACCTGGAGCCCCAACTGGGGTGCTAAAAAATTTAATAGCCGCATTAACTACACATTAATGCGCGCGTCATAAAGGTGCCAAAAAGTGGGGGGCCCGGTCAACAATCGGGTACACACACCCAACCCCCGTGGTCTCGCGCCGAGCCCATGTCGGTCGGTGCCCGGTCGCAGTGCAAAGTTTGCGTGTTGCAGCACAAATGGCAAGGGTGTCTCGGCTAGCGAGAGCGAGCCGGAAGTGGGTGAGTGTTGTTCCAATAATGTTCAGCCTAAAAATATACCGGAAATCAGGGCCTTGCGCATGAAGTCGATCGTCGTCTCGAAGGTCATCTTTTGGAGCGGCGAGGCGGACGAGTTTATGGCCCCGCGATTGAATGGCTGAAAAAAAGCTATTATTTGTTAATTTCAGGTTAACACGAGATCAATATTTCCAAAGCAATTTAGAAGGGACAAATTTTCGAAATTCTGATTGTCGAAAAGCTATTTTCGAAAAACCGGCTCTTCGAAAAATTACTTTCGGAAACAACACTTCGAAAAGGTGATTTTCGAAAACATCCAAAACGCTACCTGCAACGCGCCGGTGAAGACCATATAATCGGCGGTGAGCGTGAGATGGCGCTTCGAGGGACGAATACCGTACACGCCGAACACGGCTGACATTTCCTGAAAAAAAAGACCTATTTTTCTGAATTTCCCGACGTCCTAATTTTCACTTTTATGTTTTCTTCGAGCATTTTCTCGCATCTTCTCACTACCTTTGAAAATCGCACGGATTGTTGTGTGTTTACAAACAGGCAATCGCAGTGCACTTTGGCGAAACAGTCTGCCGTAGCGGCATGCGAGAATGCTGTTTTGTTGGGCTGGGGAATGATCGGAATCAGAGATTTTCGGCTTCCCAGGCCCCTTCAAATTATTGCCAAAGTGGTAGAGCTTCTAGGAAAGGGTTTTTTGTCCCAAATTTTTCCCTATGCGGTCAGGCTAGCAGAATGAACGAATATAGCGTTTTTATGCTATTTTTTTGAAAAATTTCACTGGATTTAAGGAAGAGACGCTTTAAAAAAAAAGTGAAAAATGCGTGAAAATTGGAAATTTTGACCATTTTGGATCGGAAAAATCGAGCTTTTTTAGAAACAAAAAATCGGGGCCCTCCTACGGGGGCTCCAAACGAGTTGGCTAAATTCCTATTCTATTTCAATTTTGCCCTGCCCATAATCAACGAGAAGCCCTCTAATCCGCTCATTTTTCTAAACCCGACCAAAATTCACTTTCCAAGGTCAGGGCCGGGCGCCTCAGGTCTATTTTCGTCGATCACAGGGCACAAGAATAGGTGCGCCGAGCCGATGATATGCTTTCCCTTCAGTCACACAAAACACCGCGGCCACCAGAACATGCCCTCAGACGGTTCACGTGGCCGCCAGGCGACCGCATTCCTCGCCAACATGGTCAGTCAGAGTAGCGGCAACCGCGATCCGGGAGTGTGATCCATCAGCCAATTTGCCAAATTTGTCAAGCAGAGTCACACTTTGATACCGGTTTCAAACTATGGGTCCTCGAGTTCCGAAAAACGATAATATGATATAGTGTTTGTTTCTAGGAAACAAACAACGTCTAAAAAAATACTTTTAGCTTTAACAGTGTAAAATCCTATAAAACTCGTTTCTAGTTCATTCTAAGGGGTTCCTCGGAAATCATGGGTTTTCCCTACTCAATAAACTACCCCCCCCCCCCTCCCCCCCGCTAAACAGCAAGCACCCGAGTTTTTCCTTTCCTTTGAAAACGTAAAAAGTCAAATTTAGAGCCATTCAGCCAGGAAGGACCTTCCCAGCGCCCTAAAAAGCGTAAGTTTTCTGCGGAAGCGTATCCTCGCGTATCCAAACGTATCCAAGCCGACGTTCCTTGTACAAATCCCCTCCTCCCGAACAGCCCATCAATCACTCACACTCATTTCCTCAATTCCTCCACCTCCTAACAATGGCTTCCTATAACTCGCGCGTGCCGGGTGCACCAAGCCTCGCTATCACGACCCGAGAGATACTCCCCCCCCCCCCCACCAAAAATAGGCACCTCGCGCACCCCATCGCACCGTCCATGAGCGTTCCTCGGCGTTGGCGAGGAGGAGCCGCAGGGACAAGGAGCACAGCTCTCACACACATGTTCGTGACGTCGCGAGATCACCCGGGCTCAGAATTTGCGCTCGCCGCACCAGCACTCTACCGTAACAGCGGCGGAGCGTGGCTTGTCGTGCCGACTCGGTGGAGCGAATAGCTCATTTTGTGGCCCCCCATAAATAGTGGGCGCCCGGCGCGAGGACGGTGAGGGGGTGACCGGCGCGATGGGGGTGGGTAAATTGCGGAAATTCCGGGATGGCTAAAACGGGCTATCAGAATCTCGAAAATCGGAAACTAGAATTCTCAGAAATTTGAACCTTCAGAATTTTAAAAATTAGAATATCGACATTTCGATAGTTTACAGATAAACCTTGAAGTCTAAAATCCCTAGAGCTTTTTCAGCCTCCAGAATTTCGAGATTTTGAAAACTTGAGATTCCGAAAATTTTAAATTCTGATTTTCGCGAATCCGGCAGCCAATCGGTTCAAATTCGGGGATAAAGGTCCCTGTTCAAAATACCTTCTCCATGGAATTTTGTAACAAAAATTCCGCTCTAAAACCCACTCCAAACTACACACAACCCGGGGCCAAAAAATGGCTTCAAGGCGACCGAAAACTTCAGCCACATCCATCTCCCCGGCGGCGGCGGCTCCCCCGGCGACGAAGATTAATTGAGAACACCCGCCACAGAGATATGGATGGAGAATGAGTGGGACCGTCACGGTACGGTAAACTCGAGGGACGGGCGAAAAAATGGCTAGTTATCGCTCTCTCTCTCTCTCTCTCTCTCTCTCTCTCTCTCTTTCTCGCTCTCTCTCTCCCTCACTTCCAATAATTAAAGGGCTGCGGACGGCATGTGTCGATCCCCCCCATCAACAAATTGGCAAGTAGCCAACAGGGGAGAGAGCGCACCCAGGGGAGAGGCGCAAAGACATTTCCTTTCCAGCGCGTAACCGTTTGACTATGCCGTCGGCATCCCTTTAAGATTCCATATTGGACATACGACCCAGCCGATTAGGGGCATGAAAAACGGCTGCGCGGTGAACAGACGTTACGCATCCTTTGGACCCGCGCATGTTGATATCAGCACATCGCCACCGAGTTGACGAACAACAACTGCGTGTGGTAAACAGTCGGGGAGTAAATGATGTTCTTAGCAAATGACCGGGTGATTCGGGAACTCGGCAACATGCGGTCATTGAGCGAGTTGGGAGGTTGATAAGCTCACATCATCTCAATGAGATGGCAAGGCTAGAACTTCGAGCATCGAGTTGGCGAGTTTTTGAAAGGCTAAAAATAGCCACTGAGGGAGCGAGAGAGGGATATCTTTATGGCTTCGCGCCATCGGTGAGGATTGAGGGAGTTTTGGGGAGATCAAAGGAGGTTGAGATCCAGATTTCTCTTAAATTCTAATTTTACTGGAGTTCTTTGGTGTGAAATTTCCAAGGGGGAGGGGGATTTTCGAATTTTCCTAATTTAGATAAAGGAAGTGTCTCTTACTGTTTTTTACCGCTGTAAGCGGCTGGTTCCGAAGATTGCAGTCAAAAAGCCGCGATTTGCAACAAAATCCCCGATTTCCTAAAAAACGCTCGATTCCACAAAAAATCCTCGCGTTCGTACAAAATTCCGGTTACTGTAATAGAATCAGGGCTTTTTTCTACCCTTTCTCCTCTATTTCTCAGAACGATTGCACAATTTGTAATCTCCACCACACCAACTTCCACCCTTTCCAAACGCCCCTGATCTCCGTGAGCCAACACCGGCGCGGCTCGGCCAACCCGTGCACAACGTGCACAGCACACGGACCGAGAAGCAGCAGCTCCAATCGGGCTGAGCTATTGGAGGGGAGGAGGAGGTGGTGGACGAGGGGAGCTGCAACTGCAGACACAGACAGACACTTGGGAAAGGGGAGCACATCGTCTAGGGCTCCTCATTGTCGCCGGCCGCCAGCAGCAGCTTGCAAGACGAGGAGACCGAGACGACCAAGTGGCACCCATTCCGCCGTCCTCAACGCGCTCTTCGTTGGTCGCCCGACGTCACAGGTACCCGCGCGCGCCCGAACAGTTCTCCCATAGCTAGCTTTTGCAGCTTGCACAAGAATGTGAGAAAGGTTGTGCAAAAGTGTAGCGCGGGTGCTTTCGCAATATCGGGGGGGGGGGGGTCTTCCTTGGCTTCCGGATGGCCTAGTAAGAATGTAAAGTGCATTTATAAGCCCACTTTGGGTTTTAAAAATTTAAAAAACGCTGCAAAAAAATTGGATAATTTGTTCCCTATGAGCCGAAAAAACCCATTTTTTTCCTAACAATATAAAACGTAACAAAAAAGCTTGATTATTCTCCCCCTCCCACCCGGCGAAGACCAATTTTTCCTAAATCTCCGTGAGTCCAAAGAATGGCATAAACCGATCTTTTTAAAAAATTATTTCTAGCAAGGGAAAAATGTTGCCAGACGTTTCCTAGACTTCTGGTAGATTTTCCCATCGGAGAAAATTGGAAACCACAGATTTTTATATTTTGAAGCCCCAAATCCAAAGAGGAAATTCCTAATCGGAACTGCCCAATTTAGAGACGATTTTTACGGTAGGTGCGTGCTCGCAGTAAATTGTGCTTGTCAGGAACCTGCCAAGTCCCATGCCCTTCTCCCCGGTCTTCCAAAAAAGGGCCGTAAAATTCTTTAAAATCGCTGTACTTTAGATATTTTTTAAAAGGAGCGCCATCTCTCTCTCTCTCTCTCTCTCTCTTCCCGGAAAAGTGGCGTTGATTAGGGGATCGTTGGAACAACCACGGTGGCCACAGTACACCAACGGATCGGGGCTGTAGTTTCGACAATGCCTCGCGATCCCCAAAATAGGTTCTAGTCGGTAAACATTACAAAGTACCACCGCTGCAATGGGTTGCGGTTTTTGGTGCCGCTGCACTAGACTAGTAATATTACTTGGCATAATTTTGGCATTTCCCAAAAAAAACACAAAAAAAAATGTATGGGAAATTCCGATTTTTTTGCTAAAAAGTATCGAAGATCATCAAAAGCTCAAAATTGGAAAACTTTCAAGATTTCATGTTTTTATACTTTTCTAGTGACTAACCTACTAAAACTATAAACTACACCGACTTTATTCAACAGACCGCTATAGGCAAAAAGGTACAAATCAGCGCTCCCCCACCCCGGTTAAAAGAAAAGTACCCTAAGCCAGATCAGGAGACCATAGAGGTGCAAAGTACTCGCCGCGCCCAGGGTCCACAATTTCGACATCGCGTTATTTATCGGCCGCCCCGGGGACCACCGGATGCATTGCTCACCGCCCCGCAAAAGGCTCAAGAGCAAAAACCCGAGAATTTGTTGATCTGGCCAGCATGGGCTCGAAAAATCTGGCGAGACACCCGCAATCATCGCCCAAACACATACCTTAACAATGGCTCGCGCGCACGCTTCCACCCCGTACGTGTTGAGCATGTAGTTGAGGTTGTTGGAGTAGAACGAGTTCAGGTCGAACAGGTGCGCGAACTCGAAAAGCGCCTAAAATTACATAACATCAAGAAGGTCATCAAGGAGGTCAGATACCTCGCGATTGACTCCTTGGGTGCTGAGCACGTTGCGCTCGTCGTCGTAGACGCACTTCTCAATGTCTTTGACGCCGTGCACGATGAATTCGTCGATTACTCTAGAAAAAATTGAGGTGCTTGCGCGTTATCGGGGGGGGAGGGGCATTATCGCTTTCTTGCAATTGAGCAATGCAATGACACGAAAAGAGATAGCTTTAATTTCAGTGGAAAAACTTTAGAAACTAGAAAATCCTTAAACATTCGTAATTTTAGTGGGGAAATCGAATTATGGACGCCATCGCGAAGGCTATCATCTCGAAAAAGGTGCATAGGAGAAATGCGCTTGCACCGAAGAATAGCCCTTTTGGGGGTGATAATGTGACAGTTGGGATAGGGCATTAGCTTCTAACAAGGGAAGTGCACGACCGGCCCGCGAGAAATCGACACGCGACATAGTGGATCTGATAGAATCGGATACGGGGATTCCGAATCTGTAATCAGAATCTGCTAAATAAAACGGAGAAAAAAGATTGAAAGCTTTTGGAATATGGAACTCATTTTTTGGATTCCCGGGCAAGGGCCTGTCAAGTTCATAGAAGAGATTTCCGCGAAATCATTGTAAACTTGAAGTAAGATAGCTCATTCGAAAGCGCTTTTTCTGCTGAACAAGATGCACTAACGGGTTGTGGCAAATTTCCATTCCCCGGGCCTTTACAGGCCCATAAAAGTCCGATTTTGGGCGATTTAGGGAACTTTGAAGCTTCATAAGTTTTTTCTCCGTTTTATTTAGCAGATTCTGATTACAGATTCGGAATCCCCGTGTCCGATTCCATCAGATGCACTCTATATCGTGTCGATTTCTCGTGGGCCGGTCGTGCACTTCCCTTGTAAGAAAAACAACAGTTTCGAAACGTACGTCTGAACTATCGAGGTGAGGTCGATCTTCGATCTCGACGAATAGGGCAGCTCGAGGGTGACCTCGAACCAATTGTTGCGCTTCTCGTCGAATTTGTAGTCGACGATCATGCCGCGCTTATGGAGCCCGAGCACGTTCTAAAGAAGTCCAGTCAGCACAAATTGATATAAATTCAAAAATTCGCAAATAATTTAAAACACAAACATTGCGCCGTCGTTCGCTGTCGGCCTTTTGGGTTTCGGTGAGGGGCCGGGGCCGCGCCTCATCGTCGGTGGTCTCGTCAGCAGAAGTGGGGTAGCCCTCCCATTCTTGAGCCGGCTCTTCCTGCTCCTAAAATTGCGATGGAACGGACAGCAGAGGATCGGCTGGTTCTTTCGTAATGTCGGGAAGACACAATTTTTGAAGCCAATTTTCATTAGAACTAGAGGAATGTTTCTGCACTGGCAAAGACTTTACAAATACATAGTTATAACAAATATGAAACATGTCAATTTTTGAACAAAACGTGCAAAATATCCGGTTTGAGACCAAAAATTTTTCTAAAATGTTTGACGGTTTTCTGGATATAGCCATATCTGGACTCCTAAGAAAAGCCCTCTTCTATTCCGGAAAGCTTGCCCAGTTTCTTCTTGTCTGAAAAAGACTCACCTCTTCGGCAACGGCATCCCGTTCCTCTTCCTCGCCTGCATATTCGGCAGCATCATCGCTACAACGGGTGCTTAAATGAAACGAAAAAAGCACTAACCGATGACGAGCGTGCAATCGATTCTCATCAGCATCGGCTTCATTTCCCCCGGCAGCCTCCTCATCGCTGGACTCTCCCTCGTCAAGCTGTGCTTGCATTCCACTTTTCCCCGCGTCATCAGCCGCGTCGTCACCGCCAGTCGTCAGGATTTGGAAGTTGCCCTGCCGGACCCGGCTAAATCAAGGATACGGTGCAAATGAGGGAACAATATGCGTAAGCATTTTTTCGCACAGACATATTCCAGAAAATCGCTTCATCGATACACATTTCTTCGAAAGGCATGTTTTCGAAAATGAACCTTCAATCTTGCAAAAATTACCGTTGCTATTTTTTTACCCCTTGTGACCTTCTACTATTTGTAATTTAGGCGCAAGTCATACGAAATTACGGTTTCCGAAGATCTACGTTTCGGAAATATGACTATAGGAAAAGAAGCCCTTATGAAATGGTTTTTGGACTGCATGGAAACATGAATATAGCACTCACTCAATATGCAGTCTTTCTTGCTTGCTGATGGCCTTCATTCGATCCACGATATCTTCGACGAGACGTTCGATGAAGCCGCGGGTTTTCCACTCCTCGTCCTTGTCGACCTTCTCGTCGTCGGTGGGTCGAACCCTGCCCTTCGACGACGCTTCGATCTGGAAAATTCTGGGATCAAAGGTGGGACATGAAAAATTCCCACCATGGCCAGAATCTTGCGGTTGCCCAGATGCTGCGCCTCCTTCTCTCGTTTCGATTTTTTGAGCAAATCCACTCGTAGCACATAGTGCCGCCAGCTGCTTCTAAAAAACAAATTATAAGCTGAGAAATGATCCAAACCCTCGGACAAAGTTGACGCGTTCCTGATAGTTGAACGACTTGATGACCTGCTTCAACTTGAGCCGATCCAGCGCCCGCCGGACCATGTCCAGATCGCCGGAAGTGACGGTGGGTAGGAAATGGATCTATACAGAACGTTATTCGTCTTCCATTCTCCATAAAAATTACCTCAGCCGTCGGTGTGGCGATATTTTTGCCGGAGGTCATCAGAATTTCCCTCAACCGCGGGATTCCGAGGGTGACGTTCATTTCACCACGACCGGCAAAGTGGAAGGTGTTCAGAGTCATCTGAGTCGAGGGTTCACCAATGGACTGGGCGGCCAGAAGGCCCACGTTTTCGCCGGGAGGGGCCATCGACTTGAGTCCTGAAAGTGGCATAATTTCTTTAAGAGCGTCAAAGACGTAATACCTTTCCAATAAAGTGTCCGACGCAGCTTCTCCGAGTGCAACAGCTCTTCATCCCCGCCAAAAAGACGGGAACGACTCCTGAAAATTGTGAGTAGGGTTCATCAGATCATCCGCGTCTCCTAATAAGTAGAACGGTCTTCACACAGGTTTTTGCTATTATAAATGTAAAAGAACTTCATAAATCTTCGCTAAAAGTAGCACACGCTAAAAATAGATAAACCACAAGACAAAATCATAAAAATATATTTTGGACTAAAATTTCGAGGATGGAAACATTTTTACGTAACAAAATAGTGTTTCGAATGGCACATGGCTAACTATTGTCCAACACCTTATGAAACTACTTGCTATTACATTAATACCCATGGCCGGACCCATAGAAAAAGCCGCTTTCTCACCGCGATCAGTATTGCAGAAACTCCGCAAAAAATACTTACGCAGCCCTCAATTCTTCGATCCGAGCCATCTTGTCATTCATGTCTCGGCAATGCTTTGAGATGCCGTTCAACATCTTTTCCGGAAGCGCTCCCAGGGTGCGCGCCGGGTTTAGAGCCTCATTGACCGGGTCAAGTTGCTTCACGGTGTGGTTGCGACGGAAGGCTTCTCTTTCCGACGTGTCCAGCAACAGCCATTTCGTGACCAGATCTGCCTTTTTGACGCCCGGGTACATGGCGGAGAAGGAGTAGAAGCCGGCATTCGAACCGGTTAGCGTTCTCTTCGGCTGGCTGGCCAACATCTTGATTTGAGCCTCGACCTCGGCGTGGTGGTCCTCCGAGAGATGAAGGTCCAAATTGCCGTACTCGTAGTCGCCCGATTTTACCGACTAAATGACAACATTTTGAAAAAAGCCGCATATAGTACCTTTTCCACAGCATTCAGATTTTGCTGAAGGAATTTGAACTGAGAACCAGAATCCAGGAAGGTGCTCTCACAGACGTCCATACCGTCTTCGCCATAACGGAACTAAAATCATATTTTAAAGTTGCAAGGCGGAACGGTAATACGGCCAAACACCGTTTTCGAAATTCACTTTTAAGAGCCTAATTTTTTCCAAAAATACAAAATTCGACCTTCAAATGTCGTGTCTCTGAAAAGCTAATTTTTTAGAAAAATTTTTATTAGCCCTTATGATTGCTCAAGCACAAATTTTTCGAAATCCTGGTTTTCGAAAACGATTTCGAAGCACTAGTGATTTTCGAATTTCAGGGTTTCCTGAGTTACCAGGAGGAATTTCGAAAATCAGTCTGAAAATCTTAGAATAATGTAGAAAGATCACCTGAATGACAGAACCATCGTGATCTCGGCAAGTCGAATCGTAGTGAACCCGAATTCCCTCCAGGTGCTTGATGATACACCGTTGCAGATAACCGGAACGAGATGTCTTCACGGCCGTATCGATGAGACCCTAAATATATCCGTCTTCGCCTGCAAAAATCTGCATACTTCACGACCAGCCATCGTGTGGAAGAAGAGCTCCTGCGGGTTGATGCCCGTAAGGAAACGCTGATCGATGAAGCCGCCGGCACGTGGCGTGGGGTCGAATGCTCTAAAAATTGACTGAAAAAATGAAAATAGGCTCACTTGAAAGAGGGGAGTGTTCTGCCCGCCGTCGTCACAGCCATACGCTTTCCCTCGAGCTCGATTTGTCCGAGGGCACAGGAAATCTGGAGCGCTGCTTTTAAAGGGGTAATATAATACCTGGATAGCGTTAACTGAAGAACCCTTGGCTCCACTTTCAATCATCAACTGCAGTCCGTTCTCTGGGAAAAGTCGAATGAGTCCATCCGGGACGCAAGCGCTAAAAGCGAAGCGTTTGTGATAATTTTGAAGAAATTACTTGTTGATCTTCTCGTTGTAGGGCCCGACGTGCTGCTTGACGACACGATCCAGGGCTGCCGCTTCAGCACCGATTCCCTGAAAACAGTATTGCCAATCTTGCCAAAAATTTGCAAACCTTTGGGTTGCAGTAGGTCGAGGCTAAGACGTGCCGAATCTCCTCCTTGCTGGCGTCGGGAGCCAGGTTGAATGTGGCGATGACAGCCTAGACGACAATAATCGAGAAGTTGAGATATTGATACCGCATCTCCGACTTTCCGCGACGCTTTGACCGCCTTCTTCCGCTTGCGATCGGCTTCGGGCAAGCAAAGGATATCAGCCACGCCAAGGGTGAAGCCGTGGAACTGGAAAACATCAGGTAATTAAAAAAATCACCAAAAAAAGCAATAAAATCACCCCTCACCTGCAGGTACGTGGTGAAGAGCCGGGAGAGGCAGGAGAGCACCTGGATGCCGACCTTGTGCCCGTATAGCTCGAAGCAGCAGTGCGTCAGGCCGTACGCCGAAGCGCCAAAGTGATTCTTGTCCAGCACACCGCAGAGCAGCTCGCCCTCGCGGAACACCACCTCACTCTCGGACATGCTGAAGCTGGGCGCGTCGAAGCCACGGGCCTAGAAAATGGGTCGATAGGCTATGGCATATTATTCGCGATTAGAAAATCAAAATTTAACAATCTTGAAGCTTCATCTCTCGAAAACTCAAGATGTGGAAAATGTGAATATTTTTTTACCTTCCAGCATTTCACTGACGTCTTCGCCTTCCCCTCCAGGTTGATTTTCGGCTTGTCCGCTGGGATACAATTGATGATGATCGCAGAGATTACCTGAATGAATAAAAACAAGATTATTTTAATTTTAGCGCACCTGCTTGCCAGACCATAGACGCTGGGGCTTGATCATGCATGGCGGCGGGATGGTGAGTCGCTGGGTGTTTTCAGAAAAGGCGGCCAACACGAGGTGCATGAAGTCTTCACGATTCAGCATGCGTCCCCTAGAGATCCAAAAATTTTGCCAAAAACGTTTTCAATACCTTAGCGTCAGAAGGACACCGGAAACGACATGGTCCTGGATGAGGCCAAGCAGCGGAGAAGCGTCTTTGGGCACCAAGAAGTTGCTGCCGACATTTACTAAACAAAACAAAATGCTTTGATAGGATGCTAAGGGATATTTGACAATAACGAAAGGGTATAACCAGCACCTATATTGGCCACCTCGGACTGGGCTTGGTAGGATTGCGCCAGATGTCCATTCATCTCGTCACCGTCGAAATCGGCGTTATAGGCTTTGCAAGGCGCATAATTGAGCCGCAACGCTTTTTGATACGGCAAGATCCGAGCCCTAAAAAAGACGAGTTAAAAGTTCGGTCTTCCCCAAAAACCTGTGGCCCATCATTGACGGCTTGTGCAAGGAGGGCTGTCGATTCATGACGAAATTGTCGCCCTTGAGCACGTGGCGGTACACCTTGCACGGCATCTTCAACTCGGACGTGCTCGTGATCTGCAGCCGTCGCGATTGCGAGAATCGTTCGAGCTCCTTGTCGGCAGACAGGACGATCCTGTTCCGATTGGCGTTGATGAGACTGTTGGCTCTGAAATGGGTTCGAAATGGCGCAAAACAAATCATTGTGGTTCCGGTTTAGGTTAGGAACAATATTTTTCTTCCCATACAATCTTAAAAAATGTACCCCGGGTACTTTGCCGGCCCATTCATCACGGCGTCTTGCATCCGTTGCTGATTCCAGTAGTGGACCGGCTCGACGAAGGTGAGCTTCTTCGCAAACACCTAAAAGTCCAGATTGCCTCCGAAAACAAAAAAAATCACCTCCGGAATTCCCACTTCATCGACGTCCAAGTACGGATCCGGCGTGATCACGGAGCTGAAAAAATCAAATAATTTTTCAAAGTTTAATCCACTGACCGGCAAGCATAGTTGACTCGTTTGCCCATCATGTTCATGCGGAACAGTCCCTCCTTCTTCTCGAGCACTTGTTTTAGTCCGGGGACTTGCTGAAAGCAGGAATACGACGCTAAAAAAGTCGGTAAACCTGCTTGAGGTGGATCGTCTTGTCGGCCGCGCCGTCAAATATCAAATTCATCCTAAAAAGGTCATAATCGATAAGGGGTGTGTACTTGTTCTGCAGGTTCCTGTAGGCCAGATGCATGATGCGGTTCTCGAACTTGTTGTAGACGCCGAGCTAAAAAGAGAGTTTGTGGCGTTACCATATTTCCCTTTATCATCACCCCGTTCCCCGTCAAAATCTCAAAAAACCTCTCTCCTAAAACTCTGCCTCCTCATAATGAGGAAGGAATAGATTTCTATGGCTTACTAAGGGAAATACGGAATTAGCATAAAAGTCATCAAAATCCGGAACCCCGCTTTTACCATCACCTCATTAACATGGGTTTTCGAGTACAAAAAACGGGATCTGGAGAAGCGGGCATCCATCTCCTCATCGAGAAACAATGGCTCAATCCGTCGCTCCCGGTGACATCACCACCCAGCCCGGCACGAAGATCGTCTTCAACGCCCCCTACGACGACAAGCACACCTATCACATCAAGGTGATCAACTCTGGTGGTCGTCGCATCGGATGGGCCTTCAAGACCACCAACATGAAGCGTCTCGGTGTTGACCCGCCGTGCGGTGTCCTCGACCCCAAGGAGCAAGTCCTGGTCAGTTTCTCTTTGTACATCTACAAACCAAATGTTCATCTTCTAGGTGGCCGTGTCGTGCGACTCGTTCCAGTTCGGAGCCGAGGATACGAACAACGACCGTGTGACCATCGAGTGGACGAACACCCCTGACGGCGCCGCCAAGCAGTTCCGTCGCGAGTGGTTCCAGGGTGACGGCATGGTCCGCCGCAAGAACCTCCCGATCGAGTACAACCCCTGATCATTTTCCATGAAATGTGCAGCGGAATAAACGCCTTTTTCTGATGTGCTACCATACATGTGATTCCCGATCTCTCATGCTACCTACAATCCCAATTTGCACTACCGTTTACCTAGGATTCTTGTCGATTTTTCGCAGACCAAAGCACCCAAGTCCACATTACGATGCTTACCCTTCTGGCGTATTCGACCAGCTCGGCCTTCTTTTCGCGATCGGTGCAGTCAGCGAGCAAGACGGACACCTTCATCCCCTCATTGGCCTCCATTAGAGCGCGCAAGCTGACGGTTGCCGGGTGTTCGTATCTTAAAAAAAGTGCCTTCTGAAGTGCCGTTAAATCGCCTGTGCTGTCCAAAAAATCTTTAATTCCGCCTTAATTTACATCATCCCGAATTCGGTTCAAAAACCAAAACCCACCTATCACCAGCCATCATCCGAATAGGACGGAACTTGTTTGGCGGCACCAAGATGAACTCGGAGAACAGTCCGTCGAGCGGGCAGGCGTCCTGAAAAAAATATTTGCAAGAATGGTGATTCCCATTACATCGATGCCATCTAACATCGGGAAGCATTTCCTCAGCAACCGCGAACAGTTCTTCCAGACGAGGCGGAAATGCTCACGGACCTAGAAGGCCCGTTGAAAATTTACAGCTTCGAAAGCACCTCAGCGCCTCTCCAGGCCAACTTCCTACAGGTGCCATTGGTGATAGACTTGAGTTGCAGGGCCAGGGCTTCCGCGCCAGTGACCGATACGTTTCCAGAGATGACGTTTCCTTCCCTGATTCTTTCTAGAAAAAGCAGAGTATTGGTACACTACACCACGCACTAATCTCGGGGTTCTCCTTCTCATTATCTTCCCCTTCTTGGTCCTCTGCGGCCGCAGTTTTGTCGTCATCATCCTCTAAAAATCGACAATAAGATATGCGGTAATACCCTAGTAAGTAAACTTGGCCGCAAAAAGCTCACCTTGATACTTATTGCCCCCAAAATCGAAGATCAGGCAGCGGTTCTCGTCGTTAAATATGGTCCCATTGTTGCCCTTACAACGCGGACACTTCGTACGTTTGAACTAAGAAAAAAAAATTATAAGGTGGACGTCATCCTACGATCAGTTGCTGGAATTCGGTTTGATAGCGATAGCGCAGGTCGACGATTGTTCGATGGGGCTTCACGTTGGCGGAATCGGCTGAAAGGCATTCATTGCAGTGAAAAACACATGACGTCCTTATTTTAATTTTGATAGTTTTTGTACCAATCCATATCTTTTTTCTGCAGCGGTAGTCCCAATAAAAAAGTTCACGTTAGCCTTCGGTCATTTCAAGCAAGATTGATTTGAAATTTTTCAAAGAAGATCGAAGTTATTTAAAACCCGCGCCCAAAACCCGCTTCGTGGGCCTTGGGCGCTGGAATTGGGCCTCTGCATGAAAAATTTTACTTTCCGATAGCTCTGGTCCTTCGGACCTCCCTTCCCCCCACCGACCAAACACGCGCGTGCAAATTGCAAGAATGAGGAAATTTGTATTTTTCACATTATGCAAATTAGCCCTCCCGGACCCAGAAAAATGAATAAAACCGGCTCTAACTTTGTAAACCTGTATTTTATCGGAATTCTGAAAACACCATCGGAAAGAGGAGGGTCGATTCCCCCAAGTGACGGAGAATTAGAGCGTTTTGGACACGCGAAGGGCGTCAAAGCTGACCTCGAAACTGACCTCCGCACACACACACACAAAGATACGCGACCAAATTATATAAGGTGGGATGTTTGATGGAACTTTCAGCCCGATTGCTATAGCAGCTTTCGAATTATTACAAAAAAACTCAATTTACCAATGTAAATCCCGATTTTTTTTCAATTATCAGAAAATAAAACGCCATACCGATCAATTTTCCAATCGGAACACCGGCACATTTCTCGATATAGTCGTCGAGCACGCGGTCCATTTCCGCGTCGGTAGCGACATCTAAATTGCAATATTAAAAAAATAGAATCTCAGTTTCCACCTCTCATCCGACCGATCAAACTCTCGAACTCCCAAGGCAACTCGCCAATGATGTCCGGCCGATTCAATTCTAGGCATCGAATCCTGAAATTTGGGATCTGTACAATTTTTCAATTACTCACGTAGCCATATACATGTGCGCCTTTTCGCCAGTAGAATCGAGGTAGAGCGAGTGGCAATGAATGCAAGTGCCTTTCATCAACTGAAACCATTCGTAGAGGTCTAACGCAATGTAGATACCTTCAGAAGAAAGTTGAAAAGCAGCGGGTTGAAGACGGGCACCGTCAATTCGATATGTCCAACGTGACCGGGGCAATGTCTAAATACAAACAAATTGTTAAATTTCGAAGCTGTAGACGCACAATTCTCCGAGGCCACAGGTCGCACAGGCGTCGAAGCGCTCGTTGGGGCCCATGCGGCTGTCGTAGAGGCCATCGGGCACGGGTTGGCCAATCTGAATACGGTGTGATAATGAATAAAGGGCAGATACCTTATCGAAAGTCTTCAGGGCAGTGACGTGCAGGATGCTCAATTTCTTGATCTCGCCTAAACGCATTGGGTGTTTTTTTCAACAGCCAACCAAACCTGGCATATAATTTCGAAAATGCAGCTTGTCGAACTGCATGTAGGGCTCATCGCCCGCCTTTAGGGTGTCGACATCCATCGACTAAATTAGAAAACAAAAGTTAAATGATTCTATAAAAATTATGACGAATTAAACAGAGCCCTTTTTCAGAACCATGTTTATACGCTCCCGGGGTGAGATTTAGGTTCGGAAAATTTCTTATTCAACCTAAAACTAAATTTTAAATCACTAACTATAAAGCAACAAGAAAATCAGGGAAAATTAGGGTTTATGGTTGTCGCCCAAAAAGTGGTTTTATGGAATGGAATGTGTAAATAAAGGTCAGAAACGAGTTTAGAATCGAAAATTAGGCGGCGGCAGACACTTTTTAGTATTGAAATCGATATTTTAATTTTGCGATCTACAACCATAAACCGGGGTACGGGGGACACCGGTTTATGGTTGTAACTCGAAACTGGGGTTTTGCTATATGAAAAGAAAGAGGATGAGCTGAAACGAATTAAGCTGCAAAAATAATGAGGCGGAACGACGGAAAAAGGGGCAAGGGGGGTTTTGAAAGGTGGGACTTCTAGCATTGTCAGGCAAGGCGGGCCGTCGCTTCGGATGGGCTGCCGCTCCACTCTTTCGAAATCAGGGCGCCTGGGCGCTACGCGCTCCTCGGGCGCCCCGATTTCGAAACCCTGTACGAGCTCGCACCCATCCGAAGCGACTAGGCCCCGAGTGGCACGAAGCCTTATTTTTAGGCTAAAACTGGGTGTGATGAACAAACCTCCTAAGACTCCGTTCTACCCGTTTTCGGACTTTCCGCTTCATTATTTTTGCAGCTTAATTCGTTTCAGCTCATCCTCTTTCTTTTCATATAGCAAAACCCCAGTTTCGAGTTACAACCATAAACCGGTGTCCCCCGTACCCCGGTTTATGGTTGTAGATCGCAAAATTAAAATATCGATTTCAATACTAAAAAGTGTCTGCCGCCGCCTAATTTTCAATTCTAAACTCGTTTCTGACCTTTATTTACACATTCCATTCCATAAAACCACTTTTTGGGCGACAACCATAAACCCTAATCAACCCGAAAATCACTCCAAATCCGGGCATTCCCAGAATTACTCTGGAGTACGACTAGCACAACATTCAAATAATCGGACAGTCAATGGACTGGTTCGCAAAAAATTCCTCGGCAATGTAATGTATAAACATTTATCAGGCAACAAACGTGCCCTGGCACCGATATGCAACAAAATAACAAATAAATAGGCTTGGTACGTCCGGTTACATCATCTCATCTAAGCGTGCGCGAATTTCTTGACGCAGTATTCCCGCCATTTGAAGTAGCTAAAAGAGTCGTACAAAAAAATAGGCCGAAAAACAAACCTAGCCCCATATTTTCCTTCAATGAAAAAGTTGCCCGCATCGACGCGTTTCATCGAAAACCGCTGGCCAATGAGCAGCCGGCCCTCGCGTAGGTCCACCTGCGATAAAAGTCCAAATTTTTTTATAAGGCTTACCATTTCATCCTTGTCGGTCAGCGATTGATCACACTTCTTCCGTACCTCGTCCCTGAGGTCCATCAGCTTGACCTCGTTCATGTAGACGGACTAGAAAGGATTTCCAAACAGCGGGAGAATCGTACCTCGTGAGTGATGGCCAGCTTGGGCGGGCAGACTTCAGCCACTATCGTGTCTTCATCTCCACCCTCAGCATATCGCGCCTGTAACGATTTCGAGATGGTGGGAATTTTCTTTGGCGCTTCCTTGAAAAGAATTAGCAAACCTTTTTTGGAAAAATTTTAGTGCTGGTCGCAGCTTGCGATCACTAAAAAATACAAAACCTTTGACGAAATTAAAAACTCGGAAGTAAGTGAGTTGGGCCAATTTTGAAGAAGAAGGCAGCATTTTCACAGTGAAGCCTTCGTTGACTGAACTTTTCAAAAATGCTCCTCCGATAAAACGGGCGAGCCATTTTTTTAATATAAAACACACAAATTCCTACCCTCATCTCCTCCGGTAGCTTTTCCTTCAGGCGTCTTCTCGTCAGCATCCGCGCGTTGATCCACGCCATTCGCCCGCCGTCATTTAACTGTAAAAAATTAGGCGATCTGGACAATTAAACCAAAATCTTACCGGCTTGAACTTGATGCGCGAGCACAAATCGTCGGTCAACTCAATGTCCATGAATTGCATGTTCAGGCCAAGGCTGATCGTCTCGCCAACGGTGGGCGCCAGGACGTCGGTCTAGATCGGAACGGTCGGGTCCTGAGAAAAATTCTTACCTCGTCCGCAAAATTCGCTGCACAATAGTCCTTTATATGCTTGTTCTCCTCGTCGTTGCCACGGACCAGGATCAATGTTCGGGGCTTCACCTGCAAAAACCGATTACAAGAGCTTGACCATCCCGCACCTGATCCAACATGGACGTCAAGGCATCGCCGTCAACGCGCCCTTCAAAGTCGATGAACACCACCGAGCAGAGCACCTGAAAATTGGCATGGAATTGATTTGCATAAAATGTCACGATTTTTTAAAAACTAAAGTCGTCATTTTGACTCCCGCCCCCTCCAAACGGTGACCCAATGTCGTGGGCTTTTACTGCAGCCGCCATAAACATTGGTAAGTAGCAAAAAAAACCCCGCGAATCCGTTTGAATTGTTTTTAGGAACCGCGGCCCTGATTATCCTCGCCGACATTTTCATCCTTGTCATGATCTACATGCACCGTCGTCGATTTAAGGTATACAAGTTACTGATGCGGAGTTATTTACGCTGTTTAGATGGAAGCGCTGGACAAGCGATTCCAGGCGGCCCGTGACGCCGCGCTGTACGCTCGGACACCGGCCTTGGCCATTGTGATGATCGCGAAGCAGGTAGATGCATTTTGCTGATTTCAGGATATCATGAAAGATTTTTCTTATTTTCCTTTTTCCTTTTCCTCGTTTCTTCCTCGTCCAATTTTTCGAATCAAATCTAGAAGGTGTAATCACACTGGTTTTCATCATTGCTAAACGTAAAAATTGGCAGAATAAAAAAAATTTCAACGCAAAATGACCTCATTGTAAGTTCCTTAACCGTCGTTTTTTACTTTCCCCCAGACAGAATTTTATCAACAACTATAGGTCACTTCTGAACCTAAGAAAAATTGCTAAATCAACTTTTTATAATCCTTAATCATCGCTTGCAGGCGGGAATGACAGATGAAGAGATCCTGGCCGAATACGAACGTGATTACCGCGAACGACGACAGATTGTACAGGTAATTTTGCGCAACTATTAGAAAAAAAAACTTCTTTAGTCGGTGATGGGGAAAGAGGATGCAATGTGCGACTTTTTCCTCAAACGCTACATGTCTCGTTTCGTGCAGTACGGCTACGCCGAGGAGGGCATCATCATCACCGCGCTCAGGTTTGAAAGAAGAAAAAACAAGACGGCCCATTTCTTCAGGGAGAGGCTTGCCGCGAAGAAAAAGCCCGCCGCCAAGCCCGAGGTCAAGAAGGAAGAAAAGAAATAATCCCCCGACTCACTCGCTGTACAAAATAACAAAGCACATCTATCGTTTACAATTTTCCGGTACTATCGCTATTTTCCTAATAAAGAATGACACCTCACCTGAACCTCCTCTTGTTCCTCGATGCACTTGGTTGGCCAGTCGTCGTCTGTGAAGCCGAGGAGTGGCTTGTCCGACTCGTCCCCGTCCGTTTCCTCATCTTTGATCGTCGGCTTCTTGTCCTCGTCGGGCTTCTCGTCGGGGCGCTGCATCGGAGCAGGCACGAACCTTGAAATCTCCTTTCAAAAATGAATAGGAAAACTCACATGTCGTTGCGCTGCTTTTCCTGGAAGATTTCCGGGTTTATTGGCTCCCCGTAGTCAGACGTCTAAACAAAGTAAATAGTTTTTTGTTGTACTCGATGATCGGCAAAAACCAGAAGCTTAAAAATCCTCACATTCATCTTGCGCTTATCGTTGTCGAATGAGAACATCGGGAAGCCAGCACGCTTCTTCTTTTTGACGTCGCTCTGAAAAGAGTGAGAAATCAACTCAATATCGCCAACCGACCTTTCCCATACCGTAGTACACCAAAACATGGTGCCGGAAATAGAGGTCGAAGGGATTGTCCCAGTTTTGCATCTCGATGTCATCTAAAATGCGATCAACCGTTGAACGCAAAAAATACCAGTGGCGACTCGGCGAGACTTCGACTTTCGAATCTCCTCGACCTCAGCCTCAATTTCCTAAAACAAAATCAAATTTAACCAAGCGCTGCGGGTACCTCATCCTCGCTAACTTCCTTCGGCTTCTCGACAAATTGCGACTCCTCAATGAGCTTTACAGAAATTCCGGGGATGACGGTCTGGGTGTGTTTTCGCACCTCTGAAAGCATCATTAATTTTATGAAAATGGTAATTTACCGTGTTTCCTCTTGCGCTTACGATTACGGACGTCGGTTTCAATAATGTATTTGTCAACAGCCTGAAAATAATCAGGAGCTAGCTAGATACACACCTTTGCAATCTCTTCCTCGTCTTCGCTCTCATCAGAGGAGGAAGCTCCGACGTAGAGGCGCTGTTCTTTTCGGAATTTTTCCAACCTAAAGAAAGTGTGATTTTTCGGAACGCCATTATTACCTTTTCTCCTGCTCAACAGCATGCTTCTGGGCAGCTCGCTGGCGATGCTCCTCCAACTCGGGGCCATCGAGGAAAATGCGCTAAAGCGGCGATGTAAAAAAACGTTTAAGTCAACCTTTCTGATATTGAAAGTTCTACTGGCTCCGGCTGCGCCGTCTTGAGCTAGCTGATAGAAGTAGTGCCCGATGGTGTTTGCGCGTGGCCGACCTAGAAAAATTACAGTTATTACTAAGCATTCACTTCGCACGAAAAAATGACAATAAACCAGATTAGCCACTCACTCGTCAAAACGAGGGCGTTGCGCGGATCTGCGACAAAATTCGAGAAGAGCTCGTACGAATACCCGGATTCCATATCCATTTGACTGCAGAGGACCACCTAAACATAATTGAAATTTAGCAAAGGAACCGCACCTTTGGCGAGCGCAGCCGATCCAGGTCTTGCAGCCGATGCACAAGATGTACGTGCTTGAACTTGAACGGGTTCTGGGCGGTGGTCTCGAAGCGCCTAAATGACAATGTCAAATCCTCTGCTTCCAACATACTCGGCAACTGTTTTATTCATCCAATCGATGTGCATCTTTGCATGATCAACGACCGAAGCTGCGACGTTGCTCATCAGCACCAAGGAGGTAGTTTTGAGATCATTGATCCTGAAAATAAACAATGATTTTGCATTAGAAGCTGAAGCTTACGCGCTCCAGCACGAATCCAAGAAGAAGGCAATCTCCAGCGAACGCCCCGCTGTGTCAGTCACGATCATCACTTCTCCCCCATTTGTGGCAGTATCAACAATCTGAATAAAAACTTGATTTCTGCGTAAAAATTACTTACCTTTTTCACCAACGACTCGTCCCTCTGCTTTCTTCTAGGGGCTGTATACAGAGAATTTGTTGAGTCCATGATGAAAAGATGGGGACGATAAAAATCTGAAAAATTCGTATGATTTCCTGCAACTGGGTTTACCATAAGTCATGGCATTCAAGTGCCATTCTTTTCGGTGGTTGAAAGCAACGGCGTAAATGATAGCTTCTTCTCCAGTTTTTGTAATCCTCCAGTAAGCGCCTCCCAGAGAATGGCCTGAATTGAAGGCCCGGCAAATTACATTACGATGAGCGAGATTGATCTAAAGCCAGTACAAATAAGCCAAATCAGTCTTACCCTTTGATTGTAATTAATCGGGATTATTGACTTCCAGGCAGCGTCGATCTCATCGAGATTGAAGACGTCGAATTCTTCAATGTTATGGTGCGAATTCATCCAATCGTACATGACGAGCTTTCCGAGATTTGCCACCGGGACCTAGAAAGATTATTCCAAAGAATATTACACCACGCACCGTTGCATAAATCGGACATCGGAGTCCCTTCTTGACCAGCAACGGTAAAGCGCCCAGGTGCGCTCGATCCGAGTGAGAAAGTAAAACGGCATCTATCGAGTAGCAGTATTTCTAAAGCACAATCTTTAAAACTCTGGTATTCGAATACCATAATCTCGTCAATGTATTTGAGGTCGAAGCGATCATCCCAGCCGCAGTCGAGCAAGATTTTGCAGTCGTCTATCTGTAAGAACCTCAAATTGACGGAAAACCCTCATTTTCACTTCAAACGAATGGTTTTGAAAATAAAACCCGACCATCAAGAGAAAACAGTACGGCCCATCATCCCCGGCGGCTCCGGCGAGCGGCAGAAGCCGGATGTTCTGCTTTCCACTCATACAGCAATGTCTGAATTCTTTGCTTTTCAGTTAAAATCAAAAAGTTCCTTAGTTTATACGTAGCGTAATTTTTCGCAAAAGTTTTTCTGCACAAGCCATAGACTACAAGCTACTGTGGAAATGGCGCAAAGAAGGCAGCGAATCCCCTCAAAGAGGGCCTTTCCCCGACGATGCCCCGAGCTAAAAGTATCTCACAAAAAATACTTGTTTATATGGACCACAATATCCAGCGTGATTTGCTTGTTCTTCCTCTTCCTCAAAAACTTTATTATAAAAGGCTCTTGGAAACAAAAGAGCCCGGGTCTAATGGCACTATGAAGGCTCAACAAAAACATGGCAACTTGAGCAAAATATCACAAAACAATGGCACAGATTATTATCATCAGCATTCCGGTCGTATTCTTCAGATCAATCGACACGTTTCAAAACGAGGGCAGTTCGGGAAGGGATGTAGGCGCACAGGTGGTTGGGGCGACCGGCGTAGCTGAAACAATTTTTCTAACTAATAATGCTAAAGATATTTACCCCTCGGGGAAGGTGTGGAATTGGGAGGCAGGGTCGACTCGCGAGTGTCCTCCGAACTCGGCACGATCAGAGTCCAGGGTGATAGCGTACCTAAACCAAAATTACGCCAAAATTTCAAAGACCTACTTTCCGGCATGCTCGACTCCGATCTTGTAATCGGGGAACGACTTTTGGCCGTGGAAGTTGATGATGAAGACGAGACCGCCGCGTTCAAAGACGACCACCTTGTCTCCTTGGTGCTTCCAAGAAACGTAAGCCTAAAAATACTGTGTACGAGTAAAAGATGCTGTTCATACGGGTCCCTTATGCAGGAAGCCGCTTTCCTCCTCGACACGGTTCATCTCGCGATCAAAATTGTTGAGGAACTTGTATCTAGAAGAAATTTTTACTAAAAAATTTTTTAGGAACCTCAAGAGGTCATCATCAACAAGGTTGAACTGCCTGCGAGCGTAGTGGAAGCTCTCGTTGTTTCCGACGCGCGGGAAGTCCAGCCATTCGGGGTGGCCGAACTCGTTGCCGATGAAGTTGAGCCAGGCTTCGCCTCCAAGGCCGTAGGTGAGAAGTCGGATGAGCTTGTGGAGCCCGAGTCCGCGATCAATGATTGGAGTCAAAGGGCTCATCGTCGACATGAAGTCGTACATTTCTAAAAATAAGGTCGACTCAGTAGAGTTTAGATACCTTTGTCCATCAGCCAAAAAGCGATCGTCTTGTCACCGACGAGCGCTTGGTCGTGAGATTCGGCGTAAGCCACATGTCCTTCTTTGTAGCTAAGAAAATCTTAAGGTATTCTTTAGAACGACAAACATACCGCCTGTTCTCCAGCGTATGCACAATGTTGGCAATATCCCAATCCTCGTCCTGCGTGTGCTTGAGGAGCTTGATCCAAGTGTCCGGGATGGCCATGGCCAGGCGATAGTCGAAGCCTTGGCCACCCTCGTCAACTGGCCGACAAAGTGCTGGCATCCCGGAAACCTCCTAAAAGAAACCATGACGAGCGATAAACCCTAAAAACCTCAGCAATGGTGATGACGTTGGGATATTTCTTGTGCAAAAAGTCATTGGCGAGCATCAAATACACGAGAGAGTCGGTGTCCGCGTTCAACCCGTAGTACATTGGATAGCCTCCGGCAAAGTCATCATCTGCAAAAAAAAGATGACTTTACTTTCACAAAAAATCTTACTCATTCCATGGCTGTGGTAGATCATGCTTGTCACGCCATCGAAACGGAACCCGTCAAACCCGTACTCGTCGATCCACCAGCGCAGGTTGGAAAGCAGGAAGCGCAACACCTCAATCCTAAAGCTAAGTAGATGAACACCATCATTAAACGAACTGGGTGTAATCGAAGAGCCTGCTGTCCCAAAGGTTGTGGAAACCACGCGCCGACGAGTGGAAGTAGCCGCCATCGGTTCCATCCCAGCCGTTTAGGCCTGAAAAAATAATTTTTTTAAAAACCCGGCGAAAATACCATCTTCCACATTTTTCGATGCATGCGAATGGACGACATCCAGTAGCATGGTGAGCCCCGCCTCGTGCGCCTTGTCAATCATGTATTTCAAGTCATCAGGCGTTCCGCAACGACTATGAACGGATTAGATTTTCTGCGAAAAAATTACCTAGCCGGCGCGAAGAATGAGGTGACTTGGTAGCCGAACGATGCGTAGTAGACGTGCTCCATAACAGCCATCAGCTGGATGGTGTTGTAGCCTTGGGCTTTGATGCGAGGAATGACCTCGTCGGCGAATGCGCGGTAGGTATTTACCTAGGTATAATGACTGCGACCTTGAAGTTCAAAAATACCTTCCCATCCGGGCTACTGATGCCGACATGAGCCTCGTAGATGCGCAGTGACTTCGGGCGAGTCGGGCGCGGAACGTGCAGCTTGTAGGGGTTGGCGGGGTTGTAGAAGATCTAAACAAAGATAGGGATATAAAACTCAAAAATCTCACTTGATGGTACACGACGCTGTCTGTCGGCCTGGTCACATAATGAGCCCAAGGAGACAGCTTGTTTTTCGTGTGCCCATCCTTCGTGACGGCAATCTAAAAAATCTCCAAAATAACGGTTAAAAATAATCTATTACCTTAATTATGCTCCCATGTTTTACCGCACAACTGCCATCTGAACTCGGCGGAATTGTCAAACTCCAGCGCCCGTAATCTTCACGCGTGTATTTGTGCGTATCGTGGTTCCAGCCGTCTAGAAGCATTTGTCTTGAGCAAAAACTACAAACTGACTGAAATCGCCAATCAGCGACAAGGAATCGGCTCCGGGCGCCCACTCGAGGCACTTCACTGTATTGTCGGGCTAAAATATTTGTGGAAGCAAAACAAAAAAATACCTCAACGATCATTCCGAACTCCTTGTAGCCCTGCGTGAACCGTTCCCAGCCGCCGCATTCCTCGATTTTGTGCTCGTACTCCTTGAAGACGCCATATCGCCGCTCAATTTCGCCACTGAAAATGCACTATAGGAGAACAAGCCAGAAAGAAAAAAAGTGCCTTTTCAAACTCACCGGAAAGGCTGCAGGTAGCCGTCGAGTTGGAAAAGTTCATCAATTTTGGGAGGGCTCGGCATCTGCAAAGAAAACGTTGCAAATTGTGCAAAACGGTTCAAAAAAACAAGCGAAAAGAAGTGTTTACGAACGGGATCGAATGTTGTTTTGCTAACTGGGGGGCAGACCTGCGTTCTCCGCGTAACAGGCGCTCTATTTTGCCGGGGAAAAGGGAGAAAAAGCCCTAAAAATCCCCCAAGACGAAGGGGGCAGCACGTTTTTCACGTGGTCAAGAGAAGCCCGGACTTGGAAATGGTAGGAAAGCACGAAAGCCGACGCAGGGAGGAGTTGCATTCGAGATTAGAGTCGCGTATATTGTTTACCAAAAGTAAAAACTGCCGCACAATCCCTGGAAAAGCCAAAAATTTTAAAACGAGAGGAAAGAAGCGAAAAATCTATCTATCATTCCCGTCTTTTTCGTAAGTCTGCAGGTTGCAGAGGTTCCAAAATACTGAGAAAAAAGAAAAGCAATTTAATGAAGTAAAAAAAGTTGCAAAGGCAAATAAAAGTTGGCAAAAATTGAGAACTTGCATATGTCGGAGATGCCGTATTTGCGGCGTTTTCGGCAAGTCCTCTGCCTACGGTAGCCTAGCCCCAGATATTAGCGTGGAAAGCTAACTTGATATCAAGTATCAATTGAGGTATCGTTAATGCGTAGACATCTTCCTCTCGAACGATCTCTGGGAAGCTAACCTGCATCCCGGAATTGGAATCCGGATAGATATAAAACAAAATATACGCAAAAAATCTCCACTCCAAATATGCCGTACAACACGACGGTCAACCGCTTTGCGCGGACCGGTGTGTGGATTCAGTCATCCCGAGAACCATTCCAGCTTAGCAATGCGAAACCTGGAGGGGCCTCAAGCGCGCTTCATCATGTACATCGGGCACTCCGACGCCGCGAACTATGTGGCCGACGAGGGCGAGCGGCTGCTATTGTCTACGCTTCTTGGGGTGAGTTTCCGCCACAACGTTCGCAACCCAAGAAAGAAAAGACGTTTTTGGGTGCCATTTTAGGCGACCGGCGCACCGCAACACATCCGCGAGCATCAGAACGACTTCTTGGGGCTGGAGGAGGGTAAATATGTGGCCCCAACAGCCCATCTTGCTGCTGTCATCCTCATTTCGGCGCTCACGCTGGCCCTGATCATCGGTCTGGCCATTTATTTCGTCGCTGGCAGGGTATGAGTGTTTGAAAATGGATGTAGAGAAATTATTCTAGCGTCGCCTGACCACCGCGCGCCTCCACTGGGGCGACCCACCGGAGCAGACCGCAGAGTATATTGAGCGGCAGCAGAATCTGACGGTTAGGCCATCTACAAGGATAATACTAGGACAGATCACCGCAAACTAAAAGCCACGTTGGCGATTTTCAGGATGCCCACAAAACGATCATCGAGGGCAACAAACTGGACTACCCGGGGGTAAAGTCGTACTCGATGTAGATTCATAGGGCTTCTCAGGACTTCTAAAGAACCGCCTCGATGCAGATAATTCCAGGCGGTGAAGCAGCTGCGCGACATCTGGTTGCCGAACCCGATGCGCGATTTCGAGGATATCTACGAAGCCGATTGTCGCGTTCCACCAGACACCAAATACAAGGACGAGGCTACGCAGATGCAGCAACTTGAGGTGGGCTCTCAAACGTAGGGCTGAGTCTAGAAGCTGGCAACACGGTGTTGCCGCCTCTCCTAAACCACAGCTTTCAGAAGATTCTGAAGCCCAACCCGAAGCGCGTCCTGTTGAGGGTGAAGCAGCAGGACGGAGCATGAAGCTATTCTTACGAATATTTAAAAACGTGCGATAGCATAATAGTGCTTTTCCTTGAATTACGCCGTCGTCTCGGAGCCAATTTTCTTAAAATGTTGTTTTGAATAAAGAATCGCAGTCGAGCATGCCAAACCTGAATTCGGCTCCTCACCTTGCTCCCACTTTCTTACCCTCCGCCAATTTGTGCCGCGGCGTCCGGAGCCAGCTCAGCTAACGCCAAAATGGGTAGGCCTTTCACCGGTCTTTTCTTTTCAACTGCCCTTTGTTAGCCGACGACTTATGGTGGAAGATTCCGCTGTTCAACATCCCGGTGGTCATCTTCATCGTGGCGTTCATTGTCCTATGTTTCATTTGGGTGGGTTGGAAATCGCTCGAAAAAAATCGCCCTTCTCAGTACCGTCGGCGACAGGGCAAGAAGAAGCCGACGGAGTCTTCGACGAAAACCTCTAAAAAGAAGGTCGGCAGCCAGAAATCGGTGATGCCGGCGTCAAAAAAGTAACTCTTAGTTCATCAACCGCCAACTACTTTTGACCCAGGTCTAAAAAATCTGTCGCTGCTCCACCGTCGGCGAAGCCCGACGCCCCAGCGGCACCGGAAGCAGCCGCCGAAGAGAAGAAGCCCGCCGCCGAGAAGCCAACCGGCACCACCACAGAAGACAAGGGAAAAGAAGTCGGGGTTCAAAACTAGAGAAACTTGGCGGTTTTTCAGCCGGCAGCTCGCGAAGAGTGGCAGCCGACGGAATTGGGCGGAAACTGGGATGAGGCTGGCCGGCATCGCTTCTTCCTCGAGCTTGAAGCTGAAGTACACGACTTTCTTAGACAGACAGCTGATATTTTCAGGGCAATCGCCTGAAGAAGGTACGAAACGTGCGCCCGGAAACCCAAGTGAACTTTGACTTTGTGAGTTTGATCAAGTTTGGTTTATTCCTGGGGTTTTACAGCTAAAAGACGCCAACGAGAAGCAACGTCAAGCCGCCACCGATGAGAAAGTCGCGCCGAAGGATCCGCACACGACGTTGTGCCTCGACGCCCCGGAGATGTCGGCCGCCCTCGACAATCTAGACCTGAACGAGCGGCTGCGTGCAAGGGTGGGTCCTAAGTTCGGTACTGACTTGTTAGCGGGGGGTTTGAGGGGACTTTTGAAGAAGCGAAAACAAAAGGTTAAAAAAAATTTTTATCAAGTTTTAAACGTGGGAAATTTTAATTAAAAATCAAAAATTTTAATTGTGTATCAAAATCAAAATCAATTGTAATCAAAATATGTGTATCAATCATATCACTTTTCTATATTTAAAAACACCGCAAAAACCTGGATATGCATTTCTGCGCCTTCAGGAAGACGTCGAACCAAACGAGTACTTCAACATGTGCTCAGAAGAGACGCTAAAGGGCCGTCGTAAAGACTGGGGCCCGCAGCAGCTCGGCGCCGAGCTCGATGAGCCGCTCACCGACGAGCAGAAAGCCCTCATCGAGGCGCGCAAACTCCATCAGGTAGCTAGAGCTAGATCTAAGAAATGGGCAAATTTCAGAGCGCTATCGCGCGCCATCTAGCCCGTGGTGGCTACATGTTCGGCGCAAACGTGGCACACGTCGAGGTGGTGGCCGAGACAAAGTTCGACGTCATCACCGAAACACCAGAGCCACCCGACCCCCACAAAAGTAGTGCAGCGGAAAAACCGTAGGTTAACTTTTAAAATAAACCGCCAAGATTTGCAGTGACAAGCACTCGAAGCAAGTGAAGAAGCAGCGAAGCTCAAGAGATACCAAGGAGACGAAGGTCACGCTGGACTCGAAGACGAAGGACGTGACCAAAGACCGGACCCGTGACAAGGAGACGAAGGAGGCGACCAAGGAAACAAAAGAGACGAAAGAATAACTCCCGCCATGGAATTAATCGAATTAAAAACAGCTACAACGTAAAAAAATTGAGCGTTCTTTTGTGCGAGTCCTCCCCCCATGGCCCGTTACTCGACTGATATTTCTTCGCCCACCATGCATTTCTCTGCTGAATAAACTCCGTTGCCGATTGCCAGCACAGTGACACGTACAGACGACACACCACTTTTTTCCCTGTCACATCCGTATTGGTGAGTAAAGATTTATCTAAATTCTCTCCAGAAACAACAATAACAGGAAACAATGGTTAGGGGGATGATAACAATACAGATGGCTTGAAGCAATTACAGCCGTTCGTTGACGCGGGAAGCGTAGTGACGCAGGGTTCCATAGACTTTGGATGGTTGAGCGCCTAAATTTTTCTTTGCAAAGAGGTTAAGATTAACTTACCCAAAATCAAGCTGCAAATGGAGTGACGAGCCATGCGAATATTCTGGTAGGCACCCAATAGATGGATCTACAGACAGCGTTTTTATAGCAAAAAATTCTTTTACCTTTGCGCCGGCAACGACCATCCTAGTTTTTGTCACATTCTCGATGGTTAACTTCGTTTGGCCGTGCTAGAATTTTTATATAAAGATATGAAAATCGTAATTTACGTGGCCGGCAATACGGCCGATGGCACGGGATTTGCTCTCCCCTTTCAACGAAAATTTGACGTCGTCGATCTGGAAAACGGAAATATTTCTGTAGTGGCAGAGGGGCAGAAGAAATTGAAAAAGTGTAAACGACGAAACACCAAAAACCAACCTCGAACGTCTCCAAGAACAAATGATCCATCCGGATAAGCGCGATCGCATCCTGCAGATCGAAGCCCAGAACGAACGCGCGCACGAAGTCTGCTGCCTAAAAGAAAATAAATAACAACTGAAAAATTAGCGACCTTTTGCAATTTCGTCGTATCGGTGACGGCCGGTGGATTCCGGATCTCAACCACTCGCTTCTTCATGTTGAAGCGCATTTGGAGCTCGAGCTGCTTGACGACAGGTGTCACCAGTTGTACCCAGTTTTCCTTCAATGGCCCGTAGCGATTTGGTGGCACCGGAATTTTGCGCATTTCGTTTTCTTCTCCCTTCGATCGTTTTCTGAAAGTTTTTATAGGCATTAACGATTTCTGAAAGGATGGGAAACATGGCAGAAAAAAAATTACTTGCTGGGAGCGGCAACAACCTCTGTCGTGTCCATGCCTTCCTCAGCATCGTTGGAGACTTTCTTCAAAAAATCGTCGCTGCCTTTTAGCGAGTCGATTACCTACAAAAAGCCATAGACTAAAAAAAATCTTACGAACCACGTCTTCTGAGTCTTCCATATCCACATCGCGCGATTTCCGTTTCCGCGTCTTTGGAACTTGCCAGTCTTCATCCTTTGGCTTTTCTTTATATTGATCGACCAATGAGGGCATTTTCGTGGGCTGCGCATCGTCGACCTAAGCAAAAAGAAAAATATAATTTAAAGGGGCTAGGTTTTACCAGCTCTGGCAAGTCGTCGATCTCTTCCATTGGTAAGTCAGCCATTGTGCTAAAAATATTCGATTAAGAGCACACAACTGTAACCTTGAAAAGAAAACTTTTACCACCGAAATAAGCAGCGGTCCTGAACCGAAAACGACAAAGTCCCCACATAAGAATATCTTTATCAAACCGTAACAACATATAATAACGATCTAACAAGCCAAAAATAACAATCAGTAAGACAACAGGAAAATCAACAAAAAGAAAGAAAACAAATAACGCTGATAACTAATTGATTCGCATTTGAGACATTGTGTAATCCAACAGCGACACGTCCTGTTGAGCCTTGTACAAGCGGTAGACATGTCTCAAAGATGCTTGATGAATCATTATGCCAAAAAAAATAAATTACCGCTTCGTGTACGGTAGCAGCGCTTGGATCGTCTGGGCAATGTTCGGCAATTTGAGTAACTGGTCGGGATGATTCGTCAAAAGGATAGCTTGCAGGACTTGTTGACTTATCTAAAAAAGGAAAATTAATCCAATTTAAAAAAGTGACTACCGTCGCCGTACGGCTGTTCGTATTCCATTGCGTGACAAAGCCGAGAAGCACCGCTAATTGGTCTGATTCCAGGCGGCTGATAGCGGGCACGAGGGCTTCTCGTTCCACTAGCTTGTTGACCACCTGAAAATGGTGGTAACCCCGTCAGATTTAGACGATTTAACGCCACAATAAAAAACATGGAATTCCGAATTTTTTATGACGCGAATTCTAGATTGCCGAAATGCCATAACGCCAAGTTCTTCATTATACAAGTTCTGATCAGCCGACAAAAAATTATTTACCTTCAGCGCGCAATATGGGCGATTCAATCCCAAGGCATATTGTAGCGCATCGTCGAATCTCTCTTGGGAAATGAGGTTGGAAAGCGTCTAAAGGACAGATTCCGAAGATTGCTGGTTGTTTACCTGTTCTTGTTCGGCATTCTCGCGACGGACTTGTTCCTGCTTTTCCCGCTTCTCCTCGCTGACGTCCTTCCACAAAATAATCTTTCCGTCACTGCCGGCCGTGATGTAGCCCGATTCGTCGTTAGTAGGCGTCATCGTCCAGATCTAAAAATTTTATACAAAAAATTTACGACACCAACTTTATCATCGTGGGCCTCGATGCTGGCCTCCACGCTTGCACCGTTATTCTCAAGTTTCCACAGCTTTAGGACGCCGCCACTGTCTGCGGAGATGATCTGCGAGGCGTTGTTGATCCATTCAGCCTGGAGAAGAGATAATTATTCTCGATAGTTTCACCAATAAAAAGCACATTTAATTGTATCACTAATAAGATTTCATTATTTACCTTCAAAACTGCGAATGTATGACCGCTGAGAGTATGCAAGCAAGTGCAATCGGAGACGTTGAAGATCTTCAGCGTTTGGTCACCAGAACATGTCACCACTTTCTAAGGAGAATTGTATAAGCCTAGAAAGTCGGAATACAAACCTGCGCATTGGGCGAAAACTTTGCATCCCAGACACCGCGCTTATGCCCCGACAGGGTGCCCGCGATTCCGAGCTGCATCTTCCCAGTGTCGATCTTCCAAATTTTGGCCTAAAACTTGGATAAAGCAGAAAATGCACGGCGAACCGTCTTGTCCATCGAGGCGGTCAGGCAAAGCGAATCATTCGGAGCACAATCGACGCAGGTCACGTTCTTCTGATGGGCTACAATCGTTGACGAAGAGGCAAGTTTAGGCCTAAAAATAATGATTAATTTACAGAAAAGCGCTTACAATTCCTCCGGCTTCTTCTGGCCCTTCTTGATTACCGGTCTGAGGTCCCACAGCTTGAGGGTAGTGTCGTAAGAGACGGACAAAATGAAAGGTTGTTTCCCAGAATGAGAAAAGGCAACCGAGACAACAGAATTCAGGTGGCCATCACCCTAAAGCGCATTAAAGTCATAGCGAAAACTAAACAAACCAGCGCAATCTGTTCCAATTCTTGGCGGCCGGCGACGAGCTTCCACAAAAGTATGGAGTTGTCTTTTGAGCTTGATGCGAGAAGGGAGTGATCCCAGATCGGAGTCCGAACACAGAGAACGGAGTCGCTGTGACCTAATAACCTTGTAAAAAAATCTAGAAAATCTATCACCATCCGCCAGTTTGCAATCCCAGCTCTCCATATTGTAGAGGCGGATCTGGCTTGTATTGGCAGCTGCAACAAGGTAACCGGGAAAGTTCTCGCTTCTATCGAGGATGGCAGTGGAGAAGATCTACAAACATTGTTAAAATTATTGGCAAGGAGACGTACCTCGTCGTGGAAGCCGACCAGTTGACGTTCGACGTCAAATTCTTGGTTCAGCACATAGATGATCTCTTCCGCCGAAATTACCAAGAATTTTTGAGTAGCGGCGTTGTACGAAATGCTGTTCAGGCCGTGGCTGGAAAATGGTAAAACTACATAAAAATTGATGATAGGGGTACCCAGCAAGTTTCTTAGATCTGATTCGTCTCGCCGTCGCGCATTCCCATTCCACAATCTCTCCTTTTTCACCAACTGTGAACAATCGGTCCCCAAGCAGACAACCATCCTCGATTGCCTGGAAATAATAGATCGTTGAAAGTTACATTTTCCCGTTACCTCAAAAAGTGGAAGCGCCTTTATCTTCTTGGTCGACTCGACATCCACAATGCTGCAGATTTGATCGCGAGACACGATAAGGGCTTCACGACTGTCCTTGATCTCGCCGATGTAGGAGATTTGGCCCTGGTGATTCTGCCACTGCGTCAGGGCCCGATTTGTCACGCCCGGGTTCAAGCTGTAGAGAATCGTAACACCATCCATATACCTAAAAAGGAAATAGCAAAAAAGCACATATCTAATACCCAGCAAGCAATTTTCCATTTTGCACAAATGCTACGTAGGTGACGACCGATGAGCCGGTGAAGTGATACAAGCAGATTTGTTTTCGCACGTCCCAAATCTGAAAACAGTTGCGATAAAAATAATTTGATAACGGCCGACCTTGATATTATTATCACTGGAAGCAGTGGCAAACAGAGAAAAGTCGGCATTAAATTTCATAATCAGGATCGGTGCGGTGTGCATCGGCTTCCAGGTGCGGAGCGTCGTGCCAAATGTGTCGCCGTCCATCGAATACTCGCAGATCTAAATCGAAGTGGAAAAACCTTATCCTAATCATACCAAGCCGCTGTTATAAGCAACAAAAAGCCGCCTACGCTCCTCGTCGATAGTCAGTGCTGTGACACGTCCCCTTTCGTCAGAGCCGCCGATCTCCCGCCTAGAAATAATGGTATAAGTAAAAGTAAACAGTCCCTGATAAACCCCTTGTATTTTCGACCTACGTCTCCAAATTATTCTGCAGGTTGATCTCCTTGACGGTGTCGGTGCATGTCGCGAACAACCGCTGGCCATCCTGAGTCCATGCCACATCGCCTCCCGTGAATACAGCCTAAACTCAAATTAATACAGGCAGCGAGAAAGCCACTAACCTCAATACATCGCGTTTGCGCTAAATCGCTAACAACAGTCTTCATTCTGGCACGAGGAATTCGGCATTAAGGGGCGCCGTCAAGGGGGTATTATCTAAAAAAAAAGTTGTTGGTTTATCATATTTTTAAAAGGAAAGCAAGGTTTCCTGTTTTAAATTTTAATTAAAACAATTATGCAAAAAGAATCGCAAAATAAATTCCATGGCCTAGTCGTGCACGAAACGCGCTAGGTAAATCCGTGCAAAGGGGCATGCGGAAACGGGCCTCAGCCGATTTTATTCTTCCCTTCTAGTAAACCTTGTTTTTCGATTTTTTTTTTGTAAAATTAATGTAAAAATAGAGAACTTCTGCTTTTAGATGGGAGAGTTCGTGGAGCTCCGTATCGAGAAGCTCGTCCCCTTCTTCGAGCAGCTCAAGAATGTCGAGATTTTGAAGGACGAAGAGGTGAATGAGCTCGTCAAGCGATGCCGCCGCTACGAATATCGTATCGGGAAAAAGGTTGAATTCGGTCTATCTCCTAAAAGCTTTATAGCAAAAAACCGAAGCCGACTATCTGGTGTACGTCGACTACCTGAAGGACCTTATGTCCCTCGTGAAGAAACGGAGGAAGAAGCTAGATTACATGCATCGCTACAAAGATATCGACGGGGCGCTTGCCACAAAAATCGGCGGTCTCTATTACGCATGTGCCCACAGATTTGCGGTCAGTCGATTCCGAAAAGTAATAAATTTGATTTAGGGGAATCTTCCCTTGTGGAATAGCTGCCTGGATTTTCTGACCCAGTACAAACTCAATGGAGTTTGCAGCAAGGCGTTCACGGTGGCTTTGCAGGTAGGAGATTTCAGAGATCTCAGGCTGTTTTTAGTTCAATTCATCGAATGTGCCGCTGCGTTGCAGATCAGCCGTCTGGGAATTGACGGGGAATAGCTCGGTTTGTGTCACTTATCTCGGCATTTCTTTCAAAAATTAGATCGACAACGCCCGTACGCAATTGCAACAAGCCATCCGGGGAGACGCACAGGAAATCGAGTTTTGGATCACATTGCTGAAAGTCGAGATACTCTATGTGGATCGGTACTTGGCAAATGAATACGTTTTTTGAATTGTGTTTCAGGATTAAGACTCGACTGGAGTTTTTGAAGCGACGCGGGGCTAGAAAGACGACGGCAGAAGAGGAAAAAGATATGGAGGAAGAAGTAGTTTAGGGCCTTTGAATAGTTTATTTTTTTAGTTGAACAAAGCCCCGGAAGAAGTTAGCGATGCAGTGCTGGACCTTGAAGTTGCCGAAATTGTCCTCAAACAATCGTTGAAACAAGTTCAGGATCCGAGTCGGAGAGCGGGTAAGCATTCCCCTGCACCTACTGATATCCTTTCCAGAAATGCTGTACAGAATGTGGCAGACTTGCCGAGAGATTGGCCCATCAGCGGCGAAAATTGAGGCCAAGGTTTTTGAGAGAATAAATGAGGTAGTTCTAAGATTTCTCTTAATCTAAAAGTTTTAGCTGGAGGCTCCAGGCGAGAAGGAATTTAAACTGTTGGCTAAGGCCGAGGCTGAAGCGGTGGCCGAAGAGAAGGTATTTTACGATACCTTTTTCAAACCTTAGTTGAGGATCTCTACGATACCTATGAAGACATTTTGAAAGAATGCCATTCCGAGCAGATGTATCGCAAGTTGCTGCAAATCTTTGGCGCGGCAGGAGGTTGATTGCAATTTTTGGCAACAACCATTGGGATTTCCAGAGGAGAGAGCGCTTGCGGTGGAACGGCTCCGCGAAGGCATGATCAAAGCTGGATACGCGTCAATGGGCGACATTCAACAGGTCGGTTTCAAATTTTAATAATTTATCTACGATTGTTTTTAGACGCTAGAAAATCTGGATGAGACTGACAGCTCGCATGTTGCGCGGATTATCGACATTGCGAAGCTGGGCCTTGAGGTGGGGACTATTTTGGGATCGATCACTGGAAAATTAGAAAACGCCTTGCGATGCGAAGCTCTGGGAGGCGCGGATCGAAGCCGAGATCACGCAGCTCGAGCGGGGCCCGAAGCGCCGGAGCCAAGACAAAGTTGAGCCCGCCATAATGTCCCTCTTCGACGAGGCTTTCCAAAAGGTGCGTGATTCCATGGTATTTATTTATTTGTTTAGGTCCGCTTGCACGAACAGTTGCCCATCTGGAGGCTGGCTATTGATTTTGCTGTAGAGCATTTTCCAGCGACAGTCGATAACGTGGGACTTGGTTTTTAGTTCTATTATATCGGTTTTCTAGTTATTCGCCCAATGCTTCAAAGCAGCCGATGCGAGCGTTGCGTCGGAAATGAAGGTAATAATAAGGTCCTTCGTACGAGACCCATTTAAGGTTGCCCGGCTTGAATACCTCGATGCCGCACAAGACTCCGAATTGTTCCGAAATGAAGCTAGACGCTTGATGGACATGAAGCCAAATAGGTAGCTAACATGGCTGCTGCTCAAGTTATGCAATTTTAGCACCTCGGTCTACGAGGCGGTAGCAAAATTGGAAAGCAAGCGAGCGCCCGATTTCGACAAAGCGCTTGTGGAAACCTCATGGAAGGCGGCCATCAATGAAAACGATAAGGAGTCAGTTAAATCATCCATTTTGCGAAATCACTTTTCAGCCCTGAGGCCTGGCTCGGATACCTGAAGTTTCTCCTGACGCACCGACCTGAAGGCGTGGCGGACGTGCACAAGGTTTTTTTAAAGCATACTAAGCATTCAATTACTTTTAGCGTGCAAAGCTGAACCTCGATGGCTCCGCAGCAGAGCAGCTGGCGACGGGCTGGATGAAGGCGCTCGTCGATTTGTCGAACAAACAGGAACGTTGATTCCGATCTCGTCGAATTGTTGTTAGTTTGTTGTTTTTGTTGATTCGTTGACCCTGAATAAAGTTTGTTTCTTTCTTCAGTTTGCGAAACACAAAGAAATCAGGCCTGGTATTCCATCGATGCCTAGAAGCCGGGAGTTGCTATATAATTGGCTGTTTGACAACATGTACTACACAATAGCAATGAATTTTCTAGCAATGTCTCACAATGCTTGGCCCCATCAAAGGCCAGCCGTCCCGGCCCCACGACCAATTGCGCCGCACTGTTCACAGGAATCCGGTTGGATCGGCTTGTGGGATGATTATTTCTGAGCTTTAGCAATTGTGCACGACGCGCTCAGCAAAGCCATTGCGCAACGTCAGAACATTCCGCCAGGCTATGAGAACGAGCAGCGGTTTCTACGACATCATTCAATGTGGGCGATACAATCATTCATTTTATAGCAATGAGAAAGAGTCATTTTTTCGTTTTTAGTTTGGAAAGAGTGAATGAAGCCTTCCACGAGCACCCTCTACCCGAGAAGCCTCCACATTTGGTGGGAAGTGGTCGAACGGTAGATTTTGGCGTCTAAAAACAATTTTTTTTTGTAGATAAAACAGCTGATCATGATCCCCTTCAACCATCAACCGCTTGACATCATGGCGCACCGCGTCGGCAATACAATTTACGTCGACCAAGTGAAACGCCCGAATCAGGTTTGACTACATTTTTTTTGAATTTTCTTTTAGGGCAATAATCAATCCAGTTCCTCGCAACAATGGGAAAGCTCGGGTGTGAATATCCGAGACGAATTGGCGAGGACCTTTGTCGAGTCGTCGTATTCTAATGTGGATGAGCCGACGACAAAGATCTGGGAGGGGCTCTCGGAGTCGAATGATGAAATGTAGAGCCTGAAAGAATGTCAAGAAACTAGGTTCTAGGTGGGATCTATCAAATGCGGTCTCGGTAATGAACGTCTACCCGTCGTTGCGCTCAAGTAATACGTCGCTGAATGTCCACGAAACATGGACGCGCCCGAAATCGCTGACGTATAAAATCTCTACAGACGTCGGTCCAGTGGGAAGATTAATTTTTTTTATTTAGACGGGCTCCTCGATGCATGTCTGGGAATTTTCGAATCTTCGGATGCTCGTCGACCACGAGATTCCGGTGCTGAGCGGCGAGAATTTCCCCTCAATTTCTATTCGAGCAGAGTTAGTTTTTGCAGTTTCTTTTGTGTTATCGGGGGGAGGGCGCGGGGCGGGGCTGGAGAGGAATGAATGGTTTCATGTAAGTCTAGAAAGGTCTATTAACTTGATGCTAAGTAATTTACGATGTTTTTAGTAGAATTCACCTCTATTTCAAGCGGAAAAACAATAAAAACGCGAAAAAAACCTTTTTTTTGCTCGACATTTTGGCCAAAAATCGGCCATGTTTGGTCGAAAATTGTTCGAGAAATTTTACGTTTTTACGTTCTTACGTTCAGTAATAGTAAAAAGTTTAGAAACTTTTGCTGTATTTTGATTCGAAAAAATGATCCTTAGAAACAAGTAGTGGGAATGAACCGCTCGATCATACTGCTGTTTTTAGCCAAGAGCTTCCTATCTCAATTCTGACTGGAGTGGATATGTGGTTGGATCAGATGATCAAAGGACTCGACGGGGTTGTCGTCATTCACCAAGGAAAAGGCAGCAGAAAGGTTTGTATATATTTTTAGCGCCCCTTTTGCCAATTGCACTTTTTAAATGTTTTATTCAATTCAATGTTCTGGATCTTTTAAGGTAATATGACGATAGTTGTAAGCTTGGTGGGGGCGTTCAGGCGGCGGTCTCCTTGGATCCCTTGGTGAGCTCCTTCGAGGCGACGACCAGCTTGCCGATCTGCGGCTTGTAGACTTCGAAGGAGCACTGGAAGTGGTTTGGTCTGATAGCGTCATATCCCCTACCAGCAAGTCTTCCTTGACAATCAGAACCGCGGCCGCGTTATCGAACTGCCCGCAGTAGTGCGGAGCCGAGAAGACGGTCACCAACCTCAAAGTACACTGTATCAAATTTTGGCGAAGTTGCTCACTTCCGGTCGGCGAAAAACTCGTAGCCGTCCTGAACGACCTGGTGCGCGCGAGCTACCTGGAATCCCAGCCTAGAGGACATGGCCCGCTACATACCAAATCAATGCCCAAATCCGCGCATTTCTGCTTGACCATGTCGGCCCCGAACCAGACCGAGGTGCCGCGGACATTTGGGGCGAAGCCGCATAAGTTGGCAGCCGGGTCAGCCCAAAGCAGGTCAAGCTCGAGCGATGCTTTCAGAGCCGGGGTTGGCCTACAAATGTCGGTTCTGGACTGTTGGCGGGCGGGGGGGGGACCAAATTTTTCCATAGCCCCGTACAGTCTTATAGCGAAACATAAACCATTTTTTGGCATTTGCACAATTTTTAGATACAAGCAGGGACGTAGCGTAAGGTGGGCCCCCTGGGCCCGCCCCCGAAATCGGCCGGGGCCCGAAAATTTCATAAGGGGGACCCTTATGATTTTGATTTTCTCAAAAATTTTGCTGCCTGCGGCGCTATTTTTTCACGTTTTTACGGCTATTTGTAGAGCTATGCAACCTTTTTTTCAAAAATTTTTGCCTGCGGCGCTGTTTTTTTGGCAATGTTTTGAGTTTTTTGGAAAAATTTTTTGTGCCCCCCCCCGAAATTTTTTTCTGGCTGCGCCCCTGGATACAAGTACAAAAAAAAATTTGAAATTGTGGATTTTGGTGAAATAAATTGATGAAAAATGACCAACCAAGACCATTGTGAAATTTCAAAAAAATTTTTAGACCTTTTTGTTGGCTTTCGAACAATGAAAAAATACGAGCATAAAAAAATACACTATATATTATTGAAAGGTGGATCTTGTCACGGAAATTTAGCTTAGCCCCCCCCCGCTAACAGCCCAGAACCCAAAAAACGATGGTTACGATTGCCCTTACGATCCAAATACCTCTGAATTTCGCGCAACTGGTCGAGCGTCTGCAGCTGCGGGGACAGGCCACCGTGCATGCAGAGGATGGCGTCGCCGACCAGGCCCGAAAGTGGCATGCAATTGAAGGCGTCCTGGTGATGGATAATTTCTAATTTTCAGAGTCTGTGGCACACCTGGAAAGCCTCCCAGAGCCGTGGGCTGTAGCGACGATTGCACTCATCGTAGAAGCCGTACAGCCGGTTGACGCTCGGCGTCTCGTGGTTGCCGCGCAGCAGGAAGAAGTTCTTGGGGTAGCGCAGCTGCAGTGGCCGCTGCTGCTTGTCGAGTGCAAAAAGCCGACCTTGTAGACGAAGAGCAGCGTGATCACCTCGAGACTCTGCTTGCCCCGGTCAACATAATCGCCGAGGAAGAGGTAGTTGGCCGTCGGCGGGAAGCCGCCCTGGAAATTCGTTTCAAAAATTAAAATCTTGGTTTTTCCGGTTTATGGGGGGAGGGAGGGCAACCTTCGGCTCAAGTCTAGGAAACCCCCCCAGCCGACTTTTCAACTTTTCTACCTTCCTTATTTTTATTTTTCGCTACTTTTTTCGGCTGAACTGCAATGTAGTCTTACTAATTAGCCTACGGCGAACATTTTGGTATACTTTAGAGCTCGCTAACACAAAGGGGGGCCGAGATACAAAAGTTGGTGCCGGCTGGGCGGGGGTTTTCTAGACTCTTACCCAACCTTCCCCCCCGATATTTCGTATTTTAGACGGTTTTATAGCATATTTTACACAGTTTTTAGATACAAAAATCATAAAAAATTTTCGAAAATGATGGTTTGGTCAAAACTCTATGAAAAATGGCCAAATAAAGGATTTCTACACAATTTTCTACACAAATCGTCGAATTTCTACACAATTTTCTTTTTTTTGCAACTGTCCAGCAATCAAAAACTACTAAAAACAGCGTAAACATGCGCTAGTAAACTAATGTATTTATACAAGTTTTTACTAACAGGTAGGAATAGTCGTAAAGATAAAAATTAGCTCGGCTAAATTCTACTTTACGGTATGTTCTCAAAATGTCGATTTTTCGACTGGAATCGATCCAGCTCGATGAGTTTGTGCGTTTCCAGTTGAAAAAACGATTGGGAAACGCTTCTGGACAAAGTTATAGGCTTTCGAAAATATACACCAAAATTGATGAAAATCATCGCATTTTTGCTTGGTTTTCGACCGATAGACACCCAATATGAGCCTAAAAATAAGGCTTCGTGCCACCCGGGGCCTAGTCGCTTCGGATGGGTGCGAGCTCGTACAGGGTTTCGAAATCGGGGCGCCCGAGGCACGCGTAGCGGCCAGGCGCCCCGATTTCGGAAGAGTGGAGCGGCAGCCCATCCGAAGCGACGGCCCGCCTTGCCTGACAATGTTAGAGGCCACAACTAACATTTATTTATCTTTTCCATACTCAAATTACTAGTTTTAAAAATTCCAAATGTTTTTAGCTCAGCACGTGAGAACTGCAGAGAGGGCACGCTTTAGAATGCGGGGATAGGAGTGTTGCGTAGCCTAAGGACCTTACCAAAAATAGCTTTCAAACGTAATAACTTTTGATTTATGGTATTCCCAATTGCTTTTTCAACGGAAAACGCTTTACCTCACCGAGCTTTATCGTTTTCAGATGAAAAAATGACATTTTATGAACAGTATACTAACAATAAAGTATACTCGCTATTTTCGAAAGCCTATAACTTTGTCCAGAAGCGTTTCCCAATCGTTTTTTCGACTGGAAATGCACAAGCTCATCGAGCTGCATCGATTCCAGCCGAAAAATTGACATTTTGGGAACATACCGTAAAGTAGAATTTTCCCATTAGCTCCCCCCGTTAAAAGCGAAGAACCAAAATTTCTTTTTTTTGTGCTTGAAGGAAGCGATAATTCGTAAAAATACTATTCAAAGACTGCGATAATCTCCGGCTCACCCGATCAAACAGCCGCAGCAGGTCACCGTACTGCCCGTGCGTATCGCCGCAAATCCGCACCGGCGGGTCAATCTCGATGAACACCGGCTGCGACATGAACATGTCTTTCGCCATTTCTACAACATATACTAAAACCCAGCCCTCGGACTCACTGCACAACGTGATCAGCTCCTCCTCAGGGACCGTCAGCGTCATGCCGGTCGTCGGGCGGCCGACGGCCAGCATCCGGTTCAACAGCCCGTCCACGTCGAGCCCATCGCTCATGTTCGGCGAGTAGTGGAAATGAGATATGGAAGCGGGTTTTGATAAAACGGCGCTAACATTAATTGGATTCAAGCCATTATTCATCCAGAAGTTGCTAATTTTGAATTCTGACTCTAAAGCGTCTAAACGTCAATTTTCAGGACTTCCAACTGCACATGACGTCCGAAATCCCGACGCTAAAGGGCAGCGAATTCGACCCCTCCGAGCTGGCCACCGTCATCGAGAATGTGCACAAATTTTTGGACGACAAAATGACCGAACAGGGACATACCTATTATTTGCATAGAGGTATGGAAACTGCATTAACATGGCTCTCTTGCTCTCTCGCTCTCTCTCTCTCTCTCTCTCTCTCTCTCTCTCTCTCGCCCTCTCTCACGCGTTCGGTTTTTTCTCTTCATATAGCCCATTTTTAGAAGAAGGTGGAGACGACCTGACCCTCTACGACATGACGGCCATGTTCCCAGATCTGTCAAAGAAAACCGAGTTCAACCCCTCGCTTCCGGTGGTTGCGTCAGCATTAATGAAGGCATTTTTTTTAATATTTTTCATTTTTTTTGCTTTTCTAGCAAGTCGCCGATTTCCTGAACGACGACACCGTCTGCACGACGCGCATCGAAATTGCCTACAAAATGCTCCGCTCAGCGCAGGAGATTTTTGATGAAGACCATCTGCCGCATGTAAAGATTGCATTTTTGGAAAGAAAGTTTTGGGTCTGATCCGTTTTAGCTGGCCGCTTCGCTCTACTATCTGAAAGCCGCGCTGTACCAAAGTGTCACCGTCAAGCTGAAGACGTAATGGAATTAAGATTTTTTTTGATCCGTTTCATTTAGGCAAAACTTGTCAACGGCTCTCGAGCGGCCACACAATCAACTCTTTGGGCTTGAGTCGATTTTGATAGAGCGCAACCCCTCGATGTCGGCATCAATTCCGGTAATACTTTTGGCGGAGAGCAAACATGTCTATTTTTTCAGATAAGCGCTCTACGCTCGGCAGTGTCTATCGTTGATGATGACGAAGACAAAGGAAAAGCTGCTATTCGGTCAGTCTACTTTAAAAATTATTTCATTTCAGGTTCAGAAGTACAGTGCCCGGCCTCGACACTCCAGTCGACTGCCTCACCTACGCCATAAATTCGCTGGATTCGGTATAGCATGACTTAAAAGTCAAGTGCAGAAAATTCTAGGCCTTGAAAAGCGTGAGCATTGTCGAGGAGCGGGAGAAGAACGGAGTGGCGAGTAAAATCCCGCTCTTCCCGATCGGCAAAGATGACCAGGATACGGTAGTAAAAGAGCGGAAGAAGCCGCGGCCCGGGGCAGACGTGTTGTTGCTTCGATCGTTGCTGCATTTACGAGCCGTTTCCGCATACTTACTGATGGCTCTTGTCGAACCGGAGGTAGGCGACTTGATTTTGGGGATCTTTTGCAACATCGGGGGGGGGGGAGAAGACAATTACAATTTTTGCTTGGATTAAATTTTTAATCGATTACAAACGGAAAAAATATTTTGACCCGTTTCTATTCCCGAATGCATTGAAAATACAAATAAATTTTTTAACAGTTTTTCCGCCTGAAAATTGATTACGCTGGAGCAAAAAATATTAAAATTTTGGTATTACATTAAGAGGATTATCCGGTCTTACAGAGAAAATCCCCCCCCCCACGATATTGCCAGAACACCTCGACATCTTTTTAAACTTACACTTTTTGCCTTTTAGAGCCACCCGGAATCGCACGTCTTCGGCAACTCGGATGCGGCCTACCTGTTCGAGCTTTGTCGCAGCGCCTTTAAACATGCGGGTACGGTATTACTAGGATTTCATAGGCCATTTTTTCCAGCCGAGGTGATGCGACTGCAATCAAATTCGAGAACCCGAACCGCTGCCCTCGTCCAGGTTTCTAACGTCTTCCGCCTCTACATGCAGCTGTTGATGAGCCAGACGCGATCTTCGACCGAGGAATTGCACGAAAAGGTGGGTTACACGATATCTAATTTTATTTTTTAATAGTTATCCGAAGCCCGGAGCGGCGACATCTTTCTGAAGAAGTGGCTATCGGGGATTGTAATTCCGGGTAGGGCTCTTCAGTTTTTTAATGCTTCTTGTTTGCTGTAGAAACGAACCCGCTGCGAATGTTGGTCGATATTACGCCGGAGATGATGACCGACCCGGAAGAGCTGGATCGCTGGATGCTGGACGTGGGCAACAAATTCCGAACGTTGCTGACAAAATACACAAAAGATTACGATCAGCTCGAGAGTCGGCTTTATCGAGACAATTTTGACCTGCCGGGGTAAGCTTTCGGGGAGAGAGAGCGAGCGAGCAAGCGAGAGAGAGCGAGAGATAGAGAGAGCGAGAGATAGAGAGATCGAGATCGAATTTTCAATTACACTTTCAGTGTCCGGTGCGCCATCAGCCTGGCCTTGATGCAATGCGGTGATCGCCATCGCCTCGCGATATATGAAAAGCAAAAAACGGGTGATTTGAAATCTCCCCAATAACCCTTTTCAGCCCCAATACGCGAATTGTTGGACACCTTCTCGTCGGCGATCAGGTTCTATGAGTTGGGACTGAAGCACATCGAGCAAATTGATGGCCAGGCGATCGGGCAAAACGATCTGGTCGGAAAAACCCCCTGTAATTTCGGTTTTTTAGGTATGCCAGGTAAAGCTGTCCCTGCTCCAAAACGTTACCTCCTTACGGCGAGGCCTCGCATTAATGGATGTGGATGCGAGAAAATATGGGACGAACCAGGATCAGAATTTGCGAGAGGTCGAGCGGTTTCGCTTGCCAGAAAGTGAATAATTCTAGGTGATCGATTCGTACTACGGACTCGAACAGTTCATCAACAGTCTGCCGGATGAGAAATTTTCAGCGATCAAATCGCAGCGGCTCACGGCCGTTCTGACTGATTGGGTATGTTTTTGAAGCAAGGGGCTTTTTGCTAAAATGGCTTAAAAAATTAATTCGCTTCTTGCAGATCACCTGCACGCATCGCGCCTATTTCTACTATGCCTATCGACCGTCAGCCAAAATTGGCGTCTATCGACATGTGAGATTTTCGCTAATCATCTTCTACTATCTCCTTTTTTCACCCTTTTCGGGTTCTTTGCAGTATCGGAAAAGGGGAACCAACTTTTTCGTCTAGAATCCGAATTTTTGAACATCAAAGCATGTAACATAAGAACACTGTTGTTGCCATTCCTCCACGTACAATTTACAAATGTTGATTAAGTATATAGATTTTTCGACTAAAAATACCCAATTTTCTACAAAAATTTCGACTAGAAATTTTTTGAGTTTTGAAATTCTTTTTTTCCCACTTAAAACCCAGTTAAATTTTACTAAAATATTATTAAAATGGTTAATATTAATTTACTAGTCATTTCTGGGCTGATAGGAAAAATTGCCCCCCCGATAATGCGAAAGATCCCCATTTGAAATTTTTTAGACAAAAGAACACATGTACATCGAACAAACCGAGGCCAACATCAAGAAGCTAGAAAAGTTCAAAGAGCGCCCCTCCGTTTTGTTGGACTGGTCGCACTGCGTCTCCTTGCTCTTGGAGATGATCTTTCACAGCTTCGAACATCTTTTTGTAAGTGGTAAACTTTTTTTAATATTGCTTTATAGCGCTCCCAGCTCAAAAAAGAAATCAAGGACGAGCAGGCGATCATTACAGCGCGGTTGTCGACTGTAAGCGCCTTGGTCGAGCAGGTAAGGACTTTTTGAGCTTCTCAATTGACGGCTAGTATTGATAAATATTAAAAAATGATGGATTATAATTCTAGACGAACATTGCCGGAGGTGTGATCCCGATTTATCTGACCGGCCTGGACATCCTCAACGTCTTTGTGGGAAATATGGATTGCGAGGAGTGGAGAACTCAAGGTTGAAACTTTCATTTTTAGCTAAGCGTTTTTCAGCTATCTTGTTACCCATTTTCATCGAAATCATCGCCTTGTTGCCATTTGCCGAGTTTTTCCAGTCGGAGAAACGGATTCAGGTAATGGAAAAAAATTGGTTCGTATGCAGTATCTGGGGAGGGCTTTTTGAAATTAGAGTTATTTTTCGAATGTAGAGATATACTTGTTCTAAGGGTTTTTATTCACGTGAAACCTTACACTTCTGAACGTGAAACTACTTCTGAACGTACAAATGAACGTGAAAACTTTACAAGCTTTTATTTCAAAAATAGAAAATTATAGATTTTTCGACAAGAGATGGATTTTGAACAAAATTGCTATTTTAAAAATTTTTGAGGTTTTCTATATAGTTTTCTTCTGGAAATTTTATAAAAAAAACATTAATAAAATAATGGCTATTGCGTTGCTAGGTGGTTCTAGATTTGCAAAAAATTCCGCGACCAATAATGCGATAGGACCTGAAAAAAACGCTTTTCGCTTCCATTTTTCCGGTTTCGATCGTTCTAAAATCAATTTTCCAGGACTATTTCGCGAGTTGTACGGCACTGTTGCAGCGCAAAATTTTAACCGCCCTGTCGACAAAGGTATATTTTGTCTATCTCTTAAAGGCAAACCCCCAAATTATAGGTGGTCACCGCCGAGAAACTCTTAAAGCTCAAGCCGATCGCCGACTGGTTAATCAGGTATTATTGTGGACACTTTTTTGTAAACTATTCTCTGCCCTTTTCCAGGCGTCCTACCGTCATTTCGGAGGCAAATTGGCGCCCGGACGCGCAAGAATGGAGTCGCAAGTTGAAGAAGCTTTGGAACGAATTCGCGTCGTGCCGCTAATAGAATTGAGATAGTGTTTTGTTTGGCTTTGAGTTTGTAATAATTTTGAGAAGTAGATTTGGTAAATTCCTATTTCTTTACCAATTGGTCTTCCCATTTTACGCTGTTGTAAGCTTGAGCTTCTATCATTTTGTCTGTGATGATCTCCTACGTGTTCCGGTGTCGATATTTTACTTTGTATAAAATGGATAACTCTTTAGTTGTATTTTTGTCGACGATTCTGCGGGATGCGACTAGCATTTGAACCTAGAATCATCAAGGACAATGGGTATGTGGATTGGAAATAAGGTATTTTTTGGGTAAAATCTTCTTTAGAAAACAGTCTAGCTTCGTCCTACCTATTTTTACAGAAACGAAGGCGCTTTTGTAGTATCGGTGGGGTGGCGGCCTTACAAAACCCAGATACGCCAAGTAATATAAAATCAAGTGTTTTAATAGTGTCTGAAGGACTTTAGCTCTAATTTCAATAAAACTATTGTAAAACTGAAGCTTTTGAACTTATCAACAAACAACAAAATTTTGAACGAAAATCGGTAATTTTGGTCGAAAATCGATATTGCTCGTACTTTCTTAAGTCTAAAAAGTTCTAGATTTTTACATTTAGGAATAAGGAAAGGGAAAGGGTCTTAAATAGACCCCCCCCCCCGATAATGCAAAAGCACTGTTCTTTTCAAAAACATTCAACACTTGAGGCTCGAGTCCGCATGTTTTTAAAAGGTATAAAAATGGGATCATAGGGCGTGGCACAGGACCTGTTTCAAAACAGTATAAGCTTGCCCGGCTATCGCGTTTAATTGCAACACCAAGAAAGCGAGCGCCCGCAGCCGATTTATAGGCCAAAATGACGCCGCGGCCGGACACACTGCTCTGCACCGGGTATTCCATTCATTGGCCGAGCAAAGACGACTTCAGATAAGGCGCCGTTTCTCTCCTTGGGCAGCTATTCTGGCCCGAAACACGGATTCGTCAACCCAGGAGTTTGTGACACCCTTTCGTTTTCACTTATCGGAGGCTGGCTGATCCGAACAACGCGGAATACGACGGCGCGGTTCGCCCGGGGAGAAATCATCAGTCTTCTCCGGGCGAGGGTCATTCTGACGCGTTGATTGCCTGGGGTTTTGCATTTTGGAACGCCTTCTACGTGCCGGGGGGCTCGGCTTCATTTTTATTTGACGTCGGGGTTCTGAATTTCTTTAATAAATTTCTCTCAAAGTGATTATATAAGTAGCAGAGGCGACCTTTTCGCTACGATTTTTCGGTTCTATGGCAGTATCGGGGGGGCGAATCTTCTGATTTTCCGCATTTTTCGGCTTCCTTCTCTTCGAACGTGAAGTTCCCAATTTTTTTTTGAGCATGGCCGTTCATAAACAAAATTGATAAATTTTAGATATTTTCATGCGAAAAATTCATTGGGGAGACCACAAAAACGCTTAAAGTTTAAATTTTTCTGGAAAGGTCTATGATTTTCGGTTTTATAAAAATGTGTGACGTTTCCACTTTAAAAAAATATTGTTCAAACAGTGCTTGTGCCAATTTTAGATACTGAAATGCTCATTACGGGAAAAAGCTTGTCCCAGGATTATCCGACCCGATACGCCCCCCGATAATGCGAAAGAACCTTGGCTCGTTCTCTCTGATCTTACCATAAAAGACTAGATTTTAGAGCTCCTAGACCCTATTTTTCTGACCAGGTACCCGGAAATTTGCCCATTTCCGGGGCCTCATCCGTCCAAACTATTATTTGTACAGATGGGGTTGTGCGTGGGGGTCGCCAGGAGGAAAAGCATTGATGCCCTTCCCGAAAAAGGCGTCACCGGGGGGTTGACTCAGTATGCAGCGTCCGCTTCTGTCCATTCGATACTTTTATGTAGTTTTTTTTATTGTTTTCTGAATTCCGTGAAACTTTTGGAGCGGTAATCCGCCAGATGCTGTGCTACAAGGCAACATTTTAGGCGAATTTTTAAGAATATTTTGCTGGTTTGGCATTTCTTAATATTTTCAAATTTTAGACAACGCCCAGTATGGTATTTTTTAAGGTATTCGATTATCGTGCTCGCTTTTAAGCGGCGTTTTTGTCTACGAAAATCCGAATTTTTTTTTCCTCATTCTTTGGGCGTTTTCGATGAGTTTTTCTTGGCGGGCGATGAGCCTAGCTTTTTGCCTTTGTTTGCCTGGAAACACTGTCATATTTGGCTGATTTTAGAGCCGATTTTTCAGGTAATCCGCTCCAATAGCTATTCCTTCGTGTCGTAAAATTAAAATTTTTAGAACTTGTCAAGTGATCCTGTTTCTAAACTTTTGCTTTTCCCAGTAGCCGCTATTGAACTTATTGAGACCTTGCTAACTTTCTAAGTTGCGTTTTTTGTCTAAGAAAACCCTTCATTTCGGGTGCATTTTCCGGCAGATCCTTACCGTGAAAATACTGTTGTTTTTTTATGTTTAGTTACCGTCCCAGCAGCATTCATTAAAGTTTCAGATGACGCGGACTTTTTAATCGTCCCTTTTTTGCCTAGCGAAAACCTGTCATCGGGACACTTTCAAATTTTCAAGCCCATATTTCAAAAGCGCATCCTGACTCAGTCGACAAAGAATTTGGGGGAAAAAGAATTCACTTTTCCAAAATTATTCGGTTCGCAAAGGGGCAAGCGGCTCAACTCGTTGATCCGATTTCACTGTCGCCACCTCGCTAGTTGAGCCAGAGAAAACGGAAACTTTAGGGCGCACCCCTTGGGGCCGATAAGAAGGAGAAGAGGAGGAAGACGTCGGCATGGTCGCCCGAAAGCCCGGGGAATCCTGTCGCGTTTTGCTGATTCTCACACTTGCAGTGAGTTTTGGGGCGCATTCCAGGGCTGACGGGATCAAAGTCTACGATAAGAAAACGGAAAAAAACGGTTCTTTGAGATTCGTGCGGGTGATACCGAGCCTTTTTATTTAGGAACTATTTTTACCATTACTAAGTGTAGAACGGTCTTTTTTTATTAAAACATACAATCAAGATTTTTCGGCCAAAAGCGCGGATTTTCGGGGGAAGATCGCAAATTTTTAATCCTTTCCGAGATTTTCAGATAGTATCTATCTGGTTCTAGAGAGGGGATTCCCCTCCCCCGGTAAGGAAAAAGATCCGAAAACAAGCACGAGGTCTAACAAGCGGCATTATCAAGCATTTTTAGATATCTACCTCACTCTGCGCACTCCCATTCGATGACAGCACATGTGGAACGGAAAAATATTGCCTGAAAACGGACAGCGAATCGGCAATCATATCGATAAAGGTATTCTGGAGTTGAAAACTATTACTTTATCCTTTCCAGCCCTTCACCAATGACCAGGGCATCAATTTCATCGACGTCGAACTGTACGCGCCGGTGTTGGCCGAAAACTCGTACATTGCGCTTGGCTTTTCGAGTGGCGTACGTTATGAAATAGCGTAATAAAAAAAAGATACTTTTAGGGTGACGTACCAATGGAGAACAGCTACGTTTCTGAGTGCTCCCAAATCATCGGTGAGGCCGGTTTTACGCCGAAATTGTCGTGGAATAACGATCAACCTGCGAATGAGCGCATTGGGGGGCTAACGGTTAGTTCTACGCTGAAAATATAATTTATTTAATCTGTTTAAACTGTGAATCTATCCACGTTTCCTTAATTTTGAGAAAAAGATCAAGTCTTTTTTTAGCAAGACCAGATGAAGACCATTCTACTCGAGGAATCGATCCAAAGCTCGGACGGCGGTCTCTACTGCTCATTCCGACAACAAATCACTGGCGTTGCTCTAAATAATCAGCAGATCTACAACTACACTAATGGGGATCAAAAGTTGGTGCTCATCGCCAAGGGAAGCACCAAAGAAACCGGTTAGTTGTCTAATTATTTCCAAAAAATCGGTGATTGCGCATTAGCAATGGGGGCGAACTTTTATATAAGTCCAGAAATGCCTAATAACCGTATAGTAAGCTTTTAATGGTGATTTTAGTAAATTTAGCTATATTTCAGATGGAAAAACTCACTAGAACTTTCGTAATTTATGAAATTTTTGTGGAAAATTCGGTATTTTTGTATTTTTAATAAAAATTTGAAATATTTCTACGCTTTGCAACAGTTAAGGACAATTTAGGAACGTTTTTTGGTCAGACAGCACAATTTAATCCTAAAAAAACTTCGTTGCCGTCAACGCTGATAAGCTCCCCATATCCCCCCGCTAATGCCAAAGCCCCTTATTTTAGAGTATAAAAATAATATGCATTTTTTTAGGGCTCAACAAGCATTCGGGTAGAGACATTAATGTGGCCGATGCGAAAATTGATGTGATGAATCCACTCAATTTGCCTACAACCCAACCGCCTACCACGACAGGGGGAGCCCCTTTTGATGATAGCGCCTGTGGAAAGGAAAAATATTGCCTGAAAACGGACAGCGAATCGGCAATCATATCTATAAAGGTATTCTGGGCATGAAAACTATTATTTTTTTTATTTATTTTTTCTATAAAGGTATTCTGGGCATTTTATTTTGTCCTTTTCCAGCCCTTCACCGATAACCAGGGCATCAATTTCCTCGACGTCGAGCTGTACGCGCCGGTGTTGGCCGAAAACTCGTACATTGCGCTTGGCTTGTCGAGTGGCGTACGTTATGAAACAGCGTAATAAAAAAAAAGATACTTTTAGGGTGACGTACCAATGGAGAACAGCTACGTTTCTGAGTGCTCCCAAATCATCGGTGAGGCAGATTTCACGCCCAAATTATCGTGGAACGACGATCAACCTTCGAATGAACGAATTGAGGGCCTAACGGTTGGTTTCAAGGTTTAAATAGAAGCTATCTAATCGATAAAAATATCTACGTTGCCTTAGAAAATAGAATTTTCCAAAAAAAAAAACAAAGCAAGTAAAGACCCAGAATTTGTTTTAGCAAGACCAGATGAACGGTATTCTTCTGCAACCCTCGGTACGGAAAGTGGACGGCGGTCTCTACTGCTCATTCCGGCAACAAATCACTGGTGTTGCTCTAAATAATCAGCAGATCTACAACTACACTAATGGGGATCAAAAGTTGGTGCTCATCGCCAAGGGAAAGACCAAGGAAGCTGGTTAGTTGTCTTTTATTTCCAAGAAATCGGTGCTGTTGCATTATCGGGGACCAAACTTTTGCATAAGCTTGTTGGGAACGTTTACTAACGACTGAACAACCCGCTTTTAACAGTGTTGTTAGTAAATTTAACTATATCTAAAACAAAAAGCATCTATATGTATTTTTTTTTGTCCGAAACTGACGATTTTTGGCTGAAAAATGTGTATTTTTCTTTTTTTTTCATAGAAATTGAAAATATTTCTGCGTTTCGCAACGGTTAATAATCATTTAGGAGGACCGGTTGGTCGGGTCGTAGATTTGAATCCTAAGAAAAAAATTGATTTCCCCAATCCCACCCACCCCCCCCCCTCCCCCCGCTAATGCCAAAGCGCATTACTTTAGAATAATAAAAATAATATGGATTTTTTAGGGCTCACCAAGCATTCGAATAAGGATATTAAAGTGGCCGATGCGAAAATTGATGTGATGAATCCACTGAATTTGCCTACCACCCAGCCGTCTGTAATTACCACTACAGCCCTTTTTACGGGCACGACGGGCCCTATTCCGTTTGATGCTAGCACTTGCGGAAAAGAAAAATATTGCGTTTCAACGGACAGCAATTCGGCGACGGTTTCCATCAAGGTATTTGGCAGGGCTTTATGGAAAACGCTTTTTTTAGCCGTTCACGCACAACGCTGGCGTCAAGTTCGTCGACGTCGAGCTGTACGCCCCGACGTTGGCCGAGAAATCGTACATTGCATTCGGGTTGTCGGAAGGGGTAAGTTCTTTTATGGATTCGAGAGGGAGAGCAACAAAATATCGATAGGAAAATCACGACAGGTTGAAATCCCGACAGGCAAATCCCAAAAGCCAAAACCAACAGGAAATCCCGACACGCTAAAATGCAACGCCAAAAAACACAAAAATAGAGCTTTTAAAAGCAGTGACATTCAAACAAGTGTCAATCTGTCGGTATTTTGGCATTCTGGGTTCTGGCTGTCGGGATTTTTCTGTCGGGATTTTCGCTCTTTTCGGTATTCCCGGGATAAAAAATAAAACACGATAAAATAAAAGAACTAAACTTCAGAAAATATCACTTTTAGGCCGAGCCGGCGATGGCGAACAGCTTCGTGTCGGAGTGCTCTCAAATTGACGATGAAGCGGATTTTTCGCCGAAATTGTCGTGGAACAATGAGAATCCATCTAACGAGAGGATTGACGGTTTAACGGTATGGTAAAAAGAAAATGATTTTAGCGCCGAAAAGTGGAATTTATGAAATTTTATTTTAGCAAGAGCAGATGAACGGGATTCTTCTGGAAAGCTCGGTGCGGAAAGTGGATGGCGGCCTCTACTGCTCATTTCGACAACAAATCACTAATGTTGCCCTAAATAATCCGAAAATCTACAATTATACCGATGGTGATCTGAAACTGCTGCTCGTGGCTAAGGGGTTGACGAGGCCAACAGGTTCGTTAAGCTGGTACTGGGCTGATAGCGGGGGGGTAGAGGGTTCCACTAAAGAAAAAAAAAGCGACCATTTACTTGATTTTCGCGCTGTTTTTAAGTATAGAAAGTCATGAAAATATTAGAATGTTAGAAAATGTTTGATTTTTGGTCAAAATTGTTATATACTGTTCACGGGGGGTGAAATTTTGTTTTTTTTTCCGCCTGTACATAGTTGTGGAAATATATAAAGTATTCTTATACTGTTATTAGTTAGAAAAATAGTTACAAAATTTTCTGCAATTTTGAAAATGCTGCAACTTTTTTTTTAGTGAATTTTAAACATTTTTACCACAATTCAAATATTTCAAAAATTTTCCGATTTTTATGTGTTTTTATAAATCGGAAAACGGTTCAAATTGCTATAAAAATGGGTTTATATATTTCGTGACAATTCAGTATGTAAATTAATTAGAAAGCTCAGCCCCCCCCCCCCGCTAAAAGCCTAGTGCCAGGAGCTGATTTTAGGACTCAGCAAGCATCGAAATGGTGATACTGGTCAAGGTATCGCAAAGATCGATGTTATGAATCCACTCTCGGTCCAAACCACCCAAATGCCAACGGGAACAACCGCTACTTCCGGTCCTACGATATTCGACCCGAGCACCTGTGGTACCGAGAAGTACTGCTTCTTCCCGAAAAACGATCCGGATCCGACAAAGAATTTTGCCGTGGCTTCGATTAAGGTATAATAGGCTTAGGCTTCAGCTTAGGCTTGGGCTTAGGGTTCTTTTGCTTCTGCAGCCTGAGGTTCTTGTGCGTTATCGGGGGGACACTCGTGCAAAAACCACTTTTTCTTGAGGAGCCAATTTGTCGAATATAAATGGAGGAAATATTTATACGCTTTTTTATTTTCATAAATGTAAAAAATGTATAAATTTTTATCAAAAAAATAATAAAAAACCATAGATTTTCGACCAATTTGGAATTTTAAGTATTCAAAGGTTTTAGGATAGTTTTGCCATTTGAATATAGGTAAATTTGGCTGAAAACTTTAATAATACATACTATTAGGCTACGAGGAATTTCCGAGCTTGTATGAAAAAATGCTCCCCCCCCGATAATGCAAAAGAACCAGTAATTTTTTCAAGTTAATTTTCAGTTCCGAACCGTTGACAACACCTCCTACCTCGATGTCGAGCTGTTCACGAATGATATGGGCGAAAACAAGTACTTGGCGCTGGGAATTAGCGAGAAACAAGACATGGTACGTTTGTCGGTACTGGTCTGTTAGCGGGGGGGGGGGGGTAATTTTTATTGTGCCGTTAGTACACTAAAATGCATGTTATGTGTTTTTTGCAGTTTAGCTCCGAAAAAGTGTATAAATAAATACTTTTAAAAAATCGTGACATTTTTAAACATTTTAATTTTTGGTTTTTACATATCTTTTTGAATGAAAAACGCTAAATTTTTGAAATATCATGATTTTTTATGCGTTTGATAGCTCAAAAAAAACGTTTACAAATAATATAGACTTTTATTTTTACTTATAAAATGGTTTATCTATCATTTTTACGTGCTTTACAAAATCTTACAAATTTAAAACCTGTACCAGGGTTGAAAAGCCGCTTCGCGACTTTTCAACCCTGGCCCCATCTAACTCCATTTTTTTTTCACTCTGCATACGTCTCGCGAATTCGGTTGAGAGAAAATGAAAAATTGCACTCTCTCGCGTTATATATAGGCTCCCGCCACTTCCGGCGCATGCTAATTTTTTCCTAACAAAGAAGGCTGCCGGATTTTTCAACAAAAACTTAATTTTAATGTTGAAAATAGCATAATTTGAAAAATCTGATATGCGTGCAGTCATCTCGGGGCCGTTACGCACCTAATGACGTATCATACGTAGCTTAAGACCTTTCCCCTCTTGAGATATCCTCCGGACACGGTGACGGAAGTTGCATGCAAATGCACACACACACACACACAGGAACTATTTTTTTATATATAGTAGGATAAAAATTTAAAAACATTCTAAAATGTCATAAAAAGGCTTAAGTTTTTTATATGTGTATCTCTAGGCGAACAGCTTCGTGTCGGAGTGCTCGGCGTTGGGCGGCGCGAACATGACGGCAAAACTGTCGTACAACGACAACCAGCCGGCCAATTTGCGCATTGACGGGCTGACGGTAGCGGAAATCGCCGAAAACACCCGAAAATGAATTATTTTTAGCAAGCCAACTACGACGCGATCCTTACGAACGTTACGGTGACGACGCAGGACGGACAATTGTACTGCTCCTATACGCAGCAGTTGAACAACCTGCCCCTCGCCAACGACATGCTCTACACGTACAAGGACGGGGATTCGAGATATTTGTTGATTGCCAAGGGATTGACAAGCGGGTCAGGTAAAATTTTTGCACGATTTGGTGCTTTTGCGTTATCAGGGGGGGATCAGCTTTTCCCTTTTCCGTTTTTTCTAGGCCGGTTTTCACTTTCCCTTAGCGTAAAAATTAAAAAAATCACATAATTATTTTGTATTTTTGAATTAAATAAGACATCATTGTCTTTTTATTTTTTAATAAAATCTTATATAATAATTTTTTAATGAAAAAATACAAAAATATCGATTTTTCGACCAAAAATGTCTTATTTTCGCCCAAATTTCGAATTTTTAAGTTTCTTCTTGATAGTTTTTTCGCTGAAAATATGGTAATTTTTTGCTAGAAAACACTATAAAAATCTATACTACTACGCTACCAGACATTTTCGGATTATAGGAAAAATTTGGTCCCCCCGATAATGCTCAAGACCCCGAAATTTTAGGCCTGCTACAGCACGTCGGCGCCAACAAGGCCTTCACGCAGGAGAGCATTCCCTTGGCCAACTCGACGCACATCAAGGAGAAGCTCTTTGACGCGTCGACGTGTGGGTTGGATAAGTATTGCTTCTTCCCGTGCGCCACTGGGGCTCAGGATCCGGATAGTTGCTTCGCGGTGGCTTCGTTGAAGGTATTTTAACACTGAATTTTAAATTTTTGGCGGTATTCCAGTCCACTACTATCAACGGAACCGGCTACCTGGACATCGAGTTGTATTCTGGGAATTTGGAGTCTACCGGACAATACATTGCGCTTGGCTTCAGCAAGGATGGCGGCATGGTAAGAGTTTTTTTACTTATTTCTTTGCTATACGACCAGAAATTCCTAGTGAATTAATAGTAAGTATTTTAATAAAGTTTTTTGTTAAAACTTGACGTTATTTCAAGTGATAAAAACCATCTAAAAACTTTAAAATTGCTTTATAAGTTTGAAATTTTGGCCGGAAATGAATTTTTGGCCTTTTATGTTTTGTGTTTCGTTTAGTTTCGTTTGCTGAAACAATTACTCTATTTATACTGATTTACCCCCCAAATACCACCTATACCCCCCGATAACGCAAAAGAACTGTATTGTCCAAAGTGTCGTAATTTGGGCGTACACCCCTGTCACTGAATGCTCAGCCATTGGCAATGAGGCCGTGATGAGCCCGAAACTTTCGTATAATAAAGGGCCTGCCGAAGTTGCGAAGAATATTCGGATTCCTGGATTGTCGGTAGGTCATTCTCTCCATTTATTTTTTGGTTTATTTTGTGATTATTTATTCTGTTTTCGAAGCTTTTCCCTTTTCCAGGCCAACGATATGGGCACCATCCTCAAGACCCCTTCGATAAAATCGTCTGACGGCCGGGTGTACTGCTCCTTCCGACAGCAGCTGACCAACCTTCCCATTAATGTGCCGAAGGATGATAAGGATAACGACGAGGTGTACACCTACAAGCAGGGCGACAAGCGGTTTTTGATCATGGCGGTCGGGAAGACTGATGCGAATGGTGGGTGCGATGAAGCGGAAGCCTAAGGCAAAGCCTAAGTTTAAGCCTAAGTCTAAAATAAGCCTCATACTACGCTAAGCCTAAACCAAGTTTAAGCCCTGGCCTAAGCCTACGGCTAAGCCTAAGCATAAGCCTAAGCCTAAGCCTAAGCCTAAGCCGAAGCCTAAACTCAGGCCTAAGCCTAAGCCTAAAACCTAAGCCGAAGCATACCCGAGCCTAAGCATAAGCCTAAGGCTAATCCTAAGCCTAGGCCTAAGCCTAAGCATGCCTAAGCCTAAGCCTAAGCCTAAGCCTAAGCCCAAGCCTAATAAGCCTAAGCATGCTTTTTAGGCCTCCTCGAGCACAATGCCAACGGAATGGCAGCTTCAAATGTAACGGTGGACCTTGGCGATATCCCTCCACACCCAAACGGCGCGGATACGTTTGACGATTCCGGATGTGCTGTGAATAAGACATGTCTTTTTGGAAATGGGGCCAAGAACTCGAAAGACGCCTTTGCTGCTGCTTCATGGACGGTAAATATTGTTAAAAAGGCATTAAAAAGAAAACCAAAGCCACAAAAAGGTTTGATTTCAGTTCCGGAACGAGTCCGGCACGATGTACCTGGATATCGAGCTGTACTCGGCGAGCCTGGCCTCGACGAGTAGTTATGTTGCGATGGCTTTTGGAACCTCCGGATCTATGGTAAGTTTTCTGGGTATATGTCTTAGCTTCTGCGTGTTTTTTTTAGAAGCTTTACGTTTAGCGGAGCGGGGCCCTACACAGGCTTTTTATCTAAAAAAAAAATCATAAAAATTCTGATTTTTTGGTCAGAAAAGGTCAAGTTGGGTAGAATTTTAAAGAATCTTGAAAAGGTGTTTTTAGTACGTGATAAAAATAACTAAAACGTGGTAAAAATTCCGCTTGAAACGAATATATGTATGTTAAAAACACTGTAAAACCCTCTATTTTACTAACAGGGAGCTATCGGCTATAGTTGAAAGTCCACCCCCGTCCGCTAAACGTTAAGCACCGAGTTTTAACTTCGCGAAGCTCGAGCCCACTTTTCTCTCCGAATAAGCCAAACTTTCCAGGCAAATACTTATGTGACGGAATGCTCAGCCCTATCCGGCGCGGCGCGAAGCCCCAAGCTGTCTTATAATAATGGCAATCCACGCAACGTGCGCATCAGCGGGCTTACGGTAGGTGGGGCAGTGTTTAGAAAGTGGAGATCCTAACAAGTTAGGAAATATTTTTTTCAGAACGCGGACTACGAAAAAGTACTCACCAAGCCGACGATCGTCGCCTCGGACGGCTCTGTATACTGCCGATTTACACAGCAAATCAACAACCTCCCCCTCGAGAACAACCAGGTGTACAGCTACGACGGGAAGAAGATGTTCGTCATGTTGGCCAAGGGCACGGCGGGGAATGACGGTGCGGTGGTTTTTGCCTGTTTTCAGTGATACGCATCTTATCTCGTAGTTTCATTCTGTCGTATTTCGTCTAGTTTTTTTATTTCGCCGAACTTGCGCAGATAGGATTAAAATAATTCTAAATCGTAATTCGTAAAACCAAACCTCGTAAACCTTGACTTTCAAGGAGCCCTAATTTTGATTCTTCTAGCTCTTCCTAGCTTCTATTTGGCCTGGTTCTTTTGGTAGACACGCCTCAAGCCCAATTCTCAATACTCACCAAATTTCAGTCCGATTGAATGTGTAGTTTAAAAGTTATAACAAAAATAAGCAAAAACGCGATACGTTCGGGATGCGGGGAGCTTCTCACTGTTCACTCTGACCTGGCCGCGCCCTCTCCCTCCCATCCTTTCATCACCCGCCCTCCCTATCCCCCGTTCGCCTACGACCATACCACGTTGAAAGCACGGCATCCCGTCCGATCTGCCAAGTTAAGCAACGTTGGGCTCGGTTAGTACTTGGATCGGAGACGGCTTGGGAATCCCGAGTGTCGTAGGCTTTTTGCAGTTTTTCGGTCAATTGGTATCGCTTTTGGAGCTTCTTGATGCCCGTAATTTCAGTAATGTTGTTTTTAATCGATCTTACGTCTCACAAGGAGTCGTTTTTAGGTGCTTTTGGAGTTTCTGGACGGGACCTAGCTAGTTCGATAGAGAAAAAAATTTTGAGCAACATCCCATTTTCAAAAAGTGCTGATCGATAAAGGTGTTTTAGAAAATTCATTTAATTAAAAATGTTCCCCGGTATCCGGACCATGGTGGTGATTTGAGGTGATTTGTGTCGGTCGACCGCCCCTGTCACATGGGGACTTCTGGCGTCCTGGATCCCGTCCTAGGCATGGCCAGGTGGTTAGTGCGTTGGTCTACGAAGTTTTTTTTTACCTTTTGCCAAAAGTTCGATTCTTATTTATCGTTAACTCTTTGCTTTTTTGCTAATGAAAACTTTATGCACCGATAACGGGTTCAAGAACCAAAAAGCAAAGGTTTAGCCAGCGCGAAGATTCGAACCCGAGGAAAAAATGTTAAAAAGTTGGTAGGCAAGCGCGGTACCAATAGGCCAATTCAACCTGTGATGGACGCCTTGGCGGAAGGTTATGAATGGCGCCTTGCCAGCCCCGAAAACGACATGAAACGAGGAAATGAACCCGAAAACTAGCAAAAAGGGCAAACTTCAAACTAAATTTTCTAAGATTCCTTTATCGATCAGCACTTTTTGAAAATGGTATCTTGCTCAGAATTTTTTTCTTTACCGAACTAGCTAGGTCCCGTCCCGAAACTCCAAAAGCACCTAAAAGCGACTCCTTGTCAGTTTATCTCTACAGTACACCCAGTTGAGTGAACAAAGGCTGTAGAAAAGTAAAAATCATCAAATTCTGCAAAACCAAGCAAATTATGGCTAAATGAAATTCGGCAAAATCAACTAATTAAAAAATAATGCGAAGAAAATCCAACAAAATCTTAGGCCTGACCAAGCACGGAGACAAGGACACAGTCGTCACCTCCGAGGCGATGGACCTGACCCTGGTGCTGTCGGCGAACGCGAAGGACACGAGGTGGAAGGAGCGCTTGATAAAGGCGCATGGTGGGTAATAATTTTTGGTCTCGATTACGCGACTCTCCTCTAGCCATCATGATGGTGCTGGCGTGGTTCTGCTTCGTGCCGACGGCCGTCTTTTTCGCTCGATTTATGCGGGACGCCTGGCCCGACTACAAGCCGATGGGGCTGTTGATTTGGTTCCATGTGGGTTACGGTATTTACGGCCGTGCATTAAAAATACCGACAAACGCAGTGCGCAGAGCTAAAAAGCCGACATTAAGATTATAATTACTTCGCTTAAACACAGCCGAAATTCGCCGAAAAATGCCGACAGTCAAGATAACCTTTCGTAGCGTCCGTGTCGGTATTTCCGCTTTTTTGCATTCTGCTATGGTCCTGCACTTTTCGATATTTTTGTACGTTTAATCGGTGTTGTCGGCATTTTTACCTTTTTTTTGACATTTTACTTTCTCCCAAGCGCAGTTTTTTCGGTATGTAATTTTTTGGATATTTCGGGTTTTCGGCATTTTTGCTTTTCGACACCTCTCTTCGTAGTCTTAGTGTCGGTATTTTAGGAACTTCGGTATTTTATCACGAATGTTCAGATGAAACTAGCAGATAAATTTTTTCCGGAAATGGCAGGCTGGCAGCGACGCTTTGGGATTTTTCAGGTCCACCGCACCTGCAACATGCTCGGCATCATTCTGATGATCGCCTCGCTGTGCTGCATCTTGACGGCGTACAAGTGGAAGTGGACTGGGCCGAGCCCCACCGCCGAGGATGCCGTCCGTAAGTTGGAGCGTAGCGTAACGTAGCGTATCGTACAGCTTCTCAGCATCGAGAAAAATCAGAAACGGGCGTAAAACAGAATAAAAAAGGCAAGAAGTAAAGATCTATTATACTAATAAGTGTACAAAATATTTAGAACAATCAAAGAAATGTTTTTTTTCAGCTTCTTGGGCCCAAAAACACACGGCAATCGGGCTGACGGCCATTATCCTCGCTTTTGTTCAGCCGCTAATCTCGACGATGAGGTAGGATCTGGAAAAACGCTTGAAATGCTGCCAAAATTTGCCTTTCTTGTTCCTTTAAAATGCAAAACTTTTAGGTGTGACCCGAAAAACCCACGGCGGCCCTACTTCAACTGGGTGCATCGGCTGATCGGAGTGGCGGCCATGGTTTTGGCGAGTAGGTTGACGAGCAGAGTAGCCTTTCGGAATTTGGCAACCGGAATTTCAGTTTAATAGCTTATTTTTAATTTTAAAAATAATAAAATTTTATTATACGATTTTAGCCACGGCCTTCGGTTTTGCTGCATATAAGAAGCTGGGTGTTGCGCCGAAAGGGTTGTATATTGTATTAGAGGTTGGTAATAATGGAAATATTTCTCTCTCTCTCTCTGACTCTCTCTCCGTCTCGCTCTCTCGCCCTACCTCCATTTTCCAGGTTCTCCCCTTCACCTGCCTTCTCGTGCTCTCCCTCCTCTTCCTCCTCATCGAGCGATGCGTCGAGGTGACGCCGCACAACTTGAGTACGGTAGGTAGAGCACGAAACCTTATACAGTCATATTTCCCGGATTCTGAAGCTCATTTCTCATTTTCCAGGTCCGAAATCTGCGCTATTCGTCGGTGTTCGTCACCGAAATCCTGCTCGTCGGCATCTCCATCGCCTTCTGCGTGTTCATCGGCCAGACGTAACTTTTTCTAATAAACCAAAAGACGCAAGGAGACAACTTTCTTAATTTGATTTTTCAGGAACTAGATTGCTACATGATATACGAGTCGTAACCTACGCTCAACGCCCCTTCACTTTAATGCAAATACGGGATAACTACTGTGACCTTCACTTTTTGCACGTTGTCGATAATAAATTATTATATTTGGGATGGTGTTAAAATTACGCTAGACAATTTATGGGATTAACATAATTCGAAATCGAAATTTTGCCGGTCTTGACTTTCAGGGAGCTCTCATTTTTATCCTTCTAGCTCTTACAAGCTTCTATTTGCCCTGATTTTTTTGGTATACACGCTTTACCTTCTATTCTAATTACTCACCAAATTTTATCCCGATTGAATGCGTAGTTTAAAAGTTATAACAAAAATAAGTAAATTCTGTCGGTTCGGGACGCGGGGAGCTTCTCACTCTGTTCACTCTGACCTGGCCGCGCTCTCTCCCTCCCATCCCTTCATCATCCGCCCTCCCAATCCTCCTTTCGCCTACGACCATACCACGTTGAAAGCACGGCATCCCGTCCGATCTGCCAAGTTAAGCAACGTTGGGCTCGGTTAGTACTTGGATCGGAGACGGCTTGGGAATCCCGAGTGTCGTAGGCTTTTTGCAGTTTTTCGGTTAATTGGTATCGCTTTTGGAGCATCTTGATCTCCGGTATCTCCGGAATATTTTTTCGTTGCAGCTTACTTTTCCTTTACCTGTTGAGTACACGCAATTCAGTGAATGAAGAGGAGTAAAAATTTGAACTGGAGTCGGCAGATGATTAAGAGAAGATTCGAACCGGCTAGGCTACAGCCAGGGCGAGGATTCGGATTTATGGAATACTGTAGCGTATCCACAAGGGCAACAAAAGACAAGGAGATACAAGTTGAGTTTGACACCGACTTCTGTGCAAATAAATTTTTCGGAATTCCGTCACCTTCCAGCTGACGTATCCCGCTGTGGTGACTCATCGGCCCAGATGGTTCACCCGCCATAAGCTTGCATGTATTCCGACCAAAAAAGCGACAAGGCCCAGCTGATAAGGACTTCTTCCTTCTTCTCCAAAGGACCGCCCAGACCGAACAGCCACATTTATCGACCCGGCGATCTTCTCTGGCGGGTTATCACGAATTTCTCATCGCTTGAAATAAATTTTTTTACCACAATTTTTTTACAAAAAATTGTTTCAAATGATAATGCAATTATCAAAAACGTTACTGTAGCTGGAGTTTATTTTAGTGATTTTAGACCACTTTTCGAATTTTCCAGCACCTTTAAACTGGGTGAAAAATGTTTAGACTTTATAAAAAACATCTTAAAAATATTCTTTTTTTTTGCTATAAAGAAGCTTCCTGAAATGCCATAAATTGCATTTTTGTCGAAATTTGCTATTGTACTTTTATGCCAATTTAAACTTATGTAAAATTTAGATTATTTATGAGCAAAATGTCCGCTCCGCCAGTGTACACCGCACAGCCGCAACCGTACTACAACGTAAGGTCATGTCGTAAAAAACGTAATTTCTGATATTTCAGCCTTATGGCCAACCCCAAGTCGTCCAGGGCGTCTACCCCACGGGTACGGTAATTGAAGCACAAATAAAGGGTTCTCGGAGACATAGTTTATACTTCAAATTAGTGTCTTTAAATTCTCACTTTTAAAAATTTAACAATTAATATTTTTTTGTTTTTACCCGAGTTTTAACTAAAACCCCGTCAAAAAATATAGCGTTTGGTTTAATAAATAGAGTTTAAGTTGTCGAAGTTTTTTTTATGATTTAGATTTATTTCTATCTGTTTTTGTTAGGCAGCCCCTATCCGCCGCCCCCGCCCGGCATGGGCGCCCACGTCATCTACCAGCAGCCCCAGCAAGTCATGTAATGATTTTGAAGAGTTTTTCCATTTTTTTTTGTAGATTTTAGGGAGGGCAAGCGAGCAGAGATTTTTCGAACCCGTGAATTTGCCTATGTTTATTTCCAGAGTTGTCGACGATTGCCACAGCCACCACCATCATCACCACCGCGAGAATCGGTATTTTTTGGTTTTCGACTTTTTAAGAGAGTTTGGCATACCGTCAATCGATTACGACAGATTAATCACCCAAATTTGGCTTTCTGATCCCTTTAAAATACGGAATACAGATCGAAGCCGGACGTTCAAGCTTGAGTCTAAGCCCGAGCTTAAGCCTTGGCCTAAGCCTAAGCCTAAGCTTAATCCTAAGCCTGAGCTTAAGCCAAAGCCCAAGCCTGAGTCTCAGTTTATGCTCAAGCGTAAGTCTATAAAGCCCTTTTCCAGAGACGCCGAAGATTGCTGCCTATTCACAAGTCTGGCCTGCTGCACGGGCTGCTGCCTGGCTGCCTGCCTTAGCAATTAATTCCCCAAAATAATATGAAGAATTATATACACTGTACAGTTGCGGAATAAAGGATTTAAACAAGGAAAAATACAGATATAAACTGGTGAAGAACCGGCTGGGAAATACAGCCAAAATACCGACAGCAACAATATTGGCGGCCAAATGTTGGCCTGTCGGGATTTCGATCTGTCGGGATTTTGGTCTGTTGTTTTTTGGCTGTCGGCATTTTGCTGTTTTCCATTAGAAAATCAATCTTTTTCTAGTAAAGTATCATTCAGACCATTGAAAAGCGTATTATTGTTGGGAAACAACTTCCTGGGCCCTTAAAAGTGTCGAATTACCGCGGCTCTCTTGGACCGACGTGTGAAGAAGTGCGAATGTTGTCCTTTGTCCTTCAGAGTGGCGGGTAATTGGTGATGCATAGCCCCGCACGGCATGTTGATGGGCCGTCGAGGCGTATCGTTGCGGACTTATAGCCGGGCGGCTCATCGCTAAAAATATACGTACAACACCATGCTTATTACATTTCTAAGCCTTGCACTTTCTCGACATTTTTTGTCTTAAGTGGCCCTTTAAAACGCTCTTTACAGTACCTCTTATAAAGCGAAAAGCCGGCATTTTGTCGCCTTTTTGGTGTCTATAGGTGTCCCTTGTTTATCCGCCAGTCCTCCCCAATCTGTTATGCACCGAAATGGGCACTCACGGGGGCTCTAAACGGAATAGGGCCCAGGAAAAACCTGCCCGAATAAATCTGGGGGTATTGTTGTCAAAATTCGGGCCGGAATTTGTTTGGAGCGCATTTTACATATTTTTAGAATATGCTCACTCTCTCGCGCTCCCTCTAAACCCTCTCTCTCTCTCTCTCTCTCTCTCTCTCTCTCTCGCTCTCGCTCTCGCTCTCGCTCTCGCTCTCTCTCTCGCTCTCTCGCACCGTCTCACTCTCTCGCTTTCTCTCTCTCTCTCTCTCTCTCTCTCTCTCTCTCCAAACCCAATTTTTTTTAGCACTATGCTAGAAGTCCCCCTCTCAAGCACCAGAGCTTCTACACCCCGCAAACGTGACCGTGGTAAGTTTCTGTGATGGGTGTACAGGGGTGCACCCCGGAATAGAGCCGATACAGTCAGCCACCCGATTTCTCGCTAAACCGCGCTCCGGATCGCGCGCAGGTACCGTATACCAGAAAGGGCATGGAGCATGAGATCGTGACTCTTGTGTCTATTCAGTTACGCCATTAAATAAACACCGTATTCGTATTACTCCACAAAAATGCGTCTATTCAGTTACGCAATGAAAAATGGTCGGTACGGTTATGCTATAAAAATACGTCGAAACCGTTACTTCATGTTCTCGGTTTTTCGCACCGACGACAAATTTCAAAAATGCACCGCATGAAAAATGATTTTTTCACCGCTTTAAAGGGACTTTGAAGGCAAATTATGGCTTTCAGCCCTTTTGCTGAACCTCTTGGCGATGTGCCAAGAAATTTCTTTGGCTTCCCAGTCCCTTTAGAATTACCTTTGCCGCTTCAAAAACAGGAAAATCCAATTTTTTTTCTCTAGAACGCCGCTTCAGCAAGGCCCAATCAAAATCGGCAGAACCCACCCCGACGAATGGTTTGTTCCCTGCCGGGTTACGGTAGCTAGTCCGCGCTTTAGGATCCGGCGCGCGGAGCCCGAGTTTTCTCTCGACTTTCCGATTCGATGAGTCAAAGCCCTGGACGAAGGCGCTGATTACGGTGGCGAGGGCGATGGATTTGAGAAATAAGGTGGGATTCGGAGAATTAGGTTGCCACGCTTCTTTTGAAAATGAATTTCTTGCTGTCACTGTACCTTTAAAACCGGTACCTTCTAGGTGAGAGTAGTAGAACAAAATTTTCTACGGCTCTATAGAAAAATATAGCCTATTTTTATGGCATTTTTAGAAAAAAACCATATAAAAATTGTAAAATTGCCCAAACATTTTGTCATTTTGGTCAAAAATCTATGAAAAATGGCCAAAATTGCTAAAAATTTTCACATTCTCAAAAATTGGCCACTGTCTAGCAATTCAAAGCTACGAAAAATGTCTGCATGTGGTTTATCCGTCGCTAGGCTCCTACATATGTCACAGTCCCTTGAAAAACAGTCATTCCTGCATGTCAGGCTCCCTTTAACAACTCAAACTCCCTCCGAAAGTCTTCCAAAAGCGACACACGCCATTCCGAAAAGAATATCTACCCCCTAGCCGGCGGTGGCTATGAAATTTTATAGCCCCCGGGGGGTCGAGAAGATCGACAAGGGGGACAGATGGGGATGAAAATGATTATTCGAGTACCACAAAAAGACATCCACGACTTTTCAACTATTCGAGCTTAAAAATTCCGTCCTGATACGATGAACACGGCTGTTATTCATCAGATAGAAGAACAAATCGAGGCAAAGTCTTCGGTAGGTCCAGGAATTTTTATAAAATCCCGACAGCAGGAATCCTGATGGTTAAAATACCGACAGCCAAAACCCGATATATTCTTGACCTTTTTTATCATCTATCTTGCCTGTCGGGATTTTCGCGTTCTCCCGTGAAAAATTAATCGATTCGATGTGATTCATTGATATGAATTTCGAAAATCAATTTTGATCAATTTAATTTTGTCGACATTTCATTTTGTCAATATTTAGTTTTGTCGAAAAGTATTTTGTCGAAATCCAACCATTTTGTCGAAAATCAGTCATTCAGTGACATTTATTCATCTCAAAACTGTTGGAATTTGAGTTTCAGCTCTTGGAAATTTCGACATAATGAATATCGACAAAATGAATCCCGACTAATTCTCGACAAAGTGAAATTTAACAAAATGGAGTTCGGCATTCAATTTTCGGTAAGGAAAAGTTTCGACAAAGCGAAATTCTGCATTCTAATTTGCGACAAAGTGAGATTTCGAGAAAAGAATTTCGACAAGCTATTATACAAGCTTATACAAGCTAAGCTATCGATAAAGTGCTTTTCGACAAGGTTGAATTTCGGCAAAAAACATCGACGTTCTAGTGTTCGACAAGGTGTTCGAAAACTGAATTGCGGGATTCCAATTTTCGACAAAATGAATTAACCCGCCAAAAATAGCTGCTCAAAAATCCTTTATTTGTTTATTTGTGTGTATCGGAGTGTGTGGTAGCGAGTGAGTGGCCCCTGCCGGATCCCCCCATGAACGCCAAATTTGGGACATATTGAAAAGTGGCGGTTGGGTCCGTTACTAGGTCGCTTGGACCGGTGCCAATTTATGGCCTTCCCCCCGGCCACTACATGGCTATGTATGGGATCGAGGAATTTTCTCTAGCTCTCTCTCTTGCTCTGGCTACCTACCTAGGTACATGGCAATCAACCCAAACACACCCCGGGAAACCCCATGTGAATTTTCGTGCTACGTATTGCCACTTGTCCACGCCGGTGGCTGAGATATTTCGGGGGTTCTGGGGCGATTTTAGCGTAAAACCTACTTTATATATTTTTAATTGGCTTAAAAATAATTTTTTTGCAAAGTTAAAAACGACAATTTACCTTTACAAGGCCCTAAAACCAACCAGGTACTGGTCTGTTAACGGGGGGGGGGTGTTTATCCTAAATAGTCTATTTTTAGAGGGAAGATGAATTTATTTTTCCGCTCATGCTACTTGTTGATGGGATAGACCGCATTTTTCTGGTGTTTTCTGTAGTTTTTGATTGCTAGAAAGCTATAAAAAATTCGTTTCGATTTTTTTCATAACTCTTTAGGTAAAATTTTTCGAATTGTTACGTTTTGCTACGGTATTCCTCAAAAAAATTTGGTTCCTCACCAGCCTCCCCCCGTTAACAGACCAGTACAGGGGCGTAGCCAGAAAAAAATTTCGGGGGGCCCGAAAAAATTTTTCCAAAAAACTTGCCGGAAAAACAGCGCCGCAGGCAAACATTTTTGAAAAAAGGGTTACATAGCTCTACAAATAGCCGTAAAAACGTGCAAAAATAGCGCCGCAGGCAGCAAAATTTTTGAGAAAATAAAAATCATAAGGGTCCCCCCTTATGAAATTTTCGGGCCCCGGCCGATTTCGGGGGGCCGGGCCCCGAATCCCTGTCATCTTTCCTAAAAGTCATCTTTCCTAAAGTCATCTTTCCTAAAGTCATCTTTCCTAAAAGTCATTTTTCCTAAAACTTGGTAATCGTAAATTTTTATTTTTCCTCAATCACTTTTTTCTAAAAACTATTATTTTCGAAGATTAATTTTTCCTGAAGTTAGGTATGCGAATAGGGATGCCACCTCCGCCTAACTTCAAAGCTGCTACCTGTGTAGGAACGGCAAAATGCCTTGAACGCCGTCAGTCCTCATAAAAGCTCTTAGTCGCATCGGAGCTATCCTATTTTTTGATTTCTGAATAGTTTTATGAATTCAAAGATAGCATAACTTAAATCAAAACATCCCGAAAAGGTCTAGTACGGCATGGAGACATTAAAATTTTACGGCCCGGGCCTCTCCAAAAAAAATTTTTCTTGAAAAAAACCAACTGAGAAATATTGATTTTTAGGAAAAATGACTTTTAGGAAAAATGACTTTTAGGAAAGATGACTTTTAGGAAAAATGACTTTTAGGAAAAATGACTTTTAGGAAAGATGACTTTTAGGAAAGATGACTTTTAGGAAAGATGACTTTAGGAAAGATGACTTTAGGAAAGATGACTTTTAGGAAAGATGACTAAAACCCCCGGGCCCCCGGGGCCGGTATTACGCTACGTCCCTGGACCAGTACCAATTCGGCGCCAGCATTTTCGCCTAGGAATTCTTGACCTCATAAAACATTTTGTGTTATTTTCAAAGGCAAGGGAAGCGGAAAAACAGGCAGACATCTGCCGTCTTTTGCCTTCAATGGCCCTTTAAAACGGTTTTTAAAGGGTCCGGGAAGCCAATCACACCCACTTAGCCGATTTTCTGGGGGTTCCAATCCCTGTTTAAAGTCTGTATTTTGAGACGATACCGTAATTTCTATATAGTTTTGGGGCCGTGACTCTCAGATTAATGCGTATTTAGTACCACCGCGTACTAATATTTTTCGGACAATTTTCCAACAAAAAAGAATTTTGGACCGCTCCGGCCCCGCAACGAAATCCATCACGCCGGCTCGCTGTTGCATGAAAATTACTGCCGGCCATTATATTGCGCTAGGGGGGAACCACGTAGTGGAATAACCCAGGGGTTTTATATTGCGCCCCTGGACCCCGAAAATCTTACATCTCATCTTAGAAAAGGCAAAATTATTCCCTACTCAAAAATGCTGACCGGATTACGGTAGACAATGAGCTTTCTAATATTCCAGCATATCGAGGTGGGTTAATAGGAGAACGAGGGCAGGCTGGCAGAGATTTTTTGGACAATTTGTGGGTAGCCAGCAGAGATTCTGTGGGAATTGGGCAAACTAGCAGAGATTCTTTGAGAAATTCGAGGAGGTCTAGCAGTGAGTTTTGCAGGAATTGGAGGGGGCGGTCTAGCAATGATTATATGAGAGATTGGAGTGCAAAATAGCAGAGATCTTTGGGGACATCAGGGGCAGACTAGCAGAGATTCTTTGCGGAATTCAAAGGAAGGTTAGCAGACTTTTTTGGAAACACGGAGGCAGACTAGCAGAGATAATTGAAGCACGGGGGATCGGCTAGCAAGGATTTTTTGGCGAGCTGAAAGCATACAAGCATAGATTATTTGCGGAGTCGGAATTTTTCAGCGCGTCCGCTCCGCCTTCCTCCATGTCGGCCTTGTCATCCTGTGCGTCTCCTACATTCTGATCGGGGCTCAAAGTAGGCTTTATTTTTCAAGTTTTAGGAGGAAGAGAGAGAGTGAGATAGAGAGAGAGAGAGAAAGATGCCACGATTTTTCAGTTTTCCTCCTCATCGAACGCCCGGTGGAGCAGCGAGCGCGTACGGATGCGACGCGACGTTTCGGGCAGCTAAAAGATGTAATATTTTAACCCTTAATTCAATTTAACTACAATAAACACTAATTAAAACAGTTAATTACAACAATAAAAATCATTTTCAGGACCTAATCTCGAATATTTCGCTTGGAATTGGGAATTTCGATCGGTTGATGGACGCGTATACAAAGGAAATGTTGAGAATGTTCGACGAAGGTATTACGCAAATTACATGTCGTAACTGGATATCCTAAATTTTGAAAATGACCTGTAAAACTCCGGAAAAACTCTATGATCTTTCCTCAGAACCCTTCGCCCTCCAAACGTTCGAAACGCTCGACAGAAACGGCTCCGAGACGGAGGTCCAGTGGTCCTACGCCGGTGCAGTCCTATTTACGAGCACTACGGTAATCCCTGTCGGTGAGGAAAGCTACGAGAAACACCTAATCCCACAGAAAATTTGCCCTAAGCCCTCAAAATTTCGATTTTTCCAGGCTACGGCTTCATAGCTCCTTCAACGTCTTTCGGGCGAGCATTTGTCATAATTTACGGTGGGATTTCAGGCTAGATTTTCGTGTTTCAATGCGCTAGCAAATTACAAATTTTTCAAATCGAAGTTTAGGCATGATCGGCATCCCGTTGGCCCTGGTCACGATGGCCGACGCCGGCAAGTTCCTCTCCAAATTCGTGCTCGACTTCTTTGAGGAGGTTGCGGATCTTTTTGGGCTTTTTTTAACGTGCTTTAGAGCCTCGTGATCCCGACGATCATGTTCACCTCGTTCCTCGTCGTCTACCCGCTGCTTGGCGGGCTGCTGTTCAACTTGTGGACAGGTAAAAAAAGATGAAAATGGCTCTTTTACGCATAAGCAGCAATAATAAAAATAATAATCAGTAATTAGAAAATAGGCCCCAAAACAAGACGAAAAATCTATATTTTGGGGGTTTCTGAAACCAAGCAGCTCCAAAAATCATACCCAACTGATCCAAAACCTGCAAAAAGCCTACGACACTCGGGATTCCCAAGCCGTCTCCGATCCAAGTACTAACCGAGCCCAACGTTGCTTCACTTGGCAGATCGGACGGGATGCCGTGCTTTCAACGTGGTATGGTCGTAGGCGAACGGGGGATTGGGAGCGAGGTTGATGAAGGGAGGCGAGACAGAGAGCGCGGCCAGGCCAGAGAGAGCAGACAGCTATGGTCTCGCTGCGACGCCCCGAACACCAAAGAATTTTGTTATTTTTGTTATAAATTTTAAACTACGCATCCAATCGGCCTCAAATTTGTTGGGTATTTAGCCTTGGTGTTAAGGCGTGTATACCAAAAAATTCAGGTCAATAAGATGCTTATAAACGACTTTACGGAGTCATTTTCAGGAATGTCAGCCCTCGACTCGATCTACTTCTCTTTGACCTCAATTTTTACGATTGGTTTTGGCGATATTATGGTGAGTGGGCTTGGCTTTGGCTTGGCCTAGACGTCCTAATCCTCAAAATTTCAGCCGGATGTCGACGTGATGGCCCTAGTCCTCTTCAACATCATTGGCGTCATCCTGGTGACGATTTCGGTGGAATGGGTACGTTTCTCCGATTTTGTAAACGATACACCGACTTCAAGCAGTTAAAAGCTGGTAAAATCATCGATGACACGACAATTTTAGGTAGCCGCCGAGGCGATCAACAACATCCACTACATGGGTCGCCAGGTCGGCAAGGCGAGGCTGCTAGCTGAGAAGATGATGCATGTACGTTTTCGCAGCCTGCGTTTCCAGCTTTCAAGTTTAGATAGCCCAGTCGTTGAGCGTCAACAAGGGCATCGGGGCGGGGATGACGCAGCTGCACGCGCTCGCCAAGTTCGGCATGTTCGCCAAGGTACGCAGTTGGAGTTGGGAAAAGCATTTTTTTCTTAGGAGACTTAGTCAGAAAAATCGCTGGTGTTCCTCGAAGTTTTGTAATAAAGTCAGCGCGCCGAGTGTTAGGTCGCGGCGCTTAATTAGGCGGAAATTATATGGCTTGAACGCGACGTTGGTTCTTCATAAATCTTGCTAAAAACCGCTCGTGCTCACACTGCCTCTCGCTCTCCATTTCTCTCGCTCTTCTTTCGCTCTATCACTCTCCATCGCCTTCTCTCGCTCTCTCTCTCTCTCTCTCTCTCTCTCTCTCTCTCTCTCTTTCTCGAATTTTCCTTAATGTATTTCTGTAAAAATTACAGAAAAATTCGCTGGGCCTGTTCCTCAAAAACGTGGGTAATCAATATCCCCCCGATTCGGATCCATTATTCTTTAGTTCCTTCCGTTCCACACCCCCATACCAGAAATAGATTACAGTACCCCGTTGTCGTCCCTATTTTTTATTGCGTTCATGGTATCGATACGTTGGCGTGAAAATCCAAGACGACAGCTTAAAAAAAAATCAGTTTGATTTCAGTTTGACGCTCATATGGCCGCCGCAGGGGCTGGAGGAGCTCAGGGACCACCGAAAATCGCGGCTTTTGCCCCCGAACTTGACGAGGATGACGAGTTGGTTTACATGGACCACGGCGTCCCAACGGACATTAGAGCCTCCAAACTACAGCTGGATTTGTATAATTTGTAAAAACGGAATTGAGGAAAATAAAGGCAATTGAATCGTTCTGCCGGTCAGTTTAATAAAGATAAAATATTTATGCACACCAAAACCGAGAAAAACGCAGAAAAACGAAACACAGAGAAACCGGCAAAGAAATAAGAGATTTGAGGTCGCTGGTGAAGCGCTGCTTGGACGACGAGTTGGGCACGTTCAGGCTTCTTTGATGAGTGGCTGATGGCTATCACGCGAATCGTCACTAAATTCGCATAAAGTTCAGGTGCAAGCAAGGCGTAAGCGTAAGCCTGTTTTTTCCTCAATCCTAAGCCCAATCCTAAGCCCATGCCTAAACCTAAGCCTAAGCTCAAGCCTAAGCCCAATCCTAAGCCCATGCCTAAACCTAAGCCTAAGCTCAAGCCTAACCCAAGCCTAAGCCTAAGCCTTAATCCTAATACGTACCCCTCGAGCGCGCCGTGAATATGCGTCCAGCACGTCTCACAGTAGTACTGTAGACACTCGAGCTGCGGACAGAAGAATGGGGCGTGGCGGGCGCGGCACTCCTCGCACGTCTGGTCGTCGAGCACGTACGGCTTCATCTCGACGCGCTTCTCCACCTCGCCGTGGCTCAGCAGCGCGTACCGGTCGGTGATGGCGCGCATGTAGGAGCTGTAGCTCGAGAAGGCCACCCGGCCGGCGCCTGGAAATTGGACTTTGATAGTTTTCAAGGGCTTTTGAAGTCTTTTGAAGGGTGCTGAGAGTGGCGCAGTTGGTAGAGCGTTAGCCCCCGAGCCAATCGTCGCCGGTTCGGATCCTCAGAGCGTTATTCTTTTGCTTTTTGCTTTTTGGAACGAAATTCGAAGTCTTGACGACTCTGCTATTTTCCAGAAGCTCATCTACCCCTTGAACATCTCCCAAAAGCCGAACCCCTTGAATTACCGTACCCTTTGGATACTTGTACTCCACGTCGGTGTCGATGCCGGCACAGTAGACGGACCCGTACAGCCGGTCCATGATGTGGGCGAGTTCAACTAGAGGGCAATGTTCATCTACTTGTTCTGTACTCCTCCAACCTGCTCGAATTGGACGGGGCACGCCGCCAACAAACACGATGCGCCGCGGGTTGATGGGGATGTTCACGTCGACCAGGTAGTCGGCGTCAGCCAGGCGCCATGGGCGGATTTGGACCTCAAGTTAGAGACGTTCACAGGGTTTAGAGTGAGGACTGGGCTTAAGGTTAGGATCATCCTCATGCTCATGGTCAAGCTTAACTCTTTCATACCAGCTTATTCGTGGGCGTGCTGGGGCGTGTGATGTAGAGGAAGTACTTCTCGTCCTCGAGGAAGCAGTTGTGCACGAGGGCACGGACCGACATCTCGTACTCAAAGATCAGGAACACGTAGCCTAAACGTGAGCGTGAAACGTTAGCGTGGGTTTCTCCCAGGGTCAGGCTCAGGCTCAGGCTCAGGCTTAGGCTTAGCAAGTACCCTTGGGCGGAAAGTAGCTCTTCGTCTCGTTCTTGTTGGGCCAGTCGACGGTGAGGGGGCCGAAGGAGGAGAAGGTGGAGACGAGCTCTTCTGAAAAATGAAGTCAACTTTAGAAGCTTCTGAAGCCAGACCTACCCTCGTCGATGTCGATGGGGAGGCCGCCGACGAACACCTTGCGGGAGTACACCTCGGGGCCCGGGCTGTAGTGGTAGTAGTACTTGGACTTGAGGGCACGGCTGGAAACGGTAGATGAACACAAGCACCCGAACGAGAGATAGAGAGAGAGAAAGTCCTGGGCAGCGGCGGGAGGAGCTAAACTGCTTGGAGTTGTCGAAGCGCTAATGTGTAGCGTTGTTTAAATCCAGAGAGAGAGAGAGAGAGAGAGAGAGAGCGAGAGATCGAGAGAGCGAGAGAGCGAGAGAGCGAGAGAGAGAGGGAGAGAGAGAGCAAGAGAGGGAGCGAGAGAGATAGAGCCATCGAGATCATCTACCAAACAGTCGAGTTGCCGAACGGCTCATGGAACGAGTTGGTCTCGCAGTCGAACATCGTCTCCGACTCGCACAGCTCCTGCACCCCGCGGCACAAGTGTTCATAGTACACAATGTAGTTCTCGTCCATCAGGTTGACGAGCTGGGCCTGGAGATGACCATTTTAACGGCAGAGTGCCAGCCGACCTTGTCCAAGTCGATCTTGATCTCCTTCGGCTCCTGGCGGGCGTACGGTACTAGCTGGCTGGGAGGGCGCGGGGCCTGCGAGTGGTCGTGGAAGGGGTCCCTCAGCTTCTCCTCGCAGAAGCTCATCTCGTCCTCGTCGGTCGGCTCGGCGGGGTCGTCGTCGCCCCAGGCAAGTTGAGGCGGCTCGACCTCCTTGGTGTTGGTGGAGGGGCGCTTGAAGCTGAACACCAGGAATAAGGGGTCGAGGGGGCTTACCGGCCAAGCCCGGCTCCAAATCCGGAAGCGTCCTTCGACTGGGGGACCGGGTTGAAGCCGCCACCGACACCGACAGGGGCAGGAGGAGGGTTATTGTTGTTGTTCATCGTCGGCGACGGCTTGGGCATGGAGGGCTGAAAAATCGAAAAATGAAAAATCTCTGCTAGCCCGCCCTGCAATTCCTCAAAGAATCCCTGCTAGCCTGCCACCCACCGGGTAATATCCACTCTGCGGTGCCGGGGACTGCGGAAGCGGCGCCTTTGGCCCAAACGACGGCCTCGAGAAGCCGCCACAGGGCCCGGTGCGGAATGGTGACGAGTTCTGCGAGTTCTGGGACCCGGAGGGAGGATACGGTGCTCGGCGGGGGGTGGACGTCGTCGAGTCGGAGTGGACGGCACCCGCAGAAGTCACCGTCGGGACGGCGGGGGTGGAAGCGCTCGTCAACCGCTGCTTCGGCGGCGTCGGCGCGTTCGGGCGGCACATCGTGTTCAGCACCTGGAAGGCACAAAAATGAGAAGCGGGAAAAAATCGGCACAAAATGGCAAATCCGCAAGTTATTTTCCGGACTTTGGGGCTTGGCTCAGTCGGTAGAGCGTTAGCCTGTCAAGCGAAGAGTCCAGGGTTCGAACCCTGAGCGCCGCACTGTTTTCTTTTTGCTTTTTGGGGCTAAAAATCCGAGTCTCTGCCGTCCATGTCGTAGATGCTCATCTAGGCCCCCATATTTATAGCGGTTGCTCCGAATTTCTGCTCCAGTGAGTATCGCGCAGTCGGTAGAGCGCGAGCCTCTCAAGCTAAAGGTTGAGGGTTCGAATCCCGGGCGTAACATTGTTCTGCTTTTTGCTCACTGTCACGAGTCCGACTCAAGTATAGCACCTCCAACGCCGTGAAGTTCTTCTTGGAGAGGAGGGTGGCCTGGGCTTCGGCCGTCTTGTTCACCTCGACATAGCTGGGGCGGCGCGCCGTCGGCCGCTGCGCGGGGCTACCGTAGTGGTGGTGGTGGTGGGCGGGGCTTGGGGTACTGTAGCCGCCGGGGATGTTGGAGGTGTTGTTGTTGGTGTAGTGATGATGGTGGGGGTAGGGGTACGGTGGGTGGTGCATCGCCGGAGGGCCTTGATTTCCGTGGTGGTTGTCCTTGTGGTGATGATGGGAGCGCTCTGGAGATGGGCGGGGTTTAAAGGCACAGTGACAGGGAGAGAGGGAGAGAGAGGGAGAGAGACGGAGAGAGAGAGAGAGAGAGAGAGAGATACCTCGAACATCAATCCATTCCCCGCCTTCCTCCTTGTCGCCGTTGGAGACGACGTCGGCGCCTGAAAATTGAGATTTGGGGGGTTTTAGGCTCCAGAATCTCTGTTTGTTTGCCTTCCAATTCCACAAAGAATCGCCGCTAGCTTGCCTCCATTGCTCAAATTCACGGGGTACTATTAGCCTGCCTCAAATTGCTCAAAGAATCAATGCGGGTTTGCCCTTCGATTCCCCAACGAATCCTTGCTAGCCTGCCCTCCAAATCTTCAAAAAATCTCTGCTAGCCTGCCCCCTATCCTCACCATCATCCCTGTCCGTCTCCCTCTCCTTTTCGCCGTCCTTCTCCAGCTCTGCCCACGCCGTCTTCTTCGACTTGTCCTTCTTCCCCTCACGCTCCTTCTCGTCCTCCTTCATCTCGTTGTGCTTCTTCTCTCCCTCCTCTTCCTCTTCCTCCTCATCCGAATCGCGATTCCCCCAGAAATCGGCGTCGTTCAGCGCGAAGAAGCCCTTCTTCTTGTTCATCTGAATTCGGGATCCTCGAAATTTGCATAAATCCAGTACACTTACCCTGTAGAACCGAAATACCGAAATAACACTGTGTAGTCAAAACACTTACAGAAGTATGAATGCTGTTTTAGGCCGCGAAATTTATTTTATACCTCCGGAAACATGCTAATTACGGAGGTTCAAAAATGCTAATTACCTATGCAAATTACACTATTATTTTAATGTATGAAAATGCTATTTTAGCTCGTTTGAGTGTTGTCAAAAATATGCAAATTAGGCTAGTTCCAAAAACGTGAAAATCCGCCTGGTTGCGTGAAAACCAGACCTAAATATGCAAATTAGATGCGTCCAGAAAAACATCGAAAAAAACTTTTTGAGGTGATCCTATATTCTTAATATGCAAATTAGGCGCGATTTTACAAATTCTGATTTTAAATAACGTCACCGTAAAATTTGAAATAAGTTTTAATATTTTTCAACTGTTTTCTGGTTTTTATGTAAAAATCAAAAGAAACAACGTTTATTAGAGTTATTTATTATGCAAATTTGAGCACATTTTGTTCAGTTCTGCGAGCAGGAGACGGTGGTGAACACTTGGCCGTTGTATTCCTGTAAAAGTCAAACTAGTAAAAAATTACGTATAAATTTCATTAATTTACATAGGGTTAAATTTTATAAATTTAAACAAAAACAAATTGTATTAATTCCCAAAAAGGCAAAAAATCGAAATCATACCCAATTTCCGTTGACGCAGTGGACGAAGACGTCCACCTGGGTGACGTCTTGCGCCTGGTAGATGACCGTACCATCCTGGAAAAAAAATATAGATATACGTACTACGTTTTTACAAAGCGCACTGCAAACTACAGTACACTATAGACTGCAAACTACAAAAAAAATTCCGGTTCAACCCACATTAATCAACTGCAGATAGGCGATCGTCCCACCCGTCAGTGGCGCAATCTGATTTGCATAAATTTGGGGGATATGGCTTCTCAAACCTGACAAATAATATTGCCGTTAGTTGGGCACGGCTCGTCGTTGTAGAAACTCAGAATCGCGCACTGATCCAAGCCTGAATTCAGGAAATTCCTGCAGAATCTCTGCTAGCTTGCTCTGTAAAATGGTCTCTGCTAGCCTGCCTTTTCCTAAGGAATCCCCGATGGCTTGCCCTGGGAGTCACTGCTAGCTTACCACGCCCTAAAGGATCTCAACTACCTTGCCCTCCAATTCCTCAAAGAATCTCTGCTAGCCTGCCCTCCAATTCTTCAAAGATCTCTGCTAGCCTGCACTCTAATTCCCTCAAAGAATTTCCGGAAGTCTGCTCCCTAATTCCCCAGGAATCTCTGCTAGCCTGGCCTTCCAGGTTCTCAAAGAATCTCTGCTACCTTGCCTAATTCTCTTTCTCGGATTCCTCAAGGGTTCCCACTAGCCTGCCCCCCATTTCTTCAGAGATCTCTGCTAGCCTGCCCTCCAATTCCCCAAGAATCTCCGCTAGCCCACCATCATAATCTCCAACCGGCTCGACCCTCGGGTACAAAACATCAGTCAGCTCGTTGCAGCATTCTGGAACTCATCATAATCAAATTTTTTGAGCACGAACTTGGTTGTGGGGGTAACGTTGGGACGCACGTTAGGGCGATTACCATAAAATTAGAAAATGACGCGAGTTTCAGCATTTTTGGGGGGAAATTTGGGGCGAATTTTAGAGAGCTGGATGATAGGCTAGCTCTCCCCCGAAGAGAGAGAGCGATAGAGAGAGAGAGGGCGAGAGGGAGAGAGGGAGAGACAGAGACCGACAAAGATATGCAAATTTCCGGTCTTATCAGAACGGGCCGGGGAGGCGGGCAGGGACTGGCTAATCATCTGGAACGAACGGATCGAGCCGGAAAGGGCATGTTTTGGGAAAAGGAAAACGATGATCCTCAAGGATATGTGTCCGGAAAACCGCAAAATCCCGACAGTCGTAATCCCGACAGCCCTAATACCGACAGCAAAATCCCGACATCCATGATAGCTGTTTAAAAGGAAGTGAAGTTCAAAATAATGCCAACGAATCTGTCGAGATTGGTCTGTCGGTATTTTCCCGTCGGGATTAGAGCTATCGTGATTTCCGTTGTCGAGACTTTGGCTGTCGGGATTTTGGCCTGTTCAGATTCTGGTTGTCGGTTTTCTTTTCGGAATTTTTTTGTCGGCACTTTGGCAGTTGGAATTTTGAACTGTGTGAATTAAACTGTCGGTATTTTAGCTGTCGAGATTATTAATGTCGGCATTTTGGCTGCCAGGATGTTCGTAAAGGAGCCCTGCTAGTCCACCCTGACCTGAATTCCTCAAAGATCTTTACTCCTTTGCCGTGTATTTTCGTAAACTTGAGTATAGGGGGAAGTGTTCCAGATGCAGAATTCTGCCCCTCTCTCCTTCCCAGTTGGCCCCCCGCTGTGTGTTTCTAGAGGTTGACTGGCCGGTTTCCGATATTTTGGCCCTCCCCCAAAGATTCTTCGCACTCAGCAGCACCCACGCGCAGGCTGTCGGTCGAATCCGGTGCTGTTAGACTTCGCATAAAAATGTCTTCGAAAATATGTTTTGATTCCGCAAAAAAAATTTGTAAAAAATTGGTACTGGGCTGTTAGCGGGGGGGGTAAAATTTTTCCAGTAGTAAACTGCTAAAACACTATAAAAATGCGTTACATATTATCTCCAGCAAACAAAGATGCAAAGTAGTTTCTCCGTCCGCTAAACACCCCCGCTAACAGAGCAGTACCACTGTAAAACCTTAATTGCTGGTTCGATTCTGAATCTAAGCAAAATAAATTTTTCAGATGATCGACTTCTTGCCCGTAATTTTTTTCTACAGTATCCCACCATTTCCCGGCCCCGTGTTGAACCCTGACCGTTATTATTGGATTCTTTGTATGGGCACTTGGCAGGGGTGACCTTGCCCAGTTCAGTTTGCCTTGATGAAAACGCGTATCCCACAATTTATTGAGCCCCCTCTCTGCACCCCTGGGGTGTCAAGGACGATTTTAATCGAGCCCCGGCGATTTGAATCCCGCTAGCGGGCCCTCGAGTTTCTCAATGGATCTCTGCTAGTATGCCGTTGCTCCTTCAAAGAAGTTCTGCTAGCCTGCCATGCAATTTCTTCAAGAATCTCTGCTAGCTTGTCCGCGGTTCGCTTTCCTCAAAAATCGCTGCTAGGTAGCCCTTAAATTCCGCAAAAATCTCTGCGAGTCGACGCTTCAATCCCTCAAAGAAGCTCTGCTAGCTTGCCAGTCGCTCGATTTGCTCAAAGAATATCTGCTAGCCTGCCCACCATTTCCGCAACGAATCCCAGCTAGCTTGCCACTCGCCCGATTCCCTCCATGATCCATGCTAGCCTGCCCTCAATTTCCTCAAAGAATCTCTGATAGCCTGCTCTTCAATTTCTCAAAAATATCTGCTAGCCCGCCCTCCAGTTCCTCAAAGAATCTCTCCCTGTAATTCCACCCAGAATCGCTGTTATCCTGCCAGTAATTCCTCAAAGCAACTCTGCTAGCATGCCCTCGAATTCCCAATAATTGGTCAAAGAGCTCTAGCCTGCCCTGGAATTCCGCAAAGAATCCCTGCTAGCCTGCCCCATCTGCTACCTGATAGCGCTGAAATGTTCGTAGTTTCCTTGTGACTATCATCTGTTCCCCTTCCTCTTCTCTGTATATCTATCGACAGTCACCCTCCTGCTCCAGGATTCGAGAAAAAGGCCCCGACCCCGGGGCCAATCTACCGTAAATTGGGGCCAATCCCACACGGGACCCCGACACGCCACTGTCTCGCTTTCCCCCCTTCCACCAAACATGTGACGGCCTATAGTCCTTATAGTCGATTTCCCTACAGGATTACGGTAGTTTTCCGGGAATTATTTATTATTTGCATACTAGGATTTGCTGACTATCTATGGCCTCGAAAAGTGCGTTTAGAATTCGACGTGTTGTCGTTTTTACCGATTTTTTCGATGGAAACTTTTTCCTTAAGGTCCAATTTTTTTTGTATAAACAGAGGAAGTGTTTCCAATTATTTGTCGTGCTTTTTTTAATCTGAAAACTTTACAAATTTTTATGAAAAAAATACAAATTTTTCGCGATTCTTCAAAATTTCGGCATTTTCAGTATTTGTTACGTTAAAAACCCTCAAGTTGTTCGTGGTTTTCTAAAGCCTATGCCTGGAGATGATCACTGGTTTTCACCCACCACTTTCCAGGAAATGCCGGATTTTTTTGATGCGTAGATCCTGTCAGGTGCAGAAATGCCACTGCGGAGTGTAACGGAATATTTGGCTTTAGATCTTCTCGGAAACCGAAATTATAAAAAATTAACGCTCCCCCCCCCCCTCTCTGTCTGTCTCTCCCTCTCTCTCTTACTCTATCTGTCTTTATTTCTCTCTCCCTCTCTCTCTCTCTCTCTCTCTCTCTCTCTCTCTCTCTATCTTTCCCTCTGGCTCGTTCTCCCCCTTCCCAAAAATACCCGAATGATAAGTTACGACCCAAATCCTATATTTTGACCCCCGAACTCGCGTAAAGCTCTCAAGAACCCCCTTTCCAGCCCGCGTGCATTACGCTTTTTCGAACCCAAAATAGCCGGGGGCCATCCCGAAATGGGAGCACTCGTCCGGATTATCTATCCCCCCTCAAAAAACGTAATGGTAAAAAATTGGGTGCCCACTTTTGACCCCTTGGCCTTGGGCCTAAAATTAGCCCGCCGGGGCCGCTGGCTATAATCCGATTATGCGAAGGATTTTACGGATGTTTCGTCTTAGTTTTTGATGAGATCAGAAAGGTGTTTGGCGACGCGAGTGGTGATCTCCTAAAAGGTATATTTAACTCGAATTTTGACGAAAATCGGGGATTTGGACTTTAAGGGAACGTTTGGGTACAGGCTGGAATATTCACGTAGCGATAGAATGTAAAATTCGGGTACGTTCATCTCGGTAGAAAGAGGAGCAGGCGGGAGAGAGAGAAACAGAGAGAGAAAGAGAGGAGAGAGAGAGAGAGAGAGAGAGAGAGAGAGAGAGAGAGTAACAGAGATAATGATAGCTAGAGCGCGAGCAGGTGAGAGAAAGAATTATCTATCCGTTTAATCCCGAAATACCGCTCTCTCGTCTCTCTCTCTCCCTCTTTCTCTCTCTCGCCTTCTCTCTCCCCTTCGCTCTCTCGCCCTTGAAAACGGTGATTTTCCTAAATTATCTCTGCTAGCATGCCCCTCGACGTCACGTGCGTTGACCCGAAAGCCCCGGCAAAACAACCTGCTTGAGAGGTCAAAGCTTCGGAGCACTGAGCACTAGCCTTTCTCGCGCTCTCACTATCACTCTCGCTCTCTCTCTCTCTCTCTCTCTCTCTCCCACCCCGATAAGGAAGCCGGCCGGTTTTTTATATTTTTATGTTTGTGATGCCCTCGGGAAAATGCGATAGCCACCGGATTGGCCGGTTTCCCACCGGAAACACGTTTTTTCAGCTTCTTCATCAGATTCTCATGTTTTTTGGACGTTAATTCCTGATTAACCTGGGCAAACTAGCAAATACTACCAGAAAATTTTGAGAAATTCTCTGCATATGCGCACTATAGCTGTTACGTCGTATTTTCTTTTTGGCATGCTAGCAGAGATTCTTTAGGCGTTAAAAATTCAGGTTTAGAAAAGCAGGCTGGCAGAGATTTTGGAGGATTTCATTGTCGGAACAATAACACTCCTTGCAAAGTTTATTTTAATAACTGCCCTATTTTTTATCTTTCTCGAGGGCATACTAGCAGAGATCTTTCTGGAAACTCATCAGTCCGCGATGATCCAAACCCCGATTTGGACATAATAAGATCAGGGGATTTCCACCTCCGAATCATTCCCTCTTCCCCAATATCCCCCAATTCATTCAGTTCATCCAATACATCAAAACCACCCCCAAAAAACGGGCTGCGGATTATCCGGAATCAGCGGCCTACACGCTTTGCATCTGCAGACCCGGATAATTTAGGTGATGGGGAATCCCTTGGTGTTCTCCCTCTCTCTCGCTCTCTCTCTCTCTCTCTCTCTCTCTCTCTCTCTCTCTCGTTCTGGCTCTCTCACTTACGCTCTCTCTCTCTCTCTCTCTCTCTCTCTGCCTCTCTCTCTTTGCCAGACAACCTAAAAGCAATTTCGAGGAGTTCCGGGTCCATTGTTTTAGTTTTTAACATGGGATGCGACAGAAGCCAGAGAGGGATGGAGAGAGAGAGGCAGAGAGAGCGAGAGAGAGTGAGGGAAGGTGAAGAGAGAGAGAGTGAAAGAGTGAGAGAGAGTGAGAGAGAGAAAGAAAGCGAGAGAGAAGCCGTAGGAGCTCGTCATAAATCAAAACCTACCGTAATCTTTTGCACTTTCCACCCCCGACTCATCTACATGCCGAATCCAAGATTTTTCGGCGTTCAACGATCATCCCCCACTTTTAAAAAACAGCACATAACAGGCGATAAATCGGTGCAAAATTTGCCCTTCGTGTAGGTGGATCTTTATACGGTGGGGTACAAAAAACAGCGCACTAATAGACACCCCGGCGCTTGTGGTCGATGCTCTGAAACCCAGACAAGAAAAAACAAGAATTGTCTCTCGGTTGCAGTGAACAATTCCCGATTCTGCGGTAATTGACCTCGTAAAACAACAACAACGATCAAGAGAAGCCCTATAAATACTTTAGGTCTGGGTGGGCGAGCAGAGATTTTTGGAGAACTTCGCCTCATCCGATGAATTTATATTCTGCGACTATCACTCACTGTTTGCCCGTAGAAAAAGAAGATGGTTTGCACGTACATTTAATGCGGAGACGTCGAAGGGGCAGCTTAGCAAAGATCCTTGGGTAATTGGGGGGGGGGGGGAGGCAGGCTAGCAAAGCTCTTTAATGAATTGCGGCGGGCAAGCTAGTAGAGGTTCTTGAAGGGGAGAGCAGGCTAGCAGAGATTTGCGGAATTGGGGGCGGCAAGCTAGCAAAGCTTCTTTAAGGAATTGGCGCGGGCAAGCTAGCAGAGCTTCCTTGAGGAATTGAAGGGGAGAGCAGGCCAGCATAGATTCCTTGAGGAATAGGCGAGATGACAAGCTAACAAAAATTCTTTGAAGCAGGGGAGGCAAGATAGCAAAGCTTTTAAGGAATTGGAGGTGGGCAGGCTAGCGGAGGTACCTTGCGGAATTGAAGGGAGAGCAGACTACCAAAAATTGTTGAGGATTTTGAGGGGAGGGTTGGCTGGCAGAGCTCTTTGGGGAACCGGGGTGGGGGCAGTCTAGCAAAGATTCTTGAGGAGGGACGGAGCACGCTTTCGAATACCTTTGGGGAAGGCTGATTTCTCGTTTCTGGTTCTCGTTTTTGGTCGCATTATTGTTTTATTAAAATGTTTTCAACTATTTTAGGGGAGGCTGGCAGAGAGCCGTTTGAAAAACATGTCCATTAATGCGTCGAGCGTCAATCTTTTGCCTTTTGCCTTTGTCTTTTTAAAACTGTATTTCTTTTGTTCTTTTGACGTTCGAATCGCAGGTGTTCGCGGGTTGGCAATAGCTGCGAAAGCCCTGGCCCCCGATCTTTGACAGTTTCCCCCCGTGCAAATAGATCGGATCAGCCGGGCTCGAAAAGTCAGAAGATCACTTGATCCGCTCGATTCACACAATCAGAAAGAGATTCTGACCGCTCATAGAAGGTCATTCTTGCAAAATATATCACATTGAGACCCGTTTGAGCCAAATAACACCTTTTAAAGGGCCTGGGAAGTGGGAAATTCCGTTTTTCGGGCTATTCCCTGTTTTCAAAAAGATTTTTTCGTATCTTGTTGAAATTGTAGCTCTCAAAAACGCTGCGATACGCCGATTTTTGATTAATGTTGTAAAAACTCACTTGTAAAAATCTAATTCTTTAAAAAGAGATGCAAAATCAGTTTTACGAAAAACCGGAATGACGCTTTCCAGAGCCCTTAAAACCAAGCTTTATCTTTTTATTTAAATTCAGTTAATTTGAACCGATTATCTCTCTCTCTCTCTCTCTCTCTCTCTCTCTCTCTCTCTTCCTCTCTCGCTCTCGCTGTCTCTTTCTCGCTCTTTCTCGTGCTCGTTTCTCTCTTTCACTCTCTCGCTCTCTCTCTGTCTCTCTCTCTCTGTCTCTCTCTCTGTCTCTCTGTATCTGGCTCTCTCTGTCGCTTCCAAAATTCCGACCCTGTCCTGTCCCTTTAATCCTGCAAAATCCTCTTTTGTCTGGAGACCACAGTTCAAGTAGCTCAAAAACAATTCGGCAACTCGGACAGGTAGGATCCGGAGAGCAAAAGCTACAACCCCCCCCTACCCCCCCACTACTACTATCCCCGGGGGGTCGATAAGGCCGGATCAGGGTGTGTGGATGGGATTATCGCGTCGTCGCGCCTTTCCCCATTTCCCCATTCACGGATTCTATTCGGTGCCCTTCCATCCAGATACGCCCCAATTTCCGCCCGGGTTTCTCGGTTATTATTATTTTTTAGATTTTCTGAGAATTTTCAGGTGGTATAAGCCAGTATAAGTCTCTCTCTCTCTCTCTCTCTCTCTCTCTCTCTCTCTCTCTCTCTCTCTCTGTCTCCTAAGCATAAGCCCAAGCCTAAGCCTGCGCCAAGCCTAAGCCAGGCCTAAGCCTAAGCAAAGCTAATGCCAAGACTAAGCTTAAGCCAAGCATAAGCCGAAGCCTAATCTTATATCTAAGCCCGCGCCAAGCCTAAGCTAAGCCGGAGCCTAAGTAAACGAAGTCAAAGTGAAGCCCAAGCCAAGCTCAAGCGTGATCCCACGAAGCGCCGAATTGTCGGCATTTCTAAAATTCGATTTTTTTTGCGAATGCTAATCATCATGAATTCGGCATTTTTGGGTTCGGCATTATGCAAATTACATTTTTAATCATTAATTTTCATAAATTCTACTTTATGCTAATTTCCCGCGCCAAAATCCTCTCGCTGCCTACTTTTTCGGTTTCGATTTGCCATTTCCATGTTTTCACCTTAATCCGCCTCATTTTTAACCGAAATCGGAACTTCCGCAAGTTTTCGTCAGGCTACAAAATTCAGCTGATGTTAAAAATCCCCAATTTTTTTGTTTGCTTAAAGCTTTCCTCTTGTTTTTGATCGTTCCAACAACGTCTCGAGGATTGCCGCGGATTTCTGGGGATTTTCGGGGTTTGGCAGATTGATCGTCGGCCGGATTATGATCGTCGCCCCGTTGCACACATGGCCCCACACTCATTTTATCGGCATTTTGTCGCCCGAGGCTTGCACTCTGGTGTTTTGGCCGGAACTCGTCGAAAATGACCGTTTTCTGTTGACCATCCTGCTGCCAATAATGTGTCGATGAAATTAGCTCTTCCTCCTTGAGGCCAAACCTTTTCGATGTAGCCACAGCCATACTTGCCACAAATTTCCTGGCATTTTGATTTTCATATTACAGCAGCCATTTCTATTCCTTAACCCGAAAAAATTCTCTTAAAAATTTAATTAAGACAGGAAATTCAAATTTTTGCGATAAGCCTAAGCTAAGTCCAAGCTAAACCTACGCTAACAAGGAGTCGTTTTTGGGTGATATTGGAGTTTTTGAACGATACCTAGCTAGTTCGATAGAGAAAAAAATTCTGAACAAGATGTCGGTTTCCAAATCTGCTAACCGTGTACTCTATTCAATAAAAATTAATTTTAATGAAAAAATTCCTGGACGTCAGGCTGCGACACATGGATCAGGCCCGGGAGATAGCCCACAGCGCGAACCAACATCCGCATGAGATCGTGGCCTAGTGGATAGGGCCGGCGCCTATCAAACTTTTGCAAAATTATGCCCAGGGTTCGGAACTTATTGTGATTTATTGTTTTGCTTTTTGGTTTTTCATGCCATTGAAATCGAATTTGGCATTATCGAGCAAAAAGCAAAAGAGTTTTACTAGCGAGGAGTCGAACCCGCTGGCAAAAAAAAACAAAAACTTATGAAGCAAGCGCACTACCAATAGGCCAGCTGGTCATGGCTGGAGGGAGGCCTAAAGGGGGCTATGTTGACGCGCACCCAGAGCGCAGAATCTGCGGATCAGGCGGAAAATGATGGTTAGATTAATGATTTTCAAATTGATTTTTATTGAACAGCGTACACGGTTAGCAGATTTGAAAAACGACAACTTGTTCAGAATTTTTTTCTCTTTCGAACTAGCTAGGTCTCGTCCAAAAACTCCAATATCACCTAAAAACGACTCCTTGTTAGGCTGAGCTAAGCCTAAGCTAAGCCTAAGCTAAGCCTAAGCTAAGCCTAAGCTAAGCCTAAGCTAAGCCTAAGCTAAGCCTACGCTAAGACTAAGCATGCAAACAGTACTGTAGTGGAAATAATAGCATTATCAGCTCTTTCAAAAACGGTGTCTTTTACCTTTTTTTGCTGTCCGATCTCTTGCTGTCCCTTTAAAAGGTTACTGTAGCCCAAACAGCATAATTAAGATTATGGATTTTATGCGCACTAATTAACATTATGAAACGTGTTTTCCCACTTTTAATTGCATTTTATTTGTGTGTTATTTTTTGTGAAAAGGGGCGTGACCTGGGGGATTTGGGCCCCGGGATCCGGTGAACCGTTGCGCAGATGAGTGGCCCAGATTATGTCCCAGCATTGGATGGCCGGAGGGGTAGTTGTCGATGCCCTCCCGGAACGCTCCTCACAACGCCCAATTGGCCCCGATCGTTGTACTTTAAAGGGATTCGTTTTTTGAACCCAATGACCATCCTAATTTCGCGGCCTGATTTTTTTCTTTTTCTCATTTTAGTAAAGGTCTTTTTGGCGGATTAGTCAGACTCCAAACTTGGCCTTTCCTGAAAATGATGAGAATTTGCCTCGATTTTCCTAGACCTCCGCTCTATAAAAAGCTGTTAAGACCTGACCTTTCGTGAATTTGTCATTTTTCGCGGCATTTACTGATCTTTTCGATATTGTCGGCTTTCGTGATTTTTTTAATGGGACGGAAATGACAGTGCTATCATTCTGATGTCTATCAATTTTGACAGTAAATATGCCGAAAGCCGAAATACCAGTAGCCAAATTCCCGACATATTCTTGAAGCTAGTTTGGAGCTCTGTTTCCTTTTAAGCAGCAATTTTGCATTTCGGCTGTCGGTATTTTAATGTCGGGATTTGGATGTGGAGATTTTGGTCTGTCGGGATTTTGGCAGTCGCGATTGTAGTCTGTCAGGATTTTGGCTGTCGGGATTCGGCGGTCCGCGCTGTCGGCATTTTGGGTTATTGGGATCTTGGGCTGTCGGGATTTAGGCTGTCGACATTCTGGACTGTCGCCATTTTGGGCTGTCGGTATTCTGGCAGTCGGGATTTTCCCTTGGCGGGATTTAGGCTGTCGACATTTTGGCTATCGGAGCCCGAGCCGTCGAGATTTTGTCTTCGGGATTTTGAGCTATCGACATCCTGGACGGTCGGGATTTTTTGCCTATCGGGATTTGGCCGCCGGGATTAGGCCGATTCCTGCCTTCCCAACCCCTTTAAAGCCTCATTCTCCCCATCTATTCCCCCCACACGTGCAAGTGCAAATTGATAACCCAATTGGGCGGCGGCGGCTCGTGGCTTTGGTGATGGTGGTAGGTGGTGGCTAAGAGGGAAATCTGGCTTCGGCGGGGCGCACCTCCCTACGTGAGTCTCACTCGCCTCCTGGTGTTGGCTATTAATTGATTTGGTTGGCTGACCGCCAGTGTCCCCCCGAAGGCTATATTCTCGTTTTCTGGCGGCGAGGGACTCTACTTTTTGGAGGGGATGGAACCGTTTTGGCATGTATTTGACGGGGATCCACGAGTTGAACAAGGTACGAAAGGAGAGTGGAAACGTTCCGCCATGCTACAAATTACAGTTCGACGAATTTCCGAATCCGAAAATTCTCGACCTTAATTACGGCTACAAACCAAAATTTTGTAATTCTCGAATTTCTTCTAAGATTGCAAACTACAATTTGACGAATTCTTAATTTTTCTAAACGCTCTGAGCTGCGTTTTTAAAGGACCCTCAAATTTACATAAGGCTAGAAAATACAGTTTTGACGAATTCCTTTACTGTTGCTGCAAGCCACACTCTTTAAAAATTTCCGAATTTTCGTAAGGCTACAAACTACAGAAAACAGTGCCAAGATTCTCACCAGACGCAAAACTACGCTAGAAACGGTCATCTGGATTTCCGACAGGCTACAAAGTACTGTAGCGGACTACCGTAGCGGACAGCAGCCCCCTTGAATCCATGAATTACCGTATCTGTTCGCGGTTTCTGAGTTTTAGGCATTTTTTTCCTTTACTACAGTACACCTATCGTCTATTTCCATTTTTTACAATATTTTATCGATACCGTAATCAAATACAAATTTTTACAACCATTTTTCAGAGATGCTGTTCCACTACAGCGCGGCGGCGCTGTACATAATTACCGTCAATGTGGGCATCATCGGGAATGGCTGGGTGATATCGTCAGTGTTAAGGTACTGTAAAAAATGGGCATACGGTAGCAATGGCGCCTTTTAGAAGTCGACGCCCCAAGAATAACATGGCCAACAATTCGCCGTCCGACCGATTGAGGTATATATTTTATTAACCTAGCGTTTAATTCTGTTTAAAATTAAAATTCTATGTGTAGCATACTGTAACAACTTTTTGAGCGCGATAAAATCATTTTTTGCATCTTGCACGTGTCGTATGGTCGGATGGCCACGGAAATCCGGATTATTGCTTCCGAAAAAGCCGAAAACCTTTTCGAATATCCGGAAAAGCACTTCCGGTCTTTGCCGGAGAAGGCATAGGCCACGAGGCCGTGGTCCTTTGGTTTTTACGACCTATTTTGGAATCGCAAAACGATTTTAAAGGGACCAGCCGGGCAACAAATCTGATTTTTTTCAATGTTCACCGCAAACGATCCTTTTGCCCAGCTCACCGAAACGGGTTTTTCGATTTTGAGTTCAAAAACACTTTTTCTACCTGGCACTGCCCCTTTAAACCCTCAAAAACCGTGATGAAACCATGGATTAATCCAAATTCAGAATGTACATCGCCTGCCTGGCCGTCGTTGATCTGACCGTGCTGATGGCGTTGTTGGTGCGCACACTCTACTTGCTGCTGCCCGAGATGAGGCTCGGTAAGCTTAAGCCATGTCTAAGCCATGTTTAAACCATGCCTAATAAGCTATGCCTAAGCCAAACCTAAACCTAAACCTAAGCTTAACCTGTCGCTCCAGATATGATGAGTTGCCGGGCGGTGTTCTTGTTGGAGATGTCGGTCAAATTTGCCTCCATCACGTGCCTATCTTGCATTTCCATCGAGCGCTACGTGACGATACGCAAGCCGTTTTCGACGAGGGTACGTTAGGAAGCTCTCTCTCTCTCTCTCTCTCTCTCTCTCTCTCTCTCTCTCTCTCTCTCTCTCTCTCTCACTCTTTATCTCTCTCTCTCTCTCGCTCTCTCTCTGAAAAGACCCAAATTCAACTTTCAGATCCGAAAACGCTTCATCCAGTTCATTCCCCTCTTCGGCATTCTCGCCATGTCCTCCATCTTGGCGGCCATCTTCATGGAGGTCAGTCGCATACAAGCCTCTTCAAGCCGTATTTAGACGTATTCTGTCGTGGTCACGCAGGAGGCTACAAACTGCATTCTGCGATGGCCAACGACAAGCGGCTGGTCGAGAGCGGCAGCTTTTCTTGTTGGCATCGCCTTCACCTTGTCGCTAGGTGGGTTTGGAGCTTAGGCTGAGGCTTAGCTTAGGCTTAGGCTTAGAAAAAGTAAAATTTGACTACTTTTAAAGTTTTTAACGTTTGTCCCCCGATAATGCACAAGAACCGCAGAGACTTAATTACCCCATCAATTTTTCAGCAATAATTGCCTCCAACTACGGCCAAATCGTGCGCCACGTCAGGAGGAAGTTCACGAAACGGAGGCAAAGAGGTGAGGATTTTCCATCTTTATTTTCCTCCAATAATCTCTGCTCGTTTGCCCCCCCCCCCTAAACACAAAGAATTCCGTGCCAATCCAGGGTACAAAGTGGGGCAGGTCTAGACCGGATTCCCTCGGAATCCTCGGCTGTTCCATGTTCATTTGCCCTTTCTCATTTTGTAATGGCGATTGGGAGATGATTGGTTTTTCGATACTGTAGTCCGTTACGGTTTTGCGTCAGAGGGATTTGCGCGGAATTTTTTGTGCTTTTGAATATTCTGAATTTGCGTAATTATAAGAAAATGAGTTTGAAAGTCAGAAATTCACGAAAAAAAGCCGTCTTTTACGCGTTAAAGAATCTTACAAATTCTTCTGTATGAGATTCTCTAAACCCGCGTTTTTGTAGCTGACCAATAGTAATTTCGATTCTTCAGAGATGAGAAAAGCGGCACTTTTTCATTATCGGGGGTGGGGGCGCTTTTTTTGAAAGAAAAACCAACTGTTCTTATTAGGCATCAAATTGGGCAATTTCTAAACCGTCTCTAGCTATTTTTTTTACTTTTCTTAGAGGCGAAAATTTTACCAATCTTAAATATTAAAAAGTTTAGATTCCTCGACAAAAAACGGCCGATTTTCGAAGACAATTTTTCAGTTTTGCCAGTTTTTCCACTGCAAATATATCTTATTTTTCTCAAATGTTTATTAAACAACATTTGTTATTACGTTACTAAGGATTTCCAGATCTTGAAGAAAAAATTAGGCCCCCGATAATGCCAAAGATCCAGAAAAATATCGAAAATCGAGACTTTGCATGCGTAGACGTTTTTAAGGATCACCAATGTCTCGAGATAAATTTCCCCTAATCCCCTAATTAGAGCTTATGATCTCATAAAGGCACACAAAAAACTTTCCGGATCCCGTTCCCCCAAATTGTTTACGTACATTTTTCCTTCCCTCATCCCTTTCCCTGCCGGTTTCCGCCTGCCAAATAATTGTGAATGTGGGGGAGGATTAGCGGATTAAGCCAGTGTTCCTATCATTTTCTACCTTTCATTTTTATACAGTTCGAGAGGGATATTTGATGCGAGGGTGGGCGCAAACAAACATTTTGCCACCACCTTAATCCGGGCTCCTGTCACCTGATTCCTGACGATTGGCCGGCTTCAATAGGTGTTTCTCGCGCTCTCTATCTCTCTCTCTCTCTCTCTCTCTCTCTCTCTCGCTTCCAAAAGTTCTTTGATGCTACTCACCCCCCAAATTGCGCCAAGAAATCGGATTTCCGAGCAGCAGCTGGGGCCCGAAAAATTGCAATTTTCCTCGAGACTTCCGGTAGGATTCCGGAAGCGAATTGTCCCCTAGTGAAAAGAATTGAAAATAGGAAAGACAAGAAAGATGCACTCCCACAAAATTCCTGACCAGAAAAAAAGGAAACTTTGCGTAGATTTTTATGAACTTCTAACGCGAAAATGGCTCAAAAATATCGCATTCAAAATGTCGGTATTCAGATACAAAGAAAATCCTACTATTCCAGCCGCTTACAGCGGCGTTGCCGCTGCAAGCGGCTGGACTTCGTGCTGCCCCCTGTGCGCTCCCTCCCCTAGGCCGAAACGCGCGCGACCTGGCTCACTATGTCCCCCACTCCTTTTACTAAGTAAAACTTTCAAAGTTAAATTTAATAATTTAAACGAATACTTTTTCATAATTTTTTTATCAGTTTGGGGGTTTCTGACCACGCTCTATCCGAATCCGAAGAGAGCTAAGCTTTAGCTCCTTTCCCCTTCGAGTTGAATTCGGCTTCACACGGACAGACGGAGACCACAGCAAAATTATTATAGTTGATATAAAAAAATATTCTTTGCATTAAAATTTTAATCCCGAAATTTTCAGTGGTGGCCAACTCGCGCGCCGGCGAGGTGAACGAGCCGAAATATATGCGCGAGATGACGAACGCCATCATACGGTAATTTGCACAAATTCTAGGAATTTTTACAAGAAAAGTACTGGAATTGATCAGCTTTATGCAAATTTTCAGCGCCCCTTAATTTGCATAAATCTCTTTAATTTTAATTTTACGCTAAATTCGGCATTGTAAAATTGGATCAATTTTTGGGTTTAGAATATTTTTAATTGAGCTTTCTTCAATTATTTAAATGCCATAGATTTATGTAATATGTTATGCAAATTTTGCAGGGTCGGCGTGTTCCACGTGGTGTGCTACGCGCCGTTCTGCATCTTCCAGCTGCTGCCCTCGGAGAGCGTCTACTCGCAGCTCGTCGCCTCGCTCCGCCAATTCGACAATTTTACGGATTTCAGGTAATTATTGAAAGTATGCAAATTATTAAAAATTATGCCGAAAAATGGTTATTATGCTAATTTCCCACATTTTTAGCGTGATGCAATGCGTCCTTTTTGTCGTCAACTGGCTGACGTATGCAAACGCGGCCGGGGATTGGGTCTTTTACGCGGCCCTAAATCGTGACCTCCGCAATTTGATACGGTAAGTTTTGTGGGGTACTGTAGCGTAAAAAATATCTACAACTTAAGACTAGATAAATGGTACTTTGGCATTATGGGGGGGGGGGTTTCCCAAAATAGCTAGCTAGTAACGCCAGAAATAGCTAGTAACGTCATAGTAGGTGCTTTAATACTATTTTTGCAAAATTTAACAATTTTTTAATTGCGAAAACCGTCTGGAAAATTTTAGAAAATTAAAAATCGAAATTCTTTGTGAAAAACACCGATATTTTTGTATTTTTTAGTAAAAAATAGTAAAGTTTCTGTTTAGGAATCGAAGAAACAGCTAATCTATCAAAAAAACTAAAGAAAGAATTTAGCACCCCCCCGATAATGCCAAAGCTCCAAACCAACGATCCCCTTCCAAAACAATCTCTGAAATATGAAAAATCAAAATGTAATCCTGGCTTTGATTTCTCACCATCCCGGCCTACCGTAATCCCCAGAAATCCAGCCATTTTTCTTGAAATTGGCTGCTTTTGAGCGTGACTAATATTGAGGCTCCGCTGCGCTCCATTTGACGGCCTTGCGTAAATGGTCCAGATTAACCATCTAAAGGCCACTGGCCCCCAAAAAAGAACACTTGAGAAGCCGGGAATCCTCATTTTTGAGGATTAGCTGGAGATAGAAAGAGAGAGAGAGAGAGAGAGAGAGAGAGCTCGGGACGTAATCGCAACAGCGTATACCCCTAAAAATTGAAGCTTATAAATGGCTTCTTATAAACGCGCGAGCGGAGCATCACCTAATCCCCCCAAAAAGTCACGAAACATGTGGGATCTTGAGTTTTACTGGGGTCAAAAATAGGGGGGTTTCATGGCGTAATCGATCTGCCAAGATTGAAAATTTCGGGATTAAAAGTTTAAAATTAATTTGTGTTTTCAGGCTCATGTCGGAGCGGAGGAAGCGGTCAACACTCTCTCAGAATTGCTCGCCGTCAAATTTGCATCGGAGTTTGAGGCAACAGGTGAGAAAGGGAGTCCGAGAGAGAGAGAGAGAGAGAGAGAGAGAGAGAGAAACCATGGAGTCTTAATGTAAGAGAACGAGCACGAGAGCGGGAGCTACAAGGAGTGTTAGAGGGTGAGAGCGAGAGAAAGGAGAGAGCGACAGAGAGAGCACAATAGAAAGCGAGAGAACGAGAGAGTGAGTGAGTGCGAGAGGAAGCTTCAGGGAGAGACAGGGACGCAGAAGGAGAGCCTGAGAGAGAGCGAGGGAAAGAGAGAGAGAGGGAGGTTGAGAGAGAGCGACAACAAGAAGATATATATAAACACCGATAAACCAATTTTTCCAGGTCCAAACCTCGCTCCGCTTCTTCCAATCGATCAACAGCTACCGCTCCTCAGCCGGTGGCTCGTTCGACGAGTCGGCCGGTCCCCTCGGCGGCCCCCAGATCGCAACCCCGAAGTGTGTGCTACTCTGAGAATTTCGAGACACCCAAAAAGAGACTAAAAGTAGGCCCCGCAGCCCGGCCCGGCGTGTTTGCATGTAAAAAAATATTTTTTCTGATTTTGTCTGATGAAATGATTATTTTGGCCGGTGTGAGCATGAGCTGCGTTTAGAATAAGTTGAGCTTAAGGTTCCTGCTCCATTTAAATTTGATGAATGTATTAAAGTACAAATTTCCAGGTCCTCGCCGAAAAGCTCAATGTTCTCCACGCTGACTCAGCAGGACTCGCCGCGCTACTCCTCACTGAAGAAGCAGTCGAACAGCTTGCTGACGGAGGATATATTTTTATAAAGCTTAAGCCCAAGCTAAGCCTAGCCTAAGCTAAGCCGAAGTCGAAGCCTAAGCCCAAGCTAAGCCTGAGCTAAGACTAGGTTAAGCCTAAGCTAAGCTTAAGCTAAGCCTAAGCCTAACCCAAGTTCAGCACAAGCCCTAGTTAGGTCTAAGCCTAAGCCCAAGCTGAGCCTAAGCTAGTCCAAGATAAGCCTAAGCTGAAGCCTAAGCCTAAGCCCAAGCCCAAACCTTGCCAAATTTACATATCCGATTCCATACAATTTTCCCTTCTCCTTCTTTATGGTGCTCCTCTCGTTTTTAGCCCATTTGCCTAGTTGCACATTGTCTTTTCTCACTATTTTATTCCATTTAGTTCAATCCACTACGCTACGGGTACCGTATACCACTCAGCATTCTTCGAATATTATTCCCCCGTTTTTAAAGGGCCAATGAAGTCAAAATTCAGTTAGAAAAGCTTGCAACAAATTAAAAAATCTGAATAAAAAGAAATAGAAATCATGTGATCTTTTTGTAGTTTAAAGTTTACTTTTCTGACTTCATTATCCCTTTAAAAATCGATCACCCACATTTCCCTTCCTTGCCTATTTACGGAAAATTCTCTCGCCCCCCTTGGTGCAATGTGATTTACATATGAAGCGTGTGCGTGTTTTTCCTAGTGCATTTTTGGCCGTGTACTTTGCATAAATATGGACGACTTTTTGAGGAGATTCCTGGCAAACAGCGCACAGAATAGCATGCAATCAACTTGGCCCGTTTACAGGCCGCAAATTCCGGAGTTTACGGCGCCCGGGCGAGAATATAGCCCTTTGTGCGCCGGCCAGAGGCGGAGGGGAAAAGCCTGGAAAATCGCGTCAAAAAGGAGTCTATTTTGGCTAGCCTAGAATCCCGACAATCAAAAATACCGACACGGTAAAGAGCCGACAGATCGAAATCCCGGCAGCCAGAATCCCGACAGGCTAAAATCCAGACAGCTATAACCCTGACGTGCCAAAATACCGAAAGCCATAATCCCCACAGTAAAAACCCAAAATGCTAAAATACCGACAAGGAAAATCCGATACATCTGATCCCAACTAGACAAAATACCGACAAGGAAAATCCCGACACGGCAAAATCCCGACCACCAAAATCCCGACAACCAAAATCCCGACAGAACAAAATACCGTCACGACAATTAAATCAACTTTACATCCTAAGCGCTAGTTTTAAAGAAATCCTACTATACAGGGTGTCCCAAAAAAAACGAACCATCTGGCATTTCGCCGTGTTACATGCAATCGGCTCAAAATTTGGACCAGAGGTGTATCAGACCCTAAATAACAACAATCCTGACTTATAGCCCCGTAGCTATCGTCGTTCTCGAGTTATAACGAAAATACTGTTTTTCATGCAATTTTAAACAGTTTTTTCGGCTATCTTTTTGGACTTTGCATCGATTTGCATCGATTTCCCGCTACGAATCCCTAATTTCGCTTAACAACTGGGCAATTTTGCGTTGTAAAAATCGCTTAAATCGAAGCTTATTTAATTAATTTTACACTGGAAAAAATTTCTTAAGGTAAAGAAGGCCTTCCGGATCATTTTCACTTAATATTAAAGGGGTCTAATTCCACGAAAACCCTATGAAAAATACAAAATAAAGTTTGTTTTTGCCATAACTCGAGAACTACTGTAGCTACAGAGCTATAATTCAGGATTGTTGTTATTTAGGGTCTGATACACCTCTGGTCCGAATTTGGGACCGATTGGATGTAACACGGCAAAATGCCAGATGGTTCGTTTTTTTTGGGACACCCTGTATATAAAAAAATAGTGTCTGTGTGTGTGTGTGTGTGTGTATATTTGCATGCACTTCCGTTAGGATGTTCCGCTCCTACAGCCTCGGGGAAGGGTTTTTTGGATAGGGAAGAAACGACAATAGGTTTAGAATGGTCCGGAATCGACTGCACACACATAAAATTTTTGAAAAATTGTGGTTTTCGCTATTAAAAATAGGTTTTTGTAAAACCCTGTTTGTTAGGGGAAATTAGCATACGCAGGAAGTAGGAAGAGCCTATATAAAGGGACAGAAGAGAGGTTTTTCACTTTTTTTCTTGCTAGAATTCAGGAAGAAACATGCAAATTAAGGACTTTCACATGTCCTGGACGGGGTCAGGGTTGAAAAGCCGCGAAGCGGTTTTTCAACCCTGTACCAGGGTTGAAAAACCGCTTCGCGGCTTTTCAACCCTGGCCCCGTCTAACGCACATGATAGTCAAAAATATGCATATTCTTCCAGGACCTTGATCGCAAAAAAATGAAAAGAACCCCTTTCGCGCCCTTATACAGGCTTACCGCACTTCCGGCGCATGCAAATTGCCTCCTAACAAAGAGGTTTCTCGATATCTTTACAAAAACTCGATTTTAATAGCGAAAACAGTAATTTTTCCAAACTTTTATGTGCGTGCACTTATCTCGGCGCCATTACGCATCTAATGACGTATCATATGTGCCTTAAAAGCCTTCCTCTGATCCGATACGTGCGGAACAGCCGGACGGAAGTTGCATGCAAATGCACACACACAGACACTATTTTTTTATATATAGTAGGATATAAAAAAAAATAGTGTTTGTGTGTGTGTGTGTGTATTTGCATGCACTTCCGTTAGGATGTTCCGCTCCTACAGCCTCGGGGAAGGGTTTTTTGGATAGGTAAGAAACGACAATAGGTTTAGAATGGTCCGGAATCGACTGCACACACATAAAAATTTTTAAAAATTGTGGTTTTCGCTATTAAAAATAGGTTTTTGTAAAACCCTGTTTGTTAGGGGAAATTAGCATGCGCCGGAAGTAGGAAGAGCCTATATAAAGGGACAGAGGAGCCGTTTTTCACTTTTTTCTTGCTAGAATTCAGGAAGAAACATGCAAATGAAGGACTTTCACAGGTCCTGGACGGGGCCAGGGTTGAAAAGCCGCGAAGCGGTTTTTCAACCCTGGTTTTCAGTTAAATAGCCATTTCGGCTGTCGGGATTTTGACTGTCTGTATTTTGGATTCACGGGATCTTTGCATTTCGGGATTTCGGTTGTCGATATTTTTCCAGTCTGAATTTTTTTGTCGAGATTTTGCGTAACCACCTTTCGTCTGTCGGTATTTTGAATTTCGGGGATTTCGGCTGTCGATATTTTGGGGTGTTCCGGCTAAGACCGAGCCTAAGCGAAGCCTAAGGTGAAGCTAAGCCAAGTTCAGCTAAGCTCAAGTCCCTGTCACCACCCCTATAAAACGACGCGTTACTCCAAAACACAGTCACAACCCTAGCCTCCCCCAAAAACCCCGACCCAGTCACCCGTCGGTCCCCAAAACATGTCCGGCTCTATTCATTCCTTCCGGTCAAGCACCTCGCCTAGCCTGATTCACAGTCAGCCCCCCCCCCCTTCCTGACCCCGCCTGACCCACCCAACCAACCCCCTGAATACCTTTCTGATAGTTTTTGCAGGCTCGCACAATCAACAGTAGGCGGGCGGAAGAAGTTATCAGCCGGGAGCAACCGACCCTGTAAATAAACAGTTCCCGGTTGGCACGGCCCCAAAACAGCCAAAAATACCGCAATTTTCCGACTTTGCTATTGATTTTTCGGTTATTTTGCGTTATCGGGGGGTGGGTTCAGAAATGTGAACTACGTGTTTTCATAGTGTTCCACGGTATTTAAAGTGAAAAATATCTTACAAATTTATAGCTTTTTAAAAATTTGAAATTTTTTCCAAAATCGTCCATTTTTAACAATCAATATTTTTTGAATTTTCATAAAAATTCGTAAAATTTACTTTTAGGAATGGTAAAAACAGGTTAGAAAAACTTCCTCTATTAGAATTAAGAAAAATACATGCGATGAAAAATGTTGTTTCTCCCCTGATAATAGGAAAGTACCGGTTTTTAATGATTTTTTTTTTAATTTTCTATACTTTTGAAATTTTTCATGTCAAAAAGTTTAAGTTCAACGTCCTTTTCATCATTTAAGCTTCATGACCTTTTAAGCTGGATAGTTTACAAGATAAAACGCGAAAAATCCCACCTAAATCTCGACTGCAATCCTATCTTACTAACCGGAATTCATTCCGGGCCGGGCCCGTTGCCACAGGCTTTTCGCCCCGCAAGAAAAACTACTCGCCGCAATCCGCCCCAGCCCAATAATAATACGCTTAGCCTAGGCTCCAACGGCACTGTATATACAGGCGCTTCAGGCCTCAATGCCGCCTCACCAACTTATCAGTCCCTCCCCACCATCGGCAAGCCGGGCTCTTCTTCTTTCTGCGCGTTTGTGTGCGCCGAGCCCCACAAAAGATGTTTACGACGTCTCCGTCTCGATTTCTCCAGGGCCCCGCCGCGCCCATTACGCCTAGAAAATCCTCTTTTAAGGCTCTAATTGATACTTAATACTTTTATTCCTTACTTAATACCTGTAGACGTACCTTTTTATACCTAAAACTTCAAAATTTTCGACAATTTTTCCCTGTACAACTCGATTGACGCGTCTAAAACCCTAAACGATGCTTATTCCCATTTATAAATACCTTTTTGGATCTATCACTTCAAAAATATTTCCACTTTTTTCGATGTATAACTCGATTGGCATGCGCGTTTTCACGCCACGCCCTCTACGCCCAGGAAATTAACGTCGAAGGATTTCACTAACCACCAACTATCAATTCTACTTTAAATTACCTTTTATACCCTTTTCTGTTCGTAAAAAAATCTACATTTTCGATGTACAGCGCAATCGGCATGCGCGTTTTTCCGTCCCGCTCTTGACGCCTGGGAAACACTCTCCTAATTGATTTTCTAAATGCGAATTGTCAATATTTTGAAAATTACCTTCTATGCATTTTGCTGCTCGCAAATTTCGATCCTTTTCGATGTACAACTCAATCGGCACGCGCGTCTTCCCGCCGACGAAACCGAATCCTAAAACCGCCGGCCCAAACGTGTTACACTACCGGTAGGACTTTTATAATCGACAGAAAATAATAATGCATAAATGAAATAGTACGATAGAAATAACGATCGTGAACAAAATGAAATGTTGGTCGAAAATCTATATTTGTCGTATTTTTCCACAAAATTTGTAAAATTTTTACCTTTAGGGGTCAGAAAAACAACCAAGAAACTCCTCCTCCCCTAACAACTTAAATCATAAATCATTTAGTATCCCACCCGAAGAACCGCCAATCGATTACACACTCCGGGATAAGCCGAAAGTAAGGGGTAAGTCATTTAGAGCCATTACTTTCTTCATGAAAATTGCAAAAAATGACATATCTAATCAATTTTAGCCTTTCATCAATTTGGTGAATCAATCTTTCAATTTTAATTTAATTTTAGCCGACTATCGCGTTGTCTATCCAGTCCACAAAGAACTACCCGATGACTATTTCGGCGAACCAACGCACCACATCCACGAAGTCCTAGAAAATGCACCGTAAGAATAAAAACATTAATTTTTACGCCCACATTAGAGTTCTGCCGCCCCGAAAATTACCACCGATGCGCGTGCGCCGAAATACGACCGAGGAGACGGCGAGTAGGGTAAAACCAAAACAGAAACAACCATGACAAATTAGGTACTAGAAGAGCTGGACAGCGCGCTCGAGGAGGACGAGCAGCTGGACTTTGAGCAAGTGCGGGGGAAGGTCCAGGTACGCGCTAAACATCTTCAAGGAGGAACTTACAATTGTCAGGCGATGAACCTATCCTTCCGGCAATATCCGCGAGGTTATGATCCGGACAATTACCCGGAAGACCCGCACCAGGGAGTGTTGGCTGAGGAAGGTGGGTTGGATCTGGTGCTTTTGCATTGGGGGGCGGGAAATATCGGTGAACGGGGCAAATTTCTTGTTATGATCCGGTTTTCCAAGTACAAAGAAATCAGATTTTCGGCCAAACGATGGCGGGCTTGGAGGAAAATTCCAAATTTTTTGAAAATTTGACATTTTGAGAGTAGAAATCTCATTTAAAAAACTTTGAGCCTTTGAGACTTATCAAATACTAGCCAGGTTAGGTTTCAAAGCATATCTAGTTTAATAGGGCGATCTCCCCCTCACCTTCTTGAAATTTTCATAATCTTATCTGAATCAACTGCTTTAGTCAGTCAACGGATGCGAAGGTTGGCCGTCTCACCGCCCGGAAGTACGCGTCAAGCTCCGATTCTTTCTGAATACGTGATCGATGATCTGAAGGTTAGTAAAATTAGCCTAAACAGTAAAACGTAAAATCTTAAAAATCGTATGCCTTAGATGCCATACCTTAAAAATCCAGAGGACGGAAAAAACACAGAAAAAGCTCAGCTTTTCTAGGCCATTCCTCAAGCCGCCCGCCCCATTGGAGCAGTCCACGAGCTAAATGAGCAGCACCGCTACGACGTCGAAACGATGCGTCGCCGAGCGGAAGCAGACATTTTAAGGGCCCGCCAAGTATACACCACCGAGTTCTTTTTCGACCAGGTTGGCATCGGTTAAATCGGAATTTGATCACTCCATCTAGACCCCCGAATTCGAACGCAACTCCCAGACGCGTGTGCCGGAATGGAAGCGGAGGCTGATCGCCAAACGAATGGCAATCGACGCGATCAGACAGCACGAAGACAGAGTAATGGTAGGTTTGGAAAGCTATTTATAAAACTTAGGAATTTTCAAAACCAGTGTCTTTTATTCTAGAACCGATATTTTTGGTATTTTTATCCCCCCCCGGAGACGCTCAAGACCCTAAAAAATAAAACCCGGATTTCAGGAAGACTTCTACGAATGGAAACGCCGCTACGAGCCCAGCTATCGAGAAACCGCCCATTTCAGCCCGAGCGCGAGCGCAAGGCTACCACGATAATCCCGCCAAAACCCTTGCCATTTTCAACGATAACTAAACATAAAAAATGTGTTTATCCGCAGCAAAAAACACCAGTAAAAAGCCAAGCAAAAAGACCGGTTTCGGCGACTACAAAATGTGTACACGCAAGTAAGAGCATTAAGCTGTGAAAGGGAGAAGCATATAAACAGGCGAGAACGAAAGTTATTAATTACGTGGCAAGCTGCACATGGCGCACTCGGCGTCGGTGATGTTGTTGTGGAAGGTGCAGTGGGGGCAATCCCAGGTGGCGCCGCCCGTTGAGCCGCCTGACGAAGAAGCCGCTGCAGCGCCGCCGCCGCCACCTGGAATTGAATTGTTTCCAAAACCGTTCTTTTCCAATATCGGCGAAAATAAACTTCGGTCTTTAGGTATCTGTTTTGATAATATAAATAGAGGAAGCATTTCTAAACAATTGTTTTTACTATTCCTGACATTAAAACTTTAAATTTACGATAAAAAAATACCAAAAATTTCTGTTTTTCGAGAAAAACCCCTCAGTTACCAAATATTTCGAAGTGTTTTTTTTTTAAAATTCTGCCCTGATAGAAGACCAAGAAACCAATGTAAATGAATAGCTTTGGAAAACATTCTTACCCATCTCCTTGTGGTGATGCGAGAGCGCGACGAGCGTATTCCAGTTCTCCGTGTTCGCACCCCAGTCGATCACCTTGTGAGCATTCTGCTGGCGGATGCTCTCGCAAAGGCTTCGCACCTAAAAAAGTGCGTCCCTTCACAATTTGCGAAAACTACCTCATCATCGGAAAATTTCACCAAATCATTCGTCATCAAAAAGAGCAGGAAGTGGAAATTGGTGACCGCGTCCATCATGTCCTTCTCCATCGCGCCCTCTTGGTACTCCGCCAAATTCGGGCCGCCCTGAAAAAATGCATTATTGTTTCCGCAGGAAGTTCCAAACCTGAATTTCGCCGATAATTGTCCGATTTTCAATGGCAAACTCCGAGCCGCCAACGTGGAATGTGCCCTCCGGATCCTTTGGCATACCCGCCGGCACATCGACCAACAAGAATTCCACCTAAACGAGGTTTTTTCCAGAAAACTCGTCTCACCGGCAACGGACGCCCATTCTTGCTGACCTCAGCGCCGTACTCGTTTTTCATCTGAAAAGCCGATTTTAACCCGCAAAAAGCGTGAATACCGTAAATTGGACATCCGTGATGTAATGGTCGTCGCGGAGCTTTTGCTCGCGGATGTAGGCCAATTCAGGGTACTGGGTCGGGCACAGAACTTCGGCATCGACGAGTTGAGCGCATTGGTTGGAAACCTAGTAAATGAATAGTCCGGTTCCAAATGTCGCACCTGGTATCCATGGAAGCTGATTTCGTGATTGTCGTCTCCGGAAGCCACCAACGTCACGAATTTCGAGCCAAATTTTCCATCTGAAGAAAACTCTGTGATGTTCGGGTGCTGGTTCTGCAGCCATCCCGCCGTGATGCATTCCTCCGCGGAAAGAAGGAATGATTTCTAAAGAGAATTTTAGTTTTCGTCGGAAGTTTCTACCGCATTTCGGAGGCAATGCACCGTGCCCTTCGTCGCGTCTTCCGTCCAGAGATCTGTGAAAATCCAGCCCACGCGCGTCAAGCCCAGCCAGTTGCACAACTGAATGGGGAATTGTTTATGCGAATGTAGTCAACATCATACCTTATCAACGGCCTCCTTGTTCGGGTCATCGAGGAGCTTGAAGCCGTTCTCGCTTGTTGTCTGCGGTGGCTCGTAAATAGCCGCGACACGAGCCTTGATGCCGAGTGGAACCTCCGTGAAAGGCTCATATCTACAAAGAAAATAATTTGCAGCGCCGATACGACACCTACTTTCCAATCAAGTAGCCGACTCGCTGGTGTCCACTCTTGCGCCAATAGTTCAAGAATTGGTTGACAATATCTTGGTTTTCAATGGAAATGTTGTCGACGTGACGGAATTTCTGAAACGGTAATGCTGCGTAGAAAAATTGTTATACCTGGCGGTTGAGGGTGACCATCGGCGGGCGGCAGCGAGTGCAGATGCCTACGGGGAAGGGCTTGTGCGAGTCGCAAGTGAGATCGACCTTGACTCGCGGAGTTTCGAGGGGCTTTCGTAACTTGGAGCCCTAAAGAAAGCGCATAAGCCGAACCGTAGCATTTCCCAAACCTTTCCGTGGCCTTGTGTCAACTTCCGGACATATGCATGGAACGACATGTGCTTGATGTCTTTGGATTTCAAGTACTCTTCATCATACGGCTAAACAAAAAGGTCCTGTAAATTAGACAACCTTACATCTATCGGCAGACAGTGAGTGCATTTCTGTCGATCGTTGTGGTGGCACATTTTCGAGTCACGGCCCCGCTTCACCTGGCCGTCCTCCGCTGCGAGTGCAATATCAACATCGTCGAGTTTTTCCTAAGATGTCTGATTGAGAAATATGAATAATCGCCTACATGTGTAGCGGCTGCGACAACCATATCGATTAGCTACCTGAAATTGAAAGCTATATTATATTAGGCATAGACCCGTTAGCTGGAAAACACGCAAAGAACTGTCTGCACAGAAAAAAATGTAGGACAAATTAAAAGACTATAAAAGAAGAGGAGGAAGATCACAAAAGGTAAAACGAATGTCAGTCTTCAATCAAACACGAGACGGCGAATCGGTGAATCTTTCACGCCATCTTCCATAGGACGACGTCTAAATTGGTTACGTCATATTGCTTCGCTAAACCGAAGAATCAAAATTCACGCCATTTGTTCGTTACCTTTTAGAGACAGCCGGGCCGCTCCTATTTGGCAAAGGCAATTCGGAATCATCACAAGCGAAGGGTTCGACCTAAAATCTCCTCAAGATGCAAAAAGGAAAAAAATGTACCTGGAAGTAGACGGAGCTCAAGCATTGGTCGCTATCCCATCGCTTCAGCGGATCAAACTCGAGCATCTTTTCTAGCAATTCGATCGCCGAATCTGATACCGCGGAGAAGACTTGGCGCAAATCGACACCTGAACCAATCATCACTATTTCCCGAAAACCTACGTTGACAGGGCTCCCTGAAGGGGATGTAGTCTGGCAGGCTCTCCATTAGAGGCCAGTCCTCCGTGGTTGGCGTACCCAGAAAACTAAAAAATCTGATATAGAGTCAAGCATCCTAAACCAACCGATAAATCTTGATCAACTGGTCGAGATCACTTTCGCCGGGGAAAATTGGGTTTCGCAGCAACAGCTCAGCAAAAATACATCCCATCGCCCAGATGTCAACATTCACTCCGTAGCTTCGAGCCCCATACAAGAGCTCTGGACACCTGTACCATCGTGTGACGACCTAAAAGAAAGTCACAACAAAAGGACGTGTTTTACCTGATGTGTATACACGCGATTCGGCGACCCGAAGAAACGGGCGAGACCAAAATCAGCAATCTTCACTCGACCGGCACTGTTCATCAGCAAATTGTTGGGCTTGAGATCCCGATGGACGATGAAGTTGACATGAAGAAAGTTGAGTCCGAGAAACGTCTGGAGCATCATGTTCTTGATGTGCGGCGTTGTCAAGATGATATTTGAGTCCTTGATCAAATGCTCGAGGTCAGTCTCCATAAAATCGAAGACGAGCGAAATGCTGCTCTTGTTGCCGATAACGTCGCGAAGAGAGATGATGTTTTCGTGATGAATCTGAAGCCGGTCACTTTCAATCTGCGAGTGGTCATACCTCTTTTAACAGCTTGATTTCACGCAGGGCAGTCCGGTTGACGCCATCACGAGCTTCTGTCCTCGAGCCGAGCTTGATTTTCTTGATAGCCACAATCTCCCCAGAGGTATTGTCCTTCGCTTTGTAGACGTTAGCGAATTGACCTTCTCCCAAATGCTTCAACTTCTCATATCGCTTCCCAACAGGATCGTTCATGCCGACCCCCTAATCAGATCTTTTGTTGATGCACTCCGGCTACAAATCGAGTTATGCTGGTTCAAATACCATTGGAGAGAAGCGCTGCAACACTTTGCGCAAAAATTTTATTAATTCTGCATCATTGTCGAGAAGCGACCCGTGATAAGGATGTCAAATACAAGGCAAGAGATCAACAGGAAATTAAAGCGAAGCGAGACCCAGGAATAATCACATTGAAGAAAAAACCGAATAAATAGATCATCAATTGCCACCGAGAGCCATGGCGAGACGAGAATAATCGTCGAAATGCGAGTCGAGTTTTCCCGGAGAAGTCTGAACACGCTTCAACATGCTTGGGCGAATCTTGGCAACTTGAGAGGGCTGCTTGCTGAGGTCGAGGGCCTGGAGCGCGGCATCGGACGAGGTGAAGCCCAGGATCACTGACGGTGAGCTGAAAAAAAGAGCCATGACTTTCAAAAAATCAAATCATTTGAGAAAAATATATGGGAAGCAACTAACCTATGCGATTCTTTCGCCGCTTCCTTGGCCATACGATGCGTGAGCCCGTGGATGAGCGATGGTTGCTGTTTGGCGACCTCGTGGCTCTTGTGCAAGTTGTTCAGGGTCAAGCGGCTCATCAAATTGTCGGTGATCTTGTCGGTAAGGGCACGGGCGACGAGGCGGAAGGCGCACGACTCCAGGTCGGACCCATCCACCCAACGGTCAGCGCGGTGGATGAGACCGTTGAGATCGTTGTTGAGGGAGATGCTGCGGCCCGGGGAAACATCGGCCGTGGTGTTCGCGGATTTCAGCGATGGGGTGGCATTGGTAGCTGCAGCCATCCAATTTATGGAGAAACTACCTGAAAGAAGAATGTTGTAAAAGTCAAAAATTTGCGAGGGAAAATGGAAAAGTTTTATAAAAGTGGAAAGTCATTCTTTTCAAAGCGGGAAAGGGGGGCAACGAATTGTGTTTCGTAAGCATAACGTCGTGAAATGAGGCCTGCAACGCACACGCCGCTCCCCAAAGAAAAACGCTTGTTCAGCAAAAAGAAGTGGTAAACAAAGTTGTTTTCAGGGTTGTCCTCGAGGGAAAGCATCAAAAGCTTCCAAATTGGAAAGTTTTGAGCTGAAAACTTGCAAAAAATTTCATTTTTGTGAAGCTTTATAGGTTTCCTTCTCTGTACACCTGACAGCTATTGGTCTAGAGTATTATTTCGTACTCATTTCTAAGCTTTGAAAAACGTTTATAAACGTTTTCCGTTTTAATTTTTTTTTGTTTTAGCCTAAATCCCCTTTTTCTTAATCCTAAATGTTCCCCTTTTTAGCGAAAATGGCGTTGACAATCGGCTACGGAGCATTGGCCGCGCTTGGCGGTGCGATAATCTACGCGAATCTTCCGACCCGGCTGACGATCGGAGCGATTGCACCAACAGCTCAGTAAGTCGAAATTTTTCAATTTTGATATTTTTTTTAACTTAGGTACCTAGCCTCCGCGAAGTTGGTCAAGATCGATGACGAGAAGAGCGTTGACAAATCGAAGAGCCTTGAGGTTGGTGTATAAACGTTTAGCTCATAAAGTTACTGTTTGGTAGGCTTCCACCCTTTTCAACAAGGGACCGACGATGGTCATGGCTGTTCGACGGCCCGGATGCCTACTTTGCAGACGTGAAGCTGCGCAGTAAGTTTAGTTTTTAGCTCGTTACCGTTGCCAATCGCACTTCGATCAAACGCTTTTTTAGCCTCTCCGAGCTGAAGTCACTTCTTGATGAAAAGAAAATTGCGCTCATCGGAGTGGTCCACGAGACGAAGGGCGTCAACGAATTCAAGCCCTACTTCAAGGGAGACATCTATTTTGATGAAGAGGTTGTTCCCGTTTCTTATTTTTTGACATATTTTTTTAGAAGCACTTCTACGGCCCCAACCAGCGCTGGCTGCCGGTTTGGATGGGCTTCTTGCGCGTGGGTACCTATCGCAATGTCTGGGCCACGAAGCAGGAAGGTTTCGAAGGAAACATGAGGGGGGAGGGCCGACTTCTCGGAGGTTGGCAGGTTTTTATTATTCTTATTCGTTCTTTAGGCGTCTACCTTGTCGACGGCGATCGTCTCGTCTGGCACCATCTGGAGAAGGAATGGGGTGATGCTGCCAATATCGACGAGGTCCGTGAGGCAATCAATAAGTTTAAGTAATGATGAACTGTGTAATTTCTTGTATATAGTCATGTCTAGTCATTAGCTTTTCGAGTGTTTTTTCTTACGTGTAGTCGACTACGGTGTAAATAAACATTTGGCACTCAATAAAGTGAAATGATCAATTACACGTCAGCCGAAGCGTCGATACTTGGGAGAAGGAGACAATTGCGCGAAACGAACACTTTCAGAGCTGATGCTACCCCGGTTAGGTATTATACGAAAATTTTCGTCAAAAAGCGTTGTGCACGATGTGATTGTTATCGGTAATTTTCGAGGATTTGTGTCATGCGAAGACCTCTAGGTGGTGGCCACGCCGGTTGTGAAGCCGCAGCAGCAGCAGCAAGATGCGGTGCTTCCACCGTGTTGTTGACGCACAAAGCGAGCACCATCGGGGAGATGAGCTGCAACCCGAGCTTTGGAGGCATTGGGAAAGGTTGGCGGTGGAGTCGAACGCCTAATTTTCCGTTTTAGGTCATCTGCTTCGGGAAGTGGACGCGCTGGACGGCGTCTCTCCGCGGATTTGTGACAAATCGGCCATCACCTACCAGGCGCTAAATCGTACGCACGGCCCGGCTGTTATTGGTCTACGAGCGCAAATCGATCGCAAGCTGTATAAGAAGCATATGCAAAAGGTAGCTTTGAATTTGGTGTCGAACTGCCATTTTTCAGGAAATATTGGAATCGACGCCAGGGTTATCGGTGATCGAGGGTGCAGTTGAGGACTTGAGTTACGAGGATTTAAATGGAAAACCAGTGGTCAATGGTTTGTTTCTTTATCCCAACTTGTAAATTATTAAACCTAGGTGTCATCCTTGAATCCGGCGAAAAGTTGGCGGCTCGCTCGGTCGTCATCACCACCGGCACCTTCCTAGGCGCCGAAATATTTTTGGGGATCAAGCGATGGCCAGCGGGACGGATCGGGGAAAAGGTTAGTCATTCTGGGATTTCAGCTTATACCGTTTTTTAGAGCAGCACCGGACTTCCGGCTACTTTTCGGCGTATCGGTGTTGAACTGGGGCGGTTACGAACCGGTACCCCGCCACGGATCGTGAAGGTAGTGTTCTTTGAATTCTAAAAAGGCCGTTTCCTAGAACACTGTCGATTTCTCGAAATTCACGGCGATGATGCCAGACGAGGTGCCGATCCCATTTTCATTTCTGACCGAGAACGTCTGGCTCCCACCCGAAGAGCAGGTTTGTTTTAGTTTTTTTTTTAAAGGCCTCTCTTCAGTTACCAACATACCTTGGAGAAACGAATGAACGTGTGCGTGAGATAGCACAAGCAAATTTGCATCGTAACGAGCACGTGCAGGCAGAGGTGAGAAACAAGGCTCGAAAAATTATTTTAACATTTCAGCACAATGGGCCAAGATATTGTCCGTCCCTTGAGAGCAAGGTCATTCGATTTCCACACCTGACACATCGTCTTTTCCTGGAGCATGAAGGCTTGGATTCAGATTTGATATATCCGCAGGTAGGTTAGAGATTCAGTTGTGTAGAGAAATCCCATTTTAGGGCATGTCGATGACCTTTGAAGAATCGGTTCAACTCGAGATCATGCGAGCCATCCCTGGGCTTGAAAAAGTCGAAATCGCACAGCCCGGCTACGGTGTCCAATACGATTTCGTCAACCCGCGGCAGTTGAAGACTAGTTTGGAGGTTTGGATAGCTAGAACTGGAACCTAAAAATTTTTTCAGATGAAAAACGTTTCCGGCCTATTCCTGGCTGGTCAAATCAACGGCACGACCGGATATGAAGAGGCAGCTGCTCAGGGGATTCTAGCTGGGATAAACGCAGCCGCTAGTGCCAATGGCTCCGAGCCGCTTCACCTCGGCAGGACACAAGGTCATAATTTTTTTTGTACTGATCGATTGTCCTTTAGCCTATCTCGGTGTCCTCATCGATGACCTTACAACCCTTGGCACAAACGAGCCCTATCGAATGTTTACATCGCGTGCGGAATGTCGTCTACATCTAAGGTTTGCTAAACTTTATTAGGCTAATCTTTTTATTTTAGACCTGACAATGCCGATATGCGACTTACGCGCTTGGGGCACGAGCATGGAGCGATCTCGGACCGAAGGTAGAGATCCCATTTTCTTATGATGATTTTTAGATGGCAACACTTCGAAGCACTTGAGAATGATCTGACTATCATTTCGGATCGTCTGAAGTCTGTTTCGTTGAGTATGGCGAAATGGGGACGTTTGATACCACGGCTACAGGCTCCTCGTCAGAGTTCAAAAGGTATGTCTCTCAAGATCCCGAATTCATAGCCTTTTTAGTGAATACGGCGTATGATATGATCAGTCGTCATGCGGTATCCTTCGAGGAAATTGCTGATGCGTTGCCAGAGTGCGTTTCGTTTCTCGTTCTATGATTTTTGTCAGGTTCTCGGATCTACGCACACAAACATCACTTGAAGAGAGGATTCGAGTAGATTCGCTGTACTCCGAGCAGCACCAACGCATGCAGGAGAAGGTTCGACAAAATATTTACAAAAAGCTTTGGCCTTAGATTTCTGAGATTGAACGTGAATCGACTACAGAGATCCCAGAAGACATAAACTACGGGCTAATGAAGGGAATGAGCGACGAGTGCATGGAAAAATTGGATAGAATGAAGCCTGGGACCCTGGCCGCCGCAACTAGGTATCTAATCGTTCATGGTCATTTATTGCTTTTAGAATTCCTGGTATCACTCCCGAGGCGATCGTTGTTCTACTACGGCACTTGAAGAGAAGTCCAGAAGCACGGAGATGATAGATACATTCATAGTTTTATAGTTAGTGTGACATTGCTAGGAATTGTTTTGTTGTTGCTCTTTCAATATGTTGCCACACGGGTATCAATTTTTCTGGGGTGGTACCAAAGCTCCAAAACCACCGTGGTTAAAATTTAACCACCCATGGTTAAAATTTAACCACCCATAGTTAAAATTTTACCACCGATGGTTAAATTTTAACCGCCGAAAACCAATGGTAAAAAGCTAACTTTTGGAGGATGGTTTCTACGACAATTAAGAGGTCTAGAAACATCGCTAAAAATCACGGATAGGTTTCTTAAAACGCTTGATCGAATGCCGCTAACCTTTTCTTTGTGCAATACTTGGAAAGGGGCTAGAAAGGAGCTTGGAAATTTAACCACGATGGTTAAACCATAACCACCCATAGTTAAATTTTAACCATCCATGGTTAAGTATTAACCACCCATGGTTTAATTTTAACCATAGGTGGTTAAACATTAACCATCGAGGGCCAAAACCAAAAAAATTAACCACCCAAAAAGTAATACTTTTTATAAACCATATTAAAAATTTTGCCGAAATCCAAACTCACCAAGAAGATGAATATGGTTTCTTTAGACGATATTCTAGCATAAGTTAAAGATATTAGGGCCGTAGATGGTGGTTTATGGGCATAAAAGTCGCCTCAAAAATTTAACCACCCACGGTTAAATATTTCGTGAAAACGTTTTCACGAAACATATAACCACCCTAGTTAAATTTTTTTAGGATAAAGTTAGCCACCTCCCGGCTTCGGATGGCAAAAATTTTCATCAAAGATTAAAACGGAAGCACTCCGCCTCCCCTTTTTTGATATTCTCTCTTTGGACATCACTCCCCAATCATCGTTTCGATAAATCCGCATATTTTGGATACTTTGTTACCACGAGGTTTGGCATTAATAACAAGTAACTTGGGAAGCCGTTTTCCTAAGGGTAGCGCACCAGGCTTTTTGGCCACGTCTACCTAGTCCTTTCGTATAGTGTAACTTATCCTATTCGAAATTAGGAAATCATAATTTTTGTTGAAAAATCTCCCCGTTTCGCCGGCGGGTCGCGCATTGATATGGGACGGCTCTATAACGAAATATAGGCCATTTTTATAGTATTTTATACTCTTTTATACTCTTTTTAGATGTAAAAATCCGAAAAACTGGCGCTATTTCGGAATAGGGGACCCACTTTTATTGTACCAAAACTGGGGTTTGTGCGATGCTTTCTTGGATAGTTTTGTGCGCTGGTTCCGAGAAAAACACCATACTAACTTTAAAACCTAACATTTTCACACAAAAAAAATTGATTGCAGTTTAATGGGCTTCTAGGGAGCCTAGCGGCGCAGGCCCAACTGTCGGCTACCATACACTCCTAGCGGTTTTTCAAGCTCAAAACGCATGCATAAATGATGCTAAATGCTAGTAAGCCCGATCTTAGATTCATTGAGACCAAGCCTAGGCCAGCCAGATGAATCTGACAGAAGTCAAGCTCAAGCCGAAAAATATAATAACCCAAGAGGGTTGCCTCACAATTGTGCTGGCTAAGCCAAGCCCGCCCGTGCTGTCATGCAAACATCCTATAAAGATAAAATATTTTGTACAAATGTGCGTTTTTACGGGCTGGGATACCGTTTTTCAGAACAAGCGCACAAAATTACACCAGAAAAAGTGGTTTTTAGAGTAATCAAAGTGGGTCCCCTATTCCGAAATAGCGCCGAAAAACTTATAACATTGTTCGAGAGAATTTGGACTCGTTGGTCAAAATTGAATGAAAAATGGCCAAAAAAGCTCAAAATGTTCAAGATTTTCTAAATATCTAAAAATGTTTTTTTTTTATCTATAACTTCCTAGCAACCAAAATGTACTAAATACATTATAAAAATGGTCTACATTTTCGGAACGCACCCAAAAGACCGAATACACTCGGGAGTCCCATTTCGATTCCGGGAGGGCCCTGGGAAGGCAGTTGCTTTATACATAGGCTCACGGATGGTTTAGAAAGCGATAAATTGGGTTCACGTTACTTTCTTCCAAAGAATTTCTATCGATATATGAGATAAATTGTTTTTGGATGGGTGGTTAAATTTTTTCGTGCTAGGTGGTTAAATTTTAACCATGGGTGGTTAAAATTTAACCATGGGTGGTTAAATTTTAACCAGGGTAGTTAAATCAGGGTGGTTAAATCTACTTTGGTACCACCCCAGATAAAGCTTTCATAGTGAGTTGTTTGCTCATTCATTTATTGACAGTTGGGGCCGACGCGGAATTTATACACCCAATATTATGCAAAATTTACTACGGGTTTCGGATAAAAAAAGTCTTCTTTTTTGATTGTACCGCAAACCTGGGTAAACCAACGGCGTTTGTAAAGTGTTTTTCATTTTGTCAAAACCTTTGCTTTTATTCGGGGCTCGTCGGGGCCATTCATAAACGCGCCAATACACCGAACGGAGGACCGCGGCGGGACCATTTTAGGCGTCCGCAACACCTTTGAGCCTTTCCCTCTTTTGGCGTTTTCTTTATTCGCATTTTTGCCCGAATAGAATTTTAGCCTTCGTTTTTGATATCGTCTTCACGTTTGAGTTTCTAATGATTTGCGCAACCATAACCATCCTTTTCAGTCTTTAAAACGTTCCCCTGAACGATCCTTCGCCACCAACGATGGTTAGGGAAGACAAGTCCACCTGGAAGTCCAACTACTTCCAAAAGCTTGGCGAGCTCTTCGAGGAATACCCGAAGCTCTTCATCGTCGGCGTCGACAATGTCGGATCCAAGCAAATGCAGGAGATCCGTATTGCTATGCGAGGTATCTTTACTTTTCTAAACTTCATTTGTGTTTTAGGACATGCCGCTATCCTGATGGGAAAGAACACCATGATGCGTAAGGCCATCCGTGGACTTATCGGCAAGAACCCGCATCTGGAGAAGCTGCTGCCTTACATCGTCGAGAATGTCGGCTTCGTTTTCACCAAGGAGGACCTCTCGGAGATCCGTTCGCAGCTGCTGGCTAACAAGAGGGTTTGTGTGACTGCTAGTTTCAATAATTTCGTTGTTTAGGGAGCTCCGGCCAAGGCTGGTGCCCTCGCTCCTTGCGACGTCAAGCTGCCCCCGCAGAACACCGGCATGGGACCTGAGAAAACCTCGTTCTTCCAGGCTCTGCAGATCCCGACCAAGATCGCCAAGGGTACCATCGAAATTCTGAATGAGGTTCACCTCATCAAGGTGCGTTTCGTTTTTAAACCAGTGTACCTGCCATGGTTATATCTTAACTTTTTTATCATCGCTGTTTCAGGTTGGAGAGAAGGTCGGCGCTTCGGAGGCCGCTCTCCTCAACATGTTGGGCATCCAGCCGTTCTCGTACGGTCTGGTCGTGCTCCAAGTTTACGACAACGGCACCATGTACTCGCCGGCTGTGCTCGACCTGTCCACCGACGATCTGCGCAACCGCTTCGTGCAGGGAGCTCGCAACGTCGCCGCCGTTTCGCTGGCCACCAAGATCCCGACGCTTGCCTCCGTGCCGCACAGCTTGGCCAACGGACTCCAGAACATGCTCGCCATCGCTGCCACCACCGACATCACGTTCGCCGCTGCCGAGAAGATCAAGGCTTACCTCGCCGACCCGAGCAAGTTCGCCGCTGCCGCCCCGGCTGCTTCGGCTGCTGCCCCAGCCGCCGCCGCTGCTGCTCCGGCCAAGGTCGAAGAGAAGGAAGAGTCCGATGATGACATGGGTTTCGGCCTTTTCGACTAATTTGTTTTCTTTCATGGTCGAATAAATTGTTGTTGTTCCAGTCCTGGAGTGAATCAAATGCACATCAGATCAACGCAGAGTTTACAAAGCTTATGGAATACGCGTGGCTATATTCGGCAATCAGCAAAAAGGCAGGCGCGCTTGTTCTCCGGCTAGGGGCTAGTGTCTTTTTGTGCGTTTGTCTTTGTTTTTTGTCCACTTTCGTGGCAAGCCCCTGGGTCCATTGGCGATGCGCCCATAGGTAGACTCGGTAATCGAGTTTGGGCGAAATCCAGCCCAATCCGAAAAGTATGGCCCACGCGGCACTGCCGCACACCCGAAAGTCGGCTCTTTCCCGAATAAACGCAATTTGCTTCGCACAGACGGGATATCTACCTGGGCTCTTTGTTTTGAGGGATGGGACAGGGCTGTGTTCCTGCCACTATCAACTATTCTTTTTTGTATCGTGCTGCATTCACCGGGCCTCGGAGCTTCTTTAGGATTTCGCAGTTCTTAAAATCTAGCGCCGTATTGGAATAATCCTTCCCAACCGCTGTGAAGAGCTACGTGACAATCGCTAATTGTCGTCTGCCACTCGATTATGGGGCTGAGCGGTCAGCACGGGCTCGCGGCCAAACCAGCCGTTTGGGCCCCTTTTGACAAATCGACGACAATTTGAGACGCTGCGAACTCCACCGGGTGCCATGACCTGGGGCCCGTCTCGCCACCCTCAGGGACCTATTTTCAGACGGCGGGCCCACACTTCCGGCGTCTATTTTCAGCTTTGGCGCAGTGGCGCTGGTCCTGTATATTTTAATATGGAAAAATGTTTTCTTCGGTTAAATTTTTAGCCAAAAATTGATGTTTTTTGGTTTGTCTAAGGGCTACCAATCTCTTAAAGGGCTGCCGACGGCATGTGTCGATCCACCCTCATCAACAAATTGGCAAGTAGCCAACAGGGGAGAGAGGGCGCCCAGGGGAGAGGCGCAGAGACATTTTCTTTTCCGCGCGTAACCGATTGACTATGCCGTCGGCATCCCTTTAAGGCAAGTTTTTTTTAAACAAAATTGCGGGTGTCTCGAATGCCGAATTAGGGCAATCCTGAGGAAATTACTAAAAAAACGCCGATTTCTTGATAACGGAGGTTATGAACTTTGCATCCGGGGCTGACCTTTCTAATTTCCGCTCGAGGGTTTGCTCAGTTTTGATTCAATTTCTCTAGCTTTGCTCGACATTCCCCTCGTCGTTTAGCAACCCTAGGCATCGATTTCGTGATCATTGATCCCGGAAATCCGGTCCAGCCGCCAATTTACGAAATCTGCCACCAATTTGCCAACCGGGCGAGGGAGGGCAATCAACACGGCTGGCCGAAACGGGGGCACCTGTCTTTTTTTGCGTGTGCCCTCCGGGCCGAGTCCAACTCCATGCTCACGCCGCGGGCCCGGCCGTGGCGAGCACCAGCCTGGGGTATTTTTTTCAGGTGTAATGCGGCTCACACTCTCTCGCCCCGAGGCCCTTATCATCATTTCAGCGGGTCCTCCTCCCTCACACGATCACCTGGGGCTCAAGCCGGGGAGCCCGAGGCGACAGGGGAGCTCGCATTCCGCAATGTTCTCTGCTCACACCATCGATTTTGGGGGTGGGGAGGTTGACGGACAACCGTTCGGGGCTTGGAGCGACAGCTCAAGGAAGGGTTATGCGGTTTTCGAGTAGTTTCTTTAAGGCAAAGGTGATGTTCTAGGGTCTCATGTGTCTCATGATTCTTTTTGAGCACGATCTCTCTTACTCTCTCTAATTCCTCAAGGTTCCCTGCTAGCCTTCCTTGTTTGTACCGGCCAGACGCATAATTTTTTCCTTTTTTTTAATCCGAAACTTTGCCGCGTTCTTTTCTCCCAGCCCTTTTGCCTGGTATCCCCTTACTTTGGTCCCTTCTTGGCCTCTAATTTTTTATTCGCCCCTCCTAGCCGGCGGCTCCGATTTCTGCTCGATTCTCGGATTTTGTGCCGATTTTGGTTCCAACCGATCGTCAATAGGATTTGTTGGATTTTTGGATGCTGCCTATTTTTTGCCCTCATTACCAAGTCTGCCAACAACCTGGAGCGCTTCTGGTCTCGTCACCCAGCATGGGAATTTGTGTTTTCTAAGGGCTGGCTGCGGGGGTGGACTTTCAACTTTTGTCTGGAATTTTGTAAATTTGTTTAAATGCAATATAGTGCATTTAATAGGTTATTTCTGACACTAGAAATTCACGTTTCATGAATAAGAGTTAATTGTCGAAATTTTGAAATCCAAAGATCACGAATTTTCAAATTTGGGTTGTATTTTCCGTTTCTAATTTTGGAAATAAAGTTTTTGAAATGACGGATTTTCAACAAATCATCGAAAATACTCATAAATCCGAGTTACGAAAGCCATCCCCAAGCCTAAGCCGAACCCAAGCCGACCCCAAGCCTAAGCCTAAGCTTAAGCTCGAGCCTAATAAGCAAAATACTTCTGGCTTGCCAGTCCCTTTCAAACCCCTCGTGGTCGTCAAATCGTGTTTTAGCGCCATTCGGCGAAACCTGTAAGAAGGTGTGTCTCGGAACACCTCGTTACCCGGGCCCCCGGCTAGTGCAAGTAACTCGCCCATAAAAGCTAATTGGCGCCCCCCGAGGGGGAGGTGCAAACGTTTTTGGTCGCATCAGCTGGCGAGGTCGACTTATAGGCTTCTCTTTGAGCCTATGGTTGTTAGAATCAATTTTTAAAGGGTTTGGAAAGGATAGAGTCGGACCCCGTCTAATTTTGGTTTTTTTTTATTCGCTTACATGGACAACTAATCTATTTTGACATGATTTTTCGGGCCATTCTCTCTAATTTTGTGAATTTTATGCGATTTCAGCCAAGCGATGAAGCTCTAATTTATTTCAACCTCGAGAGAAACGAGCTGGCCTTCATTGCTATGGCGAGATTTTAAAGGGACCGGCAAGTCTGGAGACCCGGCTGAAGTGAGCTATGAATACTTGCTCATTTGTCCCTTTAAAACAAGTTTTGCATAATTTTAGACTTTTTTGACAATGAAATATTCTCTCGGCAAGTTGATTCTAGTTGCCACCCGGAGTGGGCCGCCCCGTTTCGGGCCTCGCCTTGCCGGGGGGGCCCAGCTCGAAGAAGGCGCCGTGTGGATAATTTACACTTCCGGCCAAACGGGCGGCCAGGCAGAGAAGAGAGAGAGAGAGAGAGAGAGAGAGATAGAGAGAGAGAAGAGAGCGAGAGAGAGAGAGAGAGGGCGAGACAGACAAAAAGACATACACAACTCACACGCTCCCTATTTTGACATAGACCTCCTTTTCGGCTTTTTGCAGACACCCGGATTTTTCGGACTGCTTCAAATTTACAGCCTTCCTAAGGAGTCTTTGCTAGCCTGCCCTCCGGGGGAAAATTTCGGTTTAAAGGGATGCCGACGGCATAGTCAATCGGTTACGCGCGGAAAAGAAAATGTCTCTGCGCCTCTCCCCTGGGCGCGCTCTCTCCCCTGTTGGCTACTTGCCAATTTGTTGATGAGGGGGGGATCGACACATGCCGTCGGCAGCCCTTTAAAGAGGCTAGAAAGGCAGAGGCCTCTATCTCTCCGGCTTTCACTCGGCTGGCACGATCCCCTTAAAACTCCTCCTAAAGAACCTCTACCAGCTTGCCTTCCAGGGCGGTTTCTTAAAAAAACCCCTTAAAATGTTGCCTCCTCCAGCTCGAGTCCAGTCTTGGCCGCCCTCCCAATGTCCGTTCTAATGGCTCCTCCGCCCCAAGCTTGTCCGACTTGTTGGCCCATAAAATTCGCGGTGCCCTCTGCCCTCTCTTTTCCCTTCTCTTTCCCTCCGGATGGGCCCTTTCTTGGACCACTCCTTTTTTGGCGGCTTTTGCCGCCATTTGCCTTGTCCACTCCTACACTTTGCAGCCCTCTACGCCTACGCAAAGCGATCGGTGTTCGGATGGATGGAGGGGAAGGAATAAAAAAATATTTATTCCTAGTTTTGCAGGGAACTGCGGCGTTCTATCACTCTCATTCTCTCTCTCTCTCTCTCTCTCTCTCTCTCTCTCTCTCTCTCCCTCTCTCTCTCTCCCGTATGTCTCTCTCGCTGTTTTGCTAATTCTCCCGCGCCCTCTACTCTCTCTCTGTCACTCGTTCTCTCTCTCACTCTAGCTTAGGCTTAGGCTTAGGCTTAGCTTCAAGCCTAGGCTTAGGATTAAGCCTCAAAGGTGCACAAATTGACGGTGCCCAGCCCGAAAACGTTGCACGTTGCCGGTTTGACCTCGAGGGATAACTGGATTTCGTGGGGGCCCTGGAAGTTGGGAGACGCCGGCCAGGAAGTCGAAGAAACGACTAACAGCTAACAACGTTCAGGACTTGAAAGCGCCGGCGGAAGCCGAGGCCTCTGAATTTCGACGCCTATTAATGTGCAAACCACCTTTGGATCCCCCGAAAAAATCGAGCTGACATTCCAAAGCGCGAAATTGACGAAAACCTGTTTTCCCCAAATTCGAAATTTGCAAATTAAACGTTAGCCCTTTTGTCCGGTTTTCCACCTTTTTACCGTCTCAAACCCCGGGTTCCCACGCCGTTTTTAGGTGTATTCCAGGTCCCACTACAATTTTTCCGAGTCGGGAAATATTCAGCCCAGGCTGCGATTATTGCTGTTATTCTGAGACGCTCCGTTATGGAAAACAATTTACTAGATGATAAGCCTAAGCGAAGCCTCAGCCTAAGCCTGAGCCTCAAAACTCGACCCTCAAATCGATTTGAGCTCGAGCTGCTCGTGCTCAACCTGTCAATAGCGCCCCTGGGCATCAATCAACGGCCCAAAAAACGGCTGTCCCTTGTCATAACATCTCATTTTGGAGGCCCACCTCTTTTTCAAGAAGTTTCTCCTTTTTCTATACGCGTTTCTTCTCTCATTCTCCTTCTACACTTTTTCTATTTTTTTTATTACGACTATTTTTCGATTTCTAGGACTGTGAAATTACAATTATATTTCCTATATTTTCTTACCATAAAATTCCCCGTTTGTGCCTTTTCCTAATGTATTTCTTGAGCTTCAAAAATCCATATTCAGATGCCAAAAGACGGAAGTCCAGAGGGCTCCGTGAATTCAGACTGGGACTCGCTGTCCACCGAAGAGCGCACACCTCGGCCACAGCTCAAGAAGCAGCGCTCACAGTCGGCGGTAAGAAGCTTAGAATTTCAAGGATTTTCTAGAGAATCTCTGCTAGCTTGCCCGGCCCCTTAGTTCCATTACGAACCTCGGCTAGCTTGCTCGGATTCCAATTCTTGAAAGATCTCAACTAACTTGCCATATGTCCCATTTTCCTAAAGAATCTCTGCTAGCTTGCCGGGACCGCAACCTCTTCAAAATCCTTTGCTAGCATGCCGCGACCTCAATTTCCACCAGGTCCTTTGCTAGCTTGCCGGACCTGAATTTCCTTAAAGGTACACTAACGTCTCGTTGGTTTGGTTACCGGCCGGTAACCGTCCGCGGGATAGCAAACAGGGTTACGGTAGGCGCACGCCGCGGAGCAAAACCGAACCGTGGCTGCCAGCCTGGGGCAGCGCCTTGGACCACTAGGCCAAGGGAGAGACGGGAGGGGGGAAGGGGAGAAGCGATAAGAAGGCGAGGGGTTGGCTGCGGCAGAGAGCCCAAATTTACTACCGCGACCGAACTTTTTGAACGAGATTTTAGTGTACCTTTAAGAATATCTGCTAGCATGCCCGGTTCGTAATTTCCACAAGAATCTCTGCTAGTTCGACTAGATGGATTTGAAGCCTTTTTAACCATATCCCAAATAAAATATGCTGCTAGCCTTGAAGTTAGTGCATCCCGAAGAATCTCTGCTAGCCTCTCTGTCTTTAAAATATCTTCAAAGTCTTCAAAACATAGAATTTTCAGCAACAAGAAAAGAGCCCAATCCTGGTAGATCTCGACTCGTTGGACGTTGGCAAAGACTGGAACATCAGGAAACCGTCCAAAATCGATGTGAGTTTTGAATAATCTTTTTATTTTCGTTTTAATCCTATTTTCTTTCTATTATCGTTCACTTGCTAAAACCTGCCCTTGCCTAGACGCCCGCGCTGACAAAGCGGGTCTCATTTTTGCAACCGTGCCCCCGGGAGCAGCGCGCGCATTCCGCGGTAAATCAGAGAGTCACGGGCCGGAATCTATCTAATGCTTCTAGCGTGCTTTGTTGTGTAGTGTACTCGCTCGAAATTTGTTTGGGAGGGGAGGGTAAGCTAGCAGAGGTTTTTTAGGAATTTTACGGGTTTCTCGCACTAACTAATTCTGAAGCAAATGAAGCTCTGGGAGCTTCAAATTCCTCAAGCAGCTCTGCTAGCTTTCCTGGCTACTTAGAATTTCCTAAAATAGCGTTGCTACCTATCTTCGCCAACGTTGAAATTCCTAAAGAATCTCTGCCAATTTGCCTATGGTACATCGGATTCCTCAGAAATCTCCGTTAGCCAGCCAGGATACCTTGAAATTTCCCCCAAAAATCGCTGCTAGTTTGCTCAGGAAACGGTGAGATTCCTCAAGAATCTCCGCTGACTTGCCCAAGGAAAGTAGAAATTCCTAAAGAATATCTGCTAGGCTAGCCCAGAAAAAGCGAATCTCCTAAAGAATCACAGATAGCTTGCCCAGAAGCTCGGACAGTCCTTAGGGATCTCTGCCAGCTTGCCCAAAGGCTCAGAAATTCCATAAGAATCTCTGCTGGTCTGCCCTCAGCCGGACAGGTTAGCAGAGATTTTTTCAGGATCTAATAAGTCTCTGAAACTCAGAAGTTTTTCTCTTCTCCAGCCCTTAAAAACAGCAAAAATTGGTGAAAGTGTGACTTTTGATAAATGGGAGGTCAAGCCGGAGGGGTGAAGCTGCAAGTTGAGTGACAAGGGGGCAAACTAGCTTTTGGTTTGTTGTTAAAATCTACTGACAACGATTTCAGCTCTCTCTCTCTCTCTCTCTCTCGCCCCTCTCTCTATTTTGTCCATTTCAGCCTCGACAAGTGGCCGGAGATCTGGTGCCTCCCCTCGTATCTTTGACGGCTTCATCCCGTACGGCCACCCCGCACTCCTCCCCCTCCCGCAGCCATCGTCATCTACCGCTCCGCAACGGCAGAGCCTCGGAACCGCGTAAGTCCACTACGCTACGTCTTGCTACGCTATTATAATGGATCCTGGCGCCCGACGACGATCGGAACCTTGTGAGTTATTGGGGGCGGGGGCTGATCTTTAAAGGGTCTGGGAATTCAAATAATCGGGTTCTTACGTCGACTGGAAACCACAAAAAATGCCGACAACAAAATGCCAAAATTAGAATACCGACGACAAAATTTGCGGACCTTTACTTGTCGGTATTTTGACTGTCAGGCCCTTTCCTTGTCGGTATTCTGATTACGATCGTCGGGATGCTAGCCGCCGGTATTTTTGCGTCAAAATATTTTCAGTAAAAATTTTTTTCATTAACCGACTTCGATTCAATTGTCGGCATTATACTATAAAAAATCCTGGTTGTCGATATTCGATTTTGCATTGATGGACATGGATTTTTTTGTTGGAAAAAGAATTTGACCTGTCGGTATTTTGACATTTCTTTCTTCGGCATTTCCCCCTTCGGTCATGCTTAAAATCGAGAAATACCCAGCCGGTCTGCTCGACTCATCTGGTGACATTCCTATGACGGAGATGACGCGGGGACGGCTCTCGTTTTCGATGTCTTAGGGCCCCCATGTTCGCTTGTCACTCCATTTCTTTCTTTTCTTGTCGTCGCCAGACCTCAACCACAAACGTCGACACGTCTAGAGGACAATGCGGAATTAGACAAACCTAAGCCTAAGCCTAAGCTTAAGCCTAAGCCTGACCTAAACATAATCTAAGTCCAAGCCTAAGCCTAAGCTTAAGCTTATGGCTCAGCAAGCTTTAACTCGAACTCCTCAAGGCTGGAAGGCAGATCGTTTCGGAATCGAAACCCATGGCCCGGCACTCGGGCGAGCGACGCTCGTAAAAGTTTTGGGACGGGCCCCCACCTTGGCTAGATCACCCGGATGGGCCCTTGGCCGAAGGCCCAGCCATCCCTCCCTCATTCATTGTTTTTTTCTGGCCTTGGACTCTTGGTTTCAGAGTGTTGGAGAGAAATAATTTCTTTTAATTTATATTTATTTCTCTCTCTCTCGCTCTCTCTCTTCTTTCTCTCTCTCGTTTCCTCACTCTCTCTCGCACCCTCTCCCTCTCTAGCTTATTTTCCGAATTTTTGCAAAGATACACTCCTCACTGACCTAAAGAAACAGCCGCTCCAAAAAATGGCTACATCCCTGTTGTCCCCATTCAAAACCGTGCCCCAGATGGAAATATGGGGGGCATGAAATGGCCGGCGGGAGATTGGTGTCCCCAGGGACAACATCTTCGTCCCGATTCTGCCCTCATCCTTCAAGAATCCCGGCTTTGTTCTCTCTCTCTCTCTCTCTCTCTTTCTCTCTCTGTCTCTCTCTGTCTCTTTCTCCTCCCCAATCCATTGCCCTAAAAAATCAAAAAAAAAGACATCTAGATGCAGGAAGCTGGATTTTTATAAACATGAATATTTGAATTTTTCGCTCGCTCTCACTTTCTCTCTCTCTCTCACTCGTTCTCTCTCTCTCGATCTGGTTATCTCTCGCATTGTTTAGCATTATTTGCTATTATTCTAGCTCCCTGGCCCTCTGCCTCACTCTCCCTCTCACTCTCTCTCGCTCTCTCTCTCCAGCTCGCACTTTCACAAAAACCCAGCCACACCTGAAAATCTCGCATTCCAATCCCCTAAAAAACTGCCCGACCGCCGCGCCCCTATCGGCAATTGAATTATTTATCGGTGCCCTCTATCGGGCTCAGGTTCCCCGGTATTCTGCGTGATTTTTAGATTCTTCTTGGTGATAAAGGCATATAACTTTCTATATAAACTAGCACTTTTATAAAACGCTTTTGGATGTGAAATCCGCCTCTTTTCTGCACCCCAACCCATCCAATGCATTGCTAAATAGCGACCGGGTGAACCGGGGTAGCACTTTCGACCGGGGGTATCTCCCCTTTGAAGCCTGGCTTTTCGCTCTGGACATTACGAATTAGTTTTTAGAGATTCTTTGGCATTATCGGGGGGTAATCTGATTTTCCAGACTATCTAAATAACTTAGAAACGCCGACATTTTGTTCGAATCGGCTATTGTGCTTGAAAAATCGAAACTTTTTTGGATTTTCGATGTAAGTCTTTGCGCTTAGTTATGCTTAATAAAAATTGGAGACATTTCTTCTATTTGAAGCTGAAAAATTGAATCCTAAGGAAAAAATTTTGGATTACGCTCTCAGCCAGCCTCCCCTTTCAATGTATCCTAAAGATCTTCTGCTAGCCTGCTCTAGCCTTGGATTTCCTAAACGATCTCTGCTAGCTTGCATCAATTTTTTAGCTTCGAAAAGCACATTCTTAGTCTGCATAAGGCCTTGAGTTTCCTAAAGAATCTCTGCTGGTCTGCCCTCTTGCGCGAAAATTCCTAAAGCATCTCGGCTAACCTGCCCACTGCGTCAAAATTCCTGAATGATCTCTGCTAGCCTGCCCTTATCCTAGATTTCCTGAGGGATCACTGCTATCAGCCCACGATATTCGAAATTCCCAAAGAACCTCTGCCAGCTTACCACCTCAGTATCCTGTTTTCTAATTCCGCAATCACTTCAAAATGTCTTGTTTGAGACAAGTGTCCAATCCGGGGGATGACTGATATTTTGTTGTGGTTCGATGGGTTGAGCCGAATGTCAGGGTAGCGAACGGCTGTTCCTCAACGCTTTCTGCTCATCCCCCCAACATTTCCTCATTCCGCAGAGCGTAGCCAACATTCCCGCGTACGTCACTTCGACTTTTTCGTGGGGTCGAATTCCTTTAGTCATCAGGTGGAAAGGCTTTCGCTTCAAATGATGCGCAAACTCCTCTTCACTTGCTCAAATTTCCGCTAATTTTAGTGCGTCTCTGAATTTCTTAGGTAACTTTAGAGCTCCAACGCGTCATGCTCGACGCGGCGGATTTTTTGGAGGAGCTGATCATTGGAAACCAGAGCAGCGAGGTTGACTGTAGTATCGCTCTCCCTTTCTCACGATCCCCTCTCTCTCGCTATATCTCTCGCTTTCTCTATCTCTCTCTCTCTCTGCTGCTCTCTCTCCCGCTCTATGTCTACCGCTCTCTCTCTCTCTCTCTCTGTCGCTCTCTCTCTCACTCTCACTTTCTCTCTCTCCCCCTCTCTCTCTAGCTATATTTATCTTTAGCTGGATTTCTCTAAAGTTAGCCTGATTTAGGTGAGATTTTAAATTTTACCTGTAGAAGCCATCTAAATTGAAAAATGAGCATTCAATTTCCTTACGTTTTTCCTGTTTTAATGTCAGGAATTTCAACCGAAAACCTTTCGTTTACCATTTAAATAAGTGGATCCATGCCGTGACTCCTCTGGCCGCTTCACGGATTTTTGGAGGCGAAAAACTTGGCCGGGCCCTCCTGCTGCCCTGCGGGTTTGAAATGCAATCCGATGGTTGAGCCGCGAAGAGGCGGCTTCTCCCCCTGCTTTGCACACCTTGGGAAAATCCCCGGCTGGGTGGAAAGTGACACCGGTGGCGCTTGAGTCAGACTCCACACAAAAAACGGGCGAAGAGCCCCGGGGGCCCACCCACATAGGGCTGATATTCAGCCGCCAGGAGTTTCATTATTCGTGCTCGAAATTGGAGCAGGTTTTGAGTCATGTTTAAAGGGGATGCGATACCAGGAATGTCGTGCTCCTTTACTAGCTTACCCGCTCTCGCTCTCTCCCTTTCTCTGGCGCTCTCTATCTCTGTATCTCTCACTCTCGCTCTTGCTCAAACGCTCGTTCGCTCTTTAGTTACATCTTTATATCTCTGGCTCTCGCACTCTTTCGTGCTCCTCATTATCACTCTCTCACGCTCCCTCGCTAGCTCCGCGCTATCTGGATCTTACCGTCTTTCGCTCTTGCTCAGCTGTTGAGCCGAGATTCTTTCGGAACTCACGATACTTTAGATAGAATTTATATTTTCAAGGCTCGTGCTCAAATTTTCCTAGCTAGTAGATTCCCTTTAGATCTTTGAAGAGATCTTTGAAGAACCCTGAGAATACTGTCACCCAGGGCCGTAACAAACCCAAATTTCGGGGGGGGCGACCCCAAAAATTTTTCACTATTATGACGAAAACCACAGCGCCGCAGGCAAAATTTTTGAAAACAGGGTTTATAACACTAAAACTAGTGTTAAAAATAAACAAAAACAGCGCCGCACGCAAAAAATTTTTTGGAAAAATTAAATCATAAGGGTCCCCCCCTTATGAACTTTTCGTCCTTCGGCCGATTTCGGGGGGCGGCTCGCCCCCCTCGCCCCCTTACGGGCCTGCTGTCACCCCCCTTTAAACCGATTCCCAACACCTCGGACATCCTTTCAAATTTTTGTGGCTATTTTGCCTACCTGCCAGTCCAAATGGGGCGGCCCGTCAATTTCCGGGGGGTTCCCAAATCGCGGCCCTCCTCGGCGCCCCACCAAAATGGTTTGTTGACCCCTGGGCACCGATTTAATACGTAGTGGCCCGACTTGCACACTCGCGGAGGGGCTACGCGGCCATCCTAGGGACGCTGTCTCGAAAAAACAACGCTGGATTGGGGTTTGCTACGGAATTTCTCTCGGGCGCTCGCTCTCTCTCACTGTCTCTGTCTCTCTCTCTCTTTCTCTCTCGCTCTTTCACCCTCTCGCTCTCTTTATTGCTCCGATTTCATCGTCTGCAAATTACGCCAAAGTAATCCTCAAAAAGCCTCTGCTACCTTGCCCCACCGACTACCCCTGAGGCTCAGTTCTCGACCTCCGCCCCCAAAAAACACGGGCCCACCAATGGGACACCTGTTCAGCACGCCCGGTCCCTAACTTTGTTCACGCTCTCCCTCTCTCGCTCTCTCTCTCGTGCTCACATTCCACGTGTCCAACCCGGCCGAGCTTTGTTTGGCCTGATCGATAGCTGATTTTAAAGGCGGCGGGACAGAAATTTTTCTATGCTCTTTCCTCTCGCTTTCTTTCTCGCTTTATCTCGCGCTTTCTCTCTCTAACTCTCTCTCTCTCTCTCCAACTCTCTCTAAAGGAGCGCATTCTGAATTTTTACCGTCGTGTGTCTCTTATGCTCAATTTTCGCTTCTGTTTCGCTACCAGATGCAGTTTTTCCGCGTTCAGCCGACCCGAATTCAGGGGGATGGTAGAATCGTCTCCAGAATGTCTGGACGACGTCTTCCAAAATGGGCGTGGCCGTGTGGTACGGTGGACGAGTGTCCGCGAACGGTCTACGAATTCCGAACAGGATCCGGTTATTAATGGACGATTGCGGAAGGGGCATAGACGGCTGAAGAGGGTCGGGACAGCACCGCCGAGGACAGGTACACAGGAGTGTAGCGGAATAATGTATTCCGAAATGATTCGAACTGGAGTTTTTGGGCTACCGAATTTCCATCTTTGTAGTTAGACCTAAACCTCAGAAATGCCGACAAGCGAAGAAAGTCCATGCCGAAATGTCGACACCCGCTAAAGAGTGCCGACAAGCAAAATGCCGACAAACAAAATGCCGATAAAAACTGGCAAATCGAGATCGACTAAAAGCGTCATAATTCCCCGAAAATGCCGACAGCTAAAATTTCCCACTGGTGCCTTCAAAAACCCGCAAAAAGTAGTATTTTTCCGCATTTTACGAATTGCCATCCTGTTAGCTGCCTTCTGAATGTCGGTATTTTCTAGACGGTATTTTCTTGCCGACATTTTTCTCGGTATTTTTGTAGTGTGAAGCCTGAGGCTGTCGGTGTTTTGTTTCTTGGCATTCTGGCTTAATGATTTTTGGCTTTTCCAAGGCCGATTTTTAATTTTTTCTGAATAGATTTTTTTGGCATTCTAGCTGTAGGTATTTTGAACGTCAAAACTTTGTCGACATTTTGACTGGAGTTTCGCCGTGAAGGTGTTTGTCGTGCTGCTTTTCCATGCTGAGTTTGTCGAGTTTTTGTCGGTATTTTTGTTTTTGGCATTCTAGCTGTCGGCATTCATAATTTCAGGGTTTTGCCGATATTCCGGCTGGCCTTCGGCTTTCACGGTTCTAATTTTTCTATTTTTGTCGGTATTTTTGTTTTTGGCATTCCAGCTGTCGGTAGTTTTTACGTCGGGACTTTAGCCATCCGCATTCTCTCGTTTGCACGTTTCGTTTGTCGGCATTTTTTCGAGCGTATTCAAATGCAGCCATTTGCTTGAATTCCCACCTCCAGCGAGGGTGGAAATCTGGGCCTTTTGCAGAAGTGGGCCCCAAGCCAGCCTCAAAAAAGGGCTGAGCCTTGCTCCGGGGCCCGGAAGAATGGATGGCGGGAGATGGAAATGGCCCTCCACCCTCGCATCTCACTCCCCCCAAGGGGAATTGGGCCCTCTTCGTCTCAGCCTGGGCTCTTGATTTGGGCCCTGACTTGTTCTCTTGGTTGGTGTTGGGGCCCATCTACACACACGGGACGACATGTGTGCCCTGAGTAGATAAGGAATGGCCCGCCGGGGGCCCCCACAGGCCCCTTGCACGGGCCTTGAACCCAGTCCACTTTTGCAGACGGCCGGCCCTGGGGCTAAAACTTTTTGAGCTTGAGCTTTGGACTTGGGTTTTGGGGATTAGAACCAAAAATTTTGTAAATTCCCGATTTCAAAATATGAATTCTGAAGAATTATCAATGGAAATAGATAATTAACCAAATTAGAAATATTTAAAGAATATTTATGTAGTAATGATAAAATTAGTAACTTACTGAATTTAAATTATATTTGTAACCAGTTTAACCCAAATTTTTAGAAGACATAAAATAACGATTTTTAAAAACGGTTTTAATTTAATTCTAATTCGTCGAAAATTAAAAAATTCGAAATGAATTCTCAGAATTTCAGAAATTTCAAAAATTTTTAATTTTGGCGTTTTCGATTAAAAGAAGCGATCCGATAAATCTTGAAAAAATAGTAAGCCGACCTTGCATTTTCCAAGATTTGGCTTAAGTTATTGCAATTTTTCCTATCCATATTTTAAAAATTCAGCACACCGGAAGTATAAATATTGATTTAATTTTCACAAAGTTTTTAAGAAAAAATAGAAAATCCTATTCCGGGGCTGCAGGATCCCCTAAAATAGTCGAGTAAAGTACTGTAGCAATAATTCAGCAATTTTTTGATTTCAGGGGAACGGTCCGACCACTTCTCGCATAACTTCCTCTCCGTGCCCGCCAGCGTATCCGGTACGTTTCTAGCGACTGCAGACGCTCTCGAGGGCCAAGCCTAAGCCTAAGTCTAAGCCTAAGCTAAGCCTGAGCCTAAGTTGAGCTTAAGCTAAGCCTAAGCTAAGCCTCACTTCCAGGCCGTACCTCGCCCTCGGTGGCGTCGATGACCTCCGAGCCCGAGTCGTGCATCGACGACACACATTTTATGGGCGACGATGACGAGATGCCGGATATGGGTCGGTTTTTTGGGGAAGAAAATGCGGGTTTCCGACCTGATTCAATTATCAAAAATGTGTATAAAATGGAATCCGAAAAGTTACGGCGAGTATGAGCTACACGGGGTATCATACTGGAATTGACCGAGTTGCATTTGTTTCTGCTTTTTTTTTGCAAAATATGCCACCCTTGCGCTCTGTGAATGTTATCTACACATTTTTCAACTTGTTCAACTTGTGATGGAATATCTTATGTTTAACGTGCGCTAAAAATTCAGTCCTGTCGGCATTTTTTCGACATTTTCGACACTCTTATTGGTTTCGAAACCAATTTTGTTAGCACTGCTCCGTGTTCTCGGTGCGAACACGCTCTTCACCGACTCCTTCAAGACGTTCGCCTTCCTCCACGCACTTTTCGGTGTTTTTGGTCAGATCCGCGCTTTCAGTGGCCCCTGCAAAACCCTGGTCGTTTTACGGCTGCTGTCGGTATATTTTGTCGAAAATACAGCCTCTCCCTTGACATCTTTCCAAGAAGTCATTCTTGTCGGCATTTTTTCGACATCTACGCTGTCGTTATTTTTTCCCGGTCACTTTGCAGCCCCAAAAGAAAATCAAACGTCGGTATTTTATTTTTCGACTTTTCCGCTTCTTTAAAGCTTGGAAACCCGGTGCTGTCGGCTTTTTAGACTTCAATTTTGCTGTCGGCATTTTGCCTTCCCTTCCCCTTCTAAACCCACCTAAAACTGCTAACCCGAATTCCCCCAGATTCCCGTTTGACCAAGTTGATAGGTGTGGTTACAACCTCGAGAGAGATTGGGAGAGCATGAGGGCTCCACCCTCTGCAGGAAGTTGAGCATCACCCTCCCCTCCCCACCCGCCCGAACCGTCAGTTGTTCAACCCCGCCCTTGTAGCGCGGCCGATGAGAACATGGAATCGCTCAATCTCCCCGCCAGCTCATTTGTCCTCCCTAACTCTTGCTTCTTTCTCTCTCTCTCTCTCTCTCTCTCTCTCTCTCTCTCTCTCTCTCTCTCTTTTCTTTAACTGCCGCTGGGTCTTGTGATTCGGGTCAACGCAAAAAAGCCATGGCAAATCGGCTGTCTTGGCCAATTGTCCATTGGATTGTGTCGTTGTTGTCGGTTTTCCACTTGATTTTCTGAACCGGGCAGCTAGCAGGGTTTCTTAAGGCGAACCAGCAGAGATCTTTTGCTGATTCTTTATCGACAGTAGCAGCGAGTCTTTACGAAATTATAAGCTTTTGGGGCAAACCAGCAAAGTTTCTTGAGGAATTTCAAAGCCGGGCAAGTTAGCTAACACCGTTTGGGAATTTTTTCATCTTTCTTTAATACCTAAGTCTCTAGCCCAATTTCTCCACACTTCCCAGCCCCTTTAAGATCATCTCCAGCGTGTCGACGAACCGGGAAGTAAAGATTTCACCCAGAAAACCACCTAGAATCCCCCTTTTCCTGATAAATGAAATCAAGGGACAACTCTTGCCCCCTTCCTTTTGCCCTTTAGAGTAGATTCACAAGGGAAGGTTGTTTGGGTCAGGTGTCAAATCTTTCTGAAAATTAGCCAGTGGATAGAAAATTGAAAACGGAACAAGGTGCGCTAAGTCGTTTTCTGCACAATACCCCTAATTAAAAAGTTATAAGGATTTTAAGTTTGTGGTCTGAAAAATGAGTTCTGCGCAGGCTTTTGCACCAATACCGCACCGTTTCCACATGTTCTTCATGCGTGATTTCTTGACCCTCTCTCGTCTCCGCTCCCCACGTCTCTTCTAGCGCAATCGGTAGCGCGCTTGACTCACAATCTTTTGAAAAATTTTTGGCAAAAGTTCGAGACTAAAGTTTTTCTATCTTTTTGCTTTTTGCTTTTTGCTCTTGCAAATGAGGGTTAGTTGGCGTAAAATCCAAAAAGCAAAAAGTTGGACGCATCAAAGACTTGAACTCGACTACAAAAATTTAAAAAGTTTTGCACTCTACGGCACGACCTACTGCGCCAAACAGCTTGCCAGTCCGGGCGACGCAAGAGCTTGAAAAGGGGGCAGGCCACAATGAGGACCAGATCAGAATTGTCGGGTCGTTTCGTGCTTTTTTATGTAACTTCAAAGACCTATAACTTTTTAATTTGGGGTATTGTGCAAAAAATGAGATTAAGAAACTCCACTTTATTTTTGATTTTCTATCCACCGGCAAAGTTTCAAGTCGATTTGACACCTGACCCAAACAACCTTCCCTTGTCAGTGAAAAAAGCAGGAGGGAAATGCCCTGGAGACGTTTGATGTGCGGAGACGGAGAAGGGGAGCAAGAGCAGGAGGAGGGCAATTCCCCCCCGGGACCCACCCTCCTCACCCCCTGCCAAATCTCAAATCCCGTTCCATCCACCAACTGCACCGCTCGACCATCTACACTTACCCCCGGCGATGGATTGACTTTTTAGGAATTATGGGTTTTTTAATTGAACGTCTTGAGAATGACGTCGCTTTGAATCGCACACTTAGCTCGAACTCCTGAGCTTGATCCTTGATTAGATATCTGTGTGGATTAGATACCATAGGTTGGGCTTGAGGAGCCTGAACTTCTTGAGCTTGAGCTTTGACCTCGGTAACTCCGAGATACGTTAGGTCGAGGTGCTCGACTTCCTTGATATTGAGTTTTTTTCGAAACTCTGAGCTTGGTCATCTTATGCTTCCGAAGCTGGAACCCCCGAACCTGAGCTTTTCGCTAACTGGAGCTTCAGAAACTCGAACTGTTTGAGCTTGAGACTCAAAGCTTGCCTTTCTGAAGCCGGCCTCCAGCTCTACCGGCGACTTTCAGCTTCGTCAGGTCGTACTTTAGCTTCCGAAGCGTGACTTCCTTGAGCTCGTGATCCTGATCGCACTGGGCCTAGCTAGCTTGACCTCCTCGACCTCGGGCTCCTCAAGTTATGCAGCCACTTCTTGATCTACGGCAGAGTGGATCCCCTGAGCTTGAGCCCCCGGAAATTGACCTCTTTGATCTCGTGCTCTCAAACCTCTTGACGCCAAGCCTAAGCCTAAACAAATTTTGAGACTGAGCAATTTACCCATTTTTTTCGAGCCCGAGCACGAGCTGAGCAGCACGCTTCTGCAATTTCCGGGGCTATTGGGGGGATGTTGCGCATCGTTTGGTGCAAAAGAGGGGGAGGAGGACCCACGGGACCCGCCCGCGCGCGCCAATTGCAAATCTCGTTTCCAGTAGACGAGGGGTGGGTGCGGCCAGTTTTGTCGGTTTCCGCTCTACAACATATATTTCTTGCATAAATATTGATGGAAACCGATATTATACCATAAAATTTCTCGGTATCTCTCTCTCTCTCTTGCTCTCTCTCTCTCTCTCTTGCTCTCTCTTTCGCTCTCTTGCTCTCTCTCGCTTCGCCCTCTCTCCCGCCTGTTTTTTCTACGTTTCTTTACGTTTATCTCGTTAATCTGGTACTCTCTGTCTCCCTCACTCTCCCTCTCTCTCTCTGTTTCCCTCTCTAAATAGCCAGCTCTTAAGACCTCCGAATTGACGCAATCCGGGAATAAAATAAAGCAGGGCCAAGGAGGGTCCTTTTTAGGCCCTTCCTTCCCTGGCCCACCCCAAATTCGGGCCCCTGGGTCACACATTTTCGATGAGATTCTCGGGCCCCCCGAGGCACCACCGGAATTCCGGAAGAGGCAGGAGGGACAGCTGACAGCTCCTCTCAAAAGCTTATTCCCAACCTGCTTCCATTTGCGCTTTTTTCTCGTCATTAGCATAATTTTAAGGTAAATTTACGTAATTTAAAATCATGGTTTCGTTTAAAGAGAGTGATTTAACTTTAGTAACCTCTAAAATCCTCCCGCGCTCGATCCCTCGAGCAAGAATCGCCGGAAATCGACCGAAACCCCCAAGCTGATGCTCAATTTCCCCCGGCCAAACGTGATTTGAATCCGGATTTAAATCTGAGCTTTGTCCAACCCGTTTTATCCTGATTTTTGGTCTTGAAAAAGTATCAAAATTCCCCAAATTGTCATCAATTCCTAAAAAACACCTGCCGATGCTAATTGGCCGTGAATTTTGAGCTCGGGATTTTTGAACGGTTGTTTGTGTATCTCTCTCTGTCTCTCTCCCACCTCGCTCTCTCTCTCTCTCTCTCTCTCTCTCTCTTTCTCTCTCTCTCGCTCTAAAATTATACATCTTGAAGCTTGATGCAGATTCCCAAGCCATCCAAGGCGTGTCTAGGGTGTCCAAATTCCGTGATTTGCAGTCATTCGGGCTGGTCCTAAGCGGCTGGGCCCTTCCGGCTGGGGTGGCCTTGGGTGGTCTCGGGTCTGGTGGTTGAACTTAGGCTTATGAAGCTTTTTGTTCTTAGCTTAGAACCTAAGCCCGAGCCGAAGCCTAAGTCTAAGCCTCAGCTTAACCTAAGCCTATATATGGGTCGGGGCCTGGGGGGCGCCGCCAAATGCCCCTCTCGAGGAGCCTTTTGGGGGCGTCTTGGGTGGGGCCGGCGGGCGCCGTGGGTGGGGCATTTTTCCGGTATGCAGCGATGCAAATTGCGAAAAAACGCTTTTCAGATGACTTTTTGCAATTTACATCGCTGCATACCGGAAAAATGCCCCACCCACGGCGCCCGCCGGCCACCCAAGACGCCCCCAAAAGGCTCCTCGAGAGGGGCATTTGGCGGCACCCGCAGGCCCCGACCCATATATACCTAAGCCCAAGCTCGATTTTCAGCTTTCTGAAGCCACCTTAACTAGAAATTCCCAAAAACTGACTTTGTTTTCGCCTGCTGACTTTGAGAGGCTAAAGAGAAGTCAGGGTGTGTTCGCCAAGAAAAGAACCCTCCTCCACCCACTCGAGGTATCAACAATATAAAGGGAGGGATGGCCCTCCTCCTCCTTCCTCTCTGAAGCTCCGGATCAATCTTCGTCCTCCACCGACGCTTCAGAAGACAAGGCACGTCTCTCTCACTCTCTATGCCTCTCTCTCTCTCTCTCTCTCTCTCTCTCTCTCTCTCTTCACCAACAAACCCATATTTCCCCCGAATGGCCCGCGGCTATGAAAGATTGGTGCCACGATTTCTGGCGTTGCTGGCTGACCTTTTTCTGCAGATTCTTGGCCCTTTCCCTAAAACACTCTGCTAGCTACCCCGAGGTTGGAGTACGGTAACTTTGCTGGCACTGTACCTTTAAACTATTTAACTGAGACGCTAGATCGAGCTGTCCTTGTCCCTTTAATTCGAAAAATTGGGGGTTTTCCGCGATTTTTCGGTTACTATCTCTTTATCTATCTCTCTCTCTGTCTCTAGGCGCACCATGAATATATTCAGATTGGATTAAAATTTATGCGCTCGCGGCTCAAACGGGATCTCGTGGACTTGATTATCCGCACGTGGAAACGCGGAAATTGCTACACGGCTGTTGCGAGATTGAGAGAGAGAGAGAGAGAGAGAGAGAGAGAGAGGGAGCGGGAAAAAGTGAGAGAGAGCGTGAAAGAGAGTGAGAGAACGCGAGAGAAGGCGAGAGAGAGGAAGGGTGGGAGAAAAACTTGAGGCAAAAAATAATATTTTTACAGCAAAAAAATTGAAATAGATTTTTTGAATAGGAAAGAGCTAAATTGAATATTTCCTATTTTCTTATTTTGCAATTTTCGATCTGCAATTTTTTTGGATACAGCACCCAGGATTTCCAGCTTTTGTTTTCCACCCACTTCACGCAATTCCAGATTTAAACTATAGCCGCGCCACGTGCCCTGCGAAGTGCTTTTCGCCCTCACTCTTCTTGTTGTTTTCTAAAAAGGAAGCGTGGCCAAGTGGGGCCACTTTGCACTTGCCCCCAGGGCACTCCACAACTCACGTACTTAAGCACACTTTTTCTATCTGGTTTTCACTTTTTTCGGATGGCCCAAGCCCAATATTTGCAGCACGCGATGGCGGGGATTTATGCACTCCTCGAACCTAGGGTTTCGTGACTAATATTTGAAAGTCCAGAATTTTATAAAGTTTTTCCGGGTGTCCGGAGTATTGTAGTGGAATATGACAATTTTTTGGAGGCCCGGTTTTTTCGGACGCCATTTTCAACTTACGGGCCCCTTGAAACGTCCAAAACTGACACTGGATTCCGAATTTTCCTCTTAACACCTATTGATGTGCTTTTCTGCTCTGGCTCTTTAAGACGTCGCAGCTCTTCGAAAATTCCGATTTTTCCAGTTTACACTCTTTTGGATCGAATTCTAGACTCAACAGCTCCTTTAAAATGGTTAAATTCCGATTTTTCCAATTTTTGTGATCCGGAGCTTGAGCCAAAGCATAATGAGGTTAAGCTAAGCCTAAGCCTATTCCTAAGCCTAAGCCAAACCTAAGTCAAAAGCTAGGCGGAAGCCTGAACCAAAGTCTAAACATAAGCCTAAGCCTAAGCCCAAGCCTAAACCCAGGCCTAAGCCCCGGCCTAAATCTAAGCCTGACCTAAGCCTAAAACTAAGCCTCGCCTAAGCGGAAACCTAAGCCAAGGCCTAAACTGAAGCCGAAGCCTCTGCCCAAGCATAAGCCTAAGCCCAAGCCATTTCTCCCCAAAAAATACCCCAGACCTCTTAATCGACGCCTAGTCACGGGGTGTGGAAGGGCGTTATTTAGCCTTCCCCCTGGAGTTGAATGGGGGGAAGGGGATGGGGATCGAATTAGAGGACGAGGTGGAGATCGAGAAAAAGAGGCTGGAAAGAGAAAAGAGAAGAATCAAGGGATGAGGCCCTTCTCGATGGATGCCGTGTCTTTGTGCCCTCAGGAGGGGGACCCTAATGAGCCGGAGTAGGAGCCTCCACACAGGACAAGAGCTTTGCCTAGACCCATACTCGTCTCGGCCGACACTTTACCTACTTACTCACACTTTATCTAAGGGGTTGGATCGTCTTTTAAAGGGGCAGGGAAACCAAAATTTAGTCACGGTATTGTTAATAGTAAAAATTCCGAAATTTTAGCAGATTTTTACTGTTTAAAGGAACTGTGAAGTTAAGGTTTTGGTACAATAGAAGATAACTCTAAAGGGGCAAACTTCGAAATCCCGACAGCCAAAAGTGCCCACCTTCAAAATACCGACGATCCGTATCCCAACAGCAATAATCCCGAAAGTCTTGATCTTGACAACGAAAAATACCGACAATCAGGACCCTGATAGCCGGAATTTCGACAGCCATAATCCAAAAGTCAAAATCTCGACAGGCTAAAATGCCGAAAGTCAAAATCCCGACAGCGTGAAAAGCCGGCATGCAAAAAGATGTGTAATAGGAGTGTCGTTCAAATTAGCGTCGAGAATATGTCGGTATACTCGCTGTCGGTATTTTGGTTGTCGGGATTACTGTCGGGATTTTTGTTTTCGGGATTTTACTTATCGAGATTTTGATTGCCGGGATTTTCGGCTGCCTATGTTTTGGCTGTCGGGATTTTAGCCGTCGGCATAAATCTGTCGGGATTTTGACTATTGGAATTTGACTATGCGGATTTTGGCTGTGGGGATCATGGCTCAAATTCATTAGAATCTCACGCCTATGATTTTGAATCTTCAATCCATGCTGTCATGCTCCCTTTAAACTCGCCAAGACCTCAGGCTCCACCAGGATCAATTTGAGCTCGGACTTTTTGCAGGCTTCACCCCCCCCTTAGTCGTCCATTCTCGCATTTTATTACCTGGGCCCAGGGGGGCAGTGTGGATGGGCCCCTGTGGTGGGAGGAGATGAATTGGACCGAGGCCCTCTCGCCCTGTGGGGCTAAGGGCCCTGAGAGGGCCCACAGCCGGCCTGGCTGTTGGCCCTCTTCCTCCACCTCCTCTTCCTCCTCCTCAAGGGAGGAGACCCAAATTTCTAATTGCTGCTTGCTTCCGCGGGCTTTCAAGCGTCGAGACGGCGCTGTGCTGTCACCAGTAAAATTGCGATAAAATTTTCTGGGGTGTCCTGGGGGGCTTTTAAGGTTTTTTCTTAGCTCTTGCTCCTGAAAACGCCTGAACTTTTTAGCACAAATTTTACCTGCTAAGTATCTCTGCTAGTTTGGTTCTTCTCATTTCGCAAAGAATCTATGCTAGCTTGCCTCTGCCTTGAATTTCCTAAAGAATCTCTGTCAAGCTGCCTCGTCCTCGAATTCGCAAGGAATCTCTGCTAGTTTACCTCTGTCTCGAATTCCTCAAGAACCTCTGCTAGCCTACCCTTGCTCCAATTCCTTAAGAAAAATCGTTACTAGCTTGCCTATTCAGTGGTTTCCTTAAGAATCTCTGCTAGACTGCCCTTGCTGAATTCCATAAAAATCCCTGCTAGCCTGCCCTTGCTGAATTCCTCAACGAATCCCTGCTAGCTTGCCTTTCGTCAAATTCCCCCAAAGAATCCCTGCTAGTTGGCTTCTTTCTGAAAATCCACAAAGTGTCGAAAAGGAATAGCAATTCCGCACTATTAGGAATAAATCCCAATAATGCCCACGCGAGGAACTTGCCACCTATTCCTCCTACGACCCTCAACGCATCCCCTAACACGGGTAGCCGGATCAGCGGAGGTCTGTAAGACTAATTTAGGCCTCTGAGAAGACCCTGCAGACCATGAATAAGATCCCATGCGATTACCACTGATAAGAGACTTGTAGATAGGAAAAGGTTTATTAGTATATAGAAAAGAGGCAGCACTGAATGTATATACACGAGATCCAAGGGTAAACACTGGGAGTAAAAGAGGAACGATTAGAGCTCAATGGGAAAAGAAAGGGCTGGTTGGAAGAGTATTCAAGCCTAGCCAATCAAGCACAGGAAGTGGCATAAGCCAACATCCTTACCGAAATAACCAAACCAATCGGTGCAACGACTGGCGGCAACGACTCCCTTTCGGGAAGAAGTTGGCGGCAAATTGGCAATAAATCGGCGCCCTCTTGGGCTCCCCCCTACCGTAGGCGGCGGGGAGAGGGGCACGGGATAGCAAGCCGCCCCCGGCGTCCCCCAATGCGAATAAACCTCGTAAGTCCTGTACTTTGTACAGAACTTTCGACACTCCCGGCCCACGAGGAACCGAGAGGCCGAGCCTTGTAGAATACTCTTCAACCGCGAGGTATCAGAGCTACTAGGGTCTGAACCGAGGAAGGACTGGTTGGTGCTTACATCGATAACACCAGTCTGGTGATCACGACTTGGGCGATACAGGGACTCGGTTCAGTCTAGTGTTAGGCTGGAAGGCGTGAGGTTGCAAAGGGAAACACAGGAGGGCTAGTGGGACCTGCGGCCCGGCGAAAAAAGGTTGAACTCCACAAACTGGGGGTACACAGATAGGGTGAGCCTAATCGTAACTGGGTGTGGAGGGGTGTACGGGTGGATCCGTAAGGACGGAGTATAATGTGCCGGGGAGCGGGTGGGGAGAAAATATGGTTATGTCCTAGGGGAAGGGGCCAGCTGTGGGTAGGGTACAGAGAAAAATAGGGAGGGAAGTTAACTGATGCTAAGGAGCCCGTACTCCTATCAGATAACTGGGGAAAGGGGAAGACATACTTTTCGATTAGCTGCGACGAAGTGGACTTGACGAAGACTTGGTGGAGACGGCGCACGAGCTTGACCATGGCTTGACTTGAGTTGACCTTGACTTGGGCGACGCAGGTGGCTGTCTTGACCGGCTTGTGAAGAGGACTTGTCGGCAACGGCACGCGGTAGTGATGAACCGTGGCTGAGGGTAAGGCGGAAACAGGGCGGGCTGTGCGAAAAAACTACCACGAAGCCCTCCTGTCAACACTGTTTGTAAGGCAACTAATTTTTGAGGGTAAGGCGAAGGCAAAGCGGGCTGTGTGGAAAATTTACCACAAAACCTTTTTACCGATACTGGGTGTAATGCGGGCGCAGGGCGAGCTGCGTGGAACAGAATACCACGAAGTCCTCCTGCGAAACCTGGTTGTAAAACAATTTTGAAGGCGCGCTGTGTGGCAGGAAATACCACAAACGTTGCGATCAATTCTGGATGTAAGGCAAATATTCGTAAAGGCTCTGGGATGAGGTTTTTCCGGAGCTTATGCCAGCTTTGTCTTGGACGCCTTCGACTTCTTTCGGGATTCCATCCTGGCCGCGGGCGTGACTGGTTTCGGATTCGTTTCAGGTAGCTCTGTATCGCAACTCGGAATGATGTACTGTTTTTGTAAAGAACCGATCCAGTGGCCGGAAGGCTGAGACAAAAAGGAAGGTCCAGAAAACCATCCTTTCTGAATTACCTTTTCGAGCGACGCTGATGATCTGGTCCCTAGATCGGCTGTGTTGAGAACATCAGGGACATGTCGGACATGGACTGTGTAGGTCGCTTGCAGTCGGGCGAAGCCTTCTCGAAACTCCTTGACGCGGTGGCGTACGAATAGGACTGTATGGTTTTGCTTCTTGGCGGCGATCTGGGATAAAGCTGTGCGGGAATCAGAATAGAACTGTAAGCTCTGAATTCTGACTCAGCTCTGGATTTCACGCGTAACGTGTTCGGCCAGCTCCATTCCAAGGGTCAAACCCAGCAGCGCCTGTTTTGGTGTCGATGTTGGAGCGTCTGTGAGAGCGGCAAGTCGAGACTTCGATAGTAGCAACTGAGCGCCGAGGGCGCGATCTGCTTCGTGGGCTGACTGTAAGTAAACCGCCGCACATATCGCAGAAGCCGAAGCAGCTGTGAAAACGTGAACGGTTACTTGCGGGTCGCTAAAGAAACGGTCCTCGTCCTGTGTTAAAATCGACGTAATCCCGGCGTAATCCCGGCGTAATCGTAATCCCGGCCGACGCACCATGTCGAAAAGGAATAGCAATTCCGCACTATTAGGAATAAATCCCAATAATGCCCACGCGAGGAACTTGCCACCTATTCCTCCTACGACCCTCAACGCATCCCCTAACACGGGTAGCCGGATCAGCGGAGGTCTGTAAGACTAATTTAGGCCTCTGAGAAGACCCTGCAGACCATGAATAAGATCCCATGCGATTACCACTGATAAGAGACTTGTAGATAGGAAAAGGTTTATTAGTATATAGAAAAGAGGCAGCACTGAATGTATATACACGAGATCCAAGGGTAAACACTGGGAGTAAAAGAGGAACGATTAGAGCTCAATGGGAAAAGAAAGGGCTGGTTGGAAGAGTATTCAAGCCTAGCCAATCAAGCACAGGAAGTGGCATAAGCCAACATCCTTACCGAAATAACCAAACCAATCGGTGCAACGACTGGCGGCAACGACTCCCTTTCGGGAAGAAGTTGGCGGCAAATTGGCAATAAATCGGCGCCCTCTTGGGCTCCCCCCTACCGTAGGCGGCGGGGAGAGGGGCACGGGATAGCAAGCCGCCCCCGGCGTCCCCCAATGCGAATAAACCTCGTAAGTCCTGTACTTTGTACAGAACTTTCGACACAAAGCATCTCTGCTAGGTTGCCTTGAATTCCAAAGGCATCCCTGCTGCCTATTTTACAAAATTCCCTGATGCTGTGGATGTGTTTTAGTATGTGGATCTGCCCCGCGCCCGTCCGAGCCTCAGAAATTCCCACATAACTTGGGGCCCAGCTAGGGGCCCAATTGCCCTCACCGCATTTTCACCACCATCCACTCCAACCAACACCCACCGCATTCACTTCATTAGCTAAACTGGGGGTCCTGGCGCGAACCGTGTTCAAGCTAGGATTTTCGCAGCTTCCGGTTTTATTACGACCGGGTTTGGGCCGGTTGACAACCTGATTTTGACCGGATTTCTCATGGACCGGATTCCGCGCCGTTTTAAAGCCGTTGAAGCCTCCTTCTAGTATCCTTGTCGGCTCGCGACGCTCTGGCCCGGGTACCCCACCCCCTTATCAACTCCAGCCACGATCCCCCTCACGTGTCCTCGGTAGTATAGTGGTGAGTATCCGCGTCTGTCACATGCGAGACCCGGGTTCAATTCCCGGCCGGGGAGAAGTTTTTTGCTTTTTGGGTTTTGGATTGCTTTGGATGCGTCGGATACTCTGGAGGCTTAATTTCAGGATACGGAACCAGAAGACGCTAGAATCAAGCTCTCTCGAGGGGATTGCCCGATTTTCCGGTTCTGCTCGGGCTGGAATTTACGCTGATCGGGTTAAAATTTAAATTTGCGCTAGAGCTCTTTTACGGATAGGTCTTTTGTACGTCCAGTCGATTCCGGTTTACTTCCGGTTGTTTTCCGGTTGGTTTTTTGGTTGGATTTGGCTCAGATTCGGGCGAAATTTAGATAAATTTACACCGGATTGCGATCCGGACAGTACAACGCCCATTCTTGAATGTATTTAGCAATTCAGGAGGCTTTCCGGCAAAATTCCGACTCGTTTCCGGACGATTCCCGTTAGATTCAACCCCCTACAAACCGCCCTACCTGTGAGAAATCAGGAATTGACCCTAACACCCCCCGGGAGCACAGAGGCTGTTCCGACCATCGTGCCTTTTGGCCGAAAAACTGTGTGGCCACCCGGGGCCCTAAGGTTTTGGCCCTTCGGAGGGGACCCCGGGGAGGATCGGTTTGCAGAGGCGGCTTCTCGCACGGGGATCTTTTACCAAAATCTCCTCCTCTTCCTGCCTCGGCTTCGAGAGGTCCATCCTCAAATATGTGCTCAGTTTTTGCCCGGGTTTAAAATTATTAGGAAAAGTGGTTTTAAAGGTGTTAAAAGCACTTTTTTTGAATTCCACAGAGATATTTGCTAGCTTGCCTCTTCCTTAAGTTCACTAAGATCTTTGCTCGCTTGCCTTGACCCTTCTTTCCTAAAGTGCCTCCGCTAGTCTGCCCCTGGCTAATCCCCAAAAATCTCTGCTAGCTGGCTCCTAGCTATGAATTCGCAAAGAATTTCTGCTAGCTGGCTGTTCCCCTAAATTTCTCAAAGAATCTCCTCAAGTTCGCCGCCCCCCGATTCCACAAAGATCCCTGCTAGCTTGCTCCACCTCTTCAACCCATTGGCCCAGCTTAAGCCATTCTGTTTTCCCACCTCGCCCTCCTCCGCCGCCTCCTCCTCCTCCTCTCTGGCCAGAGGGTCTCCGCGTTGCGCCTCCGTGCCCCTGAAAGCGGCAAATTTGCATCGAAAATTTCTTCTCTGGCCTAACACCTCCGGCTAGAAAAGCCCCGTTCCTTAGCTGGGAGAGAGAGAGAGGCAGAAAGAGAAAGAGTGAGACAGGGAGAGAGACGGAGGATAGCGAGAAATAGAGAGAAACAGAGCGAGAATCCGAGATCGAGAGAGAGCGAGAGAGGGCTAGAGAGAGTGTGTGAGAAGGTGTCAGACAAAGTAATTTTTACTATCATAGCAAATCGATCAATAATATCGTAATAAAATGCCCTAAAAATCTACTTTTAAAAAACTTCAAAAGTTCAGAAACCGTTGCCCAGACGCAAGGTGTACACAAGTGTACTACATCCATTAGTGCGTATTTTTTTCGTAAAAATGACTTCTTTGTTGAGTCTCCAGCCGTTCCCTGGAGTTGAATGGAAGATGTTTGACCAGGCGGCGGGGCCATTGCTTTTTTGCCGGCCTCGAATTGGGCCCTTGGTCTAGGGCCCAGGAATCCGCCCATTATTCCAGATATTTGCCGCCAATTGACTCTCTTGACTGGCTTCTTTTGGTTGCCAACAACATTCCGGGGAACACCGCCTACACCTGGGTGTATTTAAAGGGGGTGGGAAGTCGGAAGAGACGGTTTTTAAGAGGCTTAACTTCAGCTTCGTCAGCGATTTAGGCCTGACTTCTGACTTGGATTAGGCAGATGCTTGACGTTGGCTGCGCCCCAGGCTTACGTACAAGGCTTAGGCTTAGGCTAACATGTAGAGGTTGTCAGGTCACAAGCTCCAAACCGGCTGAAAATTGGTGGAAAAATCAAATAAAATACGGGGAACACGATGCAATAAAAATTATCTGCTAATGGGCACTTTTGTTTAATAAACTTTTAATGTTAAGTAAGAGAAATGAAGGTAAAATGGACTTTCAGCGGATTAAGCGGGCTTTCCGTCTCGGAATAAATGTTTCGATCGGATTGTCACGGAAAGTACGACACTAGGTACCCTCCTACACCCGGAAAAGTTTTTATTTGAAAAAATTTTCCCCCGAAAATTTTGACGACCTATCGCATAGCTTTGGCCGCTAGGTGGGTTAGCAGCTGCTTAAAATAGTTAGTTCTGACCCCAGGGGTTTAAAATCAGAGCCCATAGATTCCAGATTCCGATAATGACTGCTTCTTTACAATACCTGTACAAAAAGTAATCTGTATTAACTATCCTGTCGATTTTGATGGAGTCGGAATAGGTAGGTAGGCCCTTTTTTGCAAAAACTTCCAAAATTTTGTAATTTATTTTTTTGTCGAGGCGGCCGCTACTGATTAATAGGACCGAAAAACATTATAAAAACTATTCTAGACGCGCTCCCTACAAAATAAAAGCAAAAACGGCAAAAAGCAAAAAAAATAAAAAATGCGGGAACCGAACTCATGACCTTTGGCCTACTATTCCCCGCACCCTACCCCTACACCACCGGGCCGACGGGCAGGGCCCCTTGGGGAGGCTTCAAGAGCTCGCGCCTGCGCGCCCCGGTTCTGGCCCGGCTCGCTGCGATTCTAGGTGGGTTTTCCATACAAAATCTTAAAATTAAAAGTCTATTAAACAAAAGTGCCCATCAGCAGATAATTTTTATCGTATCGTGTTCCCCGTATTTTATTCGATTTTTCCACCAATTTTCAGCCGGTTTGGAGCTTGTGACCTGACAACCTCTACATGTAAGGCGTAGGCTTAGGTTATGATTAAGCTTAGGTTTAGGCTTATGCCTATGCTTAGGCTTACGTAGGCTTAGGCTTAGGTTTACTCATAGGGTTAGCTAGGACAACGAAGGACTTAAGTTGCTAATTCGCTGCTTAGCTTGGTGGCTAGTACGTAGGCATCCACTTGGCCGCCCTAAAATGCACCCAGAATCGGCACATACGGGGTACTGTAGCCTGTTTACCCCAAACGACACCTGCGCTGATTCAGCGCCCAGCTGGCCACGGCTTTTTGCCGTTTTTTGCGGTCAACTTTTCGTGTTTTGACATATGCTTCGGCGTAAACAGGTGCTTATCGGAATACCGTATTTGAAACTTACAATTTCAAAAGTAAAATCCGCTTCAGGCTTATGCTTAAGCCTAAGCCCAAGCTTAACTAACCTCGTGCTGTGAAACTACTTCTAAAGTTTAAACCCTAATTCCTTCCTAGCGTTTCCATCCCATCCCTATTGACACGTCCCTTCATGGCCGTGGTTCGAGACATGGGAGGAGACACATCTTCGGCCTTCCCTTCCCCCACCCAATTCCCAATCTAGCAATTTGCATTGGCACATCCGCTCTCTCTCTCTCTCTCTCTCTCTCTCTTCCTCTCTATCTCTCTATATCTCTCTCTCTCTCTCTGGCCTTTAAAAGGCTCGTGTTTTGGCCGGACGACACGGCAACAATTGCTCTCCGGGCTATAAAGCTCAAACATAGCTGCGTTTTAAGATTAAGAAGGTGGATATCTCTCTCTCTCTCTCTCTCTCTCTCTCTCTCTCGCTCCCTTTTTTTCTCCCCCTGTCTATCTCTCTGTCTATCTCTCTCTCTATCTGCCTCTCGCACTTGCCGGTTCTCTCTCTCTCTCACTCACTCTACCTCTCTGCAATTTTTCGAGGATTTGGTCTGATTTGCATATCGAAAGCGATCCGCTGAAACCATCATAACTTTCTTTTTCTTGCAGACCAATATAACACCCCAATTTCCTTTTCTATCCGACGGATATTTTTCCGGCCCATATCGCTAGTCAGGCCAAAATTGTCACGAGCTGCTGCCTCGATAATTCTCCTCCAGGGCCGAGCGCCAATTTCCTGCCAAATCCCAAAAATTCCCCTCCCCCCTAGATGCGCCTTCCATTCCAGGCGAATCCTGGAAACACACGCACGCGCGTGACTCCACACAATGGAACAAAGCAAATAAACTTTTCGACGCTTGTCCTGTTGCACTTTTCCTTAGCCTAAGCCTAAGCCTAAGCCTAAGCTTAAGCCTAAGCCTAGGCCTAAGCTCATTGCAAGAGGCGTAAAGAGGCTCGTTATGGACCCAAAAAATTCACTGTTTGCATCCCAAAAATGAATAGCCTTGAATGCTCCTAATTTCCCCGTTTTTTCTTGCGGGGGCGGGCGGCTGAATTGGCCTTAAAGGGCACGTTCAGGGACGTTTTTTGGAAAAAAGCAAAGGTTTTTGCTGCGGCCGGGGGTCGAACCCGGGCCCCCCGCTCGGGAGGCGCGGATGGATACCAGTCAGTAACAGCTACAACCGGCGAGGGGGGCGAGGGGCGCCCCACGCCGCAAGGGAGGGGATTGGCCTGTTACAGCACGGGCAGGCCGTGCGCGCGGTCCCTACGTCCATAGGGTGTACACGTTCGGACGAGTACACGGCCCCTCCCTGAACGTGCGCTTTAAAATTGCTAGCCAGATTCATGAAATTCCGCGTTCCAGGGAATTCAAGGTGCCGCTAGGGTACGGTAATTCTCTCTCTCTCTCTCTCTCTCTCTCTCTCTCTCTCTCTCTCCCACTCGCTCTCTCTCTCGCTCTCTCTCAGTCTCTCTATCTCATGCTCGCGTCACCTATCGTTAAACTAGCATCTTGGGAGTTTAAAACTTAAAGAGATGAGGACGGCATCTGTTGAACCCCCCTTGGGGAGGGGGGGTTCAACAGGTCCCGCGGCGATCTCGCGCGAGAGAGGGCTCCCAGGGGAGAGGCGCAGAGACATTTTCTTTCCACCGCGTAATCGATTGACTTATGCCGCCCCTATCTCTTTAAGAGAACAAAATACGAGCCTCCAAAACCATTTTTATTCCGATTTTCCGCTACGCTACACGCCTATCGACACCCCCGAAAATGAAGATCCCATTTTTTGCAGCTGCTCCTCGATTCGGTCCCAATCCAATGGCCATCCCCCCATCAACCCCCCGGTCCCCACAGAATCCTCATTTCGTTTTTAATAAACGGCCATCTGGGGGAAATTGACACGACCGCCGCTCGCCTACTAGAAATCCACCCTCAAATGCCTATAGATTGCTTTTTGCGGGGTTGGGATGTGTTTTTGTAATTGTTAATTTTATGGCTGGTTGGCGGCCAGCTTTGAGGAGCACATCATGCTCTGTATCTCTCGCTCTTGCTCACTCTCTGTCTCTTCTTCTCACTCTTGATCTCTTTCTCATGCTCCATTTCTCTTTCTCTGACTCTTTCCGCGTGTATTTCTCTGCCATTCTGACGCACTCTCTCACTTTCGCTGTCTCTCTCGCGCTCTCTCGCTCTCGCTCTCGTTCTTAGCACAGATCCTTAGGGAAACCACTAGAATTAAAGGGCTTAGGAACACAAATTTTCGAAATATTTTTCACCGGTGAACCAGCAAAGATAATTGAGGAATAATCAACTTTAAAGGGCTTGTCAAGGCATTTCTGCAGGGCAAGCTGGCAGTGAAAGTTTGGAAAAACCCCTTTCGCCCCTTTTCACCCGGCAGTAAACGTGATTTTTCAAAGAGTTTCAGGTCGACGGCGATAAGGCATCTCTCTCTCTCTCTCTCTCTCGCTCTCTAGCAAGACTAGGGGCCCACCGCCTCCCAAAAAGCCCTGAGGCTACTCCCCCTCGGCTCCGCGATTCAGGTTGTCCCGTTTGGCAGAAAATCGAATCAGGGTATGCCTCGTGTGGCCCACCCGACCACCACCATCGTCAGGCTTGGGTCCCTCTCTATTTTTTGGTCCTTTCTCTGCCCATTTTTTGGGTCCTGTCCAGGGATAAGCGGAAGTGGCCATGGGCCCTAAAAGGCCTCCCTGGCCCCGCGAATCCTGGCCCCAAGCCAGTGGCCCCCACTGATTGCTTTTGTTCTGGTGGGTGGGTGAATTTCACGAATTCCTCAGGAATTCAAGCTAGCTTGCCTTTGCCTAGCAAAGGATCTTTGCTAGCTCGCCTCCTCCCACCTTTTCATTCTCAAAGAATCTCTGCCAACTTGCCTCCCCTGAATTCCTGAAAAACCTCTACTAGTTTCCACTTTTCTGGCATTCCCCAAAATTCTCTGCTAGCCTGCCCTGGCCCCAGTTCCGCAAGAACCGCTGCTAGCTCGCCCTTTTATGAATTCTTCCGGAATTCCTTGCTAACTTGAATTGCCCTGGAATTCCGCAAAGAATCTCTGCTTGCTGGCTTCCCCTAGAATTCCTCAAAAATATCTGCTAGCTCGCCGCGTGCTTAATTCCTCAAAGGTCTTTGCTCGTTTACCCTGAATTCAGTGCCCCGATAATCTCTGCTAGCTGGCCTTTACCATGCAGAATAGGTGTTTAAAAGGTGTTTGGTTCTCGTAATTTTGTCCATCGGGATTCTGGCCATCGGGATTCTGGCTGTCGGCACTTTGGATGCCGGCATTTTGGCCGCCGGTAGGCTTGAAGTCAGACATCTGCAATTCCACAAAATCTCTGCTAGCTAGCCACCAGAAACTGACCAATTTCTCCTTCCCAGCACTTTTAATGGATCAATTCCGCAGCGGCTAGGGTGGTACTACCCCACGACTTGGCCCTCCCAAAACGATACCGCTTTTATTGGTGGGCCCCCGGGGCCCTGGAGGGTGCACTTTTTGGGACACACACACACGAATACCCATCCCCCTTTCAGCCACATCGCAGAAGGGTCGGCGGGTGCTAATTTCATTTGTAAAAGGAGGAGATGAGAGAGAGAGAGAGAGAGAGAGAGAGAGAGAGAGAGAGAGAGAGAGAGAGAGAGAGAGAGAGGGAGAGAGAGGGAAAAAGAGCGAAGGAGAGAGAGAGAGAGAGAGAGAGAGAGAGAGAGAGAGAGAGAGAGAGAGAGAGAGAGAGAGAGAGAGAAACATCCATCCCCCCGCCCGAGTTCACCGAGCATGACGTGTGGCTGGGTCCACGGGCTTTCGGGGAGACACCTAGGCCTAAATCTAAGTCTAAGATTAAGCCTGAGCTTGAGACTGAGCCTGACCATGAACCTAAAAAGCCGCTATGCACTGTACGTTTTGCCGGCCGAGTTTAGCTTTTTCTGCGCGAAAAATTTAATTGACCTAGATTTGCGTGAATTTTTGGGAGGAGTGTGTGTGTGGATTTTTGAGAGAAAATTTTAAAAAAATCTCTGCTAGCTTCCCTCGATTCAGAAGTACTTATTTGCTGGATTCCCAAAAATGAACGCAAGATTTCTAAGTTTCTCAAAGAACCTCAGCTGGATGGCTCTTTCTCTCAGATTCCTAAAGGACTTCTGCTGGACTTGCCTTTCTTTTCTTTCTAAAGAATCTCTGCTAGATTGCCCTTTTTGCGATTAGCCATTCCTAAAGAATCTCTGCTAAATTTCCGGCTTCCGATTTCTTGAAAAATCGCTCTAGCCGTCCCTTGGTCTATTCCCCAAAGATCACTGCTGGGTTGCTTCTCAACGTTCTAAGAATGAATTTCTGCTTCTCTCTCTCTCTCTCTCTCTCTCTCTGTCTCGCTCTCACTCCATTCTTTGACCTTCCCGACCTCATGCTCCTTAACCTCAACTTCCCCTAGGGCCCACATCTGCTATCGTTGCCCCAGGGTGAAGCTTTTTGCTGGCCTGCCCCTCGGTGCCCTGCTCGGCATCTCTTAATGGCGTTTTCGGGGCGGCGGGGGTGCCGAAAGGCGATTTGATCTCGACAGGAAGGAGATTGGGCCATGGGGGGCTTTTCTCTGGAGGTCTCCATCCTATCGGACCTCTAATACCACACCCACCCCCACAACAAACACGATTCCATTGGGGGGGGAATGGGCCTCGATTTTTGTCAGGGACTAATTGAAATTTTTAGGGGGTGGGGAATCGGCCTTCCGGGCCAGGAGCTCAAAGGGGGGTTTTAAAGGGAGCGTGCCAGCTAGATATTCTGTATCAATATTTCCGGGATATCCTTTTCTTTTAGCATACTTTTTCTCGAGCTCTCCCACTCGCGCTGGCACTCTTTTTCTCTTTTTCTCTCGCCCGGCTAGAGCTGAGCTGGAGCGGCAATCTAGCAGGGATTTTTGAAGAATTTCAAGAATTTGAAAGCGCTTTGGATGGTATTTCACTCTCTCGCTCACTCACCTTTGCTCTCTCTCTCTCTCTCTCTCTCTCTCTCTCTCTCTCTCTCTCTCTATCTCTCTCTATCTTTCTCTCGCTCTCTCGCTGTATCTCATTCTCTCTCTATCTCTCTCCCTCCCACGCTTTCTCGCTTTCTCTCGCTCTCTCCCTCTCCCTCCCTCTCTCTCTAGCTCTTAACATTTCTGACTTGAGCCCGTTTCTCAAAGAAACATTGCTAGCTCGCCTCCACCAATGGAATTTTCGGACAGAGCAATTTTTCCAAATTCACACTAATGACGCTCTCCATTTTCCATTTTTTACTTTGTACATTATCTACATGTCCTCCCACTTCGGAATTACCTCGCGAAACCGATCCCCCTCCTTCAGATGCGGCAGTCGACTTAAAACCTCCTCCCCCGCAAAATTCCGCTGCGCACCAAATGACAACACTGGAGCGGATGTCTTCAGTGGACCGTCCCCAGCCATCAGTCACCATTGCCGACCCTCCAAGCGGTGGTGGGACCATCGTATCGACCCGGAATTGCGCTAAATCCATCATCGACCGCAAGTTGCGGAAATTCGCCTCCGAAACGAGCTTTGCCGCCACGGAAACGGCTTCAGAATCGTCGTTGGAGAGGGATGACGCCAAGAAGGTATCGCGATATAGCCGGTTATTTTAGCGAAATTCGGTTTATTGACAGTAGTTGATACAAAAATACGTTTCTGGCAAAATTTACACCGGAATTCGGATCTTGTGCACTATCGGGGGAGGCGGGTTTTCCTGAGGTTTCTAAGAAAAAAAGACGCCTTTGTGTTTCGTCGTTAGGTTTCCAGATTTTTTAAAATTAAGCGATTTTTATGAACGAAAACTCGGTTTTTTTGTATACTTTTTTTAAAGATATTTCGATATTTTTGGAATCAAAAATACCGAAAATAGCACCGCAACACTTTATATGCTTACAGTAATAATTTGAATACGAGAAATAAACGATTTTCGAGCCAAATTTTGTGATTTTCAGCATTTCCCGAGGGTTTTTAGGCTAGTTTCCGATTTTAAATATGGCGAAATTCGCTAAAAGCGTTAAAATACATTTTATTTACTTATTAAAAACTAGCTATATATATTATTACTGGGCAAAGAATTCGCCCCCCCCCCGATAATGCAAAAGCACCGCAGAATTAGATAAGTCTTTGTGGAAACACAATTCAACTTTTAGCATGGTGAATCTAGCTAAACCGAATTTCGGTAAAATAACCGGCATCCAGGTATCACTTCGTACTCGCGTCTTCACCGTCAAGCCCGTCCCGAAGATCAACGGCGTCGGCAAGAGGCAAAGGCACGATTCGGAGGCCAGCAATTCGAATGGCAGCGAGGCTACGGTGGCCAGTGGAACCGGGACACCGATCGGAAGAAAGGCTCAGTTTCGACGCCCGAAAAGCGTCTCGGAGATGAACACCAGCTTCACGTCGGCCACGATTCACTCGTTGGAGAGCCAGGGGCTACTCCCGGCCCACCATACCGTAGATGAACGTCGCCCGAGCAATATCTACGTGATGGACGATGACTCGGTGCACGAGTTTGACGATATGAATGGTGGGTTTTTGGATTTTTCCGTATTTGTATTTTCTGTTTTTCTTTTTTACGAAAAATGCGTTTGTGACGGTGCGTAGGGCGTAGCGCGACGTAGCGTTTGGTACCGTTACTCGGTGTGGCGTTGCGTAACGCTGCCGAAACGTACCGCCTCGTAGAGGAAGATAACGTAGCGTTGCGTACCTCAACCAGTATTGCGTAGCGGTTCAATTGTGGAGCTTGCCGCTAAATTACGCGCTACGTAGAGTTCCATAGCGTCAGTACCGTAGCGTTGCGTACCGTCCAATTTTTCAGGGATGTTCAACTTCCCAGTGCCTTTAAAATACCAAAAATGAGGATTATTGATATCGTACTCGCTCTCTCTCTCTCTCTCTCTCTCTCTCTCTCTCTCTCTCTCTCTCTCTCTCTCTCTCTCTCTCTCTCGTCTCTCTTTCTTTCTCTTACCCTCTCTCTGTCTTTAAGTGGCCTGAAGCCGCGAAATATCGAATCCATACCTCCGTACCGTACCCCGTAATTGAAGTGGAATTTGCGCCAGGCTACTGTGCAAAAATACTGTAATTCGAGGAAAAAACCGAGATCTTTAAAGCTTACTGTCAACTGAAAAATCCTGGACTCCAAACTACAGTATTCCAATCTGCATCTAAATCTCAAAAATGACAAATTACTGTATTTCTCGCGATAATCCATTTCCTTGCCATTTTTATGTCTATTTTTCTTCAGTTTTTCGTCTAACCTGCGCCTGCGCGAGATCTCGGCCTAAGCCTAAGCCTAACCGAAGCCTAAGACTAAGCTGAATAAGCCTAAGCCTAAGCCTGCGCCATCCAGCCTGGCTCCCCCTTTGAACCCTCGATTTTCCTCGTCGTACATTTATGATCCGGTCTCATCCCCTGCCTGGGCCATTTCCTCCCCGAATTTTATGCTCAACCATTTGAAGGAGCGGCCCGTGTTGAACCGGGAATTATTTTTGAGGAGCAGCTAGGAGGGGAGCAGGGCGGATCCCTCTCCTCACCCCGAATTATTCGAACATGCCCTCAGGGCACATACGCGCGAATACACCCACTCAAAGCGGATAGGCTAGGGGGATTCCGAGATGCTCCAATGAACGCATGGAATTTTTGGATTTTGAGGGAGGAGAGAGATAGAAAGAAAGAGAGAGAGTGAGAAAGCGAGCGAGAAAGAGAACGAGATTCTTGAGGAGAACGAGATGCAATCAAATTGTTGATCCGAAGTCCTGGCAAGCTAGCGAAGACCCGGGAAAAATCGGCTCGAAGCGATATGGTCAGGATTTTTGAGGAGCACGAGCTCATGCTTTGTGTCTGTCGTCACTAGCAGAGATTCTTTAGGAAGTGTCCTAAGGCAAGCCAGCTGGGATATTTGAGGAAATCCGTTGCATGACCAGCTAACAGAGCAGGATGCTGAGCTCGTGTTCATCGCCAGCGAGCAGAATTCCTTGAGGAAAACGAGGTCAGGCACTGGTGAGTGCTGGTTAGCAGGGATCTTTGGACGAATCGAGCTCGAACGACCGCTAGTTAGCAGCGATCCTTGTGGAAATCTGGTGTCAGGCAAGGCATCGGATATTCTTGATGAGCTCGAGCTCATCTCTAGTTAACAGAGTCCGTTGATGAGCTTGAGCTCATCTCCAGCTAGCACAGATCCTCAAGCAAATCTGTTCCGAGGAGAGCTAGCAGAAACCCTTGAGGAGCTTGAGCTCACCGCTAGCTGGCAGAGATTCTTGATGAACTCGTGCTCATCTCTAGCTAGCAGTGATCTAAGGAAAATCTGTCACGTGAAGGGTAAGCCGAATTCCTTGTTGAACTCGAGCTCACCGCCAGCTAGCAGAGATTTTTGAGAAAAGCGAGTTCGAGCATTCCGGGCAATCCAGCATTGACCCCTGTGGAACCCCGCGCCTATTACACTCCGTGAAACTCGGGTTCTTCTCCTCCTCAACCCCCGCGAAGACAGATTCTCCATGGCCCACGGGAGGGGAAGAAAGAGGCCAAGGGCCCCCTCCTAGCAGCCTTAGAAGAAGGAGAAGGAGAAGGTCCTCCCCCTCCTGCCCAAAAAAGGGCCCAGAGGGGGCGGGCCCCCCTTTTTGGGTCCCCCTTCCTACTGCTTCTGCTCACCCCCCGCTCGGCCTCCTAAAGAGCTTTTCCTATCGCGGGTTGGGTGTGTGTGTGTGTGTGTGTGCATCGGGAGTGTCTTGCCCCCCGAGAGCACCACCCGATTTGGCCGGGCTATTGTTTTTTGAGGAGCCTGAACTTATTCCAGGCGAGCTGTTCGAGCTGTACGGCTTGATTTTGGCTTGTTCCTCATCTTGTGGTCAGCAACTATCCAAATCCTGTACTAAATCGATGCTAACCATTGTAAGAAGTTTTATTCCGGGTCGCTGAACTCCTTGAAAAGCACGGAAAGGACGAGGAGCTCGATATCCGGATTTTCTGAGCGTGTTGAAAAGCTCGGAAAGGAGAAAAATCCGTATATTTGGTGCTGTACACCTTGAAAAGCTCGAGCAGGATAAGGGGATATTCGGATCCTCTGAACTCTTTCAAAACCTCGGACATCATTTGAAGCTCGATATTCACTTCTGAACTGCTTGAAAAGCTCGGGAAGAACGCGAAACTGGATATTCTAACTTTCTGAACTCCTTGAACAGCTCGGGTTTCCAAAAGCCAATATTCCAGACACAAGAGCGTCGCGTCTTCGAGGAGTTTAAGCCTTTGTTCTGCTCCTTGAAGCCATACTCTAACTCTGAATTTTTGCAGCACTAGAGACGCACAGAAAACCACGTCTTCGAGCAGTACGCCTTCGCAACCACCCTATTCCCCCTATGTTAGATGGAGGCTGGACATGTCCGAGTCGTCGTCACCGCCACCGATTCGGTGACTGCCCAGGAGCCACCGCCGCAAGTCCGGAACGGTGGATACGCCAGAAAACCGGAACCCAGGCTCCGAGCCCTGAACCGGAGGACCTCACACACCCTACTCTACGTCCCAGATGCCAGAAGAGTATCCACCACATCCGGCGCATCGATTTCGAGCTGTCCGGCCGAGGTGTCAGAGCCAGATGCCGGCGTGGGCAGCTCACAGCCAGATTCGCGGGACCCGACTCGGCGAAAGTCCGTCCAAACCGGAGCCCCGGCTATAGGATTCCGGCCTGTTAGAGCGTTTGAGAGACGAAGCTCGCAGCCTACGCTGCAGCTCCAGACGAGGAACGGAAGCAGCCACGGCTCCCCAGCTATCAGGTGGGAAGAGAGGGCTTGTCGCGGATTTTTTGGGATTTTTTTAATAGCTTGTTAAAGCAGCAGATAGGTCGGATTCCACAGGCGGCCTCAAAGAGGTGAGACTCCAGTTGCTGTATCTCGGTTACCCTTTGGCCTACAAGTTTGTAAAGTATATCAAAATGTTCGCCTTGGTTTAGCGAGTATTTTGGTATACTTTACAATTCTTTAACCGAAAGAGCAGCCTAGATACAGTAGGTGGATGTCGGCTTCGGGTCACCTGGAGCACCCTCAAAAATCAACTCTCGGCATTTGATCATCTTCAAACCGTTCGGGTTTATATTTTAACCAGCGATGAAGACGGATAAAAACTATATGTATGCAAATTTTCAAGGTAAAAGCTTGTAAATTAAGAACCTTATAAGCTATTTAAGGTTTTTGACACTTTTCACTTGGCGATAATTTTTATTTCCGAAAATGATCGCTTAAATCTGCCTGATCAATAGCGTTTTAACAAAAAACGACAACAATCTATTAAAATTGATGATTTCTCAAGAAATTACCCAAATTCTGTATGCTAAAGTCGATAAAAGAGCCGAAAAGGAGTACTGAAATTCTAGAAAAACAAGTTTTTTAGCCATAAGTTTTTGCCTTCCGCTGTTCGTTTGCGAAAATTTGCGTGTACATAGCCTTTTTACGTCCGCATCGCTGGTAAAAATTTGAGCCTGATCGGATAGAAGATGCTCAGATGCCGACGATTTTTTTGGAGTTTTCCTGGCGTTTTCGGAGGTATCTGCGGCTTTAGCCAGCTATTACAAAAATTCTCGACAAGACTTATCCTCCTACCCAATAATTATTCCAGCGGAACGAGAAGAAGCTCCCGCCAAGTCGAATTTAATCTCGAGCAACCACCATCTGATACCGTCTCCACATATTCCCAGGGCCAGCACTGCGTCGTGAGGAACGTCCCGGAATTGGACGAATCCATCGATAGCAAGGCGAAACTCTTGAATAAACGGGTCAGCTGGCTGTCGATGAAGAGCCTCCAGGACCAGGTCGAACCGCTGTTGACCATTAAAGGTATGCGAGGGCGGCTGTGGCGCAGTGGCTAAGCGGACGCACTGGGGGATCTGAGGGTCAGGGTTCGATCCCGCCGGGGGCTTTTGCCTCTTGAAATTTTCCAAAATAGTTTTAAACTTTTATTTTCAATTTTGCGCTCGTTTTTGCACAGCTAAATTCTGTCGTTTTGTTTTTTGACAATTTTTACTTTTTTATTTTTTTCGGGCTGAAAGTCACGATTTTTGAGCTCAGAATCCGAATCTTGGCCAAATTTTCGTTATTAGCTATTTTTCCAGATGCGCTCTATTTTAAATATCTTAAAAATTCACTAAGAATTGCTATAGAGTTTCCAAAAATTTAGGAAATATTATTAAGCTCAATATCGCGAATTTCTACCCACAGGGCCCGAACCCTGACACCCAATTCCACTAATCCCGCCCAACCCCATCGCGCCACGGCGCCACCACCCCCGACTTTCAAGGCAAAATCCGGCGGACCAGCGGCCAAGGCAGCCCCACCACGGCCGCTACGCAACGCTACGACTCGCGAGCGGGCAGCGTCTATGGGAGCGTCGCGCAGCTGGACGATGCGATCGAGCTGGAGAGTGACACTCCGCCCATGGACACGTTGTCTTGGAATTTTGCAGGTTGCAGAAGAGAGATCCCTGAAATTTTGGTTTTCTTGATTTTTCAAGGGTCTCAGGGATTCCGTACAGCTACTGTGAACGGGTTACGGTACCGGGGTTGGCGGATGTACAGTTCCGCGGTCTGAAAGCTGCTCTTTTTGGTCATCTCATTTTCTCTCGTTTCTCTGCTTGTCTGTCTGTCTCTCGCACGCTCTGTCTCTCGCTGCCTCTCTCGCTATGTCTCTCTCGCTCTCTCTTTCTCACTCTCCCTCCCTCGCACTGTCTAGTCCGCCATTTAACGTGTTTTGACTTGGAAATTGGCTTGCACCCAGGGCTTTTGATGGCATAAGCGCTAGAGAGAGAGAGAGAGAGAGAGAGAGAGAGAGAGAGAGAGAGAGATAGGAAGCGAGTGAATGAGCAAGAGATAGATGAGCGCGAGATAAATACTCCATCTCCCCCATAGATAAATGTCCAGGGCCTCTCTAAAAAGTGGCCGATCCTCGGGTCGTCGTGTGGATGGGCTGTCCCTAATTCGATTGCGCGTCTCTCTCTCTCTCTCTCTCTCTCTCTCTCTCTCTCTCTCCCTATCTCCCTCTCTCTCTCTCTCTCTCTGTCGCTCTCTGTCATTATCCATCCGATGAAAAGCCTCCTCATCGGCTTGGTGGCCCCATCGGCTTGGCTGGGTGGGCCTCAAAGTGGGTCCCCAGTCCACCCTACTCATAAGTGAGGGCATCTGCCATTTTCAGGCTCCAAGCCAGAGTTGACTACTCCGTTTTCCGGCCGCTTAGATTTTTTTTATCTGTATTCTTAATGCTAAAATTAGTCTTCAATTTAGACCACTCGAAAAAATTTTGTAACTTTTAACCTAAAATTTTCTGATTTGTTCACTCATTTCATTTGACTTTGACTTTCACTCAAAGCGAGACCAAGCCGTCCAGGTCCAGGGTCCAAAAATGGATTGCAGGAAGGGCACAGAGGGGTTGCAGAAGTGGAAGAAGAAGCAGCAGAAGAAGACGAATAACAAAATACACCCCAAAAAATAGGGGGGAGCAGGAGAAGAAGCTCTGGCCGGACACCTCCCCCGCCACGCCGATGATAGATGCCCGCCGAGGGGGGTGGGACAAGGATATTTTGACTTGCTCTCTCTCGCTCTCTCTTTCTGTCTCTCTGTCGCTCTCACGCTCTCTCCCCCTCTCGCTCTCACACCCTCTTCCTCCTGAGACTTCATTCTCCAATTTTGAAACTTTAATAAGTGTTGAAGGTCAATTGGTTGGTCTCTGTCTACCTGTCTCGCTTTTTCTCTCTTTCGCTCTCTCTCCCTGTGTCTCTCTCTCGCTCTCTCTCTTTCTCCGCCAATGTACGAATCTAGCCCCAACTTTTTGCACTCCCCACTCCCCAATTTCTCCCGACCCCATCTTCCTTCCGGGACCCACCACAGGGCCCAGGAGAGGGCCCAAGAAAGGACCCAAAAGTTCGTTCTCCCTGCTCCTCTGGTACAAGGGCCACTTGGAGAGGGCCAACCAGGGCCCACCTCAAGAAAAATGGGAAGCGGCAGATATGAAAATTTCGGGAGGGCCAGGTGTTCGGTGGAGTGTTTTGGAATTTTTGGATTTTAGCGAGGGAGAGAGAGAGAGAGAGAGAGAGAGAGAGAGAGAGCGTGAGAGAGAGAGATAACCAGAGAAAATTCCGAACTCCTCTAGTTGACCGCTTCCTCTTTTTCCGGTCTCAAAACTCTGCTTCTAATCCCCACGTCCACTCACTCACCCCATCTAAGCCTGGCTGGAGTCGAGTCGAGCCAGAAGTAGAATTTTGTCGATTTCCTCCCCTTTTTCTCCTCTCAAGCTCGAAAAACATCGATAAATCTTCCGGATTCGGAGTCTACTGTTTTACGGGCTTGTAGTGGCGGCTGGCTGGAAATTACTTGGGTAAGCGCCAAAATATCCAGAATTCAATTCAACGAAAAATTCTAAAACCTTTGAGAAAATCTTCCGATAATCCTTCGAATTATTCAAATTACACGAAATATTCCATAGCTAGCAAAATCCATGCTTTTGGCTCGCGTTGCCAAGTGAATTTTTTCAATTTATCTTCCGCTATTGTCGATCTCCCCGATTTTTGTGATAATTTTCTATGTCCCATTCCTCCGCTCTCTGTCTCTCTCTCTCTGTCTGTTTCTCTGTCTGTCTCTTCCTCGCTATCCCTTTCTTTCCCTCTTTCCCTTTCTATCCCTCTCTCTCTCCCTCTCTCCCTCTCTATCCCTCTCTCTCTTCCTCTCTCTCTCTCTCTCTCTCTCTCTCTCTCTCTCTCTCTATATCTTTCGCTCTCTCTCCCCCACTCGCACCATAAGTACACCCCACCAGGCCAATTCCAGTACCTCCGAGATGTTTCCGCAAAAATGGGCTGCGTCCCAAAAAGATTTGCCCCGGGGATGGGCCCTTCTTGGGTGCTTCAAGAAGGGGGCAAGGAGGCTTCTCCTCCTCAGATTCGGCTGAATAGATTTTGGGGGCCCCTCGGCTTCTTGTATGTTGCGGGGGGCCTGGAGGGAATATAGGGTCCCACAGCAGGGGCAAGTGCTGCCGGCCAGTTCCGGCTTCGAATGCAAAGGATAAAGGGTCAGAGTTCGGGGGCTAGGGTTGGGATGGGCTTAGGTTTAGGCTTGGGTTTGGGCTTAGGTTAGGCTTAGCTTAGGCTTAGCTTAGGCTTAGCTTAGGCTTAGCTTAGGCTTAGCTTAGGCTTAGCTTAGGCTTAGCTTAGGCTTAGCTTAGGCTTAGCTTAGGCTTAGCTTAGGCTTAGCTTAGGCTTAGCTTAGGCTTAGCTTAGGCTTAGCTTAGGCTTAGCTTAGGCTTAGCTTAAGCTTAGCTTAGGCTCGGACTTAAGCTTAACCCTTGCTTACCCAAAGGGGTCCTAGTCCACTAACGGGGGGTATTTTAGCGGGCGGGAAAGTCTAAAAATTATTGCTTTATTCATAATTCCTTACCGATACCTTTCCAGACGAGTACGACAACGTGACGTTGATGTACGCAAAACATGAGAAAATCCCGATGAAGGACTTTGGGTCCGAGATCCGCGCCACGATGGACATTGATCATCTACTGAACAAGGCCGTGCTGCTGCTCGACTTGCAGGAGACGAGTCTCGAGGAGATCTTTGCAAAGTGAGTTTTACGCAGTTTTTAAGCTAGCTCTCTCTCCTTCTCTCGCGCGCTCTCACTCTCTCTCTCGCTCACTCTCTCTCTCTCTCTCCCTCTAAATTCCGGAAGTGCTGTAGGATCCAATTTTCTCCATTCCTGAGTGTTCCATAGTCTCCAAAAGGCACCCGGGAACGCCGGAGGCATAATTTTTCAGGGAGCACGGGCCAGCTAATCCCCACCCTGACCCCTTCTTCTCGTGCTCCTCCTTCTCCTCCCTCCCATACATCATCTGGGGGTAGCCACGAAATTTGTGACTGGCCGCGGGGAGGAAGGGGTTGAAAACGCAAGAACTTGGGTTAAACGTCATCGCTGCGAAGCTTCGAAGCCTGAGCCTAAGCCGACGCCTAAGTCCAATCCTAAGCCTAATCCTAAGCCTAAGCCGACGCCTAAGTCTAATCCTAAGCTAAGCCTAACCCTAAGCCTAAGCCTAAGCCAAGTCTACACATAAATCTAGGCCTAAGCCTAAGTTCAAGCCTAAGCCTAAGCCTAAACCCAAGCCTATACCTATCAAGCGCCCCAGCTGCAAACGTTTGCAGCTGCCACAGCCTATTTTTAACTCCTGCGAATCAGGCACCTGTTTGAAGCCCAACCCTGAGATATTTTAATCAAAAAAATGTGCTTTTCCGGGTGTTCTGGAGGGGAACAGAAGCCGGGGGTCCCCTCCAGGGCCGACTAAATGAATATATTCCCAGAAATGGAAAATAGCCGCTGCGGGGGGAAGGGGCCAACGCCCGGCTACAAATGACGAATATAGAACCAGGGGATTCAGGAGAGGCGGTAAATATTCAAAAACTAAAAATGAGTACTGGTTCATTATCGGGGGTAAGTGAGATCTTTAGCATACGTCAATAAATCCCTGGTAATCTAACAATAACTATCAGGTTGGAACGAAAGTTCTGTCGTCGAGATTTTGGAAGCCTGGCTAAAATCATAGATAGCTCCATTCTGCACATGCGATATGTCATTTTGTAGGTCTCGGTCTGAATGGTTCCGGGAGGAAGGTCCTGGGCCCTCAAAATCAAGAACGGCCGAGATACAGGCCCAAGAAGATTTTTTAAAAATTACGAGAAAGTGTTTTTGCAAGTTATCTCTGCATAGAGCAATTTGCATGCGATACCTTTAACGCCAAAAGATAGATCTCGAGGAGTAAATATTGATAGATTTTGAGATCATCAAAATTGGACGCTGGATGGCCGAGATATGGGCCCTTGAAATTTGGCCCATTTCTTAGAACTTTTCTCACAATCCCATACATTTCCAAAAAATTGACGGACAGGTGCCAAAAATTACCGCTTTATTTTTGGAGCGGAGCGGATTTTGAAAATGTATGGGAAATCGTTCCAACCTGATATTTCAATACGATTTTGAGCAAATTTATCTAAATTTTAATTGGAAATTATCTAAAAAACCATCTAAAATTCTGTAAAATTCGGAATTCTCTCTCCCCCTTCTCTCTCTCTCTCTCTCTCTCTCTCTCTCTCTCTCTCTCTCTCTCTCTTTACCTCGTTCTCTCGCTTCGGCCAAAATTCTACTCCTCCAATTCCCGGGGGCTAGACTTTCATCTGCTAGGAATTCATCCCAAAAGCCGCGAGCGTGGCAGGACCCAATTTGGGAAATGACACCCGGGGCTCCACCCTCGCTTTCACCCCCCACAATATCTCTTTCAATTTTTTGCGCGGCTCAGCCTCTCATAGAAAAGCCTAAAGGGTATAGAGAGAGAGAGGGAGAGAGAGAGAGAGAGAGAAAGAGAGAGAGAGAGAGTGGCCCAGAAAAGCCAGTGAATTGCCCTCCACCCTCACTCGGCAGGGCCCCAAATTACTGGGGGCGTCAGGGGGCCCCGACTGGAAAATAGCCTAGATAGGGATTCCAAAAGAGAAAGTGGGGGACCAAACTAGAATTGGAACCTTTGCTAGCAGAGACCATTTGGGATCATCCAGGGATTTTGCTGGCACCATCCCTTTAAAAATATGCATTTTTGGCATACGAATTCCGTTTGAGACAATTGGTTAAAATGTCGACATCCGGGGCCCGAAAGTGAAAATACCGACAACGCGAATCCCGACAGCCGAAAAATAGCTGTTTCAAAGGGTGGGACGGTCAAACTAGCATAAAAATATGCCGACGAATCTCCGTTTTAAAGGACCGTTGAAGCCACTTTCTACACCCTAAAGATAGCCGCCGCCAAGCGTGTCTGAGGGCTAGCTAGCAGAGAATATTTCGGAAATCTTACGAGTCTTAGGACCATTATAAGGGACAGGAAAGTAAGAAATCCGGTTGTATCAAGTTTACTGTAAGTTTTACCGTAATTGACAATTTCCAAGCCCATTTTCTCACTTCTAGCTATGGATTCCAGCCTTCCCAGTCCCTTTAAAATCCATGCTTGCCGCCAGGTTTTTTCAGATCCTACTGGCCGCCTGGTTGACATGGCGGTGACGAGCCGAATGCTGGGGAATTATTTTCGGCTCTCTCTCTCTCTCTCTCTCTCTCTCTCCCTCTCTGCCGAGATAGATGCATTATTCGTTGTGTTGGGCTCCTCGTCTCCAGGCGGCCGGGCCCTTAAAAGTCGGGGGCATAAATCGAGCGCGCTCCGATTATGGGGTGGGGGTGGAGGGCCCGCGGGGGGGACATACAACCACAAAAACAAAAAGCAGGAGTTCTGGATTCGAATAATTTTTGGAGAGGGAGAGAGAGAGTGAAAGAGAGAGTGAAAGAGAGAGCGAGAGAGAGAGAGCAACGGACAGAAATCCGAATTATCAAACATTCTACACCCAATTTCCAGAATCATCCACGAGATGGATATCCAGGAGCCCGAGTTTACATCCGAGCAGGTCAGAAGCGTGCTCTTCACCCAGGATGCTGGAAATCAATGTGGGTTTTCAGGAGCTTAGACTTAGAATTGAGCTTGAGCTTGGGCTTAAGCTTAGGTTGGCTGTTGCTCCTCAGGCTGGGGCTCCTCAGTTCCAAAGCGAGAAAGAGAGCGAGAGCAAGAGAGAGAGGGGGAGAGAAAGAGAGAGACCGAGCCAAAGAGAGAGGGCGGGAGCGAGAGCAACTCTTTCAAGCCTTAAAAGCTTTGAAATGCTCATGCTCATCTTCATATTTCAATTTTCAGTCCACATCCTGTCCCGTACGGTCCAGAGCATTTGCACAACCGGCACCAGCGGCGGCTCGTTCGACTATGACCAGACGTGGATTTGCGCTCTGTACGTCTCCACGTCGTCACCTTAAAATTCGAATTCCAAAAATTCCTGACTACGCGCGATTTTTTTTGGGGGATTTGGTTGTGAGGGGAAATCCGGGGATGTGGCCCGCTCCCCTAAAATTAGCGCGTAGCCCCGGGCAGCCGCTACGGCTATGCCTGGTGGAATTTGGTGTTTCGTGGAATTCGAAAATGGGGGGACAGGGATGTAGAAGTGAAATGTTTAAATTAAACCTGTGTCATTCCAATGCAAAAATGGATTTTAAATTAAATAATGGAAGCATCGTTCTACCTTGAAATACCCAAATTAACCCGAATTTTTAGATGTATGCTAAACACCGTACAACACCGACACGTCGCCATCGCCCGACTTTCCCATCCGACAAATCTTGGCAGGACGATGCAGGATCTACGATTTATCATCATCGTCATCGCGCCGAGCAGAGCGGTCAGTTTTTTTATGAATATAGGCCTAAGCCGAAGCCTACCCCTAAGCCTAAGCCTAAGCCTATCCCTAAGCCTAAGCCAAGTCTAAGCCTAAGCCTAAGCCAAGCCTAAGCCTAGGCTATGCCTAAGCCAAGCCTAAGCTAAGCCAAAGCTAAGCCAAAGCTAAGCCAAAGCTAAGCCAAAGCCAAGCCAAAGCTAAGCCTAAGGATCACGTATCCTTCTGCTGCCCTTTGTGAATGTTTTTGGCTCCCCCGCAGATCGCGACTGAGAGTTCGTTAGCTCGTTTTCGTCTTGACTCAACCCCGCCGGAAGGGGGGTAAAGGAATGGAAAAGCAGATAAAAAAGAAAAGGGTTGGCTCCTCCTAGACATCTCGTCCTCCTTCTCCTCCTCCTCCTCCCCTCCTCCAAATCGTGCGGGGTTGAATCTCCTCTTGGCCTTCCTTTCTTGGAGGGAGGGGGACAAATTGCGTTTGCCCAACACATCCACCCACCCACCCAGTCGGGGTCTAGGGGGAGAAGCTGAGGGAAAGCTGAGGAAAAGCCAGGGGTTTTCTCCTATCGCCAATGGATTCTGGGGACAAGCAAGAGAACGAGCTTTCTCAACCAAATCCCGGAAACGTGGAATTGATTCACGGGAAATTGGGGGTAAGGAAGGAAAGGTATTTTTTAAGGGAAACGTGAGGAGCTGGCTTGGATTGACGCTGATTTGAGAGTGAAAAGACAGGCTAGCAGGAACCATTTCCCGAGTCCCCAGAATTCGGAAGCTAGCAGGGATACGTGAGGATTCTAGCCAAGGGGAAATGGGAGCGAGAGAGAGAGAGAGAGAGAGAGAGAGAGAGAAACCGATCGAGGGAAAAGGCGAGAGAGAGCATGAGAAGCGTTTGTAAATCCGGTGTAGCTAGCAGATCCTTGAGGAATCGTAAACTAAATTTCCCCCATTTCAGAAAGGCACAAAAACGGCTCTGGAGACCACCCGAACATTCGCGACCCTGTTCGCCGATATGGACATCCGACAAAGGCTGGTGATGGCGCAGACTGTCGATCAGTTCAGGTAAGGAGAGAGAGGGAGAGAGCGGGAGAGCGAGGGAGAGAGAAAAAGAGAGGGAGAGAGAGCGAGAGAGTGAGAGAGAGAGAGAGAGAGAGAAAGGGAGGGAGGGCTTGCGAGCACGAAATAGAGAGAACCGAAGAGCGTAAAATAGCGTATTTTTTTAGAGCCACTCTCCTCTCCGCAGCCAAAGAACTGGCGATGGATCAGAACGAGTGGCGGGAGCGGAAGAGCAGCATTCACCTCAGCCAGGCCAAGGAGCATATCGTGAGTTTTCCGCGTAGAGGGCGGTCTAGCAAGGATTTTTAGGGAATCTGGGGCATTTAGCATGGGTTATTTTGGAAAAAACAACTCATTTTTAGCGACTTTTCCGTTCGTATTTTAAGCCTTTTTCAGTTCGGCCCGGGGCGGTGGTACCCGTTCCGCGGGCTGCTCGGCGAGTTCAAGCGCCGCTTGAAACACTACGGCAGCGACTATGCTGACGGGTTATTTGGGCACAAAACGATACAGGTACGCGTTGGAATTGTTGAGCATTTACTGTAGAATTAAATTTTTATAATTTCCGAAAATTATTTTTATTATTTTTTTGAATTTAAGTACGATTTTGAAGTTTAATTTATATTAAATAGCTATATATGCTTTAGAAACTGTTCTCAACGGTGGTCTTTCTCTATTTTGCCTGTCTACTCCCGGCCATCGCCTTCGGTGTTCTCAACGATGATAATACGGACGGGGGAATCAGTCAGTTTTTACGAGCTTTTTAAAGGGACTGGGAAGCGCGAAAATCTACCTCACCTGGCGGCTACTAGGTCTCGACATCTACATAGTACGCCAAAAAGGCTTCCAAAAATAGCGATGGAATATTGGAAAGGCGAGAGACAAAGAGAGAGCGAAAGAGAGAGAGAGAGAGAGAGAGAGAGAGAGAGAGAGAGAGAGAGAGAGAGAGAGAGAGAGAGAGAGAGAGAGAGAGAGAGAGAGAGAGAGGAGTTAGAGAAATTGGAGCAACGGCAGAGCGTGAGTAAGCGCAAGAAAATCGAGAGGAAAAGAGGCAATGCATAAATTTGCATAGCTGTCGAGACCTAGCAAACCCAACAAGTCGATTCTGCCGCTTCTCAGTCCCTTTAATGCCATAAATATTGCCTAAAAAATCCAGTAAATCCAATTTCCCTTGCAGATGTGCGTAAAGTGATCTTTGCTCAAGCGATTGGAGGCCTTTTCTTTGCCGTCTTTGGCGGCCAGCCCATGATTATATTGCTCACCACGGTCCCGTTGGCCATCTACATTAAAGGTCGGTGGAGGTCCCGGAGATTCGGTACTACTTCATTATCGGGGGGTGGCTTAGGTCTTTAAACACCCTTTAAAATCCCTTTAAAAGCTTGTCAACTCAACCAAATTTCTCCGTTTCAGTAATATATCGGATAGCGCAAAGCCTCGGCTACGACTTTTTCGCCATGTACGCGTGCGTCGGCATATTCTGCCAGCTATTTTTGATACTCTACTCGGCCACCGAGGTGTGCAGCTTGATGAAGCTGGCCACCAGGTTAGAGAACATGAACAGGGCAGAAGATGATCACCCATTTTTCAGGTCGGCCGAGGAGATGTTCTCACTATTTATCGCGATCGCGTTCATTGTGGAAAGTGTTCGAGCCGTTCATGCAAGTGAGTGGGAGAGAGAGATAGAGAGAGATAGAGAGAGAGAGAGAGAGCGAGAGAGAGAAAGAGCAAGAGCGGGTGTGTGCGAGAAATAGAAAGAGCCAGATAGAGCGAGCGGGAGACAGAAAGAGAGCGAGTGAGAGAGACAGAGACAGAGAGAGCGAGCGAGCGAGAGAGAGCAAGAGAGCGAGAGAAACAGACTGACAGAAAGAAAGAGAGAAAGCGATAGCGAGAAAGAGAGAGCGAGAAAGAGGGAGAGTGAGTGCAAGAGAGAGAGAGAGAGAGAGAGAGAGAGAGAGAGAGAGAGAGAGAGAGAGAGAGAGAGAGAGAGAGAGAGAGAGAGAGAGAGAGAGAGAGAGAAAGAGAGAGAGAAAGAAATAAACCTATCCAAAATCCAATTTCCAGGCTTCCAAAAGAACTACTTTGCGTGCTCAAACGACGATACGCTCCGGAATATCACGACTACAGCGTATAACACGACCGTCGAGACAATGGTATTTTTTGGCTCATCCAGCGTGATAACATAATCCTCCAGCCCGCAAAATTTGAGCTAATTGACAAATTTTTAGCGGGAATGCCGACGCGACACGTCCGTCTGCTACATGTTGTTAATGTTGGGAACACTGTGGCTGGGGCTGTTTTTGTATAATTTCCGGAAGACGCCGTACTTGACGAGGTTGGTGGTTCTGCCAAGATACCATAAGCGGTCAACTTTTAGGGCCCGACGAGAGTGGCTGGCCGACTACGCGCTGCCGGCCTCGGTTTTGATCATGACCTTCGCCGGGGCGTATATTTTTAAGGAAATTGACAGTGGGTTTTAACGTTTCTTTTTGGTTTTGATTTGCATCCTGGTTCCTTTAAAAATATGGTTCTTTTCTATTATCGGTGGGGGAATCAATTTTTCGAATATCTATCGATTTTCTTCATACTCTTAGCTACTATTACTCAACGCAAAAATCCTAAAAAATAAAAAATATTGATTTTCCGTTAAAAAGTTCCATTTTGTGATGTTTTTGAAAGTTTTTTACTTATTTTTCCGCCCATAAATATCGTTACATTTTCTAAAAAATAGTTTTGAATAGTTGCAATTACGTTACTAGACATTTCTAGCTTTATACAAAAATTACCCCCACCCCCGATAATGCAAAAGCGCCAATAAGGTGTACTCTTGACCTAGCATTAACGCCCCTGCATTTTCCAGAGGACATGTTCAACATGCGCGACGAGGTGCCGCTGATCCGCGTGGCCGACATCTTTGCTCTCCCGTGGCAGGCGTACTTCATCTGCTTGGTGTTAGGCTTGTCTCTCTCCTTCCTCTTCTTCATCGACCAGAACATCACGTCGGCGATAGTCAACAACCCGCAGAATAAGTCGGTTTTTGAGGAGAGAGAGAGAGAGAGAGAGAGAGAGAGAGAGGGGAGAGAGGGAGAGAGGGCGAGAGAAAGCGAGAGAGAGTGAGAAAGAGCGAGTCGACAATTTCAAGCAGCATATCTTATTTTTATCTAATTCTCAATATTTATCAAATTTCAGACTGAAAAAGGGCCAAACCCAAAATCTCGACCTGTTCGTCGTGGCCGTGCTGAACATGTTCCTCTCGCTGGTCGGTTTGCCGTGGATGCACGGTGCCCTTCCCCACTCGCCACTTCATCTACGAGCCCTGGCCGACGTCGAGGAGCGGGTATCGCAAGGACACGTTCATGAAGTGTACGTCGAGCTCATGATTTCCGGTTATCAATTTTTTCAGAATTATGAACGTGCGAGAGACGAGGGTGGCCACGATGTTCGCGCATTTTCTCATCCTGTTGTCGACGTTTTATTTGTTGCCCTACCCGTTACGGTGGATCCCGACATCGGTAAGGAAGAGAGAGAGAGAGAGAGAGAGAGAGAGAGAGAGAGTGGATACGAAGATTACGCGTATCTTTTCAGGTGCTCCACGGTCTCTTCTTGTACATGGCGCTGACGTCGCTTACCGGCAATGAAATGTTCGAGCGGTTGCTGCTCCTCATCACCGAGCAGGTCAGCCAAATTAAGGCGGATAAATATTGGGATAAAGCTGCTTTTGAACGTTTTCAGTTTTTTTTTATTAATTGATTAAATTAATTGTTTTAATTAACGTATTTTTAGAGTATTTAGGCAGAATTCTAAATAAATTTATTGGAAAATATATCTTTTTCAGCAAGCCTACCCGCCCACCCATTACATTCGGAAGGTCCCGCAGCGAAAGGTCCACCTCTTCACCGGCTGCCAGCTTTTCCAGGTACGTCTCTCTCTTTCTCTATTTCTCTCTCCCTCTCTCTCTCTCTCTCTCTCTCTCTCTCTCTCTCGCTCTCTCTCGCTTTTTCTAACTCGCTCTCTCTCTCTCCCTCCCTTTGAATACACAATTTTTAGTTGGTAATCCTGTGCGCGTGCGGCTTCTCCCCGTACCCGTTCGTCGAGATGGTCTTCCCCGTCGTCTGCATCCTATTCCTGCCGATACGGTGGGTTACGGTGGCCCGTTTTGCAGATACGAGAGTTGGCAATAAAGACTCTATGCAAATTTAACAAATCTCAAAATTTCGAAAATTTAGCTCGTATTTTCTGCAAATTTTAGAATTCCTAGTTGCATCTTTATGTAAAATCCAAAATTTTAGGCTAATGTTCATATTTTGCGTATTCAGTTTAGGTAAGGGGATTGTTTTAAAAAATCGTACATTTTAATTAGGAATTACATTATTTTGACGTAGATTCAACCGATTTTTATGCAAATTCGAGCCTTTTTAAGATCTACGAAACTTTTTATGTTAATTAAGGTGTTTTTGCATAGCACTAAAAAAATTTTATGTTGTTTTTCCACGTAACTTATTTTATTTTTTCGATATTTGAATGATATGCAAATTATTAATTTTACGGATTTCTGACGTTATGCAAATTTTAGTTTATGTAAATTTCGCTTTTTCAGGCACACCCTGATCCCGCGTATCATCGACTACAAGTACCTGGATGCCCTCGACGGCAAGCATTAAATAGGAAATATATTAGTTCATTTGTTTGCCATAGTTTCAAATTTGTGATGATTGCCCCTCCCCGAGACTTCCCGGTCCCTTTAAACTCTCCGCCCGCTAGTCGATTTACCTTGTACATACCGAATATGAGCATCCGAGACACCGTCTACCGGCTGAAAATGGGTATTCTGGCCGCCGTCAAATGGTAATTACCCTAATTTACATAATTTTGCTTTTTTGCGGTTTTTAATGGTGGTATTGTTTTAAGCTTATTCTAATTAGCTTGAACTTAACTTTTATAAAATTTATTTTACGAAAAATTTGAAATCTCAAAATTCAAAAAAACTTAAAATTTACGTAATTTTGAAAAAATATGTTTTCTTGGTTTCTGTGATTTCTAAGTGGCGGAAAATCCAATAAATTCGAATTTCAAGCACAATCCCACCGACTAAAACCTCAGAATGCTTAAAAACGGTAATTCCTGTAATTTCCCTAATTTGCATAATTTTCTTAGCCCGCCCCTTCCCTAAGAATCTCACAAAAACCCAATCCAAGCTTAAGCCTAAGCCAGGCCTAAGCCTAAGCTTAAGCCAAGCCTAAGCTAAGTTTAAGCGAAGTCTAAGCTAAGCCTAAGCCTAACCCTAAGCCAAGCCTAAGCCAAGACTAAGCATAAGCCGAAGCGAAGCCAGGCCTAAGCCTAAGCCTACCCCATTTTTTAATTAATTTCCGGTGAGCCTTTTCGCGAGCGTGATAAGACGAGGTGAGTATTTCTGTGTCCCCTTTTGCCATTTGCATTTTACCTTACTTTTCGATATTTTTGGATTTTCGAAAACGCAATATCCCGGAGCGCCGGCTCCACCATCTTCGAATTTTTTTGTATATGCATTTTTGTATTTTTCTATATTTCAGAATTTTATGCGAATTTTGCGTCTGGGGCACCCCGTTGTGGAGAGTTCTATCTATTTTTTTGCGTCTTCTGGTCACACATTTTTGGAGAATAAATTTTTATGCAAATTGAGGAAATAACGAAATGCAGGCACTTAAAAAACACTGAAAGCATAATTACAGTCAAAATCATGAAAAATCCGAATTTTGTTATGTTTTTAATATCATAATTTTGTTTTTGCATTTTCGAGACCGTAATCGATTTTAGGCGGTTCGTCGACGATTGACATAAAGAGGCGTTGAAACAATACGGTAGTTGAGGCTAAATATTGATTTTAAGGGGACAAGCTTTGGCCCGAGGCCTAGGCCTAACCCCAAGCCCAATCTGAGGCTAAGCTAATTCTAATTCTAAGCCTAAGCTAAGCCTAAGCTAGGGCTAAGCTAAGCCCAAGCTAAGCCTAAGCTAAGCCTAAGCTAAGCCTAAGCTAAGCCTAAGCTAAGCCTAAGCTAAGCCTAAGCTAAGCCTAAGCTAAACCTAAGCTAAGCCTAAGCTAAGCCTAAGCTAAGCCTAAGCTAAGCCTAAGCTAAGCCTAAGCTAAGCCTAAGCTAAGCCTAAGCTAAGCCTAAGCTAAGCCTAAGCTAAGCTTGCTAAGCCTAAGCTAAGCCTAAGCTAAGCCTAAGCTATAGCTAAGCCTAGCTAAGCCTAAGCTAAGCCTAAGCTAAGCCTAAGCTAAGCCTAAGCTAAGCCTAAGCTAAGCCTAAGCTAAGCCTAAGCTAAGCCTAAGCTAAGCCTAAGCTAAGCCTAAGCTAAGCCTAAGCTAAGCCTAAGCTAAGCCTAAGCTAAGCTTAAGCTAAGCCTAAGCTAAGCCTAAGCTAAGCCTAAGCTAAGCCTAAGCTAAGCCTAAGCTAAGCCTAAGCTAAGCCTAAGCTAAGCCTAAGCTAAGCCTAAGCTAAGCCTAAGCTAAGCCTAAGCTAAGCCTAAGCTAAGCCTAAGCTAAGCCTAAGCTAAGCCTAAGCTAAGCCTAAGCTCAGCCTAAGCTAAGCCTAAGCTAAGCCTAAGCTAAGCCTAAGCGTAAGTCTAAGCCTAAGCTATGCCTAAGTCCAAAGCCTAAGCCTAAGCCCAAGCCAAGCCTAAGTCTAAACAGACAAAGCCAGCCCGCTGAAAACCAACCGTCGATTCGCTTCAGAAATCTCCATTCAGCCTCCGGCCAGACAAATTTGAATAGATATTTGTAGAGGAAATAGATAAAGAGGAAGCCTAAATATAAAAGTTAACAAGACTAGGTATGCAAAATTAATTACCCCCTAATAATCCAAAGCCAACAAGCGTTGCCCACGGGTCCTGCACGGCCGGCACGACGACCAGCGAGATGGAGATGATCAACACGAGGATCGGGATGATAATTGGCAGCTAAAATGGGTGCTGTATTCTTGAAATGATCGGAAAACTATTAATTTATCACTTTAAACTTTTAGAAAAAACATTACTTCGCCTTTGCTAGCCCTTTAAAAGTCTTCCCGGTCAAATGGTTTCTGCTAGCCTACCTCTGACTGGAGGTTCTTTATTTGCCTTCACAATCCCTTTAAACAATTTTTAGGCGCATCCTAAATAGTTTCTGCTAGCCTGCCTGCTATTGGGACCCTTGGTTTGCCTTCCCAGTCCCTTTAAAAGGTTTTCGCACATTTCTCCGAAGGTTTCTGCTAGTTTGCCCGCTAGTAGTGCACCTAATTTTCCTGCTGCGCCCCTTTAAACCCCCGTCCTCGAGGATCTCTGCTAGCCCGCCCCTACAAACCGACCCGTAATGCGCTGGAGCTGACCGGTAGCCCCTTCCATCTGATATATAGCAACGCAGCTACCGTAGTCGCTTGGCGAAGCATACCTGAAATTGGATAGGGTAGCCGTGCGGGACCGTAATCCCAACCTGTCACCACCAAATATTTCATTAGTGTGTCGATGGGACCGACGAAAGAGAACGCCATCGCTGCGAGGACCTATTTTTAAAGGGATTGTTCAGGGAAAGTTCAAAAATCTATCCAAATTTTAACTGCTGTGGCCCTTTAAAATCGCAAAAATGGCAAAAAACCGACGTGGAAAAGTAGGCCTGTCCTGGGGGATTCATTGTCGGCATGGACAAGCGCGAGAAATGTTGGCATCATTTTGGCCCGGGCCCCGGCCAGAATAAACCTAAAATCGCGATACGGAAATATAACAAACGCCAAAATACCGACACTAAAAATACCGACAGCTAGTATACCGAGATTAAAAATCACGACATTCAAAAATTCCGACTGGGGAAAGTCCTGACAGCAAAAACTCGGTGCTTCCTGTGATTGGAAATATTGCAGTGATTGTTTGTCGGCATTTTGGCTTGTCGGCTGTCGGGATTCTAGCTGTCGGGATTATGACGAAAATCAAAGATCTTGGCATTCCAAGCCTCGAAATTCAAAATACCGACAGAGCTCAACAGCAAAAATCCCGACAAACACTTCACGCTAATTAATACATCGGGACTCTTGGCTGTCAGTAGTTTCCCGGTCGGGATTTTAGCTGTCGGTGTTTCGATTGTCGAAATTATAAATGGCGGGATTTTAGCTGTCGGTATTATGACCAAAATTCCAAAATTATGGCATTTAAAACCTAGGTAGGCAAATCCCGACAGCCAAATTCCGATAATTAAAATACCGACAACCAAAATCCCGACAAATACTGGACGCTATTGAGCATATCGGGATTTCTGGTCGGGATTTTGACTTCCGGAATTTTAGTTTGTCGGCATTATTGATTTCGGCGCTATGGCCGAAATTGCAGCCACCCACCTACTCCACGAAAACAAATCAGAATTCAACGTGCCCGTCATCAGAATGGCCACTATCGCGGGCATGGCATAGTAGAAATTGCCGAGGGTACGACGGCTGAATGTCTGCCAATTGGTTGGCTATAGCGTGGATCAGCTACCGTAGCCACGGCACTCGAATCGAGAATGTCTTCTGGGAGCAGGATGGTGAAGTAGGCAATGTTGGTGAGCATGTAGATGACCGTGACGACGGCTAGGCCGCCGACGACGGATATTGGCATGATTCTGAAAGAGAATTGTGAGAGAGACAGAGAGAGAGAGAGAGAGAGAGAGAGAGTGAGAGAGAGAGAGCTAGAGAGAGTGAGAGAGAGAGAGAAAGAGATAGATAGTGAGAGAGAGAGGGGGAGAGAGGAAGACAGCGGGAGAGAGAGCGAGATAGAGAGAGAGAGTGAGAGAGAGAGAGAGAGAGAGAGAGAGAGAGAGAGAGAGAGGAAGACAGCAGGAGAGAGAGGGCGAGATAGAGAGAGAGGGAGAGAGTGGGAGAGAGAGGGGGCGGGGAAAGAGGGAGAGAGGGCCGGAGAGAGCGAGAGATAGAGAGCGAGATAGAGAGCCCTCCACGCACCTTTTCAAATGTTTCGGGTCCACATCTTCCGTCCCGTAATTCAGCGTATCATAGCCGGCATACGCCCAAATACCCGAATAAATAGCCAACACAATTTCCCCCGGATTCTTCTGCGTTCCCTTCCAAACGACGTCTTTTTCAAAATGCTCTGTTTTCCCTGAAAATCGAGTTCCTTTCGATTTCAGCGTGTCGCTGTACCTTTAAAGATCAAAAAGTAGAACCCGGTGACGATAATGATGGACACGGAAACTAATTTGGCCAGCGTGATGCCGATTTGAATCCGGGAGGCCCAGCGATTGAGAGAGAAGAAATTAGCCCACATGAGGAGCCCTGGAAAAAAGGATACGGTAATCTAGATAACCATCGAAATTGAATAAAATCGGTTTTTGAAAATCGAAAAAAGTTTTTAAAAAACGAAAAGGTTTTGAAACCTATTTTACAAAATATTGAATTTGCATCAACGGACTAAAAAAATTCAGTTTCCAAAGTTGCCGATTTTGTAAAATATATTGAATTTTTGTAAATTCCGGGTTCGATTTGAAGTTTTTGGAAGTTTCGGATCCTAAGTGGCCATTTAAAAGGTTATTCATCAAAGGAGAGAAAAAGATATAAATAAAATCCAAGCATATTTTTAACTCACAAAGTAATGCAAATCCGGAAAATTGCTCAATTCTTCGCCTCCCCTCATCACTTAAATCCAAATCCAGTGGATCCAACGCCTCGACAATGTATTCGCCAAAGGTGAAAAATAGAATTGCACAGCTGCAGGACCTAAAAAAATTACTTGAACCGAAAACTAGCTGTCACGTTCCCTTTAAAACCGTATGACTTACGCTTCAATCAAATTTGATAGCCAAAGAAACGCGAAAGCCAGCGGTTTCCATTTGACATAATTTATATACGCGAAATCGGAACCGGACTCAGGGATTGAAGTCGCTAGCTCGATGTAGACCTGAATGCTCAAACTTATCAACAGGTAGATGTTTAGTTCACTACGTTAAAGTACCTCATAAGCATCTTACCAATCCAGACAACATCGCAATGACACAGCAGGCTAGCCAGATGACAAGTGAGAGCCCGATAGAGCCGGCATGCTCCAGGATTCCTTTTGGGGAGACAAAGATGCCAGAACCGACGATCGTGCCTGGAAAATGAAGCAGAAATGAGGGAATTCTGCAGCGATTTTTGGCAGATTCAGGGACGACGGCGCGGTCTGGCAACGCTTTTTTGGGAACTTCAGGGCCTATGGAAACGAGTCGTTGGATGAAGTTGGCTTAATTCAAGAAACATAGAATCTCAGAACAGACTAGCGGCGATTTTTTAGGAAAATCGACCACGCAGGGCAGGCTAACAAAATTCCTGACGGCTCCAGCGATCTAGCACAGATCGCTGAGGAAATTGAGGGACCCAGGCAAGCCGGCAGAGATCCTTTGAGAAATTTAGCACAGTTAGGGCAGCAAAGGTTTTTGGAGGAATTCCGAGATATCCAGGCAAGCTGGCAAAGATTCGTTAGCAAAGGCAGGATTTTGATGGTAAGCTAGCAAAGATTCTTTAGGCAATTTAGAGGCATGGCAAGCTAGCAAAGATCCTTGAAACCTTACCCGCCGTATAACTGACAGCACCAAAGATTCCAATCTTATTTTCGGTGGGCGGATGCATAGTTTGGAGTTGATTTGAATATGAATGAACAGGAAAATCGGCCCAACAAAGGCCGAAAAGTGAGTGCGTTTTGGCTGCTGTTTTTGGGGGGCTTATCTCTCGGTGATTCTGCTGGTGATGTAAGCTGCTCGGGAATTTGCAAGACTCTGTGAACTTTATAGCCCGAAAAAGATTGCCTTAAATTACATGCGTGTAATTTCTGTTTTGGATCGTATTGCATAAAATTTGGATTCTTGTTGTTAAAATACGATGCTTTTCAAATAATTAACATAGTTAACATATCACAAAATTCGTGAAAGATCGATGGGGGGTAGCAAAAGAATCGGCGGGGAAGGTGCGCGACACGTGAGTACGATTAATGCGAGGCCAATCGATCGATTGGGCTCCCTTTTGAGACATTTAGTGAATTAAAACGTGTGACATCTGCCGGTCCTCGACCTCTCCGCACGGTATTTTAACCACTCTAGCAAAACGGCCTCTTTTTGTTAATTTTAACCCGCTCGGTCATCTTCAGGCAATTTTACATAGTTTTTATAGCATTTTCATCCTTCTCTCGAGAGCTATTTCGAGCCTATAGTTGTAAATGATTACTTCCGGAAAACGCAAAGTTCGAAAATCGAGTACGTACAAAAAAAACACCCACATTCCTGCCAAAAATCTGGCATCAGCATGGCATTTTTTTGGCGCTCGAGCAAATTCAACAAAACGTTGGGAATAAACAGACAGTTTTGAATATTATTTTCGGAAGTAATGAGGTTCCCATTCCTTTGCAGCGGCAACTTGCAAAAGTAGTTGCGAAAGCGGCAGACTGTGGAGCGATGTTTGAAATGGGACGGCTCTCCGAAGACCTCTTCTCCGCCATTCTCGATCAACTCGGCATTCTCGATCTTATCGAGTTACGGCACGTCAATCGGTACTACAGGTCAGCATATCTTGTTTTTATAATTTTTCCCAATATCAAAATCGGGCTTCCGGGAGGCCGAAAGACTTTTTCAGGTCGGCAGTCAATCAGCGTGGACTTATCCCCAGAAAAGTGCTCCGGCTAAAGATATATTCGCGCATTAAGGGAGCGAAAGATGAACATGGAAGTAATGATGGTGAAAGGGTAATATTCTTACGCAAGCTTGGTCTGGTATTGTAATACCAGCCGCTTCGGACTTCGGACGCTTCAGCGGCTGGACTTCGGCCCACCCCCAGCGCTTACTCCCCTCCCCGAAACGCGCGCGATCTGGCTCACTCTGTGAAAATCGTGACAAAGTCCGCTCCCCACTCGTTCTTTTAAAGCGCACGTTCAGGGAGGGGCCGTGTACTCGTTCCAACGTGTACACCCTATGGACGTAGGGACGGCGCGCACTGACTGCCCGTGCTGTTACAGGCCATTCCTCTCCTTTGCGGCGTGGGACGCCCCTCGCCCCCTCGCTAGGTTGTAGCTGTGGCTGACTGGTATCCATCCGCGCCTCCCGAGCGGGGGGCCCGGGTTCGACCCCCGGCCGCCGCAAAAATCTTTGCTTTTTTCCAAAAAAACGTCCCTGAACGTGCCCTTTAAGGCGACACTTTCAAAGCTAAATTTACCAGTTTAAACGAAAACTCTTTCATATTTTTTACAGTTGAGGCTTTCTGACCACGCTCTACCCGAATTCAAAGAGACCTAAGCTCTAGTTCCTTTCCCCTTCGAGTTGAATTCGGGACATGACGGACGGACGGACACCACAGCAAAATTATTTTAGTAACCAGATGGTTACTATAATAATTTAGTATATAAGCGTTGCTCGATCTATGAAAAACTTTCAATACCTAAGATTTACCTTTGTCTTTGCCTAGATAATGGTTGCGGAGACGAATGTATGGATTGAGGATCTATACGGAACTGCAATCAATTACCCCAAATACGATGCACTACATCGTATCGGACTCTTTTGTCAACGGCCGCGTTTTGGTGGTGAACCGGCTACGGAATCCGCTCGGTAATAAAGAAAACAAAAAAAATGCGGTGCTAATGCAGAACGGGCGGGGGACCCAAATTTCCAAAGTTACGAGAAGTGTCTCGTGTCTCAAAGTCCGGTTCCGCGACTTGGCTTTCAGCGTAGGCTTAGCTTAACTAAACCTAAGCCTAGTTTATGCCCGGCTTAGCTTACAATTAGCTTTAATTTGCCCCAAGGTCTCGAAAAGCGTCATTTGAGGGGTGACTTGAGGGGGAGGCTTACAGTTAGCTTAGCTTAAGCGTGGCTTAACTTGGTTTTGAATGAAGTTAAGCTCGGGCTTCGGCTTGGCTTAGCCAATGGGTAAGCTTAGATAGAAATTAGAATTAGATAGCTTAGATAGAAATAGAAAGAGCTTAGAGAAATTAAAAAACGTAGTTTGGAGCGTCTCGAAACCTTGGACCAGAGTGCTACCCCCCGTCGTGCATTAGCACCAAAAATGCATACGCATTCAGAGCCTATCGAGCCTTACGACTACCTATCGCTCAGTTTCTCAAGTTTCTTCGTCATATCCGATCTCCAATGTATTTGTGGATCTCGTTGACGCCGGGTTTCGAACAGGTATCGGTACTCGTAGGAAAGCGGGGGAGATAAAATAACGGGGGGAACTCATTATTATGAATTTTGCAATTACTGTGGGATTTTGCGCGTGCCATTCGATAAAACGTCGAAAAATATTCTAAGATAATTAATTTCAGCCCAAAATAATGTAATGGAATTTTTTTATTGAATAAACAAAAAATGTGGAAAATCTATGGGCAGGGAAAACAAGGGGGAAGTAAAATTTTTGGTATTTTGAAAACGTCATTTGATAAAGCGTCGAAAACTGCGCTAGGCGAATTGATTTCAGCCCGAAATAATGTAAATGAAATTTTTTATCGAATAAACAAAAATTGATCAAAATCCATGGGCAGCACATAGGATAACGGGGGGAAGCCAAATTTTCGAGAATTTCGATATTCCCTTTAATAGCTGATAGCATTTCTGGATGCATTCGCGTTTTTAACCTGCTTAGTGATGCTTAGCATTTATTGACGTTTTCAGGAGGGCGGATCTGTACCAATTCCAGAACACGCCAGACCGACGTCCACCAATTTTAATTATGATGTGAGTTCAGCAATAACGAATGGCAAGCGGAACGAATTGTTGCTAGACACAAAAGAAATTTTTGATGGATCGGAAGCGGATCGGATGGGGATTCTTTTTGTATTCTGAATTAAAAGGGGAACCTCAATTTCGTCGATGCTTTGCCCATACGCCATTCCCATACATCTCGATTTACAGTTGGGCCCATTTATTCGGAATCTCCGCACCGTCTACAGTGTCAATCTGTGCGTCGACTCGGCTGAATGGCTGCCGAAATTATGCGGCGACTATTTGGACGACGTTGTCCAGCTCAACGTCTTCAACGTACGCTTTTTTGGGGACAGTGTCGCGCGGAAATTGAAACGAAGCGAGCAAAAATTCTTTGCTTTGGTTTCCGGGCGAACGCAAATCCCAAATAAATTTTAGCCGGCGGATACCGCAAACCGCTGGCCACCGATGCGTCAGGTGGGTCCCTTGCTCAACCAGACAATTTTCTTATTGTGTCGCATTGAACACGATTACGGGCACCAAAAAAAAACCAGCGCAAGCGTATGGCGACAATCGTTCCAGAGTTTCGTGAAGGGAGCCATGTGGAGCGAGTTTTTTTGTGGAAAAAGACGTGAAGAAACTATCCTCGCCGATACCACAAATAATGGACAGGTCCCGATGCTGTTTGAGGTAGGTCAGCCCCTTCTTAAACGGTCCCCAGCGTTGATTCCTGGCATATAGCCAGATGCGATCGCAACGCGACCGCGCCGCATGATCCCTTGGCCCCTGTTTGGACGTGAAAACGTTTAAACTTGAAAGTTCTGACGCTATTTCTGGAATCCTCATCAAATTTTGATCATTCTAGACTTTTTAATTATAAAAATCGACCAGAGAATCACCGAGATCGAGGGATTGGGTACCTTACCGGGCATTACGACATGTAATCCCGAACAGTCAAAAAGTCGTTTTCGCCCCAAGAACATTTCGGTCTTATCGAAAATGTTTAAGAAAATAAGGATCATAAGGGTCCCCCCTTATGAAATTTTCGGGTCCCGGTCCATTTCGGGGGGCACCTTACGCTACGTCCCGGGAAACAGATTTGCCGGTACTTTTTGGAGGGACCCATACGTTTTTTGACGAGCAGGTTCGATCCCCGCACACGAATTTGTCTTCCGAGTCCCTTTAAAAAGTTTATTTTCGGCGGAGTATATTGAAGAAAATGTGTTGGTCGTCCATCTAACGTCCTTGAAAATAGCATCTCAGTTTTTGCAGCAATTCATCCTGCATCAAATGGGTGTTAATGGGACAAGAATGGTGGAAATCAACACGAGACGCGGCTTGTCATCAGAAGAAAACTACAAAATGATCGCTGATGGGTTCTGGGTACAGTCTTTCAAAGCACAGTACGCTTTCCTGGCTCTTCCCCCCTCGCTTCAAATGCGTTCTTTCAAGGATTCCATTGCCCTGGGCCTGGAAAGAATCGTTGGCATGAGGATCGTCGAATTGGCCGAGGGTGAAGCCGAGATGACAACGATCAAAGAATGGATGAGCCAACGGCGTCCGGTCGGTAGAAGCCTCCATTTATCAAACTCGATGTTGCCCAATCAAGTGGTGTCCGCAAAAATAGACTCAATCTTTTCGGGACTCAAAAAGCAAAAACTATGCCGCGGGCCGGGGTCGAACCCGGGACCGCCGTTTTGCAGGCCTGGATGCTATCCATTAGGCCATAGTGGCAAGCCCTTGAGTGGGATGGGGACGCCACAACAGGGAAAGGTGTCCGAATTCTGTGCGGCAATGGCGCCCCATTGCCGCACAAAATTCGCGTGTCATTTGTACTCTCCGGAATACAAAAATATATATTTGCCGCCAAAACATTGGGTATCCCTTTAAGCGGTGTGTGTCCGGCTTTTTACGAGGGAGGTATCAATTGAAGGCTCTCGACGAGGTGATGTGCTCTAACAATAGGTTTTCTTGTAAGGTTTTCAGAATTCCGGAACGTTTCTTACATTACTTATTTGCCAGACGCGCAAAATTTCTGATGCTTTTCCAATGCTGGGGGCTGGAGTTTTTAAAAACCCAGCATTGCATTGCATTGTTTTACACCGTTTCTGGTGGCCCAACGGCAGCTTTTGAAAACCATTCGGATTAAACTGATTAAAGCTGATTTAACTGAATTTTTGGCAAAACGCGTGCCCCAGTTGTATAAAAGTTTGCGAAAATCAAATAAAGTAAGTCGAAATTTTGAATACGCGGTGATCCCAACTTCTCGCCCTGTCAAGAGCCTTTGATACACCTGAATCGTGAAAATCAGGGACGACTGATAACCGCCACAGGAGAGGGGGTCCTTTTTGGGCAGCTTTTAGTGAACAAAAAAGAGAAGAGTTTCAGATGTACGATGACTACAAATTCCGTCGCTACTTCCGATTGGATGTTTACGAAAAAAGTGGGTCAATACTCTATAAGCCTATAAGGGGAGAAAAGAATAATTTTAAAAATTTAGCAAATGTGAAAGATGTGCCATTTTTGTCGAAAATCGGCTATTTTTGGTGGAAATTTATTTTTAATCAAAAACGTATCTGACTAGTTTGTAAATTTTTACCATGCAAGCATTAAATTGCATATTTTTCAGGTTTTTTGATGGCCTACATCTACAATGGAATAACAATGCAATCACCATATGGAAGGGTTTCCTTCTGTTTCTTCAACGCCAATTGACGCGCATCACCGTCTCCGTTCCCCGTTTTAATTGCCAGCCGGCATGTTGAATATGAATAATAAAGAAGATAGGGTTTGATTTTTGTCGTGTTTGTATTGCGATTATTTCCTATTTCCTATCATAGATCATGATCCTTGATTTTTGATCGTATTGAGACAAACCATGAAGTGTTTATATAACCAGCAAATCTATACGATGTTAATGATGCGAAGTGAGGATTTGTCAGAAATAGAGCTACCTAGCGTAATCGGATGAGGAAAGGCAAGAATTGGCGGGGCGATGAGCCTATGATTTAAAGGACTGCATGCCAAAAGCACAGGCAGGTACTATCGGCCGCGGCGTAATTTATTAAGAAACCAGCGCCCAAAACCCGCTTCGCGGGCCCTGGGCGCTGGAATGCGGCCTTTGCATGAGTAATTTGACTTTCCGATAGCTTGGGTCCTTCGGACCCCCCCCCCCCCCCCCTGAACCGACCAAACACGCGCGGGCAACTTGCAAGAATGAGGAAATTTGTATTTTTTTGGAATTATGCAAAGTTGTCGAAAGTAGTAGTCCCTCTGCGCCATATCCTCTACTATAAGATCACGGAGGAAGGCTAGAGTTGCCACACTATCACTTTGGACTTTGCCCCTTGGGCCCCGCTCGGACAACCCTGCATCCGATAGACCGGGAGATGGCAAGGGATCCCAAGAGGCTATACAAGCAATAATGTTCAGTGGTAGTTTCTACAATCGTGTAATAGAATCCAATGCATTTCGGTATAAGGATACAAAAGGTATACACAAAGTTTATCGGCATGTAAACCATTAGAATACGAGCACACTCATCGATGGATGGAGAGGGCAAGGTAAAGTGCTGGTCTGACTCGCTGGTCTTAGGCAAAAGATGCTGGGCGTGAGGCAAAAGGTAGCTGGTCTTCTGCTAACGCAATACCCGTACAGACCTGGTCGTTAAACCCTAGAGAAATCCGTAAATCGTCTGTTCGGAATAATCACGAAAGCCGCCCGGCCCCCTCTCTCCGAGGGGGCCTCGCGCTACGGTAACGTACAGGTTTTAGCAAACCATCGAACGTTGCAGCATAATGCTCGCAACTTTCGACACTGCCGCCCCAACTCAGCGACTGAGCGGGGCACCACCGAACTGGGGAAGGTATGAGTCGAACCCTTCGACCCAGCGACCGTCCGCGGACTTCGGTACGCACACTGAACCATATACGGTTGCAATGGCAACATCAGTCATGACGGAATGAGTCTGGTGGACTTGAAAGCAGGGGGTCGGAATGCAAACTGGTACGACCGTAGTGGGAAGGCCTTCCGGCCTGAGCGAAAAAAAAGAATTTTGGATGAATTTGGGAAGGCGTTTTGAGTTTTGACCTGACAACCAAGGTGGGACATGGAAAACCGTGTGCAACACGGTATGGGTGGAAAACCAATCGATGGGGGACAAGTAAACAAAAAGCATACATGACCTGATAAATGGGTTGCTGTCAGCTTGTTTTGTACATTGATGTAGTCGTACAGGTAGTTGAACACCATTGTAGTGGACTTGGAGTGTAGTTGTCTTGAGCTGAGCAGCAGGGGCGGTATCAGGCAACAGGAAGATTGACTTTCCACGAAGCGTCATTTACCAGGTTGCTGGGCGTCTACGAAGGCAGGACTGGGCATTGAATGCCTGGGCGTTTAGAAAACCTGGGCGTATGTAAAGCCTGGGCATTTATAAGACCTGGGCATTTTGAATTCTGGGCTTTGGTTAAAACTGGACTTTTGAAAAACTGGTCTTTTGAGAAATTCTGGACGTCTAAAAAACTGGACTTTTGAACAGTCTGGACGTTGCCGGATAACGGTCTCTGCGAGCGAAAAGCTGCATTGACCTACACCGGTAAACTGGGCATTGTCCAACAAATGTTGGACGCTGCATAAGCAGTGCTGGGCTTACCTCCAGCAGATCCCTGATCTACCAGCCGAGAGGATGCACCGGCGCCCGCGATTACTAACTCCGCTGACGTATCATTCGAAGAAATCATCGTCATCGGGCGCGCAATGTTTGTCTCAGGCCGGCAGAGGATCTGAAGTAAGGTTAGACACACCTTTCCTGGTAGGAAAGGCATGGGCTGGGCAACTGGGCTTCTGACATCAAACGATGTCTTCGTGTCGGTGCAGACCAAGTGGACGCACTGGTGCCCCGAAACGAACTGGGCGTAGTATACAAATCACGTAGCGGATAGGCAAGCCTATCACAACAGCGATTGCTGGCTACGGAAAGGCTGGGCCATAAAGCAGGGAACAATAACGAACAAAACCTGATCCTCATCGCAAAACATCACATCGAGCTACTCCGCTTGACATGTCCTTCGAATAGTTGTGGCTCCGGGGCATTCGTCTTCTCACAACGGCCTCTTTTCGCGCTCCACAATACTCGAGGCATCTGTATGGCGGGCTTCACAGCAATGAGCGCGATGATGGATACTTCGGCTTGTTCCCATGGTCCCAGCTTTCTTGAAATGTATTTGCTGGGCAATGGGCAGGTGGTGTTTCACACCACATAAAGTGGATAGAAAGCGGCCACCGCTTGCTGGACGACTGGGCATCTAGTGGGTTTTCAAGCCACATATTTGAACTAGTAATAAGACAACAGCTCTCGAAGAGGCTGATGACTAAAAACAAATTCATCTGCTGGGCTTTGATTTGGAAAAGGGGGGCGAGTAATACAGCACTCGCCGCGCACATCGCCAAGCCATGCTGGGCTTTTTAGTAAAAAAAGACAACGATGGGTGCAGGCAATAAGCTCCGCGCGCAAACATCATTGACTTCTACTACTCTGGACTTGAAAAAACTTTTATTAGTGAAGGCGAGCGGTTAGCCATATCGCACAGTCACCTAAAACAGTTTTTGGGCTGGACATCTGGGCGTGTGAAGAGAGCTTGGATGCTATTGACGGCGGGCAATAGCCGATACGCACAACAGCTATGCATAAGAACTCCTGCTGGGCATGAAGAAAAAGTCATAACGGTGAAGGCGAGCTATAGAGCACCACGCGCATGCACCGCCAAGACTTTCCTGCTGGACTTTGGAGCTTTTGGATGAAAAAGCAAGTGAATAGTGGCGGCGGCACAAAGCCTTAGCGCACAAACACCGCTAAAAAGCTCTACTGGGCCTTGCAAAGGAAAAGAAATTGAGCCGTGCAGGGCGGCAAAGCACCTAAACGGCTAAAACTTCTTTCCAACTGGGCGTGGCTCATTCTGGGCATCGAAATTTTGCGTAAACGCGCAAAATTACATCGGAAAATCGATTTTTCCAGCAAGAAATAATGGAGGAATACGAATAATGAGCAATTCGTGCAAAGAATGAATAGCAAAGAAGATACGGGGCGAGACGAACTCGCTGCGGGGCCTTTTAGACCCAGAATTCGGAACGCCGCCCGCCCGGCAAGGCACAGAGATCTGCAGCCACCGCGCAGACGTGCTAGAGCGAGCCAAATACGCAGCTTCCCGAAGTGCTTCGTGCAAATCCTTCTTGTTTCTCCTTCTTGAACTGAAAATTGAAAAATTCACCGATAGCTGGACGTGAAATAGGTGCTGATAACAGCACGCTGGACGTTTAGACCTATATAAATCGCGAAAGCAAAATATGATCGGTCTGCTGGACATCTTGGGTCACGAAAGTAACCCTCTGGGCTTGCTCCTATCGCCAAACCGCGAGCCGAGCTCCACGACCGATGTCCGCCGGCTCCCTAGAGTAACTCGAAGAGGATTCCAGGCTTGATGATCGGAACAACGTCACGCTGATCGGGCAGATCGGAGTTTTGCGCAGCTTTTGCTGGCCTGGACATTGTAAAACAGTACTGGGCTTCGCAAGAAAGTGATTGCCATGAGGGCAGACAATATAGCATCCGCGCACAACACGACAAAAACTTTCTTTGGCTGGGCATGAAGAAGAAGCCTTCGCCATGAGGGCAGACAATATAGCATCCGCGCACAAACATGGCTAAACTTTCTTCGCTGGACGTTGATTTGACAATGAGGGCAAACAATATAGCATTCGCCACAAACACTGTCAAATCATGCGGTGAACAAAGATTGTTCAACCGCAAGCATTGCCGAAACAAATGCTTGCTGGGCTTATCACCTGACTTGCATCTCAATCGTCCGGGAATCACGATCAATTTGTCCCAACATCCCAGCTGTTGAATGTGGAAACATGATCGAGCGACTTCCTTCTATAGACGGCTTGACATTGCTGACATCCGCCTTGATTGTCGTGTAGATGCATGCAGCGGCCGGTGTTTCCTTTTGAGAAAAGGAAAGAAAACTTGCTGGACTTTCCTCCTAATAAAGGAGAATAACGAAAAATTCGTTCTGGGCATTAGAAAAGGATTTAACCACGGGGGCAGACAATATAGCATCCGCGCACGCTCATGGTTAAGCTTCCTTTTCGCTGGACGTAAAGAAGAAGCTTTCGTTACGAGGGCAGACAATATATAATCCGCGCACAAGCGTAACGAAACTTCTTTGCTGGGCATGAGCATGATAATGAGGGCAAACAATATAGCATTCGCCACAAGCATTATCAGCCCGCGGTGCGAAATGTATTCGACCACAAACATTTGACAGAACAAATGTTTTGCTGGACTTTTTACCTTGCTTTAATCATTACTTGTCCAGGGCTTGATCGGGGAAACGTCATCGCAGGCGATGCATCAGCTTGCGGCGTTTCGAGCGTCGACTTCTGCCTTGGTTTCTTGTGGAATCTTCGGCCGCAACGGTGTTTTCCTTTTTGAAAGAAGGAATAAACTTGCTGGGCTTTGCTCCCAAAATGAGAGGAAAACGGAAATACCGTGCTGGGCCTTTATAAAACGTTTTTTGGACGTAAAACTGGGCATGAAAGAGTTTTCCTTATCGAAAAAAGGAGAAAACTCGCTGGGCTTTTGTTAAAAAAGCTAAAAAAAGTTAAATAAGCTAGTCTCATTAGAAAAAAAAGTCAGGGAAGGTTAAAAACTAGTAATGACCGAATTTACAGGAGGGGGAACGAATTTACAGGAAGGGGGAAACCGAAAAGACGAAAATACGAAAGAGACTAGGGTGGGAGGACCGTGCCCGTAAGGGGTGCGCACGCGCAACAGGGTTTGCCAAAGGGGCGAGCGAGCCGACACCAAAACGCGTGCCCAAAGGGGCTTTTTGGAGAGTATGACGATGCTGTACAGCGCATACTCGTATTGAAAACAAAAGAAAACATTACCTTCTACTCCAAGTACTGTTTGAAAAGCAGCAACCTTCATTCCATGACAGTCTACAGACCTTGTCAGGCATCAAAGCAGAGAACAAAGCGGTTTTTCTACAGAAAAACCTCCGGAATAATCTACAGATTAACCCCGGCGTCTCTACGATGAAGGCAGTCGGCTGGGCTTGACAAAAGCAGTCATGAATGCTAGCGCAGTTTAAAGAGTAGAAAATCTTCCTCCGTCAGCAGTCTACAGACCGTGCTGCGGCATCTCTGCAGGGAAGGCAGTTGTTTCCAACCTCCAGGTAGTCTAAAGACCGTACCAGGCATACACCTGCAGAAAACTTGAAGAGATCTCTCCGTTGTAAAAGCATCAACCACGATCCACGGCGGTCTACGGACAACACCGGATGGTATGATGGCTGGGCTTTTGAGTCTTAGCCTTGGAGCTTAAGCTCAGTTTGCTGGACGTTGGCTAGCGCTAACAAACTAAAATGAAATAGAAAAATACTGGACTTTTGTTCTGGACATTTTGCCGAGTTTTGGACCGATTGCAATGGAATTCTAGACCCGAATTTGTATCCCAGACGCACCATGTCGAAAGTAATAGTCCCTCTGCGCCATATCCTCTACTATAAGATCACGGAGGAAGGCTAGAGTTGCCACACTATCACTTTGGACTTTGCCCCTTGGGCCCCGCTCGGACAACCCTGCATCCGATAGACCGGGAGATGGCAAGGGATCCCAAGAGGCTATACAAGCAGTAATGTTCAGTGGTAGTTTCTACAATCGTGTAATAGAATCCAATGCATTTCGGTATAAGGATACAAAAGGTATACACAAAGTTTATCGGCATGTAAACCATTAGAATACGAGCACACTCATCGATGGATGGAGAGGGCAAGGTAAAGTGCTGGTCTGACTCGCTGGTCTTAGGCAAAAGATGCTGGGCGTGAGGCAAAAGGTAGCTGGTCTTCTGCTAACGCAATACCCGTACAGACCTGGTCGTTAAACCCTAGAGAAATCCGTAAATCGTCTGTTCGGAATAATCACGAAAGCCGCCCGGCCCCCTCTCTCCGAGGGGGCCTCGCGCTACGGTAACGTACAGGTTTTAGCAAACCATCGAACGTTGCAGCATAATGCTCGCAACTTTCGATAAAAGTAGTCCTCCCTAGCGCCGGACACACACACATACACAGAGATACGCGACCAAATTATATAAGGTTGGATTGGATACCAGGAATAATAAGAAAAGAAAAGCCGCTACGCGACTTTTCAACTAGTGTTGGTTTTTTACCGGTACCGAAACCCAGTACCGGTACCGACAGCCATTTTTTACCGATGCCATTTTTACCGGTACCGGACCTCCGGTACCGGTACCAAGCATGTACCGAGAGGGTCGGTACTTTTTCGGTACCGGTACCAAGTGAGTACCGATGGCATCTGTACTTTTTCGGTACCGGTACCAGGTGAGTACCGACCGATCGGTACTTTTGCCGGTACCGGTACCAAACCGACCGGTAACGGTACTGCGGACCGGTACTGGAGGGGGCACAGGGGGGCGGGTTGCTTCCTCGCCGTGGGCCAGACGGGGGGCGTGTCGGGGAATGCGAGAGGACGAGGGAACAACGGAGATGGAGAGGGGGGGAGAGAAAAACAGGCGCGCTCTCTTCGATCCCCCGACACACCACCCGTCTGGCCCACGGCGAGAGGGCAAGCCGGCGCCCTGTGCCCCCGCCAGTACCGGCCCGCAGTACCGTTACCGGTCGGTTTGGTACCGGTACCGGAAAGGTACCGATGCCTTCGGTACTCACTTGGTACCGGTACCGAAAAAGTAGGGTTGGCATTTGAGGAAACCGGTTTCCGATCTCTTGGATTTGAATCAATGTTTGGATTGACCGGATTGTATCGAAATCGATTTTTCAATTGCATCCGATCGATCGATTCTGCATAAAAACCGATTTGAATAGGATCCGATTTGATCGGTTCTCGAAAAACCGGTTTTTGATTCGAAACCGATCGATCGGTTTCGGAAAAAAATCGGATTCCAGGCGAGAAACCGAGCGGAAATGAACCGATTTATGGCGAATTTTGGATGCAAATCATTTTTTTTGGTGCTTGGCAGGCAGTCGCCCTACGGTTTTTTGAAACTAAGCCGTTCTTAGTTTCCAAAAAATGGATATGTTCCTTCCAGACATGATGGCTCTGGAAGTTACGAGCTGACCCCCAATTTCAGCACAAAAAATGAGGAATATCGTGATTTGCATCCAAAATTCGCCATAAATCGGTTCATTTCCGCTCGGTTTCTCGCCTGGAATCCGATTTTTTTCCGAAACCGATCGATCGGTTTCGAATCAAAAAACCGGTTTTTCGAGAACCGATCAAATCGGATCCTATTCAAATCGGTTTTTATGCAGAATCGATCGATCGGATGCAATTGAAAAATCGATTTCGATACAATCCGGTCAATCCAAACATTGATTCAAATCCAAGAGATCGGAAACCGGTTTCCTCAAATGCCAACCCTACGAAAAAGTACAGATGCCTTCGGTACTCACCTGGTACCGGTACCGGAAAAGGACAGATGCCGTCGGTACCAACAAAGTACCGGTACCGGGCCCCGGTACCGATGTTCGGTACCGGTACCCGCCGAGTACCGCGGTACCCGAGGGGGGTTCGGTACCGGTACTGGGTTTCGGTACCGGTAAAAAACCAACACTACTGCCCTGGGAACAGCCCGATGATTCGGCCGGTGCTTTCCCGTTGCTCCAGAACCAGGTATGATTGAAAATGATGGGCGCAGAGGCGTTGGTATCGAAACGAGGATTTTAGCCTAATTCCGAAACCGTAGCGTTTTGTTTAGTTGCCATTGCGTCGGTGGAGTGGGGCTAGTTGCTAATTATGTCACAAATAGCTGTTGATATAAAGTATAAAGTATCTTTGTAGTCTTTGATCTCACGGGCCGTCATAACGCGCATGAGCTTTTGAAAGCTATAAAAAACGCTGCCAAGACTTTGTTATATTAAATTTTCCTACGGAAATGTGCGTAATTTTTTTCTATCGAACTGATCTATGCTATTTTGGAAATACGGGCAGGGGAAAAGTATGATCGAAAAAGACCACAATCCTTAAAATTTTCGATTGCTATATTTGTGACTATAAAAAACTCTTTCCCACGCGACGATTTTGGAAATACGGTCAGGGAAAAGAGTTATGAGCGAAAGAAAGGCGATTAAGATTTAAGGCGGGTGGGGGAAACCCATCTCGTGCGCGCTTTCCCATAGATCTGACAGTCTATACGAAGTCTTCAAAATTTTCAATCTTGGATAATTTTGTTTTTATGAGATTTTTATATCTAAAAACTGTGTAAAGTGAGATAAAAGTTTTTGTATATTGCGTGATGGTGAATTTTTTTTTGAAAGAAATTTTGATCCCCATTCCCCGCTAAATGCAAATCATGCGCAATATTTTATAAAAGTATTTTATAACAATTCTTTAGTTAGAGGCCGCGCGTTTTTTGCGGGAAGAACTCAACGGCATCCAGAACTCCGGCGCCAAGGCCTACGGCAATGTGGAGTACAGCGAGAGCAACCTGCTCCACTGGACCGTCACCCTTCCACCCGACCAAGAGCCCTACTCCAAGGGCGCCTTCCGTGTCCAAATCGATTTCCCCGCCGACTACCCGTTCAAGCCACCGAAGCTCACCCTCGAAACCAAGATCTACCATCCAAACGTCGATGAACAAGGCCAGATCAGCCTCGGAATCGTGCATGCCGACAAATGGGACCCCGCCACGGGCGCCGACCAGGTGCTGCTCGCTCTTCTTCAGGTATCCGGCTTTTCCCTTTGCGTTGAAAAGCCATTTTTCAGCTGATCAACTACCCGGAGCCGAACCACCCTCTTCGCGCCGACGTGGCCGACGAGTTCACCAACCACCATGGGCGCTTTATGAAGACGGCCGAGGAATTCACGAAGAAGCACGCCGAGAAGCGCACCGATTAGTACTACGCCCAATTCTCCTCTCCGCTCTTCCCCCGTCCATTTCCATGCTCGCACGCCCATTTTTGCGTAAAACCTCTACGGCGCTAAAATCTTCTAGAACCAAACGGCAAATGAATCCCGAACCGCGCAAATATTGTCCAAAATTAATTTGCCCTTTTTTGATAGGCAAAATGTTTCGTGTAGCCCCAAATAGACTTTGAAAATCCGCGCCGGGTGAAGTCTCGACTGCCTTTGAGGGTAGCCCCGAATCCTTTCAAATTTTCTCCGGTTTGTAAAAAAATTCAATTTGTGTGTTCGCCCTTTCCTTGATCTCGCTGGCCTTTGTCTAAAGAATAAATGGTTCAAGTTAGCTTTTTCGTTCTGGAATCGTTATTATGGGTTTTGTGCCCTGTTGTGATCCTCGAAATGAGTAGTCGAACGATGTGGAATGCGCTTGGACGTACAGTTATCGAACAACTGTTTATCTACATAAATGGTGGCAGGAGGATCGGCAACAGAGCTAGTCTGTGCCGATAATTGGACCCGCAACGAGATAATACAATCTAGTCTTAGGCGGGAAGTGGCGCACGCGACGCGACCGCAAGGGGGCGCGCGCCGGTGGCTTACCCACTGGATAGGAGGGACAGCCGGGAAAGAGGATCTAATGTGGTCCAGCAAAGCTGACACCACAACACCTCCCCTTGTACAAAACAAAGTACGAATTCCTAGGAGAAATTGGGACAGGTGGAACATGAGATAGGCGGAGTCTAATGTGGTCCAGCGAGCTGGCCCCACAACACCTCCCCTTACACAAAAAACAAGTGTAGATTGGAGGGACCGGGATAGGAATCGAGTGAAAAAGCACAATAAAGTTTAAGAAAAATTATCTGCTTATTCCTTCACTCCTTGATGACGCGCAGCGAGACGATCACCAACAACGTCCTTCCTTCACCTTCATCGCCTTCACATCACGTCCTCCTTCTTGTCGACCTTCTTTTCCTTCTTTCCGTCTTCGGCTTCACTTGTAGGCGCGGCCTTGGGCTTGACACGCGCACCTCCTTCGGTCCTTTCTTGGTTGAGGACTAACCAACTTCTTTCTTCTTCTGCTACCTTCGCGGCTTGTGGCGGTCCTTGGGGCAAAACGGCGGCCGGTCGCCGGGCACTTCAGGCACTTGCACCCTCCTCCTTCTTCGACAACGGCAGCGTGCCCTCCACCCGGAAATGTGGGGGCAAAAAGGGGAACAAAACACCTCCCTTTCAATTGATCCTGCACGAGCGGCACCGGCACATCATCCATCGATGGGCCCGCCGGCATCAGCACGCTCTGCTCCTTGATCTTCTCGCCATGCCTTCTTCCTTGTCGCTCGCCAACCATGTAGACGTCCCTGACCTCGACCTTGTCGCTCTCCTTGACCTTGTCGCTTTCTTGGTCCTTGTCTCGTCGGCTTGACTTGACTTCTTGCGCTTCTCCACCTTCTTTCTTCATCCTTGATCACGTTCTCGGGCTCGAGTGGCTTGTTGGCTGGGGCATCCCTTGATCTTGCGTGAGTTCTTGATCCTGCTCGCCAGTTGTTGTGATCCTCGAAATGAGTAGTCGAACGATGTAGAATGCGCTTGGACGTACAGTTATCGAACAACTGTTTATCTACATAAATGGTGGCAGGAGGATCGGCAACAGAGCTAGTCTGTGCCGATAAGTGGACCCGCAACGATATAATACAATCTAGTCTTAGGCGGGAAGTGGCGCACGCGACGCGACCGCAAGGGGGCGCGCGCCGGTGGCTTACCCACTGGATAGGAGGGACAGCCGGGAAAGAGGATCTAATGTGGTCCAGCAAAGCTGACACCACAACATGCCCTGATTTTCTTTTATTGATGGTTTGGTGAAACTTCGACCTTGGCTCAATCATTTCGCGATGCTGTACCGAAACTTTGCGATATTTTTCTTTAGTTTTTGCATAACAAAAGTCGAAAACGGGTTGTTATCGTGATAAAACCATCTTCCCGGCGCCATCTTTAAATTTTTGCAAGCGTTCATTCCTTCATGGCTTCATACGTCTTTTTCAGTCCTCTCAACAACTCGCAACCATGGTGCAAGAAAGTACAATGATTCGGTGAGTTTCTTTTCTGAAAATCTCGAACAGATCCCGTCGTTCAGCGTCTACAGTTCGGAGTTTATGCGAAACGGGCACTACGCGCCTACTCGACTCCAGGCCCAACAAGATGCCGTCAATTACGTGATCAACTGCAAGCTGTACGCCAACCTCGAAAATGCCGTCGGCCTGTTGGCCATATCTGGGTCAGCTGATCGTTTATTTCTTCATTGTTTTTCAGTGATGTGACGGTGCTGTCGACAATGTCTCAAGAAGGCCCTCTTCTCTACATGAAACTGCACGAATTGGCTCCCAAGGTATTCATTCCCACTTGTTGTTATTCATCACGTTTTTAGGGATATTGCAAATCTCAGCTATCAGGGTGGCTCATTTGGCGTTGAAGTATCGACAGAACAGGAACCATCGTATGTGCATCGTTCTTTCATCTTGAGGGGCCTAGAGGTAGTTTTTGATGCTTTCCGATCAGCAGCTTTAATTACAAAATTTCGAATAGCAAGTTCTCGAATGATCGGAATCTCAAATAGCAAAATTTTTATCGAGATCCGACGCTTCGTGCCGCCGCCACGCTTCAAATTACGGACGCTTTGTTGCCATACCGTAATCTAAATGGGCCCGGAAATCTCTCAATTTCAAAGGTGAAAAAGGCTGTTCTTTGACGGTAAGCTAGCAAAGATTTTTAAGGGAATCTGGGGGCAGAGGGAAAACGGAAACAAATGGTGCAAATTTGGACGCGATGACCTAAAGGTACGTTTTTATAACATTTTTAGTAAGTATGTGGTTTAGGAATTCAACGGCACCACGAAAAGAAGTCGACAACGGTTTATGCGTTTACTTTGCTAAACCCAGGTGCGCTTTTCGGTTATTATTTAGGAATGTGATGCGATCGACGCCCGCAAATCGACTGCAGATTGAGGTCCGCGTTGCTGTAACCCCCAGAAGTAGTGGTTCTGTTTGTTCAGGTACGTTCTTCTTGTATTATGCGTTTGTTTTTGTACGTTGGTCATTCCTTTTGCTGTAAAACGCCTGTTTTAGGTTAGATCTCCTCGGCACCGTCAGTTTCGTCAAGATGTACCTGGGAATTCATGTATTTTAACTTTTAATTTTCTAACTTTCTCTGTTTTAGCATGGCGCCGCAGTCGGATGAAGTGCCCGTCAAGTATGCCTCTCAGTGACGCCGGGCGTCATAAAAGTATGTTTTTTGTGTTCGTGACTTATAATTTCTAGGTAACCCGGTCAGAATCAACAGCTCGCCGGCGTAGAGGCCGCTAATATGGTATATTTTTACAAATTATTGATTGATTTAGAGTGTCTTATTTAATCTTGTCTCAATATGGTGATTTTAGGCCGATGAATTGCTCAACGATTTTTTGCGGCAATCTCTGATGGGCTGAGGTATTTACTTTCTGTGTTTTTTTCAGCCATTTTTTTAGGAATTGCTACTTGGACCCGTCAATGGTCATCCCGCTAGTCTGCTTTGGAGTGCAAGGTATTTCTTTGTCTTCCTTTTTGGTAGATATTTTCTATTCATAAACTGAATTTGTATACTTATATCTATTATCTTTTTAAAGTATGTTTAGCCAATAAATAAAGCCTTTTTAGTCGTGCGCACGCTCGGTGAAGACGCCCGGACGTCGAATTGGTGGCCGGCAGTCGCTGGTGAAGCGCGACGACGAACGACGCAGTTGCAAGTCTGATTTTTACTTTTTTTTGTGCGCTTCACTGTTAGCGGCGGGAAGGCAAATATCTTATTTTTCTGCTTTGAATATTCCCGACTAAAAAAAGAAAGAATTTTGGTAGTTTGCGTAGTTTTCTGTAATAATAAATAAATATTTCTTTTTACAAGGCCTAAATTTAGCAAATTTTGAATAAGTTTTCTCTAATCGCACTTCAAAAAAATTTCGGTTTCTAAGGATGTTTTTATTCTTTAATCCAGTGAACAATTCTATAAAAATATTCCGTAGTTTTTTGGGGGCAATTTTAGGAGGATGAATAGGCATAAAAACTAAACAATCCGCCCCCCGCTAGCAGATAAGTGCCATACTCTTTTATGTTATCTTTATCGTATTGTCGGTATAAAAATTTTAGTTATCTTTTTCCGTGTACTTTTTCCGTGTTTGGGGTTGAATACCCTTGCTATTTTGTACTCATGATCAACTCCGAGTACTTTTCAAACCAATTCCCACTCGGAAATTGGTTTTGGGAAGTGCGAGGAGCATGAACTGTGCTTCTGTGGTGCCAACGCTATGCTGCGGTATGCATGGCAGTGGCCGAGTGGTGGCACTGCTGTGGGTGCCCCAAGTACAGCTGTGACACTGTTGGGGCACAGTTCAATAATCTACAGGTGGCACAACTGTGTTAACAGTGGTGTCACCTATGTGGCATGCTGGCAGAGTGGACAGGGAAATCGTTTCCGTGAGCGCGTTTTGGCTGCTGTTTTGGGCGCTTATCTCTTGGTGATTCTGATGGTGAGGTAAGCTGCCTGAGAATTTGCAGGACCCTGTGAATTTTGAGCCTGAAAAAACTAGCATTAAATTGAATGGTTGTAATTACTTCTTTTGGCTGGGAATTTGCGTAAAATTTGAATTTTGAGCGTAGATTCTAATTTTCTAATTTTTGATTTGCATAAAAGTAATTTTTAGAAACTTGCGCTAAATAGTTTTGAATTTGGCTCATTTGCATATAAATTTACATACAGTGTGCCCCAAAAAAAATACCCCCCCCCTCTGGCGGCACGCCGTCATGTCCGATTGTCACGTTTTAGGTATCTATCGAAAGCCTTCGAAAAAGCGAGAAAATAAGGAAGGTAGATTTTCTTTATTATTTATTTTTACGCGCGCATTTTACGTCCCAAAACCATCAAAACCGCTGATTTATGCAAGATTTGCATGCTAGTTGCGAATTCCTGCTGAAAAATGACACGTTTTTTTTTGAAAACGTTAAATGTCGATGAAATGAGCGGAAATCTTAAAAAACAAAATCCGCTTGTTTTCTCGCCTTTTCGGGCTTTCGAATGGGGTAAAAATCAGCCCGATCCGAGCTTCCGCCGCGCCGCTAGAGAGGGGGTACTTTTTTGGGGCACCCTGTAGTTTTTTTTTGAAATCCGTACTAACCTTAGAATCCGCTTTATGCAATCAGTAGTTTCTTCATTTTTCACGTTTATGCATAAAATCTGTAAAAAAAAACAAGTAAACTTGCATAAAATTCTGAAAAAATGCATAATCAAAGGCTATTTTTTATGAAAAGGAAGGAAGGAATAAAAAAATAGTCAATTTTTCGAATAATTAGCATCATAAGCATATCACAAATTTGGTGAAAGATCGATCGGGGGATAGCAAAAGAATCGGAGTGGAAAGGCGGGGCAATGTTCAGCGTAAAAATTGGGTAGTAGATTCAGAATTTCAAGGTGAGCACCAGGAAGAATAGAATTTTTGTGAGCAGCACCTGGGAGGCTGAGGAGATCTCGGCGTCTCGTCGCATGATAGTGGCCGCGCAAGCGTCAGGAAGTGGTAGTTGTCTAAACTTGGATAGTTGTTGCTCTCTCGCTTTCTCTCTCGCTCCCTCTCTCTCTCGCTCTCTCGCTCTCTCCCTCTTTCTCGCTCTCTATCTCTCTTTCTCTTTCCGTCTCTCTCTCTCTCTCTCTCTCTCTCTCTCTCTCTATCTCTCTCTCTATCTCTTACCTAAATCTGAGGCGCACCATCTTGAACATGGCCTCCTTATTCGCCTCAAACATTCGTTCGGTCAGCTAGAAAATAAATGTTGTCCATCGGAACGCAAAAATATGCAAATTTCAGAATTATTAACGTTATTACAGTACCTGGGCAGAGTAGCGGCCGCAGAACTTGCCGAACGCCGAGATGAAGCAGTTCGAGAACTCGTCGAAATTGCTGGAAATTGGGAGATTCAGCTAAAGAGAGAGAGAGCGAGAGAGAGAGAGAGAGAGAGAGAGAGAGAGAGAGAGAGAGAGAGAGAGGGAGCGGGAGAAAGATGGATTCATACCTGCAAACCCTAGGCAACGACGTCATCGAGATGTTGCGCGCAAAGTACTCCATGCTGTTCCTAAACCGTGACCCAGGTACAGTAACCCAAATCGCGCCCACCTCAGCCGATTAGTGTGACCCTCACACATTTGGGTGATGACGAATCCCTGCTTTTTCCAGCACGGCAGCTCGGAGCGAACCTCTGAAATAAATAGCAAGGTACTGTAGGATGTTGCTTTGTAGAAGAACTAATCTTGCAAAAAATTGAATCTTTGGAAACCGTAATACTTAAAAATGGCATTTTGTATAGACTAGAACTCCAAAAATTCATTTTTGTGGATACTGTAACCGTTAAAAAATAGTGTATACCCTGTAAAATGACGGGTCGGGATTAGCACAGACGATCGCTCCTGAATCGCTATGGGGCGCGCCATAGCGATTCAGGAGCGGTCGTCTGTGCCAATCCCGACCCGTGTAAAATGCGTATGATACAGGAAAGTACTGCACCGTACTGCAGCCTGCCGCGGCGTACTGTAGCGTACTGCGGCGTACTGTAGCGTAATATAGGGTACGATAGTGTACGGTAGTATACGGTGAATTTATGAAATAACCTACCCTCTATGCTCTGGCACGTCCGATCCCATGCTCGGAGCCCGAGCCGGATGATCTCGATCTCAACGGATTCGCTGCATAGATTTAGGCACGATTCCAGGAGTCGGTTGTTGCTGTAATTACCGAGATTTGGAGGCTTGGCTTATATATAGCTGGATATATATAGCTGGCTTGGATTAGCTTAGACTTAGCTGATGCGCAATTTTCTTGAGACTTGCTCAGACTTTTCAACTTCGTTCTCAATTTTCCCCAGGTCTATAAGAATATCCGGTCTCCATCTCATACCCAGCCAGCCAAACCTAGAACCATCTAGAGGTCTTCTCCGTTTTTGATTCAATTTATCGGTGGGATGGACGGGATGGGATTGGCTTTTCCCTCCACTTTCCGGAGACATCGCCCGGGGGCTCTCAGGAAACAGCTGGAGGGATGTAGCCTAGGTGGAGGTGCCAATTTTTGTTGCCCATCCACGTCGAAATGCGATTATGGATGGGAGGAGAGGGGGAATATGAATGGGATGGAGAGAGAGAGAGACAGAGAGATGGGGAGAGAGAGAGAGATCGAAAGAAAGCGATATAGAGAGAGATAGAGGAAAGCGAGTGAGAGTGGGAGAAAGTGAGAGACAGAGACATAGCGAGAGAAAGAGAGCGAGAAAGAGAGAGAGCGAGAGAGTGAGGGGAAGGAAGATAGTGAGAGAGGGAGAACGAGTGAGGGTGCGATAGAGTGAGAGAGACAGAGCGAGAGATAAAGCAAGCGAGAGAGAGAGAGAGAGAGAGAGAGAGAGAGCGGGAGAACGAGTGAAAGTGAGAGAAAGCTAGAAAGGGAGATGGAGATGGTTAGAGAGAGCGAGAGATTTAAAAGAGAGTGCAAGAAGCGTTTAAAGGCACTATATCGGCTAAAAATTTCCTTTTCCACTCATTTTCTTTGTGTATTGCCCTAAAACCTACTGACCAGTGGGCCACCATCCTTCAAGTACTATTCCCCAGCCTCAAACACAGCCGATTTTCCGGGCGGAAACCCCTTCCGGGGCCCCATTTTGGCCCCTCCATATACCCAACCACTTACTGATAGCCGAAAACTCCTTACAAAGAAGGTGCAGTACAAGTGCATTAAGAGCAGCCAGGTGGAAATAATGCTCCTAGCAGGTGGTCAGCCCCAAGACTGCCTTCCCAATCCCTTTAAAAGTCCGCACTGCTCCTATGGACTCACTCGCAAATCTCCTTTGCCTTCAAATAAGCCGCCGTCTCATTTCCGGTCTGCTTCAAAAGCGCCAGGAGTGGGAGGGTGAAATCGTTGGACCACTCGTTGTCTTGCTAAAGTCTGGATGAGTTACAGTACCCAAGATAAATTGCCTCTCTCATATGGTTGTCCTTGCATCGTAGAAGGCAGTGGTTAGCTGGGGTTTGTTCACCAAGGACTCCATGATGCAGCCAGAGACAGGCCAAGATTACGGTTGATCGCATTAGTGTCTGATGGGAGGCATGTACTGAAATATGAGGTTTGAGTAGATAGAGAGACATATGGAGAGACATGGAGAGAGAGAGAGAGAGAGAGAGAGAGAGTGAGAGTGAGATAGTGAGAGAGAAAGTTCAATAAAGCGAGAGACACCGAAATAGAGGGGAGAGAGCGAGCGGGAGAGAGAAAAAGGCGAGTGAGGCCAAGCGGGAGAGAGAGAGAGAGTGAGAGAGAGAGAGCGAGAGAGAGAGCGTCGAGAGAAAGAGACAGAGAAAGCAAAAGAGATAAGATATTCCAAATCTCAAGAATGACAAAAATCGAACCCAAAATCCCTTGGAACATCATAAACCCAAGGCATTTTTTTAAGGGCGCTGATTGACATGAAGAGATGGATGGGGAATGACAGCTGTTAGTTGGTTTGCGGTTTTTTGGGCCCGCTAGATTAAAGGAGCCTGGAAGCAAGGTAACTCTCTCTCGCTCCCTCTCGCTCGCTCGCTCCTTGCATATTTCCGCCCCGAACATCCGAACACTCTCAATCTGCCCCCAAAAAATTCCTGGCTTCCCCCAACTCTCTAGCCATCCGGTGATGCATCGAAAAGTAGCCGGGTTGTCGGGCTTTTTGTGAGGGAATGAGGCGGGTTGATTTTTTGGGATTTGGACAGTTACGACCTATTTTTAAAGGCGCTAATAAAAATAATGAATAATGAATATTTAATGTATACTGTATAAAAAAAATTTATTCAAATCGGGTTTCAAAAAAGTTAATATCTGAAAAATATGCAGAAAAACCCTTAAAAATCTACTAGAAAAATTGTATACTTAAAAAAACGTTTGAAAAAGCGCGTGGTTTTTCTAAACCCCCGAAAAAAAACGGAGCCAAAGATTGCAAGGGCCCAAACGAACGCTATTCACAGCCCGGGACCAGGGCCAGAAAAGGCCCAGGGCCCAGGGTGTAGATCTGGGGGCCCTGGGAAAGAAGACGAATCGGGGTGCGAGGCGTTTGTCGGCTCTGTTCTGGGGGGACAGGGTCACCTTCGGGCCCTGGGGCCCATTTTGGGCCACACCCCTTGGCCCTTGTCATAAGGCCCCACTGGGGACTGAGGCCAAAGAAGGGGGTCAGGGACACTTGTTGCTTTTGACATAAATTGGCACCCAAGGGGGGACGGGAGACAAAGTGCCATGATTTATGGCTAGGGTTCGGTAGGGGTTCGCTTTCTTAGTTTTTCGAAGCCAAAAACAAATTTTTGAGGAACGGGGCGGTTTTGGAAGCAGATTTAAAGGGGGCCTGAGAGCAAGAAATCTGAAAGAGCGCGAGAGAGGGAGAGTGAGCGAGAGTGAGTGAGCGAGAGTGAGCGAGCGAGGGTGAGAGAAAGCGAGAAAATTGAAGAGCGTGAGAGAGTGAGAGAGTGAGACAGAGAGAGACAGAGAGAGAGTGAGAGAGAGAGAGAGAGAGAGAGAGAGAGAGAGAGAGCGATTGATGCAGAGGAAGAGACAGTGCTAGTACGTGGAAACCATAGAGAGAGATCGCGACCAAGAGAAACACAGAGAGAGAGAGAGAGAGAGAGAGAGAGAGAGAAAGAGAAAGCGAGAGAGTTAGAATGAGAGAGTGGGCGGGAAGGTTTAAGCGAGTAGGCTAACCAGAATCACTTTTTAAAGGGAGCAAAGCTTTTAAATTTCTCCCTAACGTGCAATGCAAAGTTTTTCAGTTTTCTGAGTTTCAGCGGAGTCTGACCTCAAATTGAAGCCTTTTCTCTAGCTGTCGCGCTTCCTTTAAAACGACAAGACCCGAAATTTCCCCAAACATCCCTGCTAGCTGGCCGAAAAAGTATAGTAACCAAAGTTTCTACGCCCTACTAACGTGTCGCGGTGTCGTATTTTCGGGGTTGGTTGTGGTTTTAGCCGGCCGGGCCGGAAGAGGGGCCGGAAGACGGACAAATGGGCCAAGGAACGGCTTCTTCTTCTTGGTTGGCTTCTCCCCTAAATGGACATCGCCCCTGGCCATAAAAGTGGATGGGGGCAGAAGGGCAAAGAGGTGAGGGTGGAATCCATTAACGAAAGCATATTTGTGAGGTTATTATTATTTTACGATAATGGATACCGTAGGCTAAGCATAAGCTAAGATTAAGCCTAAACTAAGCCTAAGCCTAAGCTTAAGCCTAAGCTAAGCCTAAACTAAGACTAGACTAAGCCTAAGCTAAGCCCAAGCTAACTTAACTTTTTATGCCCCCCTTGAAATCGGCTTTCTCAATCCATCACAAGTCAGCCCCTAGAGCTTTTCCGTCTAGCTGCTTTTTCCACTCTTTCCAGCTTCTCCCCCCATTTTTCAGGTGTTTTGGCCGTTGGGCAGCGCTGGTCAGTTGGTCCACATGGCCCCAACTGATTTTCCGCAAAGCTCCACAAGACGCTCGCCACGAAAACAAGGGCCTGGTTTTAACTTTCGCTTAGGAATCCCGATATTTTGTATTTGGGTACGATGTTTCAAGTTTTGTTAATGTCTATCTCTCTCTCTCTCTTTCTCTCTCTCTTTCTCTCTCTCTCTCTTCTTCTTCTTCTCTCGCCTCCAATAGGTCCAAAAATCCAAAAACCCATGTTTTGTTGCTACCTCAATCGCGTGGCTAGCCCTCCCCTTGCACTTGTCTGCCGCTTTTTTGTCGGTTCTCTGTGCTGGGCGTATTTTGGATTGTGGCGGAATGGATGGTCGGTCTGGCTGTCCGATTGACATCACTGCCATTGTTTTCGTGGCTCTCCCGACTTTGCGATCTTCATTTTTTAACGACGTGCCTTCGAGCGTATTTAAATTATTCAAATTGCCAAAAAAAACGTTTTCAGCGAACTTAAAAGTTATGAACTTGAAAAGAACTCAATTTTCCCACGCGATCTTCACGTTCGCACTCGATATTGCATCAGCCTGATCATGCTTTGCGGATGCCGTTTTTGGCATCCACGCCTGGGCTACGAAAACGTTGCGGAATTAATGTCTATTGTTCGCCCAAGTGTTTAGTGCCTTTTTGCGACTTATATTCCCCGTAAACAGTCCAAAAAGGCTGACAGAATTTTGTTTAATCGGAGACCGTCTTAGAACTTGAGCGCGCCCTGATAAAATTATTCCAAAACTACGCCACCAATCATTGTCCAAAAACATTTTAGAAATAGAATTTTCTCTAAAACTCACCGGCAAACTGATGAAGGTGGGTCAGACTGTAAGACACAACTCAAGCTCAATTTTTAAGAGCTTTCCTGGTGCTCCAATCGTTTTTTGGCTCCAAAGCTTGCCAGCTTATTAATTTTAATTTCAATTTTAGAAAAACTGTTTTTCTCTGTATTTTCACATTTTATGGTATCGTTATGAAGCAGTAGCGATACCTAAAAATCCCGGCTGGAAATCATCTTTAAACCCTCTTAAAACCTCTTCAGCCGTTTGATAACCCCGAACTTTCAATGGTCGAGAATTGTGCCGAGGCAGCAGTGCTTTGGGGGCCATCCCGCGGCCTGGCACTTTTTGTGATAAGGTCCGCGTAGTTTTGGCGGGTATTTTGGATAGATTGGGTGGGGGGATGAATTGGGCAGATAAAAACACACACAAACAGACAGACAGGCAGAGAGGGGAAGAAGGAAGGATATCCCAGTAGCACTAAAGATGGAAATTGGGAAGATTCGGGTCAGGCTACAGATCTTTTCCGTTTTCCCGCGAAAGCTTCTGGTTTCTACGTAATCGGCTAGATAAGGGTTTTGTTCTATTTTTTTAATCTTGTTTTTCTGAGCTCCATCTTGTGATCTCTCTCTCTCTCTCTCTCTCTCTCTCTCTCTCGCGCTCACTCTATTTATCTAGGTATTTATCTCTCCTCCTCTCTGTGACTCGCTTGCTCTCGCTCACACGCATGCTGGCGCTCATGATCACGCTCATGCTCTCTCTCTCCCCCCCTTTCTCTCTCTCTCTCTCTCTCTCTCTCTCTCTCTCTCTCTCTCTTTTTCTCTATCTCTTCCTTTCGTTTTACTAATTCATCATAGAAATTTAATGGTCGTCTCTCTGTTTTCCTCACTCTCTCGGTCCCTCGCTATCTATAGGTCCGTCTCTCTCTCTCGCTCTCTCTCTCTCTCTCCCTTCCATATATTATTTGCTTGTGTTTTTTTGCGCCACCTTCCAAGAGCGAGCACGCCGCGGGGTCAACATTGCCACTCGCCCAAACATCATAGCGCGGGCATCCCCCAGTCGGGCTAGAGAGCACCACCCGATAGAGAGCAGCGAAAGAAACAGAGCGAAATGAGAGCGGGCCGGAGAGAATGAGCCTCCCGACGTTCAGTTCCCTCATCCCCTCTGCCTTGCCTGCATGTTTACCACGGGCTCGTGCCCCATTTTTGGCGGCCGGCCACGGGTTTTTGGTGCTTTTGTGAATTTTCATGCTAATTTTTAGGATTTTTAAGGCTGGCAATGGGTCATGGAAAATGAACAATTTTTGCTACAGTAGAAAATAAACAAAAATGAGTAAATTGGTAAAATAACGACGTGAAATGTGGCTGGCAATTTTCATATCCTAATTTATTGCAAAAAGCTGGTTGATTATCATTATCAGATTTATGCAAATGACCTTTATCAGATTTATGCAAATGACCGACGGATTTGACCTCTGATAAGCATGCATTAATGGAAGGAGTTTCTATAGTTCAATATGAAGTTTCTGCTTTTTTGCGCACTCTTACGCTTTTTCGCTCTCTCGCGCGCGCGCTCCCTCGCTTCTTTTCTGTCTCGCTCGCTCGCTCGCGCGCTCTCTCTCTCTCTCTCTCTCTCTCT